>OX376373.1:63223269-64423269 GCA_947369275.1 Nemotelus nigrinus
GAGTATACACGGTAGATGCATCAAAACCTTCCCACCAAGACCTCGCAATTTTTGACGGATCACCAAAGAAGTGTGTGGTCGAACGTTATCGCGATCGAAGGCAACGCCTTTGGCGTGATTTCTCTAGGTGTTCACAGTAGAATTGAGAATTAATCTTCTAACCACCTGGAAGTAACTTATAGTGGACGAATCCCTTCCAATCACACAACACACGCAGCATCATTTTTTCCGTCGTCAATGCCATTTTTGGCATTTCTGGCATTTTTTATCACCGGTTATTAGACGTTTTAGAAATGGCTCGGTTTCATTGCGTTCCAGTAGCGCATCCCAGATGTTCATTCAGTCTATCATGTTTTTCGCGCTCAACTTATGAGGAACCCATATATCGAGCTTCTTTTTGTAGCCAGCTTTGCGTAAATGGTTCAAAATGGTTTTGTAGTCAATGCTTAGCTCCATTCTAATACCGACACGGCTGATATGCTTATCTTGCTGCACCTTTTCAAGAAATTCATCTGCGTTTTCAGTAATTGGACGACCAAAGCGTGACCCATCTTTCACATTTATGAAAATTGTAAATTATGAACCCTATGTAGTCGCTGAATGCCTAAAAGTAGGCAAAGATTTTTTTCGAATTTCGATTTGTCATAGCTTTTGACAGAAACATTGCATCATCGTGAAATTTTCAGAGCATATTGATGTTGATTAAAACTATACATACATGGTTTTCAAAACCCTGCTAACCCTGTGCAGTAAACCCTGTAGCTACATTAAGCAGGTGAAACAATATTTAAATCATCAACCTTCTGAACAATTTTTGATTTTTGAAATGAAATTCAAATTATCAATAAAAATTTTCCCCAAATTGTCCGCCATGTCAAATTGAAATTTTCAAAATACCGCGTTGCATAAGAACGGCAACCGATCACCAAACTACCTCTATTTCCAGCACTCGAAACTTCTGTTCATAAGAAGTAACGACCGGATAATCCGATCAACATGCAATTTACAGAGTATGTTCGTATTAATTAGGACCAGGCCTGATAGAAGTGATTTTGAAATGCTTGCAAGTGGTGAAATCTTGAAAAATCACCGAGAAAAAAACACATAACTTCCGATCCAGCCAATAAATTTTGGCAAATTCACACAGTAGCTGGACCTTACTGGTAGAAATATAGTTGAAAAATTGGGATAGAGCTGTCAGCTATGGTAGTTTTTGTCTCTTAAACTTACTCGGCAAAATAAAACTTTTTTCCCTGTAACTTCCGATGCAGTCATGAAATCCAAACGAAATTCATGTGGTAAATGGACCTTTTTGTACGCCAAATCCGTTAGGGATTTCGTTGGAAAATCATGAAAGGGCTGCCAGCTATGGTAATTTTTGTAATTTTTTGACATTTCTTTGCCAACCGATTTCATAAAATTTTCAAATGAGAATGGTCCTGCATTGACAATTAACGACAAATATTTACCTTGAGTAAATTTAAAAAGTTTTGCGGGTGGTGACCCTAAAATTATTTTCATCCCTGCACGCAGAAAAACTTCACCCTACTATGGCGCCAAATCATATTTGAACATGTTTGAATCAAAAATGTTCAAATATGAATTGGCACCATATACGTTTCTTTTTAATTCAGTGATGAAAAATTTTGATTTTAAAATGAAATTTTTATAATAAAGTGGAATTCAAATAAGATTCGCTTTTTATTTCAAAGTGGTTTCAACTTTTGATTTAAATTTGATTCTATCAAATTACATTTGTCTTAGTGTATAATTCCCAGCGTAGTCATCCAATCGAAACGAAATTCAGAGGGTAAGTTAAATTAACGTGAAGCATAATTCGCATATATCTGGCTGTGGTGCTAACACTCTGTTGCCACAGGATTTTTGGGTATTTTTCGGATGGCAACCCCAAACATAGTTTTATCGCTGAAATTTTCGATGAAATCTTCGGATGAAAATGAAATTCAAAGGATAGGTCACTCTGAGGATATATATAGCCATAAAACAGTGTTTCTCATCTATTTGCTTTGTGTAAGAAATGTTTAACATGATACTGCAAAAAAGTGTATTCCTTTCCACACTTTTTAGTCACTCAAAGATAATTTCTTCGAAAATCAGTCTAGCGGTTCTGATGAATCAGAACACAAGTCCCCGGGTTCGTTGGCGTTTCGTTAAGGAAAGCTTTCCCCTTTGAGCTGAGTCCGTATCCCGTTGCCTCGAACCAACGGCTTGCTTCCAAATCAATTTTTAGCTAAAAACAAAGGATAAAGCAATGGCAGGTTGCAAGTTAATCTGAAGATGCCTTATACCTTCAGGCCTGGAGATATTCAGAATCAATGTCTCCACTGACAGATTAAGCGTCTGAGTTGGCTGGCAGGGAGTTCAGTTGTAGGATGCTCTCCGCTCTTCAGCAACATTTGTGAATCCCGATTTAAACCTGCGAAGGATCGACTCTTTATACAGAGCCCTCTACTGCTTTCGGTTGAGAGCCTTGCCTAGTTGGCGATGTCCAGTTCACGTGGCTTTAATCAGCCATCCATTTGAGACAACTCTGCCCCGAACAGGCAACATAGGTATCACCAGCGCTCCTTCTCTCGCTTCTATAAGAAGGCTCTGAGTTTCAACTACCTGGCATCCAGCTTTCTTTGAAACCCTTGCGATTGTTGCTGCATTGGTTTACGTATCAACCATCGTCGATGGCTTTCTCATTTTTGGCAGCCTCTTCTGTTACCTGCGCTTAAGAACCTCCACAACTTTGCAGAGAATACAACACTCCTTCCTTCTACGCTTCTTGCGGGCATCTTGTTGCTTATCTTCTTTTGTGAGGATTTAGGAGTTGACATCTTTTCTGTAGTCGAATTTTCAGTTAATGATATTCTCGCCATTCCGGTGCTTGTAACCACTGGAGATGATATCAGTAAGTTCGAAAACTCGTTGGCTATGGTATATTCAAGGTAACCTGTGATTTTCCACTGTAACCAGGACCCTCCATCTATAAATATAGGTATTTTGACTATCAGTAACGCATGGAGATGGGGTCTAAAAAATGCGAGCTCCTGTCGTATAGAGTGAGTGCAGCTTGGATGGATTTCCATACTCAATGTGGCCGCCACCTGCAGAAATACAATACAATCCTTTGGACTGATTTTCATGCATTTTTTCAGGCACTCCTAGTGTCTTGCACGAAGACAAGTTAGTGCCCAAGAGAAGGGGATTCCAATATTGTAGATCGATGCCAACTGCCGTGATCCTTAGTGTGCATTGTCCTATTGACCGATTTCTGTGGTCAAATTAGCATTAGGTAAAATTACCCTGATCATGGTAAGAGGTCCTGGGTGATGAGAAGACAGTTCTGACCCCCTGTGGACAAAGTTCGATCAGATTGCTGTTAACTTTAAGCCATAGTGCTCCTCGATGCGTAGTGGCCATTCTTACGTTTTAAGCTTTTTGTCGGAGCTGTGGTTCAGCGAAAGAAGATAAATCCGTCATGTATATCATGTGCCAATTTCCGGTACAGGAGAAAAAATGGCCTCACTCGGGACACCGTCCTGTCAGGACTGACTGGTCTGGGAATAAATAGTTTACGGAGCACAATGATTGAGGGAGAGTTTATACATGGTACCACAATGGACTATTACTGTGCCTATGCATGTCTTTCGGGAAAACTTTCCTATTGGCAATCTCTCGACCTAACCCACTCCAATTACTTGTTTATAACTCATTAAAACTGGTAAATCTGTTCTGCCGCCGTTCGTACAATACGTTACTATACGCAGAACATCAAGCGCATATTATTCAAGGATCAATCTTAATGCAGCCCTGTAATTTCATGAAATTACTCGAAGACGAAAAAGAAACAATTTGACCAGAGTGCAACAGCTTCCAATTTGCAAATTAGACACAGCGGTCAATTAAATTAATGAGCAAAATGGCGGTCGTCATCATTCTACTAATTTCGCTGCACGTAAGGTTGGTAAATATGACAATCTGAAATTTTCTCGATGCTGTTTTTGTAGTATCTCAAGTATAATGACCTGCCTACTTATTGACAAAAAAAACTCGTATGGTTTTGTTTCCTCAAATTATTGCCTCATTAAAATCTCGGATCTGATCTTGAAAAAAAAACAACAACCAGGAAATATAAGTAGTTTGATGTGTGTTAGTTTTTGAACAAAATTTGAAGTAGAAGTTGTTTAAAAAAAGAAGTAGATTGATATAAAGTGAAGTAGATTGCAAATTTCTTTGTATTAGATCTGCTCGCGTACCTGAATCTATTATAATATATCCAAATAGACTCGCAGCAAGTCGTTATTGTACTCGTGCTGCAAGCCAAATTTTGTCACATGAAGAAGCCAGCTGCAAAAATCTGTTGCTGCTGCAGTATGCAAACAAACCTATTTAAAGCATTCGTTTATTTTTCATAGAAATAGGTAAAAAAAAAAATATCATTTTTAACACAACGGTAAAAATTATTGAATAAAACAGTGTCAAAGAATTTAATTTAACAATATTTAAAAAAAAAAAACCATAATAAAAAGCAAAACATAATTATGTCCCCAGCTTTTATCATTTATTTACGTCGCAGTATCATTAGTTTTAGTAGCACTCGTCAACCAATTTGGAAAAGTCCAAATGTTTTACTAATAATGACGGGGGGTTCAAACATAATTTGACTTAAATCAATAATTTTTTCCCCAAAACAAAATTTCCTACAGTTTTAATATAAGAAAAATACTTAGATGTAAGGCGCTCAAAAATGTTATGATTTGATTATGTATGTTTGGAGAGTTAATTGTTTTGCGTCCCTGGTCTTTCACTTAGTTATTCCTTGAGTCGAAACAACATTGGACTAAATTATTTTTTCCATTAAATTTGAAGCAGCCAAGGAAGCATCAAGAATCAGGATGTTAAATAGCAAAATTCTGTCTGATTCGATTGATTCGAAGGAACTGTAGTAGCGGTAGTTATCATTTTCAATTGAAAAATGAAGTAAAGTGTGAACCCTGGTCAGTAGTATTAGCATTGTTAATTAACTTTTTGTGTAGGATATTTACTATCGGATGTTTGTTAGATGCTAGCAACTGAATCAGGAAAACATAGAAATTTAATTTAGAAAAATACTTGATAGGCTAACGCTCGATCTTGATTTTAAGTCTCTGACTACCGTTACTATCAATTTCAACTCAAGTATAGATTGTATTTCATAAAATTTAATGCCTAAAATAACAAACATTTATGATCTTAAACTAAAAAAATTTATGAAATAAATTTACACCCAGACAAAACCAATTTATAGTCGTCGCATTTCAAGAGATCGCTAGCCTTGAACTGCAGATATTTATCTTTTCTATGAGCTGTCTAAAAGCTCTCGGCCCGACAGTAAACAATGTCAGAATTATTTATTTTGCATTTCAATTCCTTCGAAATTACCATACCAGTATTTATGTATGTTCCGTAGGGTTCGCTACACATTCCTACACAGTTGTACATGGTACATCTCCACGCTAAGTGAAATACAATACTTAATTAGTGACATAAATTTTTGGGTGAAGATGGAAGTTAAATGAATACAAATTCGGCAAAATAAGAAAGATTCTCCAATAACTAATTGGGCAGATCTCATTAATTTTACCATTGGCAAAATATGTTTATAGATATGACATACAGTGGCGGAAAAAAGTATTCGCGGATGGCGAATAAAAAAAATTAATTCAATTTTTTTGGCAATATATTAGCGAAATAAGTTAAATGATTCGATCAAATTATTCGTTTTTATTATGTCTTTTGAAATGTAAAAACAATTTTTGAGAATGAGCTACAGAAGAAGGAATAATCTGTTGACTCCTAATTATGGCTGGAAAAAAGTATTCGCGGTTGGCTGTATGTATGCAACGAAATCATAGCATGACGAGTTCAAATTACATTTTTCGGGGAATCACATTCTAAAAATGCCAACATATTAAAAACGCCAATAAAGCTAGCACAGTGAAGTATTCGCGTGGAGTTTGGAACAGTGCTGCCACTTCGGAGCTTTCATATTGTATCCAAATTCATCAAAATTAGTAAGAAAAACGTATTCATCGTATCCAAAATTTTAGCAATCCGTATCAAATTGATACCTTGGTGTAATAGCTCTGCATGGCTCTGTAAAGCCATTTTTTTGGATATATAAAATTTCATTTTCGACATTTAACATAAATCGGCGATTCATACCACAGCATATAGTAAAATCGAACATATATTTTTAAAAAATATCAAAATCTTAGTAAAAAAAATCACAAACAACATAAAATTCGGTAGAACCTAAAAATATTTTAGTTTCAAATATTCTGCTAATGGTAGATAATCGACGGGAGGCCCTTTTCATTATAAATGAAGAAGCACTGCCGGTTTTTGATGCCCTGTAAGGACGTTATCAGGTGAGGAGTCAAGAAATTGGCTCTATGGATATGTCGAAGCGACAGGCCAAAGAGCTCTGTTTCAGAAGATCTGATAAATGTGAAGCCGGACTCAAAGCAGGTGGCTCAAATGGCCGGGGAACTACTTGAAGAGGGGAATGTCGCCTGACTAAGGGTGACTTCTGAGGAAAAATCGGATGTGGAATCCTCTATGCGCATGGGGTCAGCGTCGGGACTACCTCCGAGTTCCGGACCTCATGACTCTGGATGCAGAGGAATGGGCTTGGGTAGCTTCTATGTCCCAGGGGGAGGACCTTGACCTAACCCTTATCAACAATGAATGATAGTGAAGGTACTGCAGATCTTCACACCATACCGAAGCAGCGTCAGCTGCTCTGCTTCTCCGCTTGTCTAAGACAAAGGAGAAGCTAATCCTAATCCAAGAACCATGGGTTGCCAATAACCGGTTTGCGGTTTACGTACCAATGGCTGCAGACTGATAGTACCCGACGGCTTACACAAGCCACGTGTTTGTATTGTTGTCAAGAAAACCACTAACGTCCTTTTACTACAAAATTTCTGTGACAAGGATAACATGGCTGTTGCAGTGAAAATCGATCAAAGATCATGCTGGTCTGTACATGGCACATTATCATGGCACTAGCCATCGCTGTAACATTGCCAAGGGTGTTGTGGCTAAAGCCATGAAAATTGGTGTAGTTTTTTTTCTGGGGGCTGACTCTAATGCTCATGATGAAGTATGGGGTAGCTCTAACACAAATGGCCGTGGTGAGGAACTTTTTGATTTCATCATTGCCCCCACCTTTTCATCCCCAATACTAGCAGCGAATCGACCTTCCGGAACTCAAACCGTAGGGAGGTTTTTGACGTTACCTTGGGCAGTGGGCGGTACTCGCATTTTCTCCATGACTGGAAGGTTTTACAAGAGTGTTCATTCTCCGATCATAGGTAACTATCGTTCAACGTGGCTTACCGGAGCTCAGCTGAGCAGATCATGGAGACCAGCACCCAGCGAAGAGAGTGCTGGAGGGAGTTCAATAGCTCGAAAAAGTCTAATGACTGTATGTATTTTAAGGGTTGGAAGAATACACCTACTTAGCTCTATACAAATTATTGTACGTGATAAATTATTATATATTATAAATTCTAGTAGATTTTTGATAGTTCCTGAGCTACTTCTTCAGATACATTTGCTTTCTTAAGTCACACAATGGGCATTAACATTTTGAATAGAACGCCAAACTTTTTCGAGAGAAAATGCTGCTACTTCAATTCGAAGTGGATAAATATAACAGTATGGTTAGATCGTACCATCAAACTTTTCTATTTGAAATATAATGTAATGTTAAATGTAATTGTTATGAACACACGTTTTCGTGCAGGTAAATTAAAAATGATGAGAAAAGTATCCATTTTAGGGGCAACGTATCATAGTATCATCCAGATTTATCCAATTCGATTCGTATCCGAAATGATACGACGGTATCCAAAGCGGCAGCACTGGTTTGGAATGGTTTAGTAGTGATAAAACTTTTTATTTCAAAAAAGGGCCGTAAGGTTCGGAAACTACTCCAGAGGAAAGGAGAATTATTATAAACTTGAAAAAGGCAGGAAAAAGGTTTGTTGACTTATCGAATGCTCTAAATAGAAGTAAATCCACATTGCGGAGTATTTGCAAACGACATGGATGAACGGATGATTTCAAAAGTAAACATCGCTGTGGCCGTCCTCCAGTATTAACTCAACGCGAATGTAGGAAAATTGTTGGTGATATTTCAAGAAATCCAACAACAACTTCTTCTGAAATAGTAACTAACATCAGCAAAACTTATGGTAAGACAGTGAGTGCCCGGACAGTGCGCAATGTACTGATGCGAGAGTACCACGAAAAAAACCGTTAATCTCAAAAATAAACCAAAAGAAGCGACCAAATTTTGCTAAAGAACATGACATGAAAGATTTAACATTCTGGGATACAGTACTGTTTCCAGATGAAATTAAATTCAACTTGTTTAATTCTGATGGCAGCCGCTTAGTATGGAGTAAATCATTCATAGAACTAATCGGGGATTGGGAAACTTGTATTTATCGACGGCATCATGGACAAGAACGTTTATTTAAATATCCTGAAAGATATCTTGAAAATCAGCAGCAATAACTTGGGGCTTGGTAGCAATTATGACTTTCAACAGGATAATGATCCTAAGCACACGGCTTATTGTGTGCGTCAATGGATCGCGTATAATGTTCCGCATATGCTCAACACGCCACCGCAATCCCCCGTCCTCAACCCCATCGAGCACCTCTGGAATGATCTGCGAAAAAGTATTCGACAACATACTATCACAAACAGGACACAACTTAAAGAAGTTTTACAGGTGGAATGGGAAAACACTTCCACTGCTTACACAAAAAAGTTGGTTCATTCGATGCCTAATCGTCTGAATGCTGTTATTAAGGCCAAGGGCCTTCACACTAAATGCTAAATGAAATACAATTCCCAAATTAAACTTTTCGCGAATACTTTTTTTCCACTCAATTGTTTCATGAATTTCATGTTAATTTGTTTTTGATTTAGATATACATTTTGTTTTTTAAATTTAATTGTTTCTTTAATATCTGTGTGAGCTTAAGAATAAATTTAGTTAAACATATTAAGCTGTTTTGAGTAAGACAAGGAACAAAAATGTCATATTTTCAATTTATATCTAAACGGCGAATACTTTTTTCCGCCAATGTAGGTATATCTTGGATTTTATTGATATTGCTTTGGAATCTCATTGTAAATAATCTATGCTCCAAGACCATATCAAGTATTTGTCGTCAAATGCGATTGATGTTAGGTTTTCAGGCGACCCTCGTATATCCGGATGAAAAAAGTCCGGACTACTGAACGTCCAGTATAATTGCAAAAATTAAACTATCTCTTGAAAACTCAGTAAAATTTTATTCATGGCACACACTCTTTTGTACAGAAAAAATAAACAAAACCAACAATGTCCTACCTCGCTTTATTCTTTCCCTTCGGATCTGTTCAGACGTCAGTAAATCAACTTTGAACTCGTGGTATTTTATTCGCCCAATCGTTGTTTGCTCCATAGTTCATACATGGTTGCTGGCTGCTACTCATCTTGCCCCGACATGCATGAGCTCGTGAGCAATTTCAAGCAATACAACAATGACTAGGTGAATTGTCTTCAATTAAACACAGCGAAATACTTACGAACACAAAACAACAGCATAAAGCTTTCAATTACTCATGATGCAAGAGTACGTTAATAGTTTGAAGGCCGAATCGATATCGCAGTGTTGGCATGTTAACAACAGTGATGAACTAAAATTGCCTTATGCCCGAGGGACACGCATATCACGAAGAATCACGTTTTTTTTAGTCTTCTCATTATTTCATTTTGCCGATTTTTTATTGGCTCATTACTATGCAGACACTCGACGACGAGCTGAAGTGCTATTGACGAACCAAAACACGATTAATCTGAAGAGCAGCATCATGCTGCGTTCACAATGCTGACATTAATTAGTGTTGACATTCATGGCTTTGAAGATGTCACCTCAAAAATTTTGGATGAGTTTAAAACCTAGACCTGTGTGATGATGAGATGGGGGCCTATTTGTTTCAAGGTGAAAAATGGCATTTTCGTTGTTTTAGAGCATTTGTGCAGGGGGGAAAGTGGCAGTGCGGTATCTGCTAATCTGATCATGAAATAGTTTGAGCACCCCCCTCACTGGATTTCTAGATTTCTTGCACACTTGAATGCTTGCAATGACATTGATTGCATTAACAACCTAAGCTAGCTTTTATCCACATATCACTTGCAAAAAGAACCTTCGCGGACAATATCGTACTACTTCCAATAGAAAACGCATACCACTTGTTGATTCAAATGAAATTAAGCTAGTTTCAATGTTTAGATCGATGATGCATATCAAACATGGTCACAACTTCATAACGCAGAAAAGGTTAGATACAAAGAATTTTTCATATGACTCGGTTCACAGTAGATAATAATTTATCAAGTGGTTTTATTCGAAGAACAATAGCAAATAGTCTACTTCACTGCGATGACATGTTCGCAATTAGGTAGTTGGCTTTCAATTATTTGAATCTCGAAGAAAAAAAATCAAAACGAGAATGGAAATTAAAACTTGGGCTGAAAGGTTCGATGAGCTTCTCGAACATACAACACAATAGGCTACAACAAGCTAGAACGAAAAATTCTAATACAACTTGAGGATGAAACAAAAACTCCGAGCATTTTTACGAACCAAAAGGCAACGTTTCTCGAGCTAGGATGTGATTGTGGAAAATCGCTACCTAGATAAAAAGCCAAGCCCGTGAGGCGAATCGATCTACCCTCATTGTTAGTTCTCCACTTTGTAATTGTTCGAGCTCAAGTGTTGGGTCTTTGTTAAAAGCGCGGCTTCAATTGAAGGAAAATCTGAAATGTAATAAAACTTTATTTAAATTGGCACTTCATATTGAAACTACGACTAGTTTAGAACTATATAACTTTTATTTTCAGGTTACATAAAATAAACTTGAATGTATGCATGAGTACATGCTTGCCTACAACTCATTCTGTTCGTCAAAACTCCCAACTTGTAGCATTCCAGATTCCACCTGGGAAATCATCAATCTGATTTTATAACTCACTTTGAATTTATATAAATAAATTGAATTTGCTCGGTTGCCCCAGAATAGATGGATTATGCGAAACCGCCTTGGACAAGACATATCAACCAGCATATCAGATAGAACAACACATTTCTCTAGTCGTGTATGAGCGCACGAATTATAAATTCAAATCAGCAATACCAATATCTTTGGCTCTCGCGGCTGTTGCGGAAGGCAACGTTTTGGTTTGGTTTCCTTCGAAATTTATTTAAATATTGACTACATGAATTTTCGACCTATCGCTCAGACATGCTTCTCCAAGAGTTTTATTCATTTCACTTTTTCCATGCTTCGGACGAACGATGCTGCCGAAGAATGCTAGAAAAAAAGCCAAAAGAGAATTGAATCAAATCAACCGACCTGCACCGAAACGAATGTTTTAAACATGCGTCAAATACTGATGATCTGATGGTACGTGGTGAATTGGCAGTCAACGACTTTTTTGATTCATAGAGAGAAAAAAAACTGCTCGGAAATTCAATGCCAGTGAACTTTTATGTTTTATAGACAAAGCCGAAAAAATATTTGTTGTAACACATGTGCTCTCTTGTGAGAGCTTTGAATTTAGGATTTCAGTAGGGATCTCGTTACCCTGAATAACTCCGAGGAATAGCTATCCGGGTTTACCATACGTGTCATGTTCTGCTTTACATTTCAATTTAGAGTCAATATTTGCTTATAAATCACGATAACCGACACATGCTTGTACATACGTACATTTATTCTGCATGCTATGGAAAGAGGGTAAATTCTTGCATATACCTGAAAAAAAAATCCTGTGAAAGTGATGAAACAGAAAATATGCATTGTAATATTTAACTAAATTGTAAGTAACTCTTCTTTCTGTAATTTGAATTAAAAAAATTCTAATAATTTTACAATGCAATAGTTTAAAACTTTAGAAATAGATTTTGAAAACGAGATACAAAAACAGTTTTAAATTGAACTGTATTGAAGACTAGATCGGAAGTAGTTTTTATTGAAATTAAAGTTAGGCTTCTCTGCCCTTGGCTTAGAAGCTGAGATTTTGCAGCGAAATTATGCGATCAGTTATATTATACAACAAATTTTTTGTGTTTGTACCAATTGTATCGACAAAAAAACTAGTCGGTTTTTACTTTGTGTTCAGAATTTGACGTAATAGATAAAAAGCATCGGCAGATGATGCAAATACCACTAAAGATACTGGACGCTGGTTCTGAAAATCTTTCAGATACATTCTACGGCATCTTAGGTTCAACGTTTGTATTCTGCTTCTGATACGATTGGCAAGCCAAATAAATCTTTAGTTAGCCTCAGTGGCGGCTCGTCCTAATGTGCACTTTCGCACGTGAACCCCCTCAAAAAATCAATTATTCAAAACTAATAATATATACATATTGAACAAGTACATTGAACTACATTGAACAAATTGTTATGGCAGCACATAATGCTACCTGCCGATCATTTTCATATCTATTATCCCAGAAACTTTCTATTCCTACATACAAGCCATACAATTTTCCTATCTGCTTATCTCTACTGTTTTCTGCACTAGCGATCGCACGTGCGATTCTGTGGCTGAAATTAGGGGGCTAGATTAGCATGCGAGGAAGCGAGGGGTGCATCCATTTAGCTCGTCTCAGTACTAGCAGGGGGTTCACACTCAGAATGTGCGATCGACAACCAATTTGATGCATTTAGACATTGTTGTCGGTGGTCAGTCCCATTCGTTGATTCGTGCTGCCGTTTCGAGCGTTTTACATATACATGTATGTATGTCGATTATTCTACCCTACTAAGCATAAACATTTTAGTACTTACGAGATATTCAATGATTTGTGTTTTAAATTGTACTGGAGGTATATGGAGAGTGCATTTTTCAATATTGAATTTAACATACCTCCACAAAAAATGTTTATAGAATGGTGAAATAGAGTATGTAATTTTTGAATCTGGTGTTAAATCAAAAATGAGAAAAATGCAGATAAAACGTTAATGCTTAGTAGCGCAATATTATAACAACTATTGGGTTTAATTTTACTATTACCTCTATTTGTGTCTCTATAATTTCAAGACACATTTAGAATTTAATTCATGGTAGAAAGAAATAAACTTTCTGAAATGTTTGCTGTGAAATAAATACTAGTAAAATATATTTAGTATTTTAGATTAGTCTTAGCAGAAAGTAAATGCTTGGAATTGATTTGGGAGTTTAATTTCTTTTGTCGCCTATTCTAAAACTATATACATTTATTTATTTATTTGTTTATTTATTTATTTACTAACTATTATTCAACAGATAAAATCCAATTACTTGAATGTATTGGCAGGTTCGATTGTGCAAAGATAGTCTGGGCACTTAATGAAGTCATAAAACACCGAAGGTTTTCGAGTGTGGATATATGAAAAATTTTATACAAGAAGATTCATACCGTTTTTTTAATAAATTCTGGGATTATGTGTATCTAGGACTGTTTGTAAATTTTAATAAAATTTATTGATATCGGTGCATCCGTTATGCTGTAATAAACCATGCTAAGCCCATCACGGTCAAGACTCACCATGAAAACTCACTGATGAAAATAAAATGTTCACTGTAAATATAAGTTTCAAATCTCTTAAATGTCTCGTCAAAATATCACTGTTCAAGGATTTTTAAATAGCCCTCTGAAGAATTTTGTAAGCTGTTATGCTTTTTATAATTTTTCTTTCACTCATTCTAAAGCAGTTTTGCGATGTTTCGGCAAATTAACTAAAATGAATGCAACTCTTAAGAAAAGTACAAAGTAAATATTCATGTGCCCAATAAAGGTGTTTTCTTTTTGTGAACCCCCATAAAATTAGGTCACGAGCCGCCACTGGTTAGCCTTCTTCAATTTCGTGGAGCCATTAATTCTTTGTGGTTTGGTTCAAAGCACACGTTCTCCAAGAACTCATTGGAGAATTCTTTGCTTCCTGTCTGCTCTAAAATTTTGTCTAGACAATTCTGGTTCAATGTCAGACATACGAGGATGATTCGTGAAATGAGAAGGTAAGTCACTACTGAGGTTACTCTTATGAATCGTAATGAGCTCAGTGACTCAATATATGTATACACATCAATTTTTGTTTCATAGTTTTTGAACTATCATCCACCAAGCAACTCAATCTGAAAGAAACTGCATAATATGGATAAGTCGGTTCAAACCATCATAGCAATGATGGAATCCATTTACAGGGACTCTTGTCCAGGTAAAATCATGATTTACAAGTGGCTCAGTCCTTTTAAACTAAACCAGACTCTATTTAGTGGCACTAAATAAGAACGCCACTCCCCAAGAAGTTCAAGGTGTCACAGTCTGCTGGAAAAAACATGATGGCCGTTTTTTTGTGACTTAGCAGGGACCCTGTTGATCGATCTTAAAAAAAAGAAGTCTCCATAATCAAAGAATACTACGCTTCAATTACAAAGCGATTGAAAGAATCATTCTAAGAAAAAAAGAGGTTAATGAATCTGCACGACAACGCGCCTTTGCGTTAGTTGCTCTGCATAAGGTGAACTCCGATATTTTAGATCACCCATCCTACCTCACTAACCCAGCTCCTAACAATTATCATCTTTTCCCAAAATTGGAAATAGAACTTTGTGGCAAGAAATTTTCAAACGACGAAGAAGTGAAAGACGCAATTTTGACTAAGTTTTCCGATAAAGACAAAATATTTTTTTTTGACGGTATACATAAACTAATTGAAAGATCCCAAAAATATGTTAGAGTAGCAGGCAAATATATTGAAAAAAATAAATATATATTTTTATTTGCACCTCTTACCACCCATTCCGCGGACTTAATGACCTACTCTCGTATATGTATTATCAGGAGGCGGGCTTAGAACCACGTCTTCTAATGATTTCACTTTCTCCCGAGCTTTTCAATTAAGAATTGCTTCCTCTGAAGTGCGTCTTTTAAAAGAAAGATACTGATAGAGTACTGATAGCCATTTGTAATTCCTTTCACTCTGTATTTTCATTAAACCCTTTCCTCTTGAATGTTCGAGTTCCTCTTTCATATGTCGCCTGCCTACTATTTTCCTTGTAAAAGTAAAGTAAAAAAAATTGTAAAAAAGAGCCCTTATCGGATCAACTGGTTGACACTATTAGAGAGCTTCATTCACAAATTATAATCAACGTGAATACGAGTGCGGAATGATTGGTTCCACGACTCACTTTATCTCTGATTAAAGTCAGGTACCTATTCAAAGCTAGATGAACGCAAAACTCGATGCGGGATCTCTCGTCCGAACGAAAATACTACCCTACCAACTCTAAACTTGTAATACTTCTTTATTCTCTTGTTAGTGTTTCTATAGTAAACTACCCAATTATATTTTGACCAACTTTCCTCATTATTCCCTAGTCATCTGTGGAGATTTCAACTTCTCTTTTTTTCAATGGGATATGACAGAAATGAAGCTTTCTTATCTCTCTTATCTTTCCTACTGTTAAGTCTTTAAAGATTATTTCTTTTCGAATGCTAAAATGCATGTCTCCTTCTCCTCCTAAATGCATGTCTTCTTCTCCTCCTAAATGCATGTCTCCTTCTCCTAAATGCATGTCTCCTTTCTTCACTACCTGTCTTATACTAATCCTGATCTCCATCTTCTTCCATCTAACAATAATATCCAGCTTGCGCAAACACCCCAAAGAAAGAATGAGCTTCCGCGTTTATAAGCTCGTCACCATCACTTGAATATTTTCGAAGCTAGAGATTTATATAACCCTTATAGAATTTCACGTTCTAATTGCTATCGTAATGTCTCTTTAAATTCTCTAGGCCAATCCTCGAATTTATCTTTGTACTCTACTACTGTGTCTTTTGACAAGCATAAAATGCTTACGGAATTCGTCTGGCTAACCTCTTCATAATTTGCGTAGATCCCAAATAGCAGCTAAAAAGGAAATGGCAACAGCTAAGCGGGAGTTTTTGACTCGCCTAGAGACATTCTTGCTATCTAATAACCCTTTTCGTCTTACATTAGTTCCCTGAAAACAACAAAACACTCAACAGTTCACTCAACACGCAACAAACACTCAATAGCTTCGAGTTAAACGGTGGTGTTGAGATATTTCAGTTATTTGACGCTCTCACTTTCGCTACGCCCTTTCAATCTGTTCAACAATAATATTCGCTCAATATCCCTTTTCTGTATATGGCTATAATCTTCCCTCTTGGACTAGAAGTTTATGCAATAATGGTATTGACGGTGTTCGGTGTGTATGAAGTGTCTATCCTTAAACTTCTATCTTCCACTTTACACTTTCTTTTATTTTAGCTTGTCTTCGGATATTTTATTTTCTTTGTGGAAAGCTGCAAATATTTTCCGGGTCGTAAAATCAGAGAATGTGGAAAGTGTTTCCAAGTACTGTATTTCACTCCTTTCTAGTTTTCCTATATTGCTCGAACGAATCATCTAAAACACGTTCGATGGCGCCATTAGCCATCTGTTCTCCAGAGAAAGTATCGTTTGATTAAAGACTACATCAACAAACTAGGTAGAATTTGTTAACTTCGTTGCTGATTCGTTGAAACATAGGCAATAAATTGATGTCATATACCTGGATTTTGCTAAATCATTTTAAAATCGCACAGGATTATTCTTCTGCCCAGGACTTCTTAGCTTCTTCAAGGTATGTTTTCATAATGGCTAGTTTGCCTAATGACATCGGTGTACCTGTGACGAAAGTGCATAAAGTCAAGCCTTGTCAGTTAGTTGGCCATTCATATGGCCCGAATGCCCATATATATCTATCTACGTATACTGGAGCACTATGGTTTCCCGAGGAATGTGAGTCCATAAGGGCAGTCAGTGTATTCATGCTCAATTTCTTCAAGCTAACGTCAGGACTCTGAATGCACGCTACAGCCTTCCTTTTTGAGCTTAAGACATTATATCCATGAGGACCTCTTCGCCTTGCGTACGGCATAGTTCAAACTCTATCCTAACCTCTCTCCGCAAGGTAGTGGCTTCCCAATTCCACCATAGAGACTAGGCTAGGCTGGCCTAGCAGCTAAGTTGGGGTACTAGTGATAGTGTTGACCGTTTGATCAACAATCGATGCTCCCAAAAGAAGGATCCAGTGAAAATTGGACCAAGAATTGGAGCCTCAAGCAGTCCATCCTTTTCATATTAGCAAAGGCTATTTGCCCAGTTAGTCTTCAACCGCATTCATTAGAGGATATGTACCTGTGATCAGAGAGAGAGAGAGAGAGAGTTGTTTCAGTAGATGTTTGTGTCGCTCATTGACTAAAATAACGTCAAAAACCTGCCTCCGATTTGAGGTGAGGACTTGACAAACTCGTAGTTTTTCCAGGATGTCAGTTGATATGAGTATATATCTATTAGTCATAACCGGAGAACTCGGTCGATTGCTTCTCATGGCTGTTGGGGTATTACTTCTACTTGTCTTTGAAAAGCGAAGAAGCAGGACAGCTGTTGCTGCTTTTGAGTGGTGGAGGTTAATTCGAAGTACCCTCATAATAACCAATCAAGGGTAATTCGCGTCAATCCCCTTCTCTGTTTACGATAAACAAATATATTGCTTTAGGTTTGTTAATATCTTGGCACATCCTTTGGAAAAAAACGGTGTCCGATTACCCTGGACTTATCCGATTAATTTGAAATAGCGTGAAAACAAGCTACATTTTTTATATACATAATAATATTGATTCATGCATTTTAAAATCGCATAGAATCTAAGTTAAATCTCCAATTTTAAAATTCAAATGTTGCATATCAACAATTGTATGGAAACTAACAATGTTTTTTTTTTTCTTACAGGTGAGTGCGAATTTAATGTTCTAGAAAATATCGTAAGTATTGTTGTGTTTTACCCTTAAAACACCTTTCGTGGATTCGATATTATCCACATTCGTGAAATAAAACAGTTTTCTTTTACATCACTAACTATACTTTTATTTACATAAATAATTCTCAACATTAGATCGTGTGCATTTCAATGATCGCACTATCAATAATCGCACTATTACAATTTCGCGTTACAATTTCCCACTATCACTTTTCAAAATATCCGCGCCCGGATACACTTAATTTGTACTCCACTGTATCAGTGTACTAACTGACTTCGAAGGCCATTTCGCGGCGATATTTATACTCGTTATGTGAATTTCTAGGCCATTCTGGATTTGTGCCTTATGCTCTCGAAAGCTCTTGATCTGGCTTCTAAAAGGCTGTTGTGAATGTCTGTTACCATATGAGATGGGACTGTGTCTTGGGCTCTCGAAGATTCTCAATCTGGCTTCTAGAAAGCTATTGGATATTTTTACGGCTATTGGCTATGTATAGATTGTTATCGTTCTTTGAATACATGTATCAGACAAATACTTCTCGACGTTTGTGGCTCTTTTTGGCGCCGACACAACGAAACATGCTATGTTCGGCGTGCATGCAACAGTATTTTAAAAATAAATAGTCAATAAAGAATACTATTTAGGCTTCTGGTGTAGGCAAACTTAAATGATCACATACTGAAAAAAATCGACATGCTGCATATTCCAATTTGAACAGAGTGCAGCATTTATGGCCGTCTACATTATTTATATAGTTGCCTGAGCTATAAAATATAGCTCCTAGCGCCATAATTTAACATTTGATGAATTCAATTTGTACCAAAAATCTATGAACTTAACTCGAAAATGGCATTGTGCGTACTCCCTTGTAACCCAGCGTAGTAAATATGATTGCATACGCTATGTAGATAGTACCCCGAGCTTTAAAATATAACTACAAAACGCCATAAGAAAAATCAGTTTTTGCTTCTGCCTTACACAAAATCTCAGCTGTCTCGGCACTTACGAGCAGTCCTGACTCCAATGCATATAGCCTAGGCACATTTATTATAAATACTAGGCTACATAACATCGTCGAGATTTCAAAAAATCGTGTCGCTTAGTGGGGTGATCATCGGATCACAGAATTTGAGGTCTCTGGCATAGGATAAAAACTAATAAATAGCATGGAAAGAACGGTATTTTGCGATATTTGCCTGATGGAAGATAATGGCAGGGAGTGAAGGATTTATCATCAGCTGGCACCTAAGAAGAACCAAAACCAAAATAAGTTCACTTTATCATATGCAAAAGTGAGAAAAGCATACTCTCAAACGACATGTGATACTGTATATATCCGTGTTTGCTGATAGGTGAGAGTGTGTTGGCGTGCGTATAATCCCAGCAAGAAACAGTATGCGCAGCGAACACTCGCTGGCAACAAACGAAATTCTCTGTAGTGGATTGCATAAAAGTGTCAGATATATTCCTTTTACTCGCCAAATAGTATCGAAAGTAGTATTCCGCGTTAAGTATCTTATCACTTACCATTTTTATAATCAGAATAGGTTTTCAGAATATCAATATTGCAGAAATTGCCATTCGTTAAAATAGTCTCTTTGGCAAAGCACATGAATATTGCCTAGTGGGAATGAGAAACGTATAATAGAGGCGTGTCTTATCTTGGCGGAGTACTTTCTATCTTTTTTCAACTTAGACTTGAATATTGCTATCTACTTCTCGCAATCAGTGGGGAAATATCGCAAATTGTATCGCAATTCATGTACTTTCCGAGCTATACATAGAATTAATAAATATGTCGTTCTGGGCTGTATTATATGGCTTTGCAAGGTATAATACATATGGTCTCAGGTACTATAATTCACCACAATCTCGAAATCAAGTAGATGTCTAAAACAGTCCAGGAGTATAGTAACCCAACGGGAAAAATAATGCTTACGGATATATTCGGTAAGCATTTCGCGTAATGCGTGTAAGCATTACCGGACCATTACGCGTTGTTTCTTTTTAACATTGCATGTCCTAGGCTGGGAAGATTTATACAAGGGGAAACTCATGCTTTTAGCTCTATAGCTTTATGTATAAGAGCTTTTTGGAAAGTACGACATCGTATTCTCTCATTTATACGCCTTAATATGAATGAAAGCTTTGGCCAGCGGCCGATCGTATCTCTGCATGTGTGGTTTTTGCATGCTGACGCTCATTGGAAATTTCAATAGCGCATGCTTTTTGCTACTAGGGGGAATTGTCTTCATACATTTTACTTACCCGTGCGTGATGATTTGAAATGCTTAGAAATTTTCATCTTTCCGCTTTATATAGCAGACTACCCATAACCGATGTATGCTCGCAAGTTCTTTTCCCCTTGTTTCTGCGAGTGAATTTCATTGGCCAGTCTTGGACTTATAACATATGAGCTTTGGCCCTTGCAGCATTTTCCATGCTCCAAGTCATGTTTACGAGTATATCTTATAATTGCTGGAAAATAGCTTTGGAAATCGGAAATGTGCATTACCAGCATTGTTTGATTCATGCATTACGCCAGCATACATTACCGCGATTCCCGTTGGGAAGTGAATCCGAGATATGACGAAAGCGGTATTAGTATTGTCCGTAACTAAAATCGGGTTCGCAATGGAATGTTAAAAAATAGGACGTTACCTTCAATATCCCAAAACACAAAAGCCGTTTTACGGATCTCAGTGTTTGAAGATCTATGAATCTTCCATACAAATAACGTATACAGAGTGCATTATCTAGTGCAACAACATTTTTTCAAAAGAACTTTTAAAGTTTGTTTGCTCTTTGTCTAATCCGCATACATAATGAGTGAGAGAGTCTTTTTTGTTTAAAATCAAACAGCTATCTAGTGTATCTGTCCTTTTTAAATAATCATACAGGACACGTTTCGTCGTATAGAATTCCTCCCTCATTTCGCACAACGACGTGGCTGTGAATGGAATTTTTAATGGAGACATGTCTGCACCGACAAAGCTATGCATACTGAATAGGAAAGAGCAATATCACATATGCTCCAATGCTTTGCTCCTTAATGCTGGAATCAGAATCATTCACCATAGCTTACAGGTTAACTAAAATCATTTGATATTCGATATTATGGAAATTCCTCTTTTGAGTCGCAGATACTGTCGACGGTGTTGGCTTGGCAACATTTTTTTTTTTTATTACAAAATTCTTGTTATTGTTAGCTATGGGCATTAATATGTTCCTAAAGTAATGAATAGCCCGACAGATCCTGAAAAGAAATCTGGTTTGTGCTGATGTTGCACCATACCTGCATAATTATATTTCCACGTCGAAGCCTAGGTGAAAATGCAAAAGGAAATGTCAGATTCGTGTCGTTACCAAGAGTAATGTTGCTTGGTCGGGATGTGAAATATCGTAATAATGCTGGTAAGGATGTATGTCTGTTTTGAAAAGCGAGTATGAATCAGGATGATTACGAGAGAGGTGAAATGAAGTTCGAGATCAAATAGAATCAGGTACCACTGCGGGGGCTTTTCCTAGTGTATTATACTATAACCGTAGTATATATATTTTAAAAGCGTCATTAAACATAAATAAATATGACTCGAAATGAGAAGTCATATATATATGTAAGCCTGTGACATAACTGTGACTTGAGTCAAAGTCCTTTCTCTGGAACAACAAAACTGCTGTCGTTATGAGGGAGATGAGAGAAAGGCAGCTGCGGTGCTGTTCACAGCAGTAGACATCAGTTCCCATGTCTCATTAGAGCTTTTGCATAGTTGATGGCTGAGAGATGTATTGCTGGAGCCGAACTTTGTTCTAACTACGTCCCTGAAACGTTAACGGTTGCTCATACTTGCCTACATTAAGGGATTAAAGTTACGGAAATACGTCTCTCTTGTGTTATATATCAGGTGGCTCTGAAAAACGAATCTCATTACGATGAAATCGCAAATGGAATACATGAAAGGCTTAAGATTAATTTGTTCTTAAAAGTTTGGATTTCTGCAGCACTGTGATTAGAATTTAATTTTGAATTTGAGCAGAAATTAGAATAAATTGCTTCATTTTGCTAGAATCATTCGGGCTTGTTTTTTTAGAAGTCGAATTTAATGCCAATTAATACTCGCATGTAGGTCGAAAGCACATATCATTGTGGAAATGACGTTTTTGTCTACCTTTATTAAACCGGAAGGACACATAATAACATAATAGCATCATCTTTAGAAATGTAGATATACATACGTGGAGATACAAGTCATCTTTAGAAATGTATTTTCATCCTGGAACAATATTCGCTTCATGAATACTAAATATACATATTATTAATTTATGATTCATATTTTGTCCATTGTCTTCATTCACATTAACTACCGTTGATTTTTCTTCTTGTAACGACGATGTATTTATTTTCTCATTCAACCGTTCCAATAATTCTACGAACGACAGAATAATGACGCAATGAAGCCAGGACATTCTTCCCACTGTCGTCTTGTCATTAAACTCCGAACAGACACACGACTAATGCTACTTACTCCAAGCGGAGATATGGTGTGGTGGCTTGCTGTTTGCATGGATTTGAATGCAAAATATCGTCGATACACATGTCTCCAGTCCTTAACGTCTTCGCTTTAGCGAAGTTTTATGCCGACATTTGGGCGTTCGTCGTCCATAAGAATATAATAAACCGACCGATAGCTCACCCGCCTTTGCTGCTGATTCTCCGTATATGTTTTTCCTTAACTGTACACATTCATTCGAATGTCATAAGAAATATATAAATATTTAATTTGCCCCTATAGGTATTATCATTTATTTTATTTATTTTTTGTTTTGGGTGTGACGGCCCGTTGACAAGACTTTGATGTTGTGTGATGTCGGCCAGTATACAGTCGTGTAAATGTACGTGTCTTGTATTGTTGCTGCTGCTTTCGTTGATGATAACCAAAGTCGAATGTAATATGAATAAAAATTTCTTCACATCTGCCAAGTATGTTTGAAGAATTTATGTAAATAATGAGTTGATTTGATTGCATGCATTATTGTATTGTCAATAAGCTAGTAGTGATATTGAAAATGATAAGAATTACTAATGTAATTTTTCGAAATGGATTGATTACAAAATCATTTTCAAGAAATATTTCGCGAACTCATGATTTAAGGGCACGGTACAAAGGAAGGTCAATATTTCAATCAGTTTGAAAAGTGTTCTGCCATATTTTTTTTGTATTTTTCCTAAATTCTCCAACATATTTTTCCAACATATTTGGTCCAACGCTATTCTAGACCTTTCATTCTTTTAAAAATAAATCGCAGCACTCTTCGAAATCCTGAAAAACTGTCTTTATTATTACTTTATTACTATGTCTATATAAACTTAGCAAATATAAAAAGTCAGACGGGGTCAAGTCGGATAAATACGGTGGATGATCGATGATTTCGTACCGTAGTTCATGCAATTTAGCCTTCGAAATAGTGCACGAGTGAACAGAAGCGCTATCTTAATGAGATATAATTTTTTTTTTCGAAAACCACTATCTTTTTCTCTGACTGCAAAGCCCAGTTGGTCCAGTAATTTGCTTTTGGGATCTGGAAAAGAAAGTGAATAAAATTGGAAATTTGTATAGTACTCCGCATTTGTCGTCTCGCTCATGATAATCGCACTGACGCCCCAGAAAACAGTGTTTTTTTACCACTGATGGAAATACTTTCGCCTTCTTTAGAGCCGGATCTACCACTTGAGCTCTCTGCATTGATTTACGTTTCATTTCAGGCGTGTTGTATTGAGTCAATGACTCTTCATGCATTACAAATCGCCTCAAGAAATCCTTGCGGTATGTGCAATACCATTCAAGATACACTATTGAAATGACAGTTGTAATTCATTTTTGGTTACCTATGAGGAACTTAATTTTCTCATGTTCAAATTGATTGCTAAAGTTTACTACACTCCCACAGCTGAAATACTTCTGAGGCAATTGCTAAAAACGATCAAAAGTACGTTCAAAACGTTCAGAAACCGCAAAGGTAGGATCAGAAACTGAGTCAGCCGAAAAAACGCGAAATTGCCATGACAGGTATAACTTGGCTCTTCTATGAAATGGCGAAGGAGTTTCCAGCGAGGACCGTCATCAACACTAGCAAGATCGATCGCATCAACTTACCGGACAATTGGATATTGACGCAAAAGCCTCTTTTATTGCGCTTCCATTCCAGGACATATCAAGGCCATCGGGCAGCATCAGGACAAAGGTAAACTGGCAGCCTGTCAAAATCAATACTTTGCAGAACTGAACAGCCCAGCAGTAGCAAACTGGGAGAAGTGGAGCCGGTAGTAAAATAGGAGGTGATGTCAAAGCACCGCATTCCACATAAACCAACATCCTAAATGTGGCTCTCCGCCGATCCTTCCTCATCTGCAGGAATTATGGAGGTCATTAGACTTACGAACAGTAACCTACCGGTTAATAATAAGAAATTGACCAAGATAAACGGTAGAAGCCAGCTATCGGTAGATCTGAAGAGGATTACGCAGTTCACCAGAAACTCGGAGCGACTACCCACTTGATAAGGGTACGCAATGCGCATGTGTGCTCAAGTGTGCCTTGTCCGAAATCTGGATGATGCAGCCGTGGCCCCTATCTTATCGTAACGATACCACATAATTTCAATCGACGATAGCTAACGCCAAATCATGAATTTGTTCAATGCTATTATCCATGAAGCACTTTTTAGTCGCCTGTCACGTACCTCATCAAAATCGTTTGTACGGCAACGCCTAAATTCAGCCAGCGAGGTTCCACCGTACAAGGGATCGAGCTCAGTTTTTATTTTCGCGGGCTTAATCCTTGTTAAGGGGGTATTCTGGTCTAGAAATTTGATCAAATCGATTTTTTTTGCATATTTACAAAGTTTAGACCTTTAAGAATAAGCTTTTAAAAGGATTTTCAGAAATTCGAATTATTTTTGGAGTTACAGCTATTTTTGTGACACGCCAACTAACTGTCCGAAACGAAACTCCAATTTTTAAACGCGGTTTTCTCGGAACTACTTTTCCCGATACGGTTGACATGATATCTCTAGTTGCAATAAACCGATTTACGTGAAATTTTGCACAAACCCTCTTAACACTATTGGTTATCGTCTGACGTAGGGATTTTTCAAAAAAAAATTTCTACTATTTATTAAAAATCCCCAAAGTTGAAAAAATGAGGCAAAAAAGCGACTTTTTTTTACAAGGACGCCATTTTGTGACAAAAAAAAGTTTTTTCAAATCGCCTCGGTCAGACGAATTTCACATTCTTTTTATTACAGAATTCACCTAAAATGTATGTTTCGGACCACCAGGCAGGCTGGAATCATGTCAACCATGAGATACGTTTTTTTTTAGCCTTCACTTCGCCGGCCTGTCTCTACATCAATTTTAATTTTTTTTTATTTTTTGAATACATTTTTGTACCTTCAAAATGTTAATAAAAGACTGGTAAACAAATATATCCCATAAATGTTTATGGTTTTTTTTTCATTGCTTCCGTAAAATCACCTCAAAATCAAGCCTCTAGACCAGAATACTGCCTTAAGTGACAAAAATCGTTTGGCACTGAATTTGCTCCAAGTTGACAATGTGCGCAATGCGTCAACTATGTCGGGCTGCCTCAAGAAAATTGTAGTGTAATAAAAAATGCAAAAAATGCTTTTGACGCTTGAAGGTTCGATATACTGTGGCTGTGTAAACTTCTTTTTGTGACCCTGTCTAGTCATGTATGTGTGTAAATTCCTCATCGAATCTCTGTGCACTGTTATATAAAAAGCCATTTAAGGTTTTAAGAATTGGAGCTGATAAAGACTCCATTTTCATAATTGAATTTTTTGATGAATGTGATAGGATTAGATAGATAGGATACCTAATATGAGCTAGCTCAAAACTCAGTGCGCTGTTTTCTGTTCGTACCCGAATTCGAAACAGAGACTCTACTCATTAGAACAAGTGTTCTAACTTACTATTGTCTAACTGTTTAAACATCATGACGCAGGTCATCTGATTGAAAAATTTCTATGATCAATTCTTATTTATATCATCGCATTTGTGCACACTTAGGTAAAAAAAATTCAGCACTGCAAAAATAATGCATAAACCAGTATACCTATAATCATATATATAGAAAAATAAAAACCGGCTTGAATTATTTGGAAGTAGTTGGTACAATCGATAAAAGTGTGAGGTTTCATGACATTTGTGCAGCTTTTCGTATGATAACTATCGACCAATTGCAATCTGTCTAAGTCATTTGAATCACTCGTGAATTTAAAATTAACCAAATATCTTGAGTCGAACCATCTTGTCAACGATCGCCAGTATGGTTTCTGTTCTGGGCGCTTCACTGGGGAGTAACTTACATTTCTCGATGGAAGATGGAACCGTTCTCGCCATAACTTTGGTGAAGCAAAGATCGTTTCTCTTGTCTGCTCTGGTCTTTTGACAGAGTATGGCACCCAGCTCTATTAGCCAAGCTTCGTGCATTTGATCTTTACACCATCCTCGTCAAGTGGTTTGAAAGTTTCCACGTAGTTCCTTCTGGATGGACTCAAATTCGGTGTCCACACCACCAATGTCGGGGCTCCGCAAGGTACTGTTCTCTCACCAACTATCTTCCTTTTATTTATAAATGACCACTTTCAATCCGGTTCATAGTTTTGCCGATGACAGTACCCTTGACTTAACATACCCTTTCGACAGAATGGCCGACTTCCGCGGGAACGCCACTTCTGTTAGTGAAGATCGCATGTTTGCATCGCTAAGCAGGGACCTATTAAGGATTATCACTTGGGGCTCAGCGAATTTTGTTGTGTTAAATTTGTCCAAAACCCAATGCTGTCGTCTTTAGCTCAAGCCTTACCCTTCACCTGCTAACCACACTATTTCCGTTGATGGTGTAGATTAGGTTTTAACATCACCAGCAAACTAAGCTGGATCGGCCACATTTTCCAAGTGGCGGAAAATGCCATAACGCACATCTACAACACTCTCATAAGACCAAGACTTGAGTATAACTCCCATATATGGCCTGGAATAGGCCGCACTGCTTTAGCGGAACTAGCCAAAGCCCAACGCAAAGCTTTGAAGCTTGTTGGCGATGAAAGCATTACTTGACATATTGAATCCCTTGAGCATTGACGTAATCTGGGTTGTTTTTCTTTTCTGTATCACTATGGTCTTCGTTCTAACGAAGTATCAAGTATGATCCCTTTTAGAACACTTCATATGCGCAGCACTTGAGCCTCTGAACTCTTCACTCTCATATCCTTTCGAACAGTGACAGCCGTACCCTTAAATTTCACGATTCTTTCTTATCTAGGTGAATACGATTGTGGAACAGCCTACCATCTACTGTTTGCCCCGCCGACTATAAGCCACAGTTGTTTAAACGAAACGTGCACCACTATCTCCTACAAACTCAACCCTTCCTAAACTTTCCTTCTGCCAAGGCTGTGCTGTAGCATACATAAATAAAAGAGCATCAACTGAGCCATGCCATCATCATAGAAAAAAAATACGGTAGCTTCTATATTAAAAATAATGAATACTACAATGAATAATAATAATCATTTCGCCTGAAAAACGGCTCTGGCGTTTATGTGTAGCAAAAAAGGTTCGGTGGAAGTGATATTCTCCCGGATTAGTTGTCCTTAAACGTAAAATGGCATAGTCTTAGAATGAGACTGCCCTTTAATAATCGAAGTCTATGTCCTAGTTAGAAGTTACATTAGCTTCATAAAGAAAACTCTGCAAATAGTTTCAAAAGTGTGAAGTGCTCTCTATTCTGGCGTAACAAAAAACCATACCGGGTAAAATTTGAGGATGGTTTCTCACACTCATATCTAGAGAACTGTTAATCAGGGTAATTCACGTAAAATCAATAGTTTACTAGGTAATTAAGAAAAAAAAACGAAGACAACTTCGTGTCCTATAGCCTTAAATAACTTTTTGCACACCATTTTGTAATGGACTTTTCACATTGTGTTTCTTCTTCTGCAGTAAATATAGTTCTGTTGAAAAAACGTCAATTGCATTTTTTGTGGAGAACTGTTTTTGTCTCAAATTAAACACAGAGCGAAAACAACAGCTTTAAACGTTCTAATCCTGACATTAAGGACGTAAATATCAAATTCTAGTGTAGATTCAAAAACGACACAAATGTGTATAAAATGTTCCACAACAGAAAAGGGAAATAAAAGACGAAGATTTATTCCGGATGCACAAACCTGTCTTTCACTTTACTGCTCTTTTTGTTCTCTTTTTGTTCATCGAGTGTTTTAATCTTACAATGACCTGTCCTAATTTTATGGTCACTTAACTGTTTAAAAAAAATTAACTGTACAGCAACCATTCAATTAAATAAGTGCAGTGTATACAAATCAATTTACTAAGAAAATAAAGGCTTCAAGAATAAAATTTGCATCGTCTTAATAACATATCATTTCGTAAATTATACTCTTCAACTTTATTTCACTAAACCTGTACAAGTCCAGTAACGTTTTGCTCGAAATATATATCATGTAAAGCAAATTGCCTTGATTCTTGCAAACAATCAATTTTGCTCTGATACTAATTGTCCGTCGCTGCCATTCATGTGAATGAAAGGAAAAAACGTGTCCTTACAAATTTTATCTACGTCACGCTAGTTGCCCTTAAGCTGTTGATAATCTCTTGCAGATACGAAAAAAAAAAATGAAATTGCAATAGCGCGTGTGAAGGAGCGATTAATATCGACGACTGAAGTATATTGCGGCTTGCCTGGATTTTGCTGTCGTTCTTGCAAACTTACAGTTTTTGCTTGATCTGTGCACTCCAGTTTCACTACCTATAGCTTTTTTGTAATTTCTTTGGACATAGTGTATACAACCGTAGTATCTATGTTGGTCATTACAATGTTTTTTTTCGGGATTTTCCTAACATTCAACGTTGATCGATGACTAATGAAAAATAGAAGAACAACTTTGCCCAAATATTCATATTAAATATATTTGTGCATATATGTTTGTATTAATGTATATAAGTGTACATATATCTATGCGTATACACATACCAAATTGTTTACAAATGTCAAAAAAATGTTTACCTTTTATAAAAAAGTTAAATGTGTTGAGTTTGAAGTTTTCGTCCTGTAATCTTTTACCAAATTCCCAATATTTAGAAAATCAGAAATGCGTGTCCGCTAGAACTCATGACCTGCTCACCAAATAAATATGAAAATCACAGGATGTGCTTGTTCTGAGTATGAACAAGTTTGATACAATTTTAATGAACATACTGGAGCCATGACCATAGTGGCATCTTGAAAAAAAATCCTCAGCCAAGTGAAAGCCTAATACCCGATAACTTCCGATGTAGATATTGAGCCAACCCGAAATTCAAAAGTTAAGCTAATCCTAACGTGAAGCAAGGTTGATAGATTTTTGGTTGCAAGATTAGGATAGAACTTTCAGCTAGGCTGATTTTTGCAATGCTACTGCTGCTATTGAGATGGAATTGGTTTAGATAACCTCTAGCATTGTGACCTCAGTGCACTATATGCTCTCTGTGCCATGTCTTATCCATGTTTATGAATTTGGTTCTGTCTCCAAACAGGATTTTTTTTATGTCCCCGCCGAAGAGATAAACAAAGTCAAAAACTCTAATGAACTTTTTGCAAGCAAGATGGGCTCTCGAAGCCTCACATAAGCCCCTCATGCCATTTTTTTTTAAAAGCCACTACTTTTGTATCAAAACTGAGGTAATCCTTTATTAAATCTCATGATTTCCATGGGGTCGATCGAACCCTGCTGCTTACTTCCATCCAAGGTCCATCTGTAGACACCTCAATCTAAGTTTTTAGTCGATTGGGAACTATCGGTTCTACTGCACTCGTGGCAAGAGTGGCAACAGTAACCGCTGGCTCTAATACCTATCTCTCAGCCTTTTTAACGGTTAGCTTTTCCAAGTCGGTGAGCTAACGGTCCTCTTCAGTTACTCTGGAGTCTTCGTCTGCTGCTTTGACTAGCTTAGCGCATTTGCCTTTATTCTCCCTTAACAACGTTTTGCTATACTTGACATTCAGGTCCTTGTATGGTATTCTACAAAGGATCTTACTCGTTGTCAGGCATTTTTTTCCTGAGTTTGGTAAGTAGCCAAAAAGGGTCTTGGATTTAGAAATCAGGAATTGTCTCTTGGCTCACACGATGGCTCCTTCCCACAGCTTTGGCTACCGCCTCCTTCTCTCTCCACTAGCAGTTTTTCCTACAGGGCATTCTGTTCAATGTTATGGTTCGTGGCCCTTTTTGATTTCGTCGCGTAGCGTTTTGAAAGTGTTCTTGATAAACTAATTGTTTTGAAGTGATTTTTCCATCCTTTTGACAACAGAGCATACAAATCAAGGTTCAATGTGTCGAGCTACATCGTCCTCAATATTGAAGGACAGTGTAACAAGGCTGGGCACCAGTTTTCCAAATGTAGTTCGATCAAAACCTTGGCGTTCAAATGGCGTTCTATGTAAAACGTATAATCGCCAACTGGTTTTAGGCTTATCATAGGAATGTAATTGTCGACAACCGATTGCTGATATGCAACATTTACTTACTAACAATACTTACTTTCATTGCATTTCAAACTTACCAGAAGAACTAAGGAGTCTATGTTAGCTACAATCAGATCGCTTCCTAGCTTTTTTAGTACTAATGGTATAATCTTAATCGAAAGAATGACATTGTGGTGGTACTCAAAACGGTCGCAGTAAAAATTTGCGACAAATTTACGACAAATTCAAATAGACGGTAGCTGGCCTAATGTTAATAAGTGACATTTCGTTCCTTTCATACGCAGATTAATTTTCGGGAATGTGAAAGCGAAGCCTGGTGCCTCAACAAACGATTATATGTCGTATATATTGGTAAACAGATCTGAAAAATGTAAAAAGTAAAGGGAAATTTTGTAAGCGTTTTCTTGATTTAAAATATTTCTGCCGATCGTTATACTCATCTGACTCATCCATTGGTCGTTCTTTAATGCACATAGGACAGACTTTTCGTATATGGCGCAAGTAACTTTATTATGCTTGTTATGGGCTCTGTTATGATAAAACTGAGATAACATGGCTGCCAGTCGCGGTTCTTACACTTCGCGATTTTCTCTATGGCATCCATGTTCTTCGCGATTTTCTCTATGGCATCTATGTTGTCCAAGTGTGGTGCTACCACAGGTGTTATGGCGAAATATCTTCAGCGAGAGGCTATTGGGGAAAACTATCAGGAAAATTTACGCAAAAGTGAAAATTTTTCGTAACAAAGGGAAAGCGGGAAAACATAGTCAGTGAGTAGACGGTTGGAATGAAGTTTAGAGATTAGGTGAAGGAAGGATGGACACGTAAAGTAGCAAGTCCCCGAAATAGTGAAGAAAAAGTAATTAAGTTTAAAAGAGACTAAGTAAAGAAAGCAAAAACGTTGAACTTTAAAAAAAATGTATTCAATAAAACTAGAAAGAGTCTTACAGAAGGAAGAATGGAAAAAAAATTGTTAAATTGTTCCATGTTGGACTGATGGATGAAGGAGATCCGGGTTGGATTGATTAAGAATTGCGATTGCTTTGTGAAGCTCCAGACAGCTACCTTTCAAAATTTTGCTTTCAATTGACGAACGTTCAAAAACGTTAGAAAAAAAATTGTTTCTATAAAAAATTTCCGAGAATACGAAAAAAAACGGGCACAAAGTTTGCAATAACCAGATACGAGAACTGGACGAAAAATACTTTAGATTTTGAAAAAAGAATTGAATTTAATTTGGAACAACAGCTATTAGTAGCACGGAAAACAAATTATGCGTCCCTTAGACGGTCAATATTATTGCACAATATGTAGTATTGCACAATAATATTAATCGTCTATGTATATATCGAGTGAATGAAAAAGGTTTTGATTTTTGTTGTGCTATATAGAATATATTGCATCGTCTGTGGTCAGTATTGCGCGATATTGGCTCAGTTACATATCGCCGTTCGTGGCTGTTAACACATGTTAGGTCTGAAAAATCGAACGACAACTAAATATTGCCCAAAAATATTGATCGTCTGGGGCAGCCAGCAATAATTTTGTGCAATATATTTTCACAATAATATTTACCGTCTAGGGGGCGCATAACATTTCCTTATTTTTCTGAAAATTGACCATTAATTGCATATTATTTATATTGATTTAATTTGGTCTTTGCATATACTTAATGATTATTTATTATCTGTTTCAACTGATGTATGATAATGAATTGTATGATCGGTGTGAACTGATTCCGGCCGGAATTAAGTTGAAACGATATCCATCCAATTTAGCAGCTATTTTTCCAATTTTTTTTTTAGTTGTAGAAAGAATATTGTTTTATGTTTCAATTCTTCAATCGGAACTAAATTATATTAGTTATGTTTTTATCAATTTTTTATCATTCCGTTTATTTATCTTCTCCGGTTTTTTAAATATATCATGAATTCGGAATAATTCGCGGTTTTTTTAATAATGATTCTTACGTAGAGTCTTTCCTTGCCTGTGTCTCGTGTTTACATGTTGTCTTGTCCACGTATCTTCCGACCACAAACCCATGCCAAATTGAGCTAGTAAGCTGGAAAAGACAAGCAAGGCAAATTAAAGGAACATATCTTAACAATTTTCATACTACACTAACGACAACTTCGCAGAGTTAAGTCGGACGCAATAAACTTCATCTGTTTGGACGGTCGCAAGAAGTCTTTTCTAAGACTCCGCTATAGGTTACCTATCGCTGTTGGGCTGCAAATGTTTAAGATATTTTGGTGCCGCTTGTCCCCATGGCGGCCTGACCACAGAATGTCCTTGAGTCTGACGATTTTACTATTGATTTCTGCTGCCACTGGTTCCTTCTTTTTTTTTTGGTCTCTTCTTGGCATAAAATATAAACTTCATTCACTTTCGATAGCTCCTCCAAAGTCATGTCGAATGTTTCAATGCTTCGGTAGAGCTTCTCTATAACTATGTTTTAGGATCTACCGTCAGAAGTATAGAGGGGCTTCGGAGTCATCTACCACCCTCTTCTCTTCCGGTTCTCCTTTTTGCCGGTTGAGATTACGGCAGGGACGATTGGTTTTGGTTTCCTCTATCTTTTAGTGTGGAACTATGTTTTGCTCCTGTCTTTTTTTTTTCTTCAGCTGGCCTTCGGTTGTTTTCGTGCAGTTTTTAAATCTACCATTGAGTTTGAGTCTTGATTGGTATTTTGATCCGTCAGCCGGTTTAAGTTTGGGGCACTTGAGGCAGCTCTGTCCTTTATGAAATTATTTTCGCTCGGTATTTTAGTCCCATGAGTATGACAAACTTTGACAAAGACCAGCCGTATTGTCCTTTGTATCCCGGAAAATTAGTACCAAGTGTTTTTCTTTCCTAAATTTAGAAGCTAATAGGATGGTGAACCTAGAAATCTTTCCGCCCCATGAATTCCGATGCGATCATTAGATCAAAATCGTGGGATGTAGCAGTTTGGTTGCAGAAAGCACCACGTTTGGTGGAAATCTACACACATTCAAATTCTACACACTTCCTCTACTTTCCTTAGAAATTTGGCCTTTCAAGCGTTAATTTCAACCGAGTCTGCATAAATAATTCTTGTCCTGAAGTTTCTAACTGATGGATAAAATGCCCAAATATGAACGTCAATTTCAACGGTCAGTAGATTGTACACAAAACACAACTGAATTTTCATGCGGCAACAAAAACAGTTTCCAATGCAAATTACAAAGCACGGTCGAGAAATTTAATTAATCCAAACCTACACTAACTGTATATATTTATTGCTACATAACGAGTCGATACATTACCCTAGACTTTCATTCGATTTTCCGAAATTTCACTTATATCATTTAGATGTGCTATTATTGCCACATTCGCTTGTACCTACTAGCGTAATGTATGAATTGACGAGAGTCGCACTTGATCGAAAACCCTACCAACCATAATATATTTCATGTCCATCATTATGGAGAAATCCATCACCGAAGAAAATCTTCGATTTAAGCTCACGCTATGTTCAATGGGCCATAGAAGGGAAATGAATTCCGCCATTCAGAGATATTTTGCTAGCGATAAGATATTTGTCGTGGAGCTAATATCGTTCACAAGCATTAATTTTTTTCCCGTAAGCTTTGGTTTTTCGTTGTCATTAGCAATGAACTGTGGTACTATCGCCGTAACAAATCAGTAGAAGACTATTGTCTTTCAAGTTATATTTGGAATGCAAGTTGCAGATAAGGATCTAATTAAGAAGCCGTAATCTATTTAACGGTGAGTGCCTTAATTTACATACATTTTACGGTAGTTGCCGAGGAATCGATAATATAATTGCAGGCCGTTGTCTAGGTATATTCTTGCTGAATTTTAGTAAACAGTTAATTCCATAGTGCTCCCTATATTATATATAGTCATCATAACTTTGGCAATTTTTAATATTTTGAGCTAAAAATGTATATGGATACTCTCAAAATATGGTAGAATAATAAAAAAAAAATTGCCCTACATAAAGGGCTGCAAAAAAAGGTATAATCTTCTGAATAATCAAATTCTGATTGCTCCGTGACATTGTCGTCTTCGGAGGAATCACTGTCGCCAAAATTTTTATCATTGTCTTCAGCTTACAAATTATTGCGTACACTAGAACGCCGATTATACGCCATATTGCTAAAAACAATAAATAAAAACACTTGCAAACTTATTTTTTGGCCTTTTTCAATTAAGGGGTGAGTAGGGTTTTTAAATTTATTTTTTTTCGATTTTATTTTTTATTTTGAAAGGAATGACTAATATGTCAAGAATGTTGTGTCTAAATTTCAAGTCGATCAGAGCAAAATTGACGAAGCTATGACTATTTTTATACCTGTCGGATTTTTATACCAACCTGATTCGAGCGCGCTATTGTTACCAGGCAGCTGGTTCGATTTTTATAGAATACCTTAAAAGTTACCCCTATCTTTCTTTATAGAAATTTAAAAAAAGAGTACAAACGTGTTAACTTAAGGCAATAATAACTTTATATTATATTATTTATAACTTTAGTCAATGTAGAGTTAGTGTGGCAGTAAACGTTATATCGAGCAATACACGCACTTTCCGATTTTCGCATCATTTTAGCTCCATTTTCGTTCAGTTTTGTGCTTAAATATTGCTAAAATGCAGAAAAAAGTTACAAGATCTGATAGAGCAACAACTAGTGCGAGATTATATCGACCTAAAAAATTTGTATTAGTCTTTTCAACAATTGCAACAGTAGTTAAATGCATAAAATGTGATGGAAAAATAAATTTTCATTCGACTAAAAAAGAAGGCCGACTAAAAAAGAAGCAAACAAAAGAAGGCAGGATTCATCGTAGACAGGAGCAACAAGATGCTCTAGACATTGTGGATGATAGATACATCCTTTATGGACCTGACACTGATGATTCAGTGTGAAGTAAGCCGATAGAACTTGCTTATGAAGGTTTCATCCCAAATTTTTTAGTGTTCAAAACTTTAAAGCGCTTTTCCCACAGCTCACGTTTTCAAAGTCGGTGCCCAACATAACTCCAAAACTACTGCACCGATCCTTTTGAAATTTTGAACACTATTTTTCTACATAATTTACGAGGTAACGCCGGAGAGTTTTTTTCGAATTTGTTTATATTTTTAACTTTATAATAACGAATTAACCGATTTTTTTTGCAAAAAATCGCGTTTTTTCGTTCAAAGTGCTCCCAAAAAGTGAAAAAACTAATTTCAAAAAACCCTCCCGGCGTTACCCGGAGAAAGCGATTATCTAACGAAATACGTTTGATTTTAGGATTTCAGATGATTCGGCACCGAGTTATGATGGGCACCGCAATTCACCTTTTTTCCGAGACGCTCCAGAAGAATTGCTGCCATTGTCGTATTTTTTAATATTTTTTCATGAAAAATTTCGCAAAATATTCTTCAAATGTTATACTATAATGTACCATTGGTTTTAATAAATAGATTTTAACTGCTTCATCTAAAAAAAATCACAAAAATGTGCCTTTTTTTACATGAATTAACCCTACTCACCCCTTAATCTGTCGATTTATAAAGTAAAAAAAAATTGAATTTTTACCTCAAAATTGACGTCGAGTACATATGGGGTCTATTTGACCCCTTGATCTGCTTCAAAGGCTTCTCAACGACTACTAACGACTTAAGACTGTATGCGAACGGTGTAAACTTATAGTCAAGACACAGAAACACACTTAGGAGCCTATAGTACTCTCCTTTTCCCGCAGGCATAAGCGCTGCGATCGGTCAAAAAGGTCTCTGGGGTCAATTTGACTCCCTGTGTTCTCGGAGGGTTAAATACATTTTTGGACAGCACGCTGGTAAAGTTTTTTGACTTTCTTCATAGAATGTCAATTTTACAAAAAATTTTGTCTACATGAATGCACGACATTCGTTAACTTCAACTACCTCTGATCTATACCCTGAAAGCAACTCCTTGGAATCAAAGTATACTATAGGCGTTGCAATTAACCCTAATTTTAAGTTGCAAAAATATGCAAAATAAGCAAACAAAGGAAGTAATTAAAAATATATGTGCAGTATAATATGTGCGAGAAACCCTAGATGTAGGGAAAACACGAAATAATCCTAATTGTTCATGCCGCTCGTAAATGAAAAGTAATCTGCTTTCTTTATTTTTGTTTTATGATTGCTTACAAATGAATTTTTTTCAATTATTGCAAACAATTTATATTCTAGTGTTAGGTCTGTTAGTTACAAAAAAAAATCCAAGTACTATTACTTTTAAGAAATAAAAATCATAAAAATAATTACCCATAAGTGAGGAATACAAGACCTTGATTTTGCGAAAAAAAACGCAGAGCCACCATCAAGCTATTTCATATCAAACGTATATTGTAAGTTTCACCTTGTGTCGGTATCATTTTCTTTAAATTCTCCTTGGCAGTTATAGTATTTGGTACCTTTAAAAATTTTTCACAAATGTAATTTTACGAGCTCCATTTTGAAATTTTGCACATTTGTAGCTTACATAATGGTTTACAATATATAAAAAAAAATTAAGAAAATCGAAGGTGTGCATTTTGAAATATTCAAGGATAAAGGACACTGTAATGATCCTTTTTATCCTTTTTGGCCAGGATGTTTCTCACACTATTTTTTCTAGAATACCTACACCTTACCCTTTCCAACAAGCCATATTCGAAGGCTCTACGTAAAGTAGAAGATTTTATACAATTTTTAAATGCAACACGAACCGACGTTACTCAAAAACTTCAGGAGGCCATATTACCGCAAATATTAGATATTTTTCAAAAAAAATTTATTGGTGCACATTACTCAACTACTTATATTCACAGGGAAAATTTCATTGAAATCTAACGATACCGATCAAAGACCGTTTTGTCGATTTTCCGTGGAATGACCCAAACAGTAACGTCCATTATCGATGGGAATTGTCAAACTAAACATTGATATCGTGGTTCGAAGTATTATAGTTCGAGAGCAAGATATTCAGTTTTGGGCAGTATTAAATTACTTGCCAAATGTATTTACATGTGTAGTAACGGTTTAACTGCACCATTTATTCGTTCATATCAGAAATAATGTGGTACCGATAATCACCCAGGAAATGTTTTAACGGAAGATCCCACAGATTTGAGATACAATTGTACTAACTGTTTCAAATATCCCAAAGTATGTTGTACACGCATATTTCAGAAAAGGAAAATAGTATTCATACGCCAGTATGTTCAATGTATTTAATCAACTAAATAAATCCCTTTTGCCGATTCATAATCAAAATTCCGTATGAAAGACCAATCCCCAATATCAACCACTCAGTCTTCGAAAAGTCCCCCATCTGACCAGACGATGCTATCAAAGTTTAATCGTTCCAATGAACGGGTTTACTTATCAATAATTTGAAATTTATGCATTTCCACTATTATATACTCTCGAGCACAGCAGAAGTAAATATTATGACACACTTTAAACCCAATTGATATGGTAGTAGCATATTGCTTAATATGCTTACCGAATGACAAATTCTCAACGAAATGTCGAAAACCTCCAATGACATAAGCCTCGGCCGCTCAATCTGATCCCGACTTGAATGAAATACAGGCAATTTGCCCATCAAAAACGGTTCGAAAAATTCGCATGGTTTCGTATTTCCATGGCTAGTGGGTGTTTGTAACGTTGCCGGTCGTCGTTACTGATGATAATTTCAAGTACGTTCGTTCCTACGGATTAAATTTATAGCGAACCATCAAATGTAATCGTACCGAAAGTGAAGGATTACCGAATGAAATGCTATACAATGTCCTTGCGTCCCGCCAGCTCACCATCTAGCTAACATTTTGCCAAGCGGATCGAATGGTTTCGTTCGGTAAAGTTTATTGAGTGCATGAGAGTGTGTCAGGACACCAAAAAGGTATTACGTAAGTGATGCGGGTTAGAGTCAACGAGGGGGATCCAATGGATTTTGCTACCGCCGACGTAAGTAAGCTACGTATTGCACATAGAGTGTGTTTGGTTGACGAGGAATCGAATAATGCATTCGGGTCATGAAAGGACATTTTCTATCAATCAGAGTGCTGTGTTGGAATTCAGTCTGGTACCGAGCAGTAGCTTTCATAATGGTTTTAATGGTCTCAGCTGTCTAATTTAAATTTATAATATTCATCGCTAGTGACGGATTAGTGTCCGCACCTAAAATGAAGAGCTTCGTTAGAGTGACGAAATATGTATCAAATATATCAAAGGGCAACTCTCAGTAGGGGTCTGAATGATATCAGAAACTACTGTAGTTTTATCTGGCTGCCAAGTTTATTGTGTATTATGTCCTGACAGACGAGTATATCACAGTATGTGAATTGAATTGACAACAAATGCTGCATAATATTGGGAAGGTGGACATATACGGCTACTCAAAAAATAGTAACACATTTATTTTCAAAATAAGGGCAGATGCCTAGCCATTATTCATAAAAAATCATTTAACATTTAAAAATCAATAAAAACTGAAAAATAATATTGTAATAGGATTCAGTAGTAAAAAATCTGCACAATAATGTACGTTTTTGCAAATACCAGTAGATTACAGGAAAGAACTATGCTAAAAATTGTGAGCCTTTGATAAATGCAAAACAGATGAGCAAAAGTTACTTCAAACAGCATGGTTGACCTAATAATCTTGTCAATATGGCGTTCAGTAATACAGTTACGATGAGAAACAGCCTAGTCTCCGCTGTTCAAGTCGAGAAGTAATAAACATTGATTAACGTTCTCTGTAGTTTTATGTGTGAAAATATAAGGTGAATACTCCTAATGATTTAAGTAATTTTGAAGAACAATACAATTCGGTGGAATATTATCAGCGTACATTAGACAAAGAAAAAGTAAAAACAATAGAAAGGTCACTGTCGAAAAGATTAAAGAGAAAAGGACCCAGGATGAATGCTTGTGGAACACCGGAGGAAAGCAGCAACGAGGGAGACATAAGACGTACGATTAAACGCAATTGACAAAATCTAGCTCAGAGTCAGATATATCACAATACTCTAGTTTATGCCGGAGGCGCTCATGATTCACGGAGTCAAACTCATTGGAGATGCAAGCGTATACCAAATGTACTTGAAAGTGGCTATTTCAAGCAAAGGCAACTACATAGAAAAACTCAATAAGATTAGTGGCAGTACTTCGACCTTTCACCTAACCGTGCTATTGTCACAGATGGAGTTAAATTAGAGCCTACAGACGCATAAAAAATCAGCAAAAAGATACCAGACTTCTGGTGTCAGAATACCATTGACCACGAGATTTTGTTTCTGCGACTAGAAGAGTATGGGATTTACATGAAATTTAAAAATGTTATTAAAAACTACCTATTGAATAGGAGAATAGTGAAAAAACAAGGAAGCTACACCAGTCAGAAATGTTTTATAAACGAAGGTATTCCACAGGGATCGATCTTAGGGTCTATACTTTTCCTTATCTATGTGAGCAGCGTTCAAGATCTCAGGCTTTCTGGTAAGATAGTTTTGTTTGCTGACGATACACTCCTGTTGTATGCTGGAAAAGATGAGTCAGCCATCCAAAGCACAATAAATATGGATTTGGATAAATACTTAAGGTAGCTGCGTCAGAAGAAGCTCGTTATAAATGTCCACAAAACCAAATACAATATGTTCCAGCAAAAAAATAAACGCCCTATTAATCCATATATTCAAATTGATATAGTTCAACTGGAGAAGGTCGATTCAATTAAATACCTGGCATTGATTTTGGATGAAAAGATGTCCTGGACCCATCACATCAACTACATCAGAAGTAAAATCGCACCAATTATCGCAACACTGAGAAGGTATGATTTACTGGGAAAACACTGTTAAATACTGTCTACTGTTAAATATGGAGCAGTCTTGTGGAGCCAAACAACTAAGCATAACATCGAGCTAATTGGGAGACTTGTCACTAAGGCGATAAAAGTTATATTTAGATTAGGCGCCGTGTACACTCGATCAGGGTTGTTGAACATCCAACAGATTGTTAATCTCGAGAGAGGCAAAAGAATATACCAAATTATCAACAACGGGCTAAAATGGCCAGATATTCCTCGGACGGTTGGAGAGTTAACTAGCAGGGAAACAAGATCAGCCAGCAACCTTTTAGTTTGTAAACCAAGAACGAATAGATTCAAAAATGGATCCAATACAACAGGCTATAGCTTTCTACAATACATTGCCAGATCCGTTAAAGAACTCAAGCAATAAATAAATTTAAATTGCACATAAAAAATTAACAACACACAATTACAACTAACACCAGAGTTACTATTTCTCTCGCGCAGCTCCCAGTGGAACATACCCTTCAAGTCTCATCAAACACAGATCACGGTTTTATTTGGGTGGAAGTCTTGCTTGAATCTCGGTTTTGGTGTATCTCCTGGAGCCACCCGCTTTTTCTTTGTTTCATATTGACGTAAAGGTTCCCTTTTTCCATCTTCCTTGACAATTCAGTACAAAAAACATTGTTGGTGTCTACGTGTTGCTCGAGGATTGGCAAGGGGTTGAGAAGCAATTTAATTTATTTTGTTGTTCTCGGTCAGCTCGTTGGGCACCCAGACTTCCATTTTTTCGGAAAATACCCTTGCATAGAGACGATTGAGAATCGTCTTCTGAACGCAGTTCAATTGTGTGGACAAATCACGACTTGTTTAGCGATCGTTCCCCTTCAAAAGTTCTTTGAGATGCTCCTCCTTGAATGTCTCAGGTATTCCACTGCGAGACGAGTCGTCGAGGTCAAAGTCACTCTTTTTGAACTTTGCAAACTATTTCTGAGCTGTAGACTCGCCTAGGACACCGTCTCACGTCGCAACCGCCCCGGCCTGCTTCGACAGTTTTTTTTGACCTCGATAAAAAGCGAAGAAAAGGATGGGTCGAAAATGCTGGTTTTTACTTCCTAAATAGTCGATTTCTAGGCCTTAAAAAGATTAAACTATTCAAAACAATGATTAGTATAGTTTTGTAGAACAAAAAGAGATCTTTCGAATAAACGTTAACACTTTGCCAATACAGCAAATGAACCGTATTAGTATAAAAGCAAACGTAAAACTCTATGAACTCAACCTCAACCCAATAATCACCGCAGATGATAATGAAGAAAGATTGCGGTAGATAGATATTGAGTTTAAACTAAAAAAAAAAAAAATATAAAATCCTCTTTTTCGTTATGAATGGTTCATGGAATTATTTTCTAAACGATTTCATCAAAAGCTATTTCTCGGCTTCTTAAACAAAAGGATTTATGATGTCACCAGCGTAAAGACCACACAAAACAGTGAAAACACCAATTCGGCTTGCTCACGAAACCAATGTACCAAAAATGAACCTCGTCGCAAAAAAATAGTGTCTGCCTCTAGCTGCTCAAGGTCCAAATTTTTGGGTTTGAGCCTATTCTTCATGATTTGCCAAATAATACTGATGGTGATGCCATCGAAATTTGGCGCTCATTTTCGCGTGCCATAAACTGCTACACGAACGATTTAACCATCCTATGGAAAATTTAAAGAAAAGGCACTCACCCAGGCAAAGTCATCGTGATTCGAGTGAAGGAAGAAGTAGGAACAAAAGCCTTGTAGGGAAGCCAAAATTTAAAGATGAATCTACGAGTAAATCTGCGTTGAACAGTTCAACTCCAACGCATTGTTTCAATAGTCATAATGAGGACATCAAACTCGACAACAATATTGAAGATCACTGCGAACAAAAGAAATAAAGAAGTGTACAAAGGTGGAAATTTTAACGAAGGCTTTAGAGGATCTAATTATGAAATTGGATAATTTAGAGGCCTTTGTAGTAATGTATGAAATATGTTTATCGAATCTAAGCTTTGGTTCAAATATTACACCAAGATCTTTAAAATTATCAACAACGTTAAGAGGAGAGCCAGAAACAGAATAGGAAAACATCAAAGGTGACGTTTCACAAGTAAAAGACGTTTTGTGACATTTCGCGATGTTCAAAGTGAGAGCATTGGTAGCGCACCAAGTATGTAAGCTACTAAAATCGTTTTGTAAAAGCTTACAGTCATCTTGTGACTCGGTCCCCCGAAACATCTTGAGAGATCGTTTATGAACAATAGAAAGAGACGAGGAACACCTGATGCAGGATAAAAAGGGTATTGAAGGACAGAAATTGACAGTTACAGTTAAACCAGGATAGGAGAGGACCAGCTATGCCACCGTTCCTCAGCCTTTGAAGAAAGAGTTTATAATTGAAAGAGTCAAAGGTTTGAGGAAAGTCAGTATATGTATAGTACGTCGAAATGCTTTTGATGGTCAATAGTGAATGCAGTCATATGTGTGAAGCTAGTGATATAAGTGAATATACGTTTAATAAAAAAGTGCTACTCGTGTGCTAGGGTGGGTTGGATAAAAGAGTAGGTTCTTTATTAGATCACTTTCTCAAGAATCATGCTAAAACAAAGAAGAAGGGAAATGGGACGGTAGTTTGAGACGCATATGGCATCACCAGCTTTAAGTATTTGGAGGATGTTGGCAATTTTCCAGAGAAGAGAAATAACCCGAAGATACTTTTCTGTTAAACAATGTGGAAAGAGGAACGCACTGAGGTGATGGCAGGATATTTGGAATACCGCCTGAACCACTGCCGATAGTGATTGATTTTGAAAATTTTAGATATTGATTTATTTGTTTTTGCTCTCCTATTTGAAACTAAATAGCTAGTTTTTAGATTCTTCGAGAATCTGCCTGCTATGGGAGTAGGTCACCTTTGACCGCTTGTTTAAATGATGTGCCTGCGGTGGTTGTTTTTCCCTACCAAACCAACCTAAATAATAGTTTCTAACGGTAAATGTAGATAGACTAAAATAACTTACCTGATGTTTTTCTGCCGTTTTTTACTGCCACATCTCAAATGCGTCTAATTCACTTCTATTGGATTATTTCTTAAAAGTTTAAGATAAGGATACCGATTCCATTCGGCTTATTTTGTGTTTCGAGACTAAAAAAATAGCTATAATTCAATATACCATGCTTTAAATAATGAAAATCAAAAGCACTTATATCACGCATTTCGATTTTCCATCAGCCAACTTCATCTCTAAGTCTTTGACTTTATCAACATCAGCGATTATCCTACCTGAAAAACAACCAGCACAGCCTGTCAAAGTCGAAATGTTGGTGTTAGTCTTTCTGATTGAAATACGTGCTGTAAATCCACTGATTCAACTTTCTCTGATCTTAATTAATGCACATCGCACGACTACGTGCCTTCTATCAGGTTTACCAATCGATAAAAAAGTAAATTGAAAGCAAACAATAATTACGAAGGTAACCGGGATTTCAGCCACCCCAAGCCTGCCAGTCAACCCACAATTGCTTCCTTCATACTTTTACACCAGATTGCGTTCTTAAACAGAATGAAGACAACAACAAACTGATCAAAGTGTCTTTTCGTTTCATCCACTTGCTTCCGTTACCTTTTTTATGTGCATAAAGCTTGCCATCATATTTATTTTACAAATTAAGTGGCCATTTCCTGTATAAGAGGATTCCAATTGAATTTTCACGTTTTTTCCTGTACTGAGAAAACTCATATAAAATTGTCTCAGGTGTTATCTACATCGGCTGCACTGTCGATTTACGTGACTAAAGTATCGACTTTAAATTTGATATTGAATCAACGGAATCATAACAGCATAATGTCAGGAAAATCAATTTTTAATTTTGTGGCTTAGCGTTCGTTCTATATTTGCTATGTTGCGAGGAATCCTTTCTGCACGGTAAATCGTTCATCAGGCTTCGGGAGAGCCGATCTCAGCCACGAGGAGGGCTGATGAGAAGGAATTTCCAGAAATTCCACTGAAAAAAGGAAATTGCTTGGAACAATACGCTGTAATACAAGAGATAAATACGAATCGTGGGAAGCCATCATAATTTTCGGGGTGGATTCCGAGTCGTGATAAGTTTCGGCAACGACAAGGCGACGTGGATAGGGACAATCATGATTCTGCTGAATCAGATCGAAAGTTGGAAATTTTCGACTTATGTCGTCTATCGTTATTGTGTAGCGTTGGTCTTGTGGTGATCCCCGACTATATGGGAATGTACATGCTTGAAACATTATGGATAAAATCGACTAGAAGAAGAAGAAGCAATTACCTGATGGAAATTGAATTTTCTCATGACAGGAATTGAGTGTGATGAGATTGAGAGGAAATTTCCTTGATCAATCCAAAAGCTTTCGTTATGATTTTCAAGTGGAGATTGGAAGCTTAGCGAATTAGTGAATAAATTGACCTATGATTGTTTAGTTAGTAGTGTAAGTACAAACACAATTGATCGAAGTACTAGTTATTGATGTTATAATAGCCTTTTGATGTACCGAATTGAGATTTTATTTTGCCATCAATAAAAATTTATTAAGGCTATTAGAACTGGAATTTTTGTAAAGATAGTTTTAATTAATTTATCGTTTCATGGACATTCATTTAGTTTATTAAAGTTTTTCAATTGTCTTTTTAAGCCAAAGTTCGTTCACGATTGATAGCTAGAACAAGAAGATTGGAAAAATAAGATCAGCAGCCCCCATATTTTCAACAAACAGAAAGAAATGTAGAAATGCAATATCGCATGTCCTGAAATGTTCTAGAAAAAAATTTATAATGAGCACCCATTTACTTTCTATTCTACCGTAACCATCTAGCAACCATTTACATACTTTCTATTCTACAGCTTGATATACTACTGAAATATAGCCAAGAGTGACGCGATAAATTATCCTTTTCGATTATTACCCTAAAACCATAATATGTGCGGTTTCTATACATGAGGTCAGATTTTCAATTCAATAAACGAACTTTCCTTTCGTCGATTATATGTATGAAAAAAAAGTCAGGCATGGCTCAGACTTCGAATTTTTCAAGGATACTCATGCAGCCGTAGCAAGTTGGAATTTTATTTTAGGGGCTGTAATGTTCGACGGTTTTTTGTTATTTTAACCACCTCCTAAAATGAATAAAGTTCACTGTTTTTATAGGTGTAGGTGGAGCAAGAACTTAGGTCCGTACTTAAGATATGTGTTTGGCACCCTGCCACCACTATCCCTCATATTTTCTCCTGCCAAAGTTTGATTTGGTAGTTTTACAACCGATTTATATTGCAGTAACATCCAGTGTTTTTCGATCACAGCACCGGAAATGGCATATGTGATGGAATATGTTCAGAATAAGTCTAAAGTTTTCGCCTTCTGTTTTGATGAAGTCGGAATATGCAATGTATCGAAAAGAGAGTAAAAATAAAATATTTCAACTGCTGTCGCATTTGTAGCGATAAAGCAATAAAAATCTCAACTCTGACGCATAAAAGAAGAAAAGGGAAGATAAACACTTTCAGCGGGCACATTATTCAACCAAGCAGTCGAATTTGATCCTTTGTCGTAGCAGGCACGTTGCCGGAAAATCTAAACAATCGTTAGTTTATTTATTTAGTGCGTAGCAAAATGATTAATGCAAAAGAAGCATAACAAACACATTTGATGTGAATAAGTACTGAAGTCTCGTTTAAATTTTCACAATAATTCATTTGGTTCCTACGAGGGTATTTGTTGTTTGAGGCTAAACAGAGGGAAGGGAATGAGCTGCTACCGAATGCACTCTCATCTATTGCGGATTTTAAGGGCTTCACATAATAATGAATACGTCATTGCAGTCCTTCGCTAAATCGATTCTCTGTCAAATACTCTTTTATTAGTGTGTTTATTCCAGTTGTAAGTTTTTTTACTACTGGAGGTGAAGTTGGTTCTCCTAAAGTCGACCTTATGCTTGTACATCATTTTATATTTCCAAGTGAACGCGTTTATTGCAGTAGTCTGGCACAAGATGCAGCCTTAGTCATTATGGCCTTTTGCTTATAATATTTTTTTTATATGTTTTTATTTATTTATTTCAAGCCAAACAAGGCATATAACAAAAAATAATAACAAATCACAATTTGAATTAAATATAAGTTTTCTTAAACTACACTATAACAAATTAGCATAAATAATTTTAAGTCCATATTCCAAACTTATATTTGGTTGTCAATTTGAGGAATTTATAAGAAAAAATGTTTTTTTAAGATTTTAGAGCCTTGAATAGAGCATATTTGAAACTTGTTGTTAAATATTTTGCAGCATCTGTTGATGGGCTCCCTGTCTCCATAAACAGACCGATGCTGATGTTCATTGAGAAGACGTGCATACCTAGTACGTCTTACAGGGTTATTGAAAGTGATTTTATTCGAAAGATACTTAACGTTGATCAAGCCCCTAATTGCATCAAAAATGAAACATGAGCATAATACCGTTCTCCTCGAAGAAAGTGTCTCAAGGTTTAAAAGGCTTAATCTGTAATTATAAGATGGCAAACTTTCAAAATCGTGTGGGTTATATATATCTCTCAAAGCAAAAATAACAAACTGCTTTTGGATGGATTCCAATCTATCGCTATAACAGTTGAAAATGGGACTCCAAACGATGCAACCATATTTCAATATTGGGCGAACTAAGGATACGTAAAGAGATTTTGTAACCCATAAGTTCTTAAATTCTTTCGCACGTCTCTTAATGAATCCTAATTGCTTGCTGGCTCTTGCTAGAACTTTATCGTACTGAAGATTGAAGTGCAGCTTTTTATCTAGAACGACTCCGAGATCTACAACACTATCCACTTTTTTCAGCAACTGATTACTAAGGCGGTAATTAAAATTTAAAGAGCATGACTTGCGGGAAAAGCTTATGGCATTTGTCTACGTTAAGAAAAAGTTTATTGTGGTCACCCCATCGCTCCAACGATAAGAGTTTTGAATGAAGGAAGATTGAATCGGATTCTGATTGAATAGTGTGGTATAATTTTAGATCATCCGCATAAAAAAGGTGTAGAGTATCGGATAGCACTTCCGAAAGATTCGAAATAAAAATATTGAACAGAAGTGGACCTAAGTGGCTGCCTTGAGGTACCCCCGAGGCGACAGTAATTTTTTTGAGAGAAAACCTTGGAATTTTACAAGTTGTGTTCGATTCCGAAGGTAGCAATCCAACCATCTTAGCAAACTTCCGGAAATGCCTAGTTTTTGCAGTTTATAATTCAAAACATCATGATCAACACGGTCAAAAGCTTTGCTGAAATCAGTATATATGGTATCGATCTGACACCTTTTCTCCATATTGCAAAGTACATCCGAGATAAATATCAAAAGGTTGGTGGTAGTTGACCTGCCCTTTCTGAAGCCATGTTGCTGTTCGTTAAGAAGAGGATCAATAGCTATAATGAGTTTATCACAAGCAGTTTTTTCAAATAGTTTAGGTATAGCTGACAAAATGGCAATGCCTCTATAATTTTTAACCGAGCGGTTGTCACCACTTTTATGACAGGGTCATCCATTCCAGAATTAAGGAAATCTACCGCATGATAGTGATTTGGTGAAAATTATAAGTGGGGGTGAGATGATAGTTTCTGCACTGTTGATTATGAAGCTCGGAGGAAGTAGATCTGGTCCAGGGCCTTTTTTCATGTCAAGTTCTCTTATCGCTTTTACAATGTCCTCTCTAGTTAAATATATTTCATCAGCGATAGCAAGCTGAGGTGTTGAGACAAGCGACACGTTACATAATTCACTGGGTGGACAGAAAACTTCTTGAAAATGGTCGGCAAACATGTCACATATTTTTAGTGGGTCAGAAGAAAGTGAGTCATTTTTATACATTGCTGTGGGATAGCCTGAAGTTTTTCGCTTGGTGTTCACAAAGTCAAAAAAATTTTTGGGGTCACAGATTATATTTTCCCCAACTATATTAATATAACATTCATATGCTTCGCGAAACTTTCTTAAGAATTCTTTAGCTAGCTCATTGATATCTTCGCTAGCATTGATGTCGGTTTTTGTTATCTTATATAGTTTATTTCTTTGATTTCGTAAACACCTCAGAGTTCTATCCAACCAAGGCTCAGATAGTTTATCTTTTCTCTTTATTTTCGGGACGAATTTTTCAACCGCATCAAAAATTAACTGGTAGAATAAAGACACAGCATCGTTCAATTCCAACGTTAATAGAGAACTATACCAGTCAATATTATTCAAATGGTGGTTAATGCTCTCATAGTCAGCATTTCGAAAATCATATACAACTGAATTGTTGTATGATTTTGAGGTTGTCAAATCAGATATAGATGGCTCGACTGTAAAAGCAGAGTGGTGAGAAGTATTGGAAAAAAGATGCTCTGCATCTACTGTCAAATTAGCTACTACATCGTCGTAACTGCTGGTAAAAATTAGATCTAACCAATTGCCATTTTGGTTAGAAGTCGGGGCGATTTGCTGCAAAACATTGCTGTAAAATGTACTTACAAGATTTAAATCAGATGAATCAACGATATTGAACGGAAGGAGGTTGTTGTCCTTTTCATCTTCCACAAACTTTAAATTTGGACGGTTGAAATCTCCTAGCATTATAATCTTATCATTATCAGTAAGTGATAAGACCAGAGACGAATCCTTTTTCAAACAATTCTATTTGCTTTTTTTAGTAGAGGCAGACACAAATAGACAAATACAACTCTGCGATCCATATATGCAAATGCTACCCCCGATGACAATATTTGGACATATCTCCACATAAAATCGGTTTTGGTTTCAATGATTTTATGGTCTTTTTTCTTCTTATGTCGCCTCTGATAGCGCCTTAAACATTTCACCGTTTCCTGCGGAAATCAAAGAATATTTTTGATTTGTTTCACCGAAATGTACAATCGAGCAGCTACGGCGGAATATATCGCTAACCAGATTTTTGGCGTACTCATCCCCAAAGAAGTGCCATAGTAGAGTGTTACTTAAGGTCTAAGATAGGGTTTCTGGTTAGTTTGTTTTTCATCCAACTCCAAATACTTTCAATTGGATTCGCGTTAGAAAGTGTGAATGCCAGTCTATCCTTACGATCCCATTTTCTGTTTGCCAAGTAGTACTTACATAGTCGGCTGAATGTTTCAAGCCCTTATGTTCTTCAAGCATTCAGATTTTGTCTCGAAAAATTTTATACTAAACTCTCCCGGTTTTCCTCCTATATTCATAGTCACCCTGCAGAGTTACATTAAGCGATTCCATTTCTTCTTCTATGTTTCCCATATCCGGAGTGTGTCAAGGATCTATCCTAGGTCGCTTATTTAAACAATTCCATTTCTTCTCCTATGTTTCCTATATCTGGAGTACCCCAAGAATCTATCCTATGTCCCTTGTTTGTCAATGACCTCCTTTCTGTTATCAACTTCTGTCTTCTATATGCAGAAGACTTCAAATTATACACCATCACGAATTGCAAGCTGATTTGTTTGCCCTTAATTACTAGTGCTAAAAGAGCTTGAAGTGTCACCAGATGTCATTCTCTTATAAAAATATTCCGTGTCTGTTTCATCCCTGTTAGTTGTCCAGATTTTAAAAACCTTATTGTGCTATTTGATTCTAAATTGAAATTTGATGAACAAATATAATCAAACAAAAAATTGTTTGGCGAGCGTTTAGGTAGAAATTATACAATAAAATGAAAAGTCGAACTCGTTTCCTTTATTTCTACCAATTTATTTTTCAAAATCCGAAATACTGGTATACGGATTTTGAAAAATAAATTGGTAAAAATAAAGGAAACGAGTTCGACTTTTCATTTTATTGAAATTTGATGTTCATGCCATAAGCATCACAACCAGGGCTTTTAGGATTGCTGGATTTGTCTTGCGTTCTTCGTATGTGTTTACCAACATTTCCACTTGTACTCATTTATTTGTTTCCTTAGTACGTAGTATTCTGGAATAAGCTTCATATGTCCTTGTTGAAAACACGTAGGTTGTTCCTCAATGAGTGTTAACTTTTCAAACTTTTCCAATACCATTTTTTTTGGTCGGATCTTGGTTTCCAAATGACCATAAGTAAATGGATTCGTCCTTGGCGACCAACTGAGATTTTTTCTATTCGTTTTGCATATACGGAAGTATATTTTCACTTGGCTTTGTTGCATCTTCATCGAATGCACAATCTTCTTTAGCTCAGTTCTCTTCTACAACTTTTTTTTTAAATTCAAGAATGTATTAAAAATGGTATCTTGAATTCCAGTTAACTTCAGTTCGAATTTTTTGTTGGTTTTAAAATTACTCAATTCTTTCTCGTTTTCTTCTTAAATTTATTATTTTTGATTATGTTCATGTTTCATTGAAATATATCTGTAGCGCAATGGGTAGTCATCATGATCATCGGCGCTACAACCGGAGTCCGGTCCTGGCCTCCATCAACAAATTTTTCCATCGGTCATCCAATTGGGCACCGCTAAACTCTGAGCGTCCTGGTCAACGCCATCAATCCAGCGCAGCCAAGGTCTCTCACGCTGTCGTCTGCCGTAAAATCTGTTGTAAAGGGTTTTCCGAGCTGGATCCTCTTCGCTCATCCGAGTTAGGTATCCTGCCCACCGGAGTCTACCGAGCTTTATCTTAGTAACTATATCTGCTTCAAAGGTAGATAACGTACAACTCATGGCTATAGCGTTTCCGGAATCGCCCTTCTTCACATATGGAGCCAACGATTCTCCGGAAGACTCTCCTCTCGAACGCGGCTAAGAGGTCCGAGTGTCATCCAAGTACAGCAAGAGCTTTGATGCTCGGATGAAATTTCGGGATTTGGAGAGCCTTGACAGACTGTAGTAGCTTTGTTGGGTTTGAACAAACGCCCGCGTATTTGTTCCTCCACGTTGTTATCGGCTGCTACAATTGACCCAAGGTAGTTGAAGGATGGCACTACTTGAAATTCATGCTCAACTACCCTGAAGGTTTGCTCAACTACCCAGATATGGGATATTGCACGCATGCAGCCATAGCCTCTTTTCCCCTATCAGTGATCCTGGACTTTATCAAGAAGTCTGGGAAACTGTAGTAGGCAGGGGGAAATGAGTACAATGGGTCCTTTGGCCTGAGTGCTTAGAGGTGCCAATGCGCCTCTCCCCCAACCCACACACACACACACACACACACACACACTTTGTCTTTCCTTCATTTATGTGCAGCCCCAGTTGTGCCCCAACGCCAGGTTGAAGAGGAGGCAGACCAGACCATCTCATTGTTGGAGCCCCTTGAAGATGTTGACGGTCTCGATAGCAACCCGGATATTTTAACTTGGCTTGCTACATTCGTCATGGTCCACCTACACAATCGTGTCAGTGTTTTTGTGATGCCGCATTCTATCATGGCTTTATACAGTTCTACCTCTATCTATCTATGCTATGCGGCCTGAAAGTCTATAAATAGATGGTATGTACAGTGGAATATTAAATTCCAGACACTTTTCCATCGCCTGCCTGAGAGTAAAGATTTGATCAATTATTGACTGGCCACATTGATATTGTCCGATGATGGCTTTAGCGTGTGGGGATATCCGCTCTTGCAGGATGGAGGAGAGTATCTTATAGGAAGTGCTCAATAATGTTATACCCCTGTAGTTACTGTACATTGTTTCACCTCCTTTCTTATGTATGGGGCATAAAATACCTTTGCGCCAGTCATCTGACATCTCTTCATGCTCCCATTCATGCAATATAATTTCATTAATTGCTTGAAGTAATGTGGGCCCTCCACAGTTAATTAGCTTAGCTGATATGCCGTTGGGTCCAGGAGTTTTGTTAACATTCAGCCGACTTGATGGCGGCAGCTTAAGATTTTTTTTTTGCATTGATGTAGCCTCCAATTCTTCGTTGAGCCCGTTTAGCAATGCACTAAAGTGCACTTCCCATCGCTCCAGAATGTCTTCGGGATCGGTGATCAGATTACCCTCTTTGTCCATGCAGTACGTGCATCGTGTTGTGTACTGCGTCATGTTTCGGGCTATTTGGTAGAACTTTCGCTCCTGGTGCGGACCTCGCTTTCTAGCTCTATTTGACAGATCAGGTCTTTTTCTCATGTTGCTTTCTTTTGACCGTGAAGTCTCTCCTCTGTTCTTCTGAGCTCTTTATATTCCACTTCACGTGCCCGCGTTCTATGAGATTGCTGCATTACCCGGTATGCAACATTCTTACGTTTAGTCGCGAGTTTGCATTCATCATTAAACCAGTCGCTCCGATCTTTGTGACCACGGCCTAAGATGGCGTCAGCAGTACTAAATGACAGTATTCTTAAGGCATGTCCACTTCTCATCTACACCCGGCATCCTAGCCCCAGGACTTACTCTCTCTTCGACGGCGAGTCCTAGCGCAAGACCAAAAGTGTTATCGGTTTATTTATTGCGTAAGGCAGCCGTGTTGATTCGAGCCTGGTTCGCGGATGCAGTGCTTCTATGCAAAACCATTCGCGCTTGGAGAATCATATCGACAAGATAGTGGTCCGAGTCTAAATTCCTACCTTCGTCATCAGGCGCGAGTAGTGGCGATGATCTGTCAGCACATGGTCTATCTGGCTATGAGTAACTCCATCAGGTGATATCGAGGTGGCCTTCTGGACAGCTTTAAGCGGAAACCTGGTAATCGCAACGACAAAGTTCTTCGATGCTGCTAGTTGTAAGACTCGACGTCCATTATCATTAGTGTTCTCATGCAAACGATGGGTGCCTGCATAATGCCTGAATACCGGCTTCCGACCTACATTGGAGTTAAAATCTCCAAGGACGATTTTACATCATAGCTTTGGCAGGTGTTGGAATTCAAGATTTTTGCAGTGGTTACATGAAACACAGTTTTGTCTGTATACGAGTATTTATTAGTTTCAACAGCTCATTCATAAGCTGTGTAGCCACTCAAAATTTGGTCTTGAATATGACTCGTAGTACAAGCTTTTTTGTTATAAATCTATTGACAAAGAAATAATAATTCAATATTGACTTACTGTGGTTATTTAAACTTACTAACTTCTTTGAACTTAATCTTTTAACACAAACGTGATGTCACTGCTAAAGCACATTTTTAACTGTTGTATTATAGCTAAGAGGTTTATCAAGCAAGGTTTTTACCACTACCGTGTGGCAGCAATGATTTTACTTCCTAGTTTCACCACTGTGGAATTTGACGGCGCTAGTTCTTACAGCAGGCATTGAAGATCCACTTGACCTTTTCATAATATTATTCTTTTCCGTCGTCAGCAGATTCCTCCGAAGGTCCGTGAACGTTTATGAGGCTGGTGTTCACAAAAATGTCTCGTACACGAAAGGTGCATAGCCTTGCATTGATAGCGTAAAAGACGATGATGGTAGATTTTATTCTTTGGCTAACAAAGAAGCCTATCACGAGGACATGGTATTTTGGATGGCAGCTGTAATATAAGTCATATTATTTCTTTTGCGAAACACCATTCTCTGACATTTATTTATTTTTCAACCAAACAAGGCGTACAAAAAACACTTACAATTAATATTTAACAATTTATATAAATTTGTACAATACACAATAATAAAAGAATTTTGACAAATATAACCATCTTTGGTAGGGAATTGGATAGGGCATTCATGACGTGAGCACCTTAGTCAGAGCAGTTTTAAACCTAGGTCGACAAATGGCTGCGGAATAGTGTTTTGAGCAGCTATTGAATATTTTGCAACATCTATTGATTGGCTCATTGTTGGCGTAAACTGTGTGGTGCCGGTATTTATTCAGTAAACGCGTGTGCCTCGTCTGCCTTACTGATTCGTTGAAGGTGATCTTATTGGACAGGGACACCACATTGATCAAGCCCCTAATATGTAACATCAAAAGTAAAGCAGGAGCATATGACTACCCTCCGCGAAAATAGACTTGATAGAGATAAGAGATTTAGCCTGTATCTGTATGAAGATAGATTATCAAATTCGTAAGTATTATACAGATCTCTGAACGCAAAAAGCAAGAACTGCTTCTGCACCGATTCTGCTCGTATCGCTATGAACATCAAAGGTAGGGCACCAGACAAAACATGCATATTCGAGCAATGGCCGAACTAGAGTTAGGTATGAAGACTTCGTGACCCATAGGTTTTTGAATTCCTTCGCACGTCTTTTGATGAATCCAAGCTGCTTATTAGCCTTGCTTAAGACTTTGTCATAGTGTAAATTAAAACGCAGCTTTTTATCCAAAGTAACTCCGAGGTCGATGGCAATCCATCTGATATCTTGAATAGCTGTTTTATCAATCGTATATTAAGTCAGGGCATTGGCCAGCTGCTGAGCAGCTCGAGCTCTGTAGAGCAATCTAACGTTCCATGAGAACATTTTCAAACCGTTTAACCGTTTTCGTTCGCGTGGCCGTCGTTGTGGTATCAATTCGGTTCCGAGGCTTGCTGATGGTTTCGGGACAACCGCTTCAGAAAGCATTTTACGGGAGAGATCATCGGTATATATTCATATACTACATATTACTCCCCCTATCCGAATAATGGCTCGGCTACGCAATGGATAGTAAATAAGTAAATAAAGTGAAACGGGAATTGAATGTGCACATTTTCATTTTTTTTGGCCCAGCGAAAAAAGTAAGTGAATGAGAATGTAACGACGTATAAAAGCCTCAATCTAGTTGGTAAATGCCATCCTTTTATAAATAAGTATTTAAATTTTGAAATAAATTTGTTTGAGTTTGAAAGATGGGTGTTTTATTATTCACCGCACGAGAGTAGTATAATTAACAACTCACAACTTTATTCCTTGCCCGCTATAACCAATAGACGCAAGTTGAAGTATCATTTGTATCATAGAGAGCTGCGACTATTAATTATCGCAATTAGTTATCGTAGAAGGAAGCGAGAAGAGAATTTCTTTCAATTTTGTATCCGAGGTGAAATTCCATCAGTGTTCCTTGACCTCAAGTGTTGGTCTCTGTATATCAAATCTTCTGTAGTTTCTTCTTCTTCCTCGGCTCACAGACTTGTGCAGAAACTTGTTCAAGGTGAAGCTGGCGAAAATCGTAACCAGGGACACACATAAATTCATACATATTCATAGACTATTAGTCGTGGAATTAGTTTTAGGAGAAGTAAGGTGGCAATATTCCTGCCTTCACCTTGGCTCTTAATATAAGTGCAAACTTTAACATTCTTTAAGTTATAAAACGATGAAAATTGATTTATTTTGAATCTTATCGCTGATGATTCAAAGGGGGAAAAGATTATGTGAACATATGATATTCATCTTCTATGTACTTATTTAATTCACATAAGTTCGTTCTTTTTCGGGAGAGTTTCCTCTAAGATCAGTGGAATACAAAAATTGGAGGAGATCTTTAATGAATCATGTGAAAAATGAACTGTATTTATCTTAGATTGTCTTCGCATTATAAGGGGGAAGTCTATATAAAATTTAAAAAAAAAAAACGATTTTTTTCTTCCCCCATAATTTGAAAATATAGTATACTGCCGAGAAGGGAATTTTTTTTTGAATATTTACGAATTTATAGGTAATATAATCGAGCGCGCCGGAGTGCGTATTGTACAGTAGCGAGTACTAAAACTTTAAGGGGACATAGCACCTTCAAATTGAAAAAAATTGTTTTTTATTTCAAAAGCTATTTTTTGATTGAATAAAAATATATATCTTAATGAAATTTTATACATATACTTTATTTGCCTTATACTACATCAAAAACATTGTAAAACATTTTTTGTGGCCCCCATCGTCTGCTACAATTTTTTTGAAAAAAACACCAAAAAAACCTGGCGTGCACGATAACTGCCCGCAGAATACGCTGAGAGTAAAAACAAAAAAGGGTTTCCATCAGGATAAAAGCGGCCTTGGAATGAACTAAAAAAAAAATTGGTTTAAAAATAACACAATGGCGGCGTGTTTTCGAAAATCGAGGTTTTTTCCCCCAAAAAATCGGTTATAACTAAAAAAATTTAATGCCGATTTTTTCATCCGTACACTCAGAAAAATTTCACCTTTTAACACTTTTTTAGAATCAGTTTAAATCAAAAGTTGAAATCACATTGAAATAAAAAGCGAATCTTATTTGAATTCCACTTTATTATAAAAATTTTATTTTCAAATCAAAATTTTTCATCATTGAATTAAAAAGAAACGCATATGGCGCCAAATCATATTTGAACATTTTTTATTCAAAAATTTTCAAATATGATTTGGATTTTTCAAAGGCTTATTACTAATTTTCGAAGAAAATTAGTATTAAAGTCGTTTCGCCAAAAATTCATATTTCTTTATATATATATATGTATATATGTCAGCAAAATGATTTTCCGAGATAATCTCTGGAGTGGCCGATCCGATTGAGCTGAAATTTTCGGAGGACGTAGATGTATATAGTAGGTCTGTTCCCGTACTACGATTAATTGCAATTAATTGCAATGAAACGTACTAAAACAGAGTTTTTTAGTCCGTTTTAGTACGTTTCATTGCAATTAATTGCAATTAATCGTAGTACGGGAATAGACCTAGTAGGTAGGTCCACGACTTAATAAAATTCAGATATCCTAAATCTTTTGGCGGCGGCGAGCGTTTTAGTGAATTTTCAGATACTCCAAGCAGTGTAGATTTTTGTGAAAATAAATGTTTGGAAATGAAAACTTATTATGTTTTAAGCTTGTTCATTATAAAATGTTGGAAATGTTGAGCCGTGTGTGGGTGCAGCATGCCTAAAACTAGGTAAGGATTTTTTTTCAAATTTTGATTTGTCATTGCTTCTAAGAAAAACAATGGATCATCGTCAAATTTGCAGAGCGTATTGATGTTGACTAAAATTTAGCACACGTGGATTTCAAGATAGTGCGGATAACCCTGTAGTTACGGCAGGCTCCTGAAAAAAAAACCTTCAAATCATTGATCTTCCTGAAAAATTTTGGATTTTTGACAAAAAAAATCAAATCATTGATAAATTTTAATCTTTGTCCATCTTGTCAAATTAAAATTTTCAAAATTCCGATTTACACAAGAACGGCAACCCATCACCAAATTACCTCTATTTTCAGCACTCGAAAGTTTTGTTCACGAGAACTGACGACCGGATTATCCGATCATAGTGAAATTTACAGGACATGTTGGTATTAGCTAGGACCAGGTCTGATAGAAGTGATTTTGAAATGCGGGCAACCCTGTGCCAGTGGTACCATCTTGAAAAATCACTGAGAAAAAAAAACAGCTTTTTGGCCTATAACTTCCGATTCAGCCATCAGATTTTGACAAGATTCATACAGTACTTTGATCTTATTTTAGGTAACATTTGATGAAAATTTGGCTGAAAAATTAGAATAGAGTTGCCAGCTATGGTGATTTTTGTCTCCTAAATCTTGCAAATTTGCTCAGCAAAATAAAGCTTTTTTCCCTATAGCTTCCGGTCCAGTGTAGAAATCAGAACGAAGTTCACGCAGTAAATGGACCTTAATGTGAACCAAATGTAGCAATTTCGTACAAAATTCATGAAAGATCTGCCAGCTATGACCATTTTTGTAATTTTGTTTAATTTCTTTACTGAGCGATTATGTCATTAGATTTGCAAATGGAAATAATCCTGCAATGAAAATCAAAACCAATATTAACGCTTTAAAAATTTGAAAAGTTTTCAGGGTGGTAACCCTAAAATTATTTTCACCCGATTAACTTCCAGCGCAGTGATTCAATCGAAACGAAATTTACTGGTTGGATTTAACTTAACGTGAAGCAGATTTGGTAGGTATTTTACTTTGCTGCTGGCACAGGCTAACCAGCATTAGCCATTTTCGTAAATATTGGACCAACAGATGCTTCAAATTACGTTCTCATATGCAAAGCATTTGCAATAAAAATAAGGAATCAATTTTTACATTTTCCGAGTTTTGAACATTTTTCGGATGGCAGCCTAAAACAACGTTTAACCGCTGAAACTTTCGATGAAATCCTGCGATGAGAACGAAACTCAAAGGATAAGTTGATTTAAGTATGAGCTTGTTAAGGTTAACTTATTGCTGCTTCGTTCGGAAAGTGTTGCCAGCACTGAACATTTTCATCATTTGTGTTATAGTTGAGTTTTGTTGCTTTGGATATGGAATGGTTGATATGATTCTACAAAACAGTGTATTACGTCTTTCCACACTTTTTTGTCACTCAAAGACAATTTCTTCGAAAATTAATTTTGTAGCGGTTCGGATGCGCTAGACTTTTTATATGGAATTTTATGCTGTTTTTTAGTGTTATAGGTTTATCCTTCTCGTTAATATGTTGTAAAAAGAAAACAATTTAATTTTTTTGTTTCGAATCAATGGTCAATGTGTGATAAATGGAACACTTTTGGATCTCGCGTCGGAGACGACAGTCCAAAAATTATCCTGAGTCGCCATTTTGGAAGGGAAGAAAACAATTTTTTGATATTTTCGAAAGGTTAAATAAAAATATGATAAAAATATAAAACAATAAAATTATTTTATAACCTTCTAATTCATTTTTAAAATATCACTAATTTTGAGGTGTTTACATGGATTTCCCTCCATAAGCGAACTTCATCTGCTTTGAGTATGTTTGAAATATTTCTAGTAATTAGAAAGAAAGCATACACATACATGCCTGTATCTTATTTGCGTAGGTGACTTTGCTTAGAGAATCATTGAACTCTGACGATATAAAAAGTTTTGTGTTAGCTATTCAACGCACAAACTGCATATGTAATCACGCATCATCATCATCGTAGCAGCAGTACAGTCTCATACGTGAATCTATTGAATAGCATTGTAGAAAACATTCGGTGAAACGAAGGTTATGAATAACGTATTAAGAGATGCGTGGCATTAGAGAATTATGGCTGTCTGTCGATTCCTCTTGGCATACGCCCCTCAGTCCTAATCGCTTTCCCATAAATGTATTATGGCAGGAAACGTTCTCCAAAAAGAGCCATCACGGCGGCAATTTCATCACCATATCGTTTTCATATACAGCGTGCTGCGCAACACAACAGACGACACACAATCAGATTCGATTCGATAAGAAATACGACAGGTAAATGAATTTGATATTCATTCGGATCACGTACATCCTCAATAAGCATTCGTCGTCGAGGTGTTTTTTCGTTTGCTTTTATTCTCGATCGTTGCCGTCGCCTTGTTCGAAGAACTTCAATGGCACACACAGCTCGAGGACTAGATTCAAGAGAACGCAAGACGATGAGTGTGCCATCAGAGACTCAGCCCTGCGACCGTGTTAGTCCTTTCCTCATTATTCTTCAGAGGCAAACATCATCGCTGTCGTTTTAGAGACCGAGGAGACACCTTTTTATATTTTTTGGTTCATTCAGTTGATTGTCCCGAACAAAAAATCGAATGAGTCGCAATCATGTCAAATTGCAGCAAATCCCAAATACTATATGCGTCACATCACACTCAGTACTTTCCATTTGTTTTTCAAGACCCTAAAATAGAGTAAACTTATCGGCACATCATCACGTGTTCTCGGCATTGACTTTCTTGAGTGTACGGGCAATAATCGCTTTTCGGAAAATTGCATGGGATTTCAAACTTTTTTACAGCATTGTACATACGTTTTCCTAAACGACGTCCCCTACAAATGTCTTTACAAATTTCTCGAAAAGAGTCGCTCGGTACATCGTGTGTGATTTGTAGCACTCAAGCTTATTTCAAGATTCCTCTGAATCGATTTGAAGCTGGCGGCCTCCCCAACTGCCGGACGACATAAAAGAACAATGGGAAATAATGCCTGAAAAGAGATATACATACGTCTACGTAGTCGCTACGGCACTCGTATAGTTTTTCGTTGGTTCATATGAATCGCAATGAAAGAAGACGACATAACAATAAATGAGGTGCCTTATTTCTTTCGGGTTCCGTCCAGAGACGTGAGAGACGTGGACAGTGATGATGACAACGAAGCAAGCACTCTTCACCTTTGTCAACCAGTTCGCTTCGAAATGGTCTTTAAATCGTATTCACCCACAGACAAAGTCACTTGCAGAGCCCACCAAAAGCAAAATCACATGATATTTGTACTGTATCGCTTGTTGGCTGAACGAACGCTGACCGGTCAATTGAACTCGAGGTCAAATTCATTATGCGCCCGGATAACGTTTGTTCATCGAATGCGAAATACATAGTCCCCAGATACTGTTGGCTATACTATTCATTCTCATATACTCGTAATATTGCAGTAGCTTCAAGCTATTCCCAAGATCTGTTTTTGCTCATATACTTAACTAGCAGGCTCGTGTTCCCATCCATCTAGAAGTGCCGACAACTTTGTCATTGCGTACTTTGTGTGTGTTACAGTAATGGAAACGTAATCGATAGAGAATGGACCAACCCTTGTGTCTGTCGAGAATATGACTGGTGGGGAAGTAAGTATCTATCTACATCCAGTCGTCCGGTCCAAGTCCATCCAGCATTCAATTCAGTTTATTCTCCGAAGAGATGAACATAATAAAGTATTCATTCATGCTTTCGTGGAGATTACTTCATGGCCAATGGAATACTGAAAGCATCAACAATGGACGATTCATTGTTACAATGAAAAGGTTGGCTTAGTAGTTTGACCATTTTACTTCATTTGCTAGTTTGTATGATGAAGTGAAAGAGTTGCAAGTAAATGTGGATTTAGTAAATTGCTTAGTTTTTGGTAATAATATTTCGAAAATATGTTTTCGTAGGTATTATGCATTTACCTAGATAACAATAAAGAACTTAATTAGAGCTCAAGTTAAATAGAGTTGTATAGTTGTCGTAAATTCTATCATGTGCTAAACGCAAATAAGAGCTTCCATATCTGGAAAGCAAGAGCCATTATTCATTACTCAAGTTACATGTTCGTTTACCCATTTTGTTAAAGATTTTCCGAAAAAAAATTCGCCTTTGCAATTTTGTCTTCGTATACGATACCACGACTAACGTCGCAGGCTCACTAGTTAAAGCCTTTAAGCAGCCTGAAGTCGACGCTTATATATATCGAAATACTAAATAATCGAATTTAGTGACGAGGCTCACTTTTGGCTTAATGGTTTAATAAGCGAAATTGGCGTTTTGAACTAAGGCAAATCCACAAGTGACATGAAACTTACAAGTGCGCACTGTTTAGTGTGGTCTTCACGCTGGTGGTCTAAGATGACCTTATTTTTTGAAAACGAATGCAGGTTCGCGGAGCCGATAATGGTCAACTTTGCCGAACTATAACCAATGATTATTTCTTTAAGAAGCTCTTGATTGTTCGGACCGCAGGCTTCTCCTTTCAAACCTCAGAAGCTATCGGGTATCTGATCCATTCCTAAGTTCTCATCCTATGATTGTCGTCATACTTACGTTGTAACTGTGAATTCCTGTACCTTTTTTCTTTTGCGAAATTTGGCAGGGTTTGATTTGTTTTTCATTTTTATTCCTAGGATTTACCGATGATCTATTCTTTATTCGTTTCCCTGCTTTCTGTTTGCTGCTAACTTCAGTATGTTCAGATAAATTGATTCATTCGAAGCCTGTCGCCTGTTATAAAATGATCTTTGTGCTCTGAGTCATTAACGCTCAGTGAACTCTTTTACTCTGAATGATCTTGACTCGAAGTGTCCTGATTCCCTAAGCCTGACAGCAGCTTTTGCGGCAGTGCCTCTTACAAAGAGATCAAGCGGAGACAGATGAAGCAGAACGTTCAGAGCAGGCGAAGGAGTCGAGGCTAAGGCACCTGTAGTGCAGAGAGCCGGCAACCGCTGAACTCTGTTCGCCATGCTAGCAAAGGTAGTTTTATTCACTGCTCCGTAAACAAGGATCGGCTTAGCTTTCGCCAAATAGATCCAGTGCGCTAGAGCAGGGCTTAGACCCTAGTTTTCACCCAGCACTCTCTTGCTGGCGTAAATCAAGTTGCTTGCCCGCTTAACTGTTTCCTCTAAATTTGACTTCCGTGTGAGCTTGCTCTCCAGAATAAGACCCAAGTACTTAGTTTGTAACTTAAGACTTAACCTGAAGCCGCCCAACATAATTGGATCTAAATCAGGAGTTTTGTACTTCCTAGTGAAGAGCACCAAATCCATCTTATTGGAGTTGATATCAAGACCATTCCTCAACCAGCCCCAGAGAGTAATCAATGAGCCGTCTAAGGGTATGTGGAAACCTACTCTAGACTTAAATAGCAATGTCGTTAGCATAGGCCACAACCGTGAGTCCCTTGCTTTCCAGTCTTTCCAGAATTGAGTTTGTAACAAGGTTCCACAAGAGAGTGGATAGAACCCCTCCCTGCGGTGTGCTTCTGTGGACCTTTCTTATGATTTCCGCACCCGCCCACTTCGGTGATATGAACCTTTGTTTAAGCATGTTGCTCATCCAGCTACAAATAGGGAGATGGGTGTTGTATGCGTGGAGGAATATCTAGAAAGGCTCCCAAAGCGTATTCTTTGTAATGGAGTGCCCATTCTATTTTGCAGACTGCTCTATGGCAAGCCGTTTCAACAGATTTCCCTTTCATATACGCATTTTGGGTTCTCGATAGAGTTTGAGTACCAAATCTTTGTTTGATATGTAGATCTAGTAATTTTTCGAAAACTTAGAGGGGGACGGAGGTCAGGCTAATTGGTATGTAGTTCTTCGGATACGCATAGTTGACTTTACCCACCTTGGGTATAAATATAACTTTAGCGGTCCTCCAGGCTGGAGGTACGTGACTTAGCACTAGGACACCTTTGTTACTTTGTGTTAGCCAGGAAAGTGCAAGCATACCTGTCTTTTGAAGCATAACCGGCAGAATACCATCCGGACCCGGTGACGTGAAGGGCTTGAAAGTATCAATTGCCCAGACTAGCCTCTGTTTGGTAACAAGTTCGCAAATGCCATCGATGTCCAGCAGATTGGGTGCCTGCTCACTAGTGGCGGTTTGGGAGAGTAGAGAAAAATCATTTTTTTCTAATGGCATCTTGGATTTGGAAGAAAGATTGACTAAATGATTTAACTTGTTAGGAGATTATGTTGAAAATATTTTTTTAAAGCTTAGTTACCTTGGTTTATATTGATTATCATTACTTTTGGATCAACTCTCTTACGTCCAAATGTCAATAGCATCTTTTTTAAAAGGCTGTCTGATAAATAGTAACCGAGGTACTGACCTGAAACTTTATTTCAAAACTAGTTAGGAATAGCTCTATAGAATGCCAGGGCAATATTTTGTGTAACCACAAGGAAATACAATATTTGAAATACATCAAACAAACATGTGCCTTTAGCTCATAAGAGAAAAAATGACTTGAGTGAGAAAAAGTGACTTGAATGATTTCGAGGCTTTTACGGACAGTGGACGGAGCGGAAAATTTAGGGTGGCTACAATTTCACCCGCTGCTTTCATCTGTATATCAAGCCCCAGAATTATTAGCCCACCCTTCGGCTGATATTTCCTGGGTCTGCAAGTTTAAACATTAGCGTGAATTTTAAATAGTATTCTATATTAATATGCATTGACAAAAAAATTTGGAAACTAATTAATGTATTTTTTTTCTTCTATTTTCAGGTAAGATTGATCTGTATAATAATGACATCTTATTTAAAATGACCGTAAGTTACAACATACTTTAAATAATCGAAACTAAAATGCACATTTCGCGAAACTGAGCTTATTGAAAAAGCTATACGAATACCGTTGACAAATTAATCATCACAATAATTCAAAACAAAAGAAGCAAAGGATATCTCGTACTGCTGCTGGACATAACAAATTTTTGAAACTCAACAAGTGACTGAGAAAATTATTTCGTTCTGGGTCCACTAGTAACCATTTGTTTATTTTTCGTACTCACCGATATTTATAGTATTTATTACTAAAATCTTTAACGCATGATTAAAATTAGGATATTTCCCCACAGTATGGAAAAGTGCTATTATTATACCGATACTTAAACCTGGAAATGATCCACACACTCCGACGAGTTACCGACCAATAAGTCTCTTACCAAGCCTAGGTAAATTGTTTGAAAAAGTCATCTCAAAAAGGATTGATTACTAAATTTACAGATGCCAATGCTTTAATACCTAATTTTCAATTCGGGTTTAGAGCGAAACACTCAACAAGCTAAAATACATCAAAGATTCTTTTCGTGCCAAAGAATTGGTTGGCTTGGTTACATTAGATGCCGAAAAGGCATTCGACTCAGTATGGCATGACGGTCTTATCTAAAAAATGATACAGTAGTCGTTTCCTCAATACTTGGTCAAACTAGTTCTATCATTTTTGAGTAAAAGAATCTTCTCAGTGGCGATAAATGGTAAACAGTCCAAACCGCACAATATTCCTACCGGAGTACCACAAGGATCATGTCTGAGTCCATACTTTATAGCTTATATACATCCGGCATACCTAATCATCCTTCGTGTGACCTAGCTGTTTTCGCAGATGGCACGTGTATACTAACAAGGTCCATAGGTCCCTCGAAAATCATTCAAAGCTTAGAAGAATACCTAGAGAGCATGCTTAATTACTGCAGCATGTGAAAAATAAAACTGAACCCCCAAAAAACTAAAGCCATATTCTTGACTCGTAAGAGAAAAATCTCCCATTTGCTAGCTCGAGGAATACATTTAAGAGAAACTGTTATCGATTGGTTCGAAACAATTGCATGACTAGAAGTTATACTCGATAAAAAAAAACTATTCTTTAAGCATCATGTAGAAAATATTGTCCAATGTCATTTACGCGCTTTATCCCCTAATTAATAGGAAATCAAAACTTAACGTACACAACAAGATCCTAGTATTGAAGCTTCCTATTCTCACATACTCGATACCAATATGGGGGCAATGTGCAAAGATTCATAAAAAACGAGCTCAAGCAGCCCAAAATAAATGCTTGAGACTTAAATTAGATAAACCGTTCTACCATTCAACAGCACATATTCACAAACTTGCCAAAGCTAGCACCATATTAACGTTGGTCTCAAAAAGAACTTCGTCATTCCTAAATAACTGCCAAGGCATCACCAATCCGCTTATTAGTTCACTCTATAAATTGTTTTAGGCAAAGTAATTTAAGTCGAAACTAGTTTAAGTTACTCTAAGTTAGGCTAAGCATCGGTAATCAAACAGGGGTTTTCACTGTTTTCCTTGCATTTACTACATCACAAACTGAATTATCAAACTAATTGCTCTGCACAGTTCATAAAATTATAGCTGCGAAGAAATTTGTCAATTTCTAACCTCTAAGTATAACCGAATTGTTAAAACTATGTCAATAATAATAGCTTCAAATAAATGAAATGAAATGAATGAACCTAGCTTGGTCTCCAGCCGTGACCACCTCGAATGCAGATCACACAACATAAAATGCAGCAACTGTGGTAACAACCATACTTCCAATTACCGCGGCTATATCAGTATTATTCCACCTGGTCCAATAAAATTGACGTTTACGAATTTCTTCGCTTTGAGTGCTGCAGATGTGGTATCCACAGAAGCGTAAAGTATCCATGCAGGAACAGCGCGAAACGGCGATGTGTTATTCGATGCTTTAAAATGAATAAACAAGTGAAAATTATACTGAGATAGAACTAAAGAAAGTAAAATAGATAAAATATTTTCAAACTGAGCGGTAGTTGATCGGAAAGGCCGCTATAATTGCAAATGTTCAATTCACACATCTGCAATTAAAAAACTATCAACTCACTTTTCATTGACAAACTTAATAAAAAACTGCAATAATTTCCAGCAAATCCACATACAAAATTAAGCATATAATCTACTAGACCTTTTGTTATTTATCATGAACTAAGTAAAGTTCACTGTCGCATGTATGCTCACGTCACGGGCATGTATAACACACAATCAGTGTTGCCAGAAAATTTTCGTTCATGGAGCCCAATTTGACTTTTAAAATAGCCCAAAAGCGCCCAACACTTCCCACACAATAGGTCGAGGCCAAAATTATGCCAACAGTTTTTCTTATTAGATGCAAAAAAAATGTTTATACACTTCACATGGTTTATTTTTTGTTTATCTATATACTCTTATACAGTCGAAAATTATATTAACGATTTCATTTTCTGATGTAGTAAACGTGTAAATTGAAGAATCCGGTATTTGTATCATATCTGGTGGTATTTTATAGTCGTAACAACATATTTTGTTGAAATTCAAGAGAACTAAAATTCTCATCAAAATTGCCAAAAAATGTTTTTGCATTTTATTTCAAATTTTAGTCTTTATGTTATTCATGATACTAAAACATATATCGACTATTTTATTAGATGCAGGAAGATATAGTAGTAAAAAATCGAGCTCGCATAATTCTTTGAAAATTTGTTATCCAGCAGCAGATTTTACTTCATTGGCTTTTGCCCAAATTGTTTCCGTGCTCAGTGTATTTTGATCATTTGCTCATACTTATGAGTTTTACAAGCACAGATTTAAATTTCAATTTTCTTGCTGACCACTTTAGGCAGACGGTCAAATAATAGACTAGAAATAAACCGAAATTTAAAACATAAAGTGAAGAGATTTCCGTTCAAGATTGAGGAAATCTTTTGCGAATTCTACTTTACATATTTTTAGCAGTTGAAACCGGGGCTGGTCAGTGGAGCCCAAAAAGTCGCCAGTAGCCCAAAATTAAATTTCGTCGCCAAATGCAGCGGAAAGATAGCCCAATTGGCGAGAAATCGCCCAATCTGGCAACAGTGCACACAATAGCTATGCACGCTGTTATAACTATCACCGAGATAGAGCGAAAATAATTTCCGTAAGGCTATATAGTCAGTTCACTCAGTGCCTAATGACAGCAGCTAAGAAAAGCATAAATCAATGTCAGCATTTCGAGGCTTTTGTGTTCTGACAATACTCCCCAAGTGGTAGACTTCGAAGAGAAAATGCCCTATGACAAATATTGACATTTACCGATGATAAACAATCGCGACGGTGGGAAACTTGAATGAATGTTTGTAGAAACAACATACGTATGTCCGCATGTGCGTACGTTTGTCATTGTTCTCGTTTCCATGTCGAATATTATGATTTTACTAGGTTTTGAAGGTTTGGTATGTCCAGCTGGCAAATGACGTAAATTCTTTTCTTCTAGGTTCTACCAAAACAGAACTAAATGTTTTTTGAAGCAAAAAAATGACTAAATGTGTAGGTAGTTATTTTACAATAAAATTTTACGCTGTTTTTTGTGTCCATGCCAGAGAATGCAGAAGAAAAGAAATAATAATGTGTTTCACTTCGGTGAATAAAGAGAAGAATAAAGTCGATTTATTTGCGTTGTTCTGATGGTTTTATCATCTATTGGTGCTTCTAATCGATGGATATATCTGCTTGTTTTTTAGTGACGGGCGTTTCTGTTATTTTCAAACAAAAAACGAAAACGAACTGTTTTTAAAAAAAAACAACTGTTTTTTAAAACTGTTTGAAAAAAACAGTTTGAATTAACGAAAAGAAGCAAATTTTATACTGTACGGCAATTAGAGTTGAGTCGTACTAGGATTTTCACATACTAGGTATAACCAGTACGAGTACGAAAAAATACCTGTTCCAAATACCTGTTTGAAGTATGTACATATATGCATACAATGCATACGATTTGCAGGGATGTAATGAAACGGACTGATATGCCCTCCCCCACCCTCCAGACACAACGTTCCAAAGCTAGAATGGTAATGGTGCAAGATGACCTTCAAAGAATACCGAGTCATTAGTCTGTGCAGCTTGTCCGTAACTTTCCAATGGTCGGTCATTTACTTGACAAGTTTTTCTCCAATCTAGAGGCAGTCTAAAGGAAAATGAGCAAATTCAATCAATTTAATTTGTTTTTCATGTTAATTTATGCAAAAAACACCTGTATTCGTTCAAATAACCAAAGTAAAAAAATTACTAAGATAGGACCAACTAATCTTGTTGTCATCTATATGACTTTTCATCGAGCGAACTTTGATACCAAACTTTTCCTGGCTAATCTAAAACAGTCGGATTTCCACTTCGCCTCACTGAAGCATGAAGTTTGTGGAAAATTTTATAAAGAAATGATAAAAAAAAATGTTTCGTATATTAAACATGCACCCACTAGGGGGCCAACCTCTTCCGTAAGGCTGGACATGAGTCCAGGGGCACCTTAGCTCCCGCGGTCTTTTAAATTTTACAACACCTGTAGGTTTGGAGACACCCTCGTGGCGACCTGCAGTCACGAGGAGGGCCTCAAAAACACCCGGAGACGCCAACTGATGAACCAAAAAGTATCTCAACCTTTTCCTCCTTGGCACTTTTAGTGCTACTTTTAGTTTTTCCGCCGGATTTCATTTTGCCGTATCTTCGAAACTAGGCCGCTTTTTCTTAGACTTGTATGGAAATTTCGAAATAACTCAGAAAGGTCCTCAAATTCATGCTAGACCAAAAAAACATTTGTTTGGAAAAAATGGACGTTTTTGCCCAATTTCCCCTATAAAAAAAATTTTCGCCCTTGAAATATCACTATTGTACTCCACGACCACTTTCAATCATCGGAAACGCCGTAAAGCTAGTTTTTGCCAAACTATGGCCAAAAAACCCCTTACTCCCCTACAAAACTGAAATTTTTATATCACTGCAATAAATCTTGGCCCGTTATGTCCCAAACCACTCTAATCCAAAATTGGCCGATTTTGTCCGATTTCAGCTCCTTTCGCCCTAAAAACTTTTTGAATATTTGAATAAAATACTTGCAAATACGAAAATCCTCGCAAGGACGAAAATACTGTTTTCCGCAGCGAAACAGTTTTCCACTGCCAAACAGTTCGTTTTAACAAACGAAAAACGGTTCGTTTAAAAAAAACGAAAAACCATGAAAAACGATTCGTTATAAAAAAAACCGTTCGTTTGAGAAAAACGAAAAACGATTTGTTTAAAAAAAAAACGGTTCATTTAAAAAAAAACCATTCGTTTTGGAAAAAGAAAAACGGTTCGTTTTAGAAATGATATTTGTTTTATAAAAAAAAATTCGTTTTAGAAAAACTGTTTGTCGCTATTTGGAAAAACTGTTCGTTCGTTTTTTGCAGCCAAACGTTTTTTTTCAAACTGTTTGACATTTTTGAGCCCATCACTATTGTTTTTAACATAAATATTCGTGTACAGTCTTTAGGAACACGGTTTAGTAGTACCGCAAAAATTTTGAAAAATTCGCTAAAATCCTTAAATTGAATTTAAGAAAACCTCGACCACAAAACATTGAATCTGCAACTACCTGCTCATTCTCAGAAAAACCAGCAAAAGTCAGCAAATCCGAATCACCAGAGGCCTGTCAAGCTGATTTAGGATTCAACTATTAATACAGCTTTCCTCCTATGTATTCCCGACTACAATTCATTGCGGTGCCAATCAGCTTCTGTACAAACGAATGAGAATCATCAGATATTCTACCATATCATCAATTACTCCATAGAAAATTACATTAATCCACGTGTGGGAGTTGTAGTTATAGCTCATGTATAATACAACGTATCACCGAGATAATCTACTCACTTTTGTATGAAGTTCGAGCTTGTGTCCGTATATCACAGCTTTATCTGTGCGTATTATGTGTTGTACGTACAATAAAGCGACAGGCCATTTCTGAGGAAACGGAAAAGATAGAAATAATTTCTAGTCTCTGCCCTAAGGAAACTTGTATATACTGCTGCGAATAAGTACATGAACATCTAACGATAACGTAATGTTCAGATAAACCCCCGTTCAGGAGTATATGATAATTACGTTAAAAACGAAAGCAATAAATGATCGAGTAAATGTTATTACAGTGTGTCGAAATTAACTTTACTGTTGTGGGTTAAATCCAAACTCACTGCATGCTTATTTTCTTTGCATGGTAGATGGTTAAGGTAATGATGGAAAGTGAAAATGTATGACGTAAAAATACCAATTGAGAGTTCATCGTGCAAAAGTTTTTCTTGGTACCGAGTGTGCTCTTAAGTAAGCGATACAAAGAACTGGGTACGTGATCAAATATCTTCAATTGATCAGAAAAAGTCACTGAATTGCACGAACCCGAGTGAGATCTATAATTTCCGGATGTATTGCAGTGCTATCAATGTCATCAAAAGTTCGTTTTCGTGAAAGGTTGGCTATGTTCCGTAATGAAAATGTTGGATTTATTATGTATTTTGTTTAAGGTTGTAAGTGATACATTTGTAATATCGCAAGTTGTATAAAATGCAGCCAACAAATTCGAAAATTTCGGGCTTTTATTGACGGTTTGCATGTAGTCTGCTCTACTGGATACTCACGTTATCAGTTAACAAAAAGATTCAGTGATTTAAACTCTGATGCTCGTTGACGGATCGAGGTGAAATTTTCAGGATGCATTGATGCATGCAAGGAATATGTCTGTCTTAAGTAAAATTAAAATCTTTTCAAACTTTTCGCGGCAGCGGCCATTTTCATCAAATTATTACGAAATCTACAGGGCACATTACTGCTTATAAAATAGATCCCTGCATGTTTTTTTGATAAATTTGCGGTCAACTCTGTAATTACGGCAATGATATGAAAAAAAATCCTTGAATTCGTCGAATCTCCTGAAAAATTTCCCCTATTTGGGAACATCTACTAACTATATATAAATTTAATGCATTTAGCATCCTTTTAGAATAATAAATAAATATTGCCCACATAACTTCCGATGCAGTCGAAACGAAATGCACATAGTCGTTTGGTCTCAACGTGAACCATATCTTGCTGCGATGCTAGCATAGTGCTGCCAGCACCGTCATTTGAAGACAAAGTAGACCTTCGCATTAGACTTAGGCACATAGGGGGTCACTAGACTTTCAAATAGAGGAACACCAGAATTCATTAAACAGTTTTCTTAATTTTCATTGAATTACTGTGGAGGCACGAAAGCTAACTTTTTTCGAAGGCTAATATGCAATTATGCTACACGCCACTGTTCAGACATTGCCGTGCCTGTAACCACATTTTATACGTCACTGATTCAAATTGCAGCGTCTTCCGCTGCATGTGACAGTCAAGTGGACATATTCCTCCTTTTATAAGGACTCTTATTTCTCCTGTTTTTTTTTTATATTATTCATACATGCTATCAAACCCACAAAGCGTTTAACACGATTTGCGCCGCTTCTTTCGGTGCAGAATATGCATTAAGGGTCAGCAAAGTAACTTGTCCGATGGCTGTAACTGATGATGATGACTTACCCCAGTTCCATCAGCTCCGGCCCTTCGCAGTTGCTTCTAGTGTAGTCCAGCGCATACATCGATATCAGCATACCACTTCTGCCCACCTTCTCACTTGGGCGCGTGCCAGCAGCACCCCTTCTTCAGCAGTTTTCTTGAATTGATGACCTTGTGTGTCAGTTTCACCCGGGCACACCGTCTTGCGGATCGCTCTAAGGATCAATTGAATATTTTCGAAGCCTGATTCTGCAGTCCTGCAGACATGGGGTCCCAGCATAGAATAATCTAAAAGATTGGCAAGAAAGATTAAATAATCCAGACAACATTCTGAAAAATAAATATTATAAGAGAAAGATATTCTGAAAAAATATATATTATAAGAGATTTAAGTATGTAAATCAGTTTTCAAGTGAATTTTTTGCTTCTTTGCTTTTTCAATTTGTTTTGCTATATCTTTATGTATATAAAAAAGTGATATTTTTTACACACTAATATTACTATAAAGATTTTTTTAAGTATTGTTTTGCTATTAATCTCCGCTGCGAAACGATAAAGACACTCCTCAATTTTTCTGAGTTTCCAGAAACTGTAAAGAACAGATAGACCTAAGTACCTGAATTACTGAACTAATTAAAGGTTATTAAAATTTCAATGGGCTGGATTTATCGTATTAGTCGCCCTAAGCTTGAAATAAAATTGCCGCCCTTGCTCTGCAGGTAAAATTACAGTTACACTAAAGAGAACATGCAAAGATCTAGAAGAATCCTCAAAGTACCGAAAAGGAATCTATGAAATAAGGAAAGGACTCATAAAAAACCTAAGAAGTACCTAAAACGAGCTGAATGAACCTAAACAGTACCCAAAAGTCTTATAAAAGCCGCTTTAAGGATGGAAAAAATTGCCGCACATGTAAAATAATAAATAATTAGTGTTTGTTTAATGTTTACCCTTTACATAACCACTCGTCTGGCTTTCAGCTTAGCAAAAGAGTCATTTCATTCGCGTGTTGGCTCTTGTGGTGGAAGGTTGTAGCCGGAGAATTGCTGAGAGATTTGCTTTTCTCCGAAGGACTGTCTTTCTCTGGAATTGACAATACGTGTATCAACGTGTCTTAAACTACGGTTTCGTGTTCGTTGCGTTGTTTGAGTCACTTATGTGTTTGTGTTGTCAAGTAATATATTAAGGTCAAACCCACCATAAACGGGTGTTGTCGAAACCGATGGCTGATGCGAATCGTTATAAGCCAACCCTTTCCTCGTAAAACAACAAAAAAAAAAAAGAGTCAATTATAGAATCATAATTGATCGTTCGCAGTAAGTCACACTCAATTCCTAGTACAGCGAGATCATTCAGCCAGTTCTCCTTCATTATAAATAAAAAACATGGGTAACTCTGCAGACTAACAGACTGCAGACGATGTCATAGATGCAGCCTAGTGGTAAATTCGCCCCTGGATTTCTTAATCTCAATGAGTTTTTACTAAGATGCTCCATGATGATTTCGTGATACAAAAAGATAATGGAATGTTAGAAATAAAAAAAATTAATATTTCGGTTGATGGTTATGTTTTATTTTAACAATTAATTACGTATTGATTTTTCCTTGCTTTCTGTCACTTCTGGCACTCTATTTGGTAGAGTTGTAAAAAGATGATTAATATATTGTCCCGGAAGAAAGTTCCATGCCGTTTGAATTACACACTTTAGTTCGTTGGGTATTGCTTTCCGCCATGGTAAACAGTACGTAACAGGTCACTCGAGCCAGTTTGAACTGTATTAAGATCTGGCGATCTGGAAAGCTATTGGACTTAATGTATTTCGATTATGCTCAGCGAAATATACCGTTACGATGTTCGTACTATGTACCGCCGCATTATCATGCTGAAAGAGAAAATAAACTAACAAAATTTCTATTACGACTTAATATGGCAAACACATTTTTCGTTGATAAAAATTACTTTGCACTTTTCTCAGTTAATGGTAGCGTTTATACCGCACACTTAGTCCGCGGACTAAACACCAAATTCCACCTAAATTTTTTAGTCCACGTCGTGTAAACCCTGACGGACCGACCTAAATTTAGGTCGGTCCACGATTTCAAGCGACCTGACCTAAATATAGGTCGTGGACTATAATCGTTGTAAACACACGCGATCTAAACATTGATTTTTGCGCGCTATTAATAATGTAGGTATGTTGAATATAAGCTCATAACATTCCCCTTTGACACAAAATCATTGAAATAAACATGTTTGAGATACAAATGAAACGATAAATACTGTGCATGAACGAAAATTAAACTAAATGACGACTGTTACATACAAACGAGGACTAAATTCGACCTAAGCAAATTTTAGGTCGGGTTGGTTGTAAACACCTGAGGACTAAGTTCATTTAGTCCGCGCTTTAGGTCAGGTCACTTTTGGTCCGACCGCTGTATACCGCACCAATGTGTTCACGAGTAAACCAAATTCTCTCTTCTATGTGTCTTTCAGATAGCGAAGATTATTGTTTCATTTTCTTAAATTTTAGGTGTTATATTCAGTTCATTTGATCGTCCTTTCATCACTTTTAATAATTTTAGCAATTTCGGCCACACTATTTTTTGTTTTTCAAATCCAATATCAATTTCTTTCTTCTTCCACCCATTTTTCACAAACTCACCAAAAGAAATTCTCTAACCGGCGAGATTTTCATATCTACCCTATCTTTTTGTAGCAGTTAATCAAAATCTTTAAAAACTCATTATTACTCGTGTAGACTATTGGGTTGAGCACTGGCTTCTAGCGGATGGGGTCGCTGGTTCGAATCCAGGTTCGGACAAGGAACTCTACACCGAACTTTGAGTTCACCTAGCTCTGAGCTAACTAGGGGTAGAGTGAATCGTGGAACTAATCACTTTACACTCACATTCACATTGATCGTAAATTTGTAAGGGAAGCTACATATATAACATCTTTAGACCCGCAGAAAGGCTGTCAGGGGATTACGTTACTTTCAAAAAACTTATTGAAAAGTAATTAAAAACATTAAAGAATCCCTTTTTCCATTGATTTCATTAGTTCAATAATAAAGGGACTTGGGTTTATCCGTTCTTTACGGCCTTCGAAAACTTAGAAAAATTGAGAGGTGTCTTATCACTTTGCAGCGGAGTTTACATTACTCACTGCGACCAACTGTTTCGTCTTAAAGTCGGAAAAATGGAGTCATTATCGATTTCTGCTGCAGATAAAACGCAGGTTTATAGTTTGCGTAAAATATAACGTAAACGAGAATCAAAAAAGGACTTTCCAATGCATGGAATATGGACATAAAAATTTCAATTCAATCATTGCTCACATTAATATCATTTCCAAGCAAACCATATTAAATTGGTCGCCCATTTACCACACTCTGATGATTCCTTGTCAATTGTAACTGCAGAAGGGCACAACCACTGACCATCATGTCTGCCTCAACACAATGTTGGTTAAGTGCTCACCACATCACCGGAATCTGATCGAAACACAACACGTCCAGAAAGTCTATTCATGCTGATAAAATCAGCATGTATCATAAAACTGGTGTCGTGTAGCAACATTTGAATTTCCCGTTCATGTATTAACTTCCGATTTAAATCGAAGCAGAGCTAGAATTATTAGACAATGAGTGCTATGATTCTCAAAGAGATCGGCTGTTTTTGTTGAAATAAACAATTTAAAGTAGGTGGACGGTTGGATTATTCCTTGGAATTATTCTAATAGTATGTTGATTTCAGAATTAATAGACAAGCGTTAGCTTAATGTATGCATGTCGTTTTTGATATATGTGAAACACATATGTACTTCGAAAAATTTAATTCGCATGTAGTATGTGTTAAAATTGCGCAATAAATATTAAATTTATATAAAATTTCCTTAAATTTGCAACTGCATGTGGTGAAATTCGATTGGTCTATCTCATGGCAACATAAGCTCAACTCTCCAAATTTTCACATTATTGATACGTAATCTTTCTCGCACACCATTTATCGAGCAATTTCAATCCAATTAACACAATCAATTTAGTATCGTGGTCACACATAGTATACGAAACCATAGCGTTGGGACTTCTCATCAATTCATCACTAGCTGTCATTGGTCGGTCGGTAGATTGATTTTCCAGTAATAATATGTATAAAATAAGAAGAACCAACGATGAATGTTCTTAATGATTCACAAGATCGAAAGTTTCCTGTATACAGGGCGCAGATTTTACCGATCGAGGACAACATTGGCGTTTGGAGCTGGACCAATATATGATGACAATGCAGCACGGTGCTTTGTTCGTTTCGTTCTTCTCGCGTCACATATGGTATGATGGCTGACAACGCTTCAATCGGTCAATTGAAATTAATTTAGCTAATAATAAAAGCAATGCGAGCAAAGACTATGCACAACAGTCGTAGTGAAAAAGTAAGTTAACCGTGCCAAGTAAAAATTTAAAAATTGTATGCGGTCTAAATAAAGTTGACGTTGCTCTAATTATACTCGTATAAAAGATTTACACCGAATCCAACATCATGTGTGTTTGTAGTTTTTTCAGTGGCAATTTTCAAGATCATCATGGCTATCTAAGTTTGAACGACACAACTCAATCCTTTCATACGTGGCATAAAGTAACTGTACGCGTAATTTTTAGTAGTGGTTCTTCTAAATAACGTTGTATGAGATGTTACTATTTACAAATTAATTAATTGCATAATGTGCTTTAACCGAAAGCTAGTATCAAATTTTTGATCATAGTCCAAGCCGCGCCTTTTTAGTTTATTTTTATTTGTGCGTGCAACAAAATGGTCTCCACAAGTGATTGTTCAGTCGACTGAAAGTGTAGAGGGGACATGTTTTTGACGGGGAGCGTAGGAGGGAAAGTTTCGACTAGGTGCTTACAGTGAAATTTTCACGGCTGGGAGTGTAGGGGGAAAGTTTCGGCTAGGGGCGTAGGGGGGGGGGGGGGGGGGAATGTTTCGGCTAGGGGAGTAGGGGGGGGGGAATGTTTCGGCTAGGGGCGTAAGGGGGAATGTTTTCGGCCGGGGGCGTAGGAGGAAAGTTTCGGCTAGGAAATTCATCCATCAAACCATCTCCAAACATTTATAAAAAAAAAAATTTAGGTTTGGGGCAGAAGTAATTTATGCTTTAGCCAGAACATTAAAGGACGATAAATACAACAAGTTATACCACGACAATTCTTTCCCAAAGGATTACATTTTAAATATTTTCACGCAGAAAAATAATGCTGTACAAGCATAGCCAATCAATATCTTTTACTGTCTTCCACTAACGAACGAAAGTGGCACGAGTGTCATCTGAAGAAATAAATTCAAATTAAGATGCAGTGCTAGTGTGAAGCATTGCTTATCAAATGTTGTGGGTGTTGAAACGGTAGATAAGGCCAGAACATGGAACAGACGAAAAAATATAAGGATCCAAACATGCTTAAAAAAGCGGCCGATTGAAAATTGGTGAAACAATTCAACAACAAAGTTTGACCATTTTCTTTTCGGTCTACCGAGTCCTCTCCATCATCAATCCCACTTAGCAACCGTTCAATAACGCCATTTTCACCAAATCTTTACTCAGTTTCACTAAATTGTTATATTTATACAAATTTTGTTGTGTTTTTCACTTAAAACACTTCACGATTCTCTGCGTTTTTAAAAATACACAGTTCATTCAAAAAGTTCCGGGACTATTTTGAAAAAAATACAATTAGCGATATCTGTTATTTGATGGCAAGACTATGTCATATCAGGTCTTAGTTACACACACTGCTGATAGGAGCGCTGTAACCCCATTTATTTGCCAGCTGTATTTATTTACCTAGACAGGTTTTTATCGGTACGTCACAATTTTGGCTATGGAAAATGTGCCGCGATCAAATTTTGTTTTGAATTGGGAAAAAATGGTTCGGAAGCATTTGAATTATTGAAAACTGCGTATGGTGAAGATTACTTAAGCCGCAGCAAGGTTTTCGAGTGGTTTGCACGATTGAATCTCTTCGCAACCGGTTGACTTGACACGTTGACACAAGTCATTCTGTGCGTTTTCGGAAATCTTTGTGAATGACAGTTTGAACATTCATAGATTCAGTTCTCTCCGTTTTTTGCCACATTTGTCTTAAGTTCTCGCATATCTGATCTCTCAGCGTTTTCTCATGCTAAAGTCAGTGTACAGCGAAAATGAGTTCAAGAAAAATAACATCATTTTTCAAACCAAAAAGTGCAACAATTGTCGCAACCGTAGCTGAAGTTCCAGGTCCTATACATCGTGAAGATTTACCTGACGACTTTCCACCATCGAAAAAAGTACGGCATGAGGAACCAGATTCTGCTGATCCAAAAGTAAGTCTTTGATACATGAAAAATGAGTTTTTTTCCGATTTGATTGCACTTGGGAGTTTTTTCTTATACACCCGACCCGCCTTTTGCGGATCAAGTCAGTCGAGCCGGATGCCTAATGCACTGCGAAGAGTAGAGTAAACATTCTTAATCGTTATCTCTTGTTCTGACAATCATTAGTCTGCTTTTATTCTGATAGATCTAAAAGAAATAGACAGAAACTAAGTGATCGATTGGATCAGGTGGCTAATAGGCTCTAGTGCTACGGATGCCAAAGTTGCAGGTTTGAATCCCTGAGTCCAAAGATTTTTTTCAGAGGATTTTTTCAGCTAAAATGTATATGAGTAAGTTTTGAATAATTAGCAAATTTCTTGTACCAAATAAAACAAAATCAAAAATGATAATTTTTCGACTAAGCTTCAATTTTATCATATCAAGTAATTCGAAAAATTTATGATCATAACGTAAATCACATCATTAATTGAAAATTTTGAAATCAAATATAGAAAATTTTTATACTCGACTCCAAGTTTCACCCAATGATGTTGTAAAGTTCTGTCGAAGAAAACTAAACAACGATGAAAAGTACAAGCTTCTCGTTGATGCATGGTCACCAGACGAAACTTTCGAATTTCCAGCATCGGGGACAAGAAATTTAAAATTCCAGCTGTCTTGGTTACGCATGTTTCCCTGGTTGGCGTATTCGGCTATTGAAGACGGAGCCTACTGCCGAATCTGCGTATCATTCATACAAAAGAATATTGGCAAAGGAAAACATGAAGAAGGTTTTTGGTTCTTCATGTTTTCCTTTCCTGTTCAATGCGCTCTCAAAGATTGGAAAAAGGCTTTGGAGAAATGTAGAGATCATCAAAACAATAAGTATCACAAGGATGCTTCTGAAGACGCGCTGAATTTTAAAATGATTTATGATCAGAAGAAAAATGACATTATGTACGAAATAGACCATGGTCGCAAACAACAGCAGCATGAAAATCGACAAAAGCTGATTCCCATCATTCGTGCCGTTTTACTCTGTGGCAGACAGGGACTTGCTCTCCGAGGACATCGAGATCATGGCTTGCTATCAACGGAGATACCAGAGGAAAATGATGGCAATTTCAGAGCACTCCTTCGATTCGCTGTGGAAAGTGGAGATCTTGCTCTAGAGCAGCATCTGAAAACAGCTAGCGCCAACGCTACTTATCTAAGTTTTCGCATCCAAAATGAAATCGTTGAAGCGGCAGGAGAAATAATTATGAAAAACATCATAAAACGCGTCAATGAGTCAAGTTGTTTCTCAGTAACCGCTGATGAAACCACGGATGTCAGTGGAGTTGAACAATTTACAATTAGCGTTCGATACATCGAAAAAATTGAAAAAATGTATAACATCCGGGAAGATTTCTTGCGTTTCGTCCCTGTGACAGACGTAACTGAAGCGGGCCTTGCGAAGACTCTACTGATCACATTGGAAGAGCTTGAATTGGAGATGCGTTTCATGAAAGGGCAAGGTAAAGTCAGAAGGTGCAATAGCACTCTAAAACTGAGTGTGTTAAACGACCACATTCAAAACGTTTTTCCCATTTTATTCAAATAGTAAATAAAATTGATACACTTGCAAATTCATTTTTTCTTTTACCTTCACGACGAACTGAGTGTGAAATAAAATGTATAGTCGAACCCCGCCCGAAAAAATTTTCTGCGTTCGCCCCTGACTCTCTGACAGACTTTAACGATCGCGCTAATATCACAACGACTCACTCTAAAATAACTTATTCAACTTGTAATTCGCTCGTTGCGCTTCTCATTGACTAATTGTCAACTCTCAAGCTTGCGCTATTGCCAAAATGCTCGATTACATGTTCCTTCTTTCGTCCTAGGGGAACTTACTTATCCTTATATGCTGCGTGCGTTGGCTACTAGGAGTTTCTAATCGCCGTTTCATTATGGGATTTTTCCGTTCCGTTATTATATTGAAATACATTAGAATGTTTTGTATCGCGATAGTTCGAATCGATACTTCTCGATGATTCTCGATATTTCTGGCATTTATTGGGTTTATGTATTTTTATTATGTATTTTTTCAGTCAGTTAAAACTTCATGGAGAAAGAAGATTCACTATAGTGTTCGCCGAAATCTGATGTACAATATAGGATGCATGCTATAACTTACAGGCTAATAAACAAGGAATTTTAATAGTCCATCTTGAGTTTATTCAAACCACTGTAAATAAGTAAAATCTCTATTTTTCCCTTCGCTAAGATATATTGATGTCTGAAGGAATTAATGACATCTTTCTTGTTGTGTCCTATTCAAACACCACTGATCAACACTTTTCAAACTCCTGTCAGTCATTCACATTTTTCAATAAAATACATAGTCTGCTCACAATACTAAAGCATCAGTTGCATTTGACTGCAAATTTGAACAAAATTCGCATCTGCTACCCACTTATCATGCTTAATTCGCATCGTAACTGACAATTTTACCATTAATTAATTAATGTGTCTGACATTTCGAAAACAGACATTGATAAGACAAATCCTCGCACACATTTTGTGTGACGACATACATAAATCTATGTATTTTCTTCGTCAACAGCTCAAGCAGATTCACTTTTCCTCATCACACCATCGAAATCAAGCGATGTAAATCCGTGGATGCTGGGAAATGTTGTAGATGTCTGATTTAAAATGCATAGCCTCACGTCCGAAATGAGCACAAACGGTTCATGGGAGTTCAAGGTTTCGTTGTCAAACATTGATAAAATCGAATAGATTCTCTACTGTTTTCTGAATTTATATAGACTATCGAAATAAATTGAAATAAATTTATTTTTGGAAATTTGTAACGAAATGAAAATGAAAAAAAAATGATGGATGATTCCTAGGAAAATCGAATTTATAATTATTTGTCGAAAATGCATTAACATTGCGTAATGTTCAGACCAGTTTGTATAGACTGGTTGCAGTTTGGAAGAAAACTATGTCAAACTATTTTTTAGATTTTATCTGCAGCTATTAAGTAAGAACAAATTTATTATAATTGGTTGTTGAGAGTCTACCTAAACTACTCAACCAACTAAAATCCATTTTTCCGTCGACCTCTTCATAAGCTGCAAATATCAATTTTCCTGTGTACTAGTTCGTCTATTGATTAGTGCGTTGCTGCATCTCATTACGACAGCGAAAAATGAATGAAAATTATTTCACGTCCTAACAAAACATGATTTACCAGCCCAGCTGCGTTCAACCAAACACTACATTGCAAAATTCTAATTAATCAAATGCATTGACTTTTATCGTCTCATTGGATCAATTAGTCGGACGAATATAACACGGATGATGCGTAATTTATTTACCATACTTTATACCCGTACTTCGCACAACAGCACAATGAAAACAGGCGCGCTAAGGCATCACTCGTGATGACATCATTTCTAATTTGAATGAAGATTTATTTATTTGATCGAAAGATACTATCTCATTTAGTAGAATGAATCAAAGTTTTTGCATGATCTGTGCAAAAACATCATATGGCGGTGAACGAGCAGAGAAGAGTTCTTTTGTAGCAATGTTTTAAATTGTCGTAACATAAAATGTCTAAGATGCATGCATACTTAACTAAACATTAATGATGTAATGAGCTATTTTGATATGATAAATTACAAAAAAAAAGTAAAAGATTGAATTCACTTATAGTCCGGGGAAATCTAACATGGTGCTTCGGAAAAATGAGGGGAAAGCTGAATTTTGGTGTGAACCTTGGTACTGGCGTGCTGAACAAAATGTTAAAAGTCCCCATCGATCCGAGTGCTGCGTCACTTTTTATACGGGGTCAAAGGTCACCAAAAGTGACCTTTCCTAAATATCTCAGTAACGGTCACGTCCTCAGAAAAACAATGTATGACAAATTTGTAGCTTAAAAAATTCCAAACAAAAAAGATTTGATAACTTTTTCCTGTAACCATAACCGTTTTTGAAATATATTGGTCTAAACATTTGTTACTAACAGCATCCTCTTTCTCACGTCATGTTAATATTATCCGATTCTGATTACGACTTGGCATGTTTGTGAGTTTGTTTTTCTATGTTTAAGAGGCGCATGAAAAAAACATGTAAATAAACTTATCTACCATACTCCAGCGTAGATGGAAAAGTGTGCTCCGAAAAGTTCCCCCCTCCCCCTTTGCCATAAAATGGTATCCCTGATCATCCATCTCAAATCTTCAGAAATGAGCTCGTTGCCTACTCTTTGTCCACTGTTAAACAAAATAGAATCACTTTTTATCCTGTTAATTGCCTATTCTTGACATCGCAAGACCAGCCCTACACCCACGTCCTATCCACACCCTACCCACCCCCGCAAACAAATCATCCCGAAATAACCGGTTTTTTAGTTTTTTTTTTCATACCGTCTTATCCTATGAACGATCAGGGCAAGGTCACGTAATTTCAGGTGCAAATTGGTTTGGAGACGTGTCATGTCCCTTTGGCGCCATGCAGTCATCACAGGATTGGTAAAATACCTGATTATTCGGGGATAATCTGCAGCGGGTTGAGCTCCTATAATGTCAAGAATGAGTGTTTACAGAATTATGACATGATATTATCTTGCTCTTTCATACTCCTAGGCCCATGATATGTTACAAAACCTCTTTTCACCTGCAATGCTGTTGTTTTGTCCTGCTCCTTCGTGGAATATCCCATACATGATGCAGCAATACAGTTTATTTCCGAGAAGAGAGTAGCGAGCAGATGTCTCTACAAGTTTTATGACAAAGGGGGGCGGGGGGTGGTGGGAACTTTTCGGAGTGGTGGGAACTTTTCGAGGAACTTTACCCTGGAGTCTGGTAGATAAGTTTGTTTACATGTTTTTTTATGCGCCTCTTAAAAATCGAAAAACAAACTCCCAAACATGCCAAGTCGTAATCAAAATCGGATCATATCAACATGCCGTTGAGAAAGACGATGCTGTCAGTAACAAATGTTTAGATCAATATATCTCAAAAACGGTTATTATTACAGGAAAAGGTTATAAAATCTTTTTTGTTGGACATTTTCTAAGCTACAAATTCGTTATACATTGTTTTTCTGAAGACGTAACCGTTACAGAGATATTTAGAAAACGTCACTTTCGGTGACCTTTGACCCCGTATAAAGAGTGACGCAGCACTCGGATCGATGGGGACTTTTGACATTTTGTTCAACACGCCAATACCAAGGTCCACACCAAAATTCAGCTCTCCGCTAATTTTTCCGAAGCTTCGCCTTTGTTATGTCGGATTTCACTGGACCATTAGTCACTCGAGTCCAGCTATAGTTCGCGCTAAAGATTACAGTTGTCTTTTAAAACAGAAGAACTTTATGGAAATGTATTTGTTCCTTAAATCTTGGCTGGATGGGCTGCACCTGTACGTGCTGCGTAAAGTGTGCCGCACACTGCGGCGTACTGTGCAAGTGCAGCGCAGTACAACTGTGCGAACAGTACACTTCAAAGGCGAACATAAAAGAAATCAGGTAGAATAATTGCCTAATTTCTAATCAAAATAAAAATAAAGAAACTTTGAAATATGTTCAGTTCCAAAATTCGATATACATGCAAGTGCTGAATTGATTTTGTGTAAAAAAATCTGAAATCTAGTGCAGAAAATTGCAGAGGGCAAATAATTGAATCTGCGCTTCCTTACAAAAGTAGGTACTGTGTAATGAATATTACCCTTCAAATACATATTTCTGATTTTAAACGAATACTGACTAACGCATAACGTCATGTGCATTGAAATCAAACTCTGCCATAAACATGAAAACAATTATTTTACTCATCATTAAGTTAATATTTCGACCAAATTTGAGTCAATTCGAATATAACCTTTCATTAGTGACCAACAACTGAAACGATACGTTTCAAATCAGTTCATTTATATTACAATTTATTTAAAAAACGCGATGGTTTTTATCTGCCATTTGTATCTTTATCTTGCAAAATACAAATCAAGTTTTGCATCTAATGTGAAAAGCTAAATTGACCCATGATGTAGAAAAATCTAGAATTTCACTTCAAATTAAACAAGCGTACATAACAAGCTATCGCTGCTGTTGTTGCCAAAGATGTATTCACACATGGATGGTGAATATTCTCAAAGATAGATTGATTTCAGTTCTAGTTCTCACTACATGTGTTCTTATAAAATTGTACATACTTGAGAGAGAAACATTTTCATGGCGGACGATGGTGATGACGATGATGAAGTATGTATAATTTGAGCAGAGCCAGATATTTCGCATACAACCAAAACGCACTGTCAGTTCGTGTGGCCTGGTCTATGTATCTGACGGAGCTTAAATTATTGCGTTTCCGGCTATTGACTTCGTTATACAGTACACTGAAACCTGGCATTCAAATTCATTCGACTTGGACCTAGTGAGTGACCTGAGTGATGAATATATTGTTCTAATGCTAGTTTGCATTTTAGATTAGGTCAGAATTAGTAGATTGCTAGATGGAATTGATGCGGTTCAGCTAGTCGCGTTTCAAAGTGATCTTTAAAGACCAGCTACACAGAACTGACGAGCGTAGATAATTAAGCGGTGCTGAAATAATTTTAGAGCTCGATGAATGAATAGAACGGAAGAGAGTTTATGGGTTGTGGTTATGATGAAATGTGATCATCAAATTAGAACAATATGGTTGAATATACCATGAATAGAATTATTTCGGAATCGGACAAAAAGCACTATCTGAATTGTTGAATTTTTCAATTAATTTTTTTAGTCTAACCAAATGTTTAATATACTTCCTGTAAATTTTAGTTTTGTGGAACAAACATCTCCCTCAATCATCGTTTCAGCTCTTGACTAGATGTAAGAACAAGCTCGCGGCATTTGATTTCTTTGAATATCAAATATCTGCTGTTTTTACAATAAAAAATAGGAAATAAATAATAGGTAATTACTTAGGGGTCAAAGCTCTTAAGAGCAAAGCAAACGTAGTTAGATCCAATATCCAATTATCTTGGTAGATTTTGACGACCCTCGGACTCAGTACAACATCGAATTCCAAAGTATCCAGTCATTATTTCATTGTTATATTGGGTGAACAAGTATGATGCCGCCATTTTTAAATAGATTTTGCTAATCCTGTTGCACTCAGGCTTAAACGTAGTGAAGGAGACACCAATTCCTAAACTAACTACACCTAAAGTGCTTCAGTCGCACGTTTCAGAGGCCCTATCTCTCTTGATAGAACCCAGGTCTAAAAATTTCTACCTGTAGATTGTTCCAGCCGGTCAAACTAAATAATCCATCAGCCGAGCCTGATCTAATCGGTGCAATGAAAACAGTGCTAGTACTGGAAGTCCGCAAATTAGATTCGGATCAACAGAGGGATTACCCTCAAGGTTGGGGTGGAGAAGGCGACTAAAGAAAGCCGAAGTGCAGACGAAAGTCCAATCTGCTTCGGTACTTAAGTGGAAGGGGGGAGCACGCTGACATCGCCCTAATACAAGAACCGCTTCTATATAAGAATGGGGTCTGTCGAGTCTCGGTGTGTTCCAGGCAACAAGTAGGGACAAGACACGGACTAGTATTGAAAAAAAATCTTAATAAAATCTTAACTCCGTTGCTTTGTGATGAGGATACAACTGCTATGTGTTGGGACAGGAGTATCGCGATTGGCAGTACGCGGTGCTGTCAGCGGTCTATCTACCATATGACACAGATCCCATCACACCTGAACTGATAAGCGTAGCAGAAGCTGCTACGACAGCTGATACTACCATAGACTAAAGCGCAAATGCCCACCAGGAGATATGTTGAAGCACCAACATGAACCTTAAAGGCAGGAATTTGCTAAAATTGTTAATTTCAGCCAACCTCAATACTCTCAATATAGGTATAAAGCCTACATTAATTACTAGGAGCAAGGCTGACGTAATAGATATTACCCTAGCAACTCCAACTATAAAAGAAAGCAACCACAGCACCAGGTGTCTGACCTATCGTTGCTCTCAATCACCACCAATCTTTATACTGGAATACCGGCAGTTCTGAATAAACAGATATTTTACTCAAAAAAGTTCCGAACGCGAAAACAGCACAATTGAAAGTTTATTCCAGAAAAACAAAAAGAAATCTGATCTGTCGAGCCCATGACGAAGCAGGTGAATCGTTGAACAAGAATCTTAATGTCATGTTTCAAAGACGTGTCGGCGGAAAAACCCGTGAAGAATAAGACTACCCTATGGTAGAACAGTGAACTTAAGGATGCTAAAGACCGCAAACAGAGCGTGTTTAACAACGGAAGGCGGTCCAGAAATGCCCAAGACTGGGACCGATATAAGCAAGAGTTGAAAAAGAAGATAAGTTGGGTCAAATGCAACTCATGGAGAAAATTCTGAAGGAAGTACAGAATCTGCTAGAATCGAGAAGGTTCTACGTGTAACTTCTGGCGTACCTACGTTTCTGCGGAGAAAACGGAGATTGGGATTGAGGACCCAAGCGAGCGTATGGACAAACTCACTTCCTGAAAACGGTTAATACGGCACCGTGGAACGACCGATTGCGAACAATCCACTGGTCGTCTGAGCAGCTGATCAAGGAAGTAACAGATGAGGTCACCATAGACACATTTCGACCTTACTATATGCACTGAAAAAACACATAGCGCCAGACGCCATAGTTTATAGACTTCTGGCACCATGTACATAGTCGATTTCGGGATTGTGATAAAATATAGCGCCACACGCCATAATACATGGCGAAAAGTACATAGGAGCAGGCGCTATGCTTATAGCCCTCCACGCCATGCACTATAGTCCTCCACGCCATGCAGATGGCGTGGAGGGTTATAGTACATGGCGTATTTTATGGCGTGGAGGACTATAAGCATAGCGTCTATGGCGTCGTGGACTAAAGTATATGGCGCTATATATTGTCACAAATCGACCGAAATCGACTATGTACATGGCGCCAGAAGTTTATAAATTATGGCGCCTGGCGCTATGTGTTTTTTCAGTGCATCTGAAGATGATCCAGTTCGCATCCAACAAAAGGCCACGAGCCTTCTCAGTTCTGAGCATCTGGAGGTAGAGCAGTTGATGTCAGGTGATGGAATTCTATCGACGAAATTCCCAGGGATAAATGACATCAAAGGCCATATCCTCTCCTATATCGAAGAAGCAATATTAAAATGTAACTTGCTGATATTTATACATCCCCTCACACTGTATGGCTGCGAGTTGCCATGAGCCATATTACATGGCTCATGGCACTATGTAATATAGTGTGTGGGGCCATAATTTCTGCGCCATGTAATTATGGCACTGGGAGCGATACCGCATAGCTCAGAGTACTATGTACAAGGCGTGTGGGACCATAAATGCTGCGCCATGTCACATAGGACCACGCGCTATGTAGATTCTGACATTATGGCACTGGGAGCCATATTGCATAGCTCAGAGTACTATGTACATAGCGTATGGGGCCATAAATAATGCGCTATGTTGCATAGCTCTGGGCGCCATTTGGATTTTTTTTCAGTGTGTGTAGTCACATTCCGACCGAACAGAGCCATAGTAATAGTTGAGGTATCGCCCATCATACTCCTCATTCTGTACCGTGTTTTTACTGCATGCCTCCGACGGCTCAGTATAGTACTCGAGATATGGAAAAAAAGCTAGACTGGTGTTTATTTCGAAATCGGGCAGTCTGAATAACAATAATGTGAAGGACTTTAGACCAATTAGCTTAACATCGTTTCTGCTCAAAACTCTAGAGAGGCTGCTGGTGGTGTAAATCAAGGGCTTGATTGATGTTGATGTTGTTCATACAATAAATATAATTACACAAAGTGGTCGGTACAATAGAATAGTCCTTGCAGCAAAAGGAATTCACGTTAGCAGCCTTCTTAGACATCGCGGGGACTTGCTACAATGTGGGACGGGAACACCACAAAAAGGATCATATCATCCCCTTTCTAGGTCCTGACTGTCAACGAAATACTGGAGCATTTAAGGGCCAGTGGTTTGAAGGTTTTACAAAAGCTGTTTTTTGTGACCTTTTAACCTTTGATGACTTTACGCACACGATTTCGTAATGAAGTTTTCATATTATGTTTCTCATCTTACAATAAACATAATTTCGTTGAAAAACCATCACCTCCATTTTTCGACAGAGAAATTTTTAAACTACACTATTTCAGATGGAGCATACATTGAATAAATTGTACAAACAATGAAATTTTTAGAACAAAATCAAAATAAAATAAATGAAATTTTGAAATATGTATATATTCATGAATTGTTATGCTTTGTTCTTTGTGTTATGCTTCTTTCTAGAAAAGATGGTATTCTCCTTCTGTGAGACTTAAATCTTCAAAATGTTTGGCGTATATTTGTATTCCATGGCAAATTGACCACAACATGGCATTGCGCTTAAATAGCTTAGATATAAAAGTACCTGTTGTTCTAAGATCCCAGGTTATTAGCTAACAAGCCAGATATCGTACGAGGGGCAAGTAAAAAATAAGGTTCCCAACGCTGTACACTCGCCGCGCGAGATACTAGGAGAAATCCGGCAACACCGCCTTCATTGTTGATCCCCCCCACTCCATTCCAACTACCTGGAAGATCACTGCGAAGCTTAGTGCCAGTCTAACAGCCATCCGCGATGGAGCCCGCAATCGCCGTCACCGCCAGGTGTGAAATCCGTTCAGTGATTCGATTTTTAAACGCGAAGAAGCTTACACCTATTGAAATTCATAGACAGTTGGAAGAAGTTTATGGCAAAGCTTGCATCAGCGTCCAGCACGTCCGCAAATGGTGCAGGGAGTTCTCCGAAGGACGCACAAACGTTCACGACGAGCAAAGGAGCGGGAGGCCATCGGTTTCCGACGAAGTCGTGGCGAAGATTGAGCGCATTCTCCTCGAGGATCGAAGAGTAACGCTTCGGGAGCTGGCTGATCAGGTTCCTGAGGTTTGTGAAAAAACCATCGACAACATTGTGACCGAAAATCTTGGTTATCACAAGGTGTGTGCGCGGTGGGTCCCGCATATGCTTTCAGAAACCCACAAAGACAATCGCGTCAAGTGTGCCGAGGGGTTTCTTCGAGAATGCGCCGAGAATACTGAAGAATTCTTGGACTCCATTATTACGGGAGATGAAACGTGGTGTCACTACGTCACTCCGGAAACAAAAGAAGACTCGAAACAATGGCGCCATCCCGGGTCGCCGAGGCCGAAGAAGTTTAAGCAGACGCTGTCCGCAGGAAAAGTGATGGCTACGGTGTTTTGGGACCGAAAAGGCGTCTTGCTTACCGAGTTTATGCCTAAAGGGACCACAATAAATTCGGACAGGTACTGCGAGACGCTAACGAAACTCAAAAGAGCCATCCAAAATCGCCGGAGAGGAAGACTGAGCAAGGGCGTTAGGTTGCACCACGAGAACGCGCGACCGCATGTCTCTCGACAGACCACCGCCCTACTCGACAAATTCGGCTGGAAATTGCTTGATCATGCCCCCTACAGCCCTGATCTTGCTCCCAGCGACTTCCACTTGTTCCCGAAATTGAAGCAACACTTGGGTGGACAACGCTTCAGTACAGATGAAGAGGTGAAGGAAGCGGTCACCAAGTACATCGGCGGCCTAGCGGTGGAGTTCTTCGAAGCGGGTTTTCAGAAGTGGATAACTCGTATGAAAAAATGCGTTGAAAGATCTGGCGACTATGTAGAAAAATAGTTTGAAATACAAGCTTTCAGATGGGATACATATTTATTGCAATAAAAAATGCCTTACACCTAAAAAAAATGTGGGAACCTTATTTTTTACTTGCCCCTCGTATAAAACGGCGTCTTCTTATGGCAATCGCATCACCACGTGCTAAAAATAAGAATAATTTAAAACTATTTTCGATCGAAAAAAAAACAAGAACGCGTGTCAGTAACATTCGTTGCTACTCACAATTATAATCATTCATTAATTTGGCACAAAGCAAAATTTGAAACGCCTAAAAACATTGCAGACAGACAAAATGTGGACCACATCATAAGAATATGTGTGAAATGAATTTGATACATACACATACTAAGTGTGTTCTCTTACTACAGCCACTGTACTATACGAACGCTTCTAGTGGACTATCTACCAGAAATAGAGGAATTCACAGGGGTAATTAGTCAATGCCAAGACAAGTTACATACGAGTACATGCAAATGAAATTTGAAATGCGTGCGTTCTGGTTGCGTCTTGTTCTCGTAACAGCTCGTATTGTGTTGTTCGGGCTCAGGGGCCTGAATATGACAAAATGCTTATTAGCATGATGTTTGTTTCATATATGCTGCTGCTGTACGCATTCGAGAGGAAATTCCTGAGCTTTATGCTGTTTGAGGATGTTTGTACTGTTGCGATAAGCTTAGAATTTCGATGAGATGGATAAGATTGTTTGGGCAATCAGACAATTGACCATTCGGCTCGAGTCTGTTATAGTTGTTATGGAACAGGCAATCCATGATGAGGATGCATAAGTCAGGATTGGCCAGATAATAGTCTGATAGCAAATCCATTTAGTTTTGGTGGCTATGCCTATTTTTCCTCTGATTTCACTTGATAAGGTTCAAGTTCAGAAATTCGTGAAAACGACATCAAGGTACTCAAAAAATGGACCAAACCAACCAAGATAAAGTGCACAAAAAGTCTTTATTTCGTTTCAAAATACATAAAGTAGATGCATATGCATGAGCCTCTTTGTAAATAAATGCTTTCCTTTTATTTCAAACGAGAAAGAAGCAGTCTTATGTATATGTAGAATCAGCCATCCGTCACAAATATTTCTATGCGACATAAACAAAACAAAATTTTCTTTTTGAAACTATAAAATATAAATCTTTTGACACGCAATTCAATGAAATCCCAAAGAAAGTAATCGAATTTCATATATGCGCTCTGAAAACTTAAATTTTGTTTTTTTACTTCAAAAAGACATACATACTAAAAATCCAAATTTAAATAAAATTTCAAAATTGTCTTCGATTGCCATATTTTTAGTTCATACGCTCATTTCGTTAGAAAATTTACTAACTTTTTAAACACATCATACACTAAATAGTGAGTTAGTTACGCATTATATGCAAAAAATTAGTCATTATAACATTAAAATACTGAAAATATAAAACTTTTCACTATGTTGATTCAGGAACTAGATACATATATGCATAAATATTTCTATTTCTATAAGTGAATTAACTACCACACGTAATTCAATAAACTGCATAGAACGGAATGGAATGTTAGATATGTGGACTGAAAATTAATCATGTTTGTATTTTTTTATGATTTACTAGTAGATTGGCATGTATACTAGCAAATTAAAGTGATCTGAAACATGTAACAAATTAAAGTGGAACGTGAGACATTCAATCGATTTTTTGCTTTGAAGGAGCGCACACAGCGCAGGTAGCTCTTCTTTTTGATTTCAAATCAAACAAAGTTCAAAATTATCGATGAAAGCACAGAGTAGGAATATTATTTGTAGATTTGGTAAAGATAGTTAAACGTTGATTGAAATGAAAGCAAAGTAAATTGCTCATAGATGCAAACGGGACCAAAGCGTAATGGTTTTCCAAAGAAAGGGACCAAAGAACCAAAATTAAAACTTTGTGCAAAAGGGACCAAAAATGGTCCAAATGGACCAAAGTGGCAACGCTGAATGCCGTATTCCATATTTGACTACTTTCCTCTACTGCTATTTGGCTTGATGCTCCATTCGTGAAAGTAAAAGCTTTGTTCTGTCAAGTCGTAATATTCCAGGCTCTGCGTTGCTTTGAGCTGGCCTGGACTCGATGCAAATAGGAGCGTTTCGTCGGCATATTGGAGGAAATGGACTTGGCTCACGTGAATGGAAAGTTTAGCGGTGAATATGGTACATATGTATATAGAATTTGTCCAGTGAGAAAATCTTGTGGCACTTGTGATGTCACAGGTTCTGGAGTAGTTCCAGTGTTGTGACTATTCGAAAACTACCAAATACTTCTTCGCATCTTCATTAGAAAATAAAAAAGACTGCAATAATTAATCTTTTGAACTCCTCTCAACTTGCATGTCTTTCCACAATTGCTCACGGACTTTTTGTCACCGTTTTTTTTTTGTCAAGAATTACGAAAACTAAACGAATAATATTTAATCCGACAAATCGTATAATATGTTCAGTAAAATTTTATTGCGTTACAATACAGCCGAAATGATTTCCTCGACGAAAGCAATGCGAACAGGTTTACAATAATTTATAGCTTTGATGAAATATGTTACTCGCGGAATTTTTTTACCCATGTATCTCCAAACAATGAAAACTAACTTAAAGGTGTCCGGTTGGCTGCCTTGAATAATTTAAAGAGTAAATAAATTAAAGAGTAAATTAAATCACAAATCACGTAGGAAATCTATGCACACATATCTCGTTATCTATTTGACAATCGTTTAATTTGCAATAGATACAAACGTATGCAAATTCATGATTAGTTGTCTCACCACATCCACGTGCATCCTACTAACCTGAACTATCTGCCCTTCCAAATCGGCCATTCTCTTGGCTCTACGTTTCCATTTCCAACCACAATTTCAATGGCGACTGATAAAATCTAATTAAAAACGTATCATCCATTCGAAACCGCATTATTCCATTTCCTAAACTAGGCGGCAGAAATGCCAATTATATCAATGATTACGATAAAATACAATAACATTTTCATAAAATCAACCGGAATTGATTTTAAATACATAATTCCAATGCAAACAAATTTAATTTAGCAGCCGTCTATACAATTACCTATGCATTGACTGCATTTCGATGTTTTTAGCATCGGAACAGGCTGGTGGAGGGAGCCTTCAGAAGCACTTGGAAATGCTAATGCCTTTGTTAGGCTATGTAGTGTATGACTCCGAGGAGCAATTTCGATCCTGTGTTTTCGTGAATATTACCTCCCCTGAAATTTTACTGAGGATACCTCAATTAATAATAATGGACGATTTGCCAGAATTCGTATGCAAAATTGCACTCATGAATACATACATAATTACATGCATGTTTGTCAAAAGCAGAAGAATGTAAGTCAAGTGTATGGTGCGTATTCGAAATTCGACAAATTGTAGTTGAACCACATCATAAACAGGTTTTGGATCGGTTGCGGTGCTTAAATTCTTTCACGGAATCGCTGTTGGAGAAGCATACCTTTCAAGGTGGGGGATCTGAAATTAACACATTAGGATCGATTTACCTTATGGTGGCGTTTGCAAATAACATTTTTGGAAAAAGTATGCTCACACTTTAGAAAATTAGATGTGCGAAAATGTGTGGTCCAAAAAGCATTCTGTATTACATAAAAATTTCTATTGCCTTCATTTGCAACATTTATGTTTCACAATTTTACCAAAATTCCTGAATGAAGTTTGAATCCACCTTAAGTGTTACTTGTTAATTTCATGTGAACCAAACGTATAATTGAACTAATCGAGCTTCGGTCGTGGACCGTTTTGTTTTTCTCATGCTGGACCGGTAGCTGTATCAAACTACACAGGAAGCTTCTTGTTGTACGATTGTCATTGTGATTGCAAAGACGTATTAAAAAAACGATAACCAACTAGTTTTTGTTAGAGCTCATTGAGCGAAGTGCAAAAAGCAAGGTATGCGCGCCATGCGTACGCGAATTTCTTTCAGGCAGGTGTTTTCAGCATGTGTGTCGTCGAAATCAAGTTTTTTTAGTAGCCGGGAAGGCGTGACTGTGACCATGAGCGATAGATAAAAACTTACGGAAATTACCCAGTTTTCATTTACTATAGGCCAGCAGTATTGCCAGCGAATGTGTGATTTTATCAAATAATTCTTTGTACGCAAAATAATTTAGAATTTTCTAGACTCCCTAGACTTTGTAAACCTATAAATCGATTAAACATTTAAATACGCTTGATCTTATTTAATGACTGCAAAAATTCAAACAGACGAATTCGAAGATGAGTTTTCATTTTGATCATTCACCTGTAACAAGTAAAAAAACTACTATTTATGCATAAATAAGAAGAAATGGTTCATTTGAATTTTAAAGTACAAAACCTGTATTTTACAAAAAAAATGTCATGATTATTGAATGAAATAGTTTACAAAGTTAGCAACAGGTTAATGATTGATACTATTTTTCGTTGTGAACAGCGTGGAATTAACGATAGAGCTTCGGAAGTTTAGTTTATAATTGATGCCAAAATCTGAAATTTCCACCGATTGATAAATAATACTAAAACAGTAACAACACGTTTTATTCATTATTTTTCAATTGTGTACATACAAGCTTAGATATTAAGTGATTTAGACTAAGGTCTTTTCAAACTATGATTATTTAGTTAGCATAAGCTAAGAATTTTTTATCTAGTACTTATATTAAATATTACAAAGAAAGTTTGCAAAAAACTTAAGATAAATAATACTGGATTATATGATCTTTTTAATTTTAATGGAAAGGTGGCAGAAAACAACGGACCACGTTTTCGTCCTCCAGTTTCGAAATCGGAGCAAAGCTGCACTGTTTTCGATAATTGTTTCAATTCAGCGTTTCCTGGAATTTGTTGTTCAGTCATCGCTTCGAAAATTATTTTAGTAACTCGACTCTCATTTGTATGAAATACATGACCAGCCCACGGCGAATTCGGAAGCTTGAATTTTTTTAGGCACCTCGGATTGGTCGAATAATTCGTATAATTCGCTGTTATGCCTGCTTCGTCATCGAATCAAAGTATTAAGTTTCTTTCAAGAAAATAAAAGAAAATAAACTCTTAGGGATCAAGTTGCGCAACTGTAGTATCAGTGGCGTGCACAGACGGGCAAAGCCCCCTAACAGTCTTTAAAAATCTATGTGCCTTCAAAGTTAGGTTAGGTTAGGTTGTACTGGCTGGCACATGGCCACACATAGACCTACTGGTCAATAGTGATACCAGATAAATGGACCTCGAGAAAGAAAGTTCAGTCCAAGCGGCCATCAAAGACCCCGGACTTTTTCACGAACTAAAGGATGTCCTTCAGCTTTTGCTCTGTCACGTGCGAGAGATCCACCAGCCAGGGCTCACCGAAGTATCGCAGTCTGGTTTTCCCCAGCGCCGGGAGGTGCTACAGGAGATGTTCGATAGTTCCTGAGATCCACGGCTCTTGACACATCCTACAGATGTCGCTTAAGAGTCCCACTTTCATAACATGTGCTGCTACAAAACAATGGCCATTAATGATACCAACGAGTCGTTTGCAGTCAATCTGCGTTAACTCGATGAGGTACTTAGTCGATGCGAGATTGTATGACCCCCACATGATTTTGCTTACCCTGCAGGTCTGAGTTGCACCCCATCTGCGCATCGCACCCTGCATTATTTCGGAGTCGATTGAGTACTTAATCGTTTGGATAAGATTAAGGATGTCTACCGATCCCGAAAGAGAAAGACAAGCCCCATACTTGGCTAACGCATCCGCCTTTTCATTTCCATCAATGCCCTTATGACCGGGAACCCAGAAGATTCTGACTCTTCTGCTGTCACCCAGTCTGTTCAGAGCCTGAATGCAATCGAATACACACTTCGATTTGTGTGTGTGAGACATCAGTGCTTTTACCGCCGCTTGACTGTCCGTAAAGGTATTTAATACTTCACTAGTAGTATCTTTAACATATATAAGATCTGGTGCTTTACGTATCGCAAAAACCTCCACCTGGAAAATACTAATGTGATTCGGAAGTCTGAAAGCTGCTTCCATAGCTGCATCTGCAGAATATGCTGCAGCACCTACTCCAGCAGCTGTTTTCGAGCCGCCAGAGTAGATGCTAAGAGCTGCAGGGCACATTTGAAGATTCCAGTCCTGCCCATCTCCCACAGTCGCTCGATATCCCCGCTCAAAGCACAGAGTGGGAACCAGGCAGTCAGTGCTTCCTGCGTATCCCCGTTCAATACTGCTGTGGCCAAAGAATCCTGACTCGAAGTGTCCTGATTCCCTAAGCCTAACAGCAGCTTTTGCGGCAATGCCTCTAGCAAAGAGATCAAGCGGGGGGAGATGAAGCAGGACGTTCAGAGCAGACGAAGGAGTCGATGCTAAGGCACCTGTAGTGCAGAAGGCCGCCAACCGCTGAACTCTATTCGCCATGCTAGCAATGGTGGTTTTATGGTGGTAAACAAGGATCGGCCTAGCTATCGCCAAGTCCAGAATAAAACCCAAGTACTTAGTTTGTAACTTGAGACCTAACCTGGAGCCGCCCAGCATGATTTGGTCTAAATCAGGAGTTTTGTACTTCCTAGTGTACAAAGTACTTCAATGAAAATTAAGCAAAGTGTGTGCCAAACACTGGTGTTTGCCCTACCTTTTTCAAAGACCGGTGCACATTTATGCGTAGTCTAACACAGATTTAATTATTGATATGTACACTCTATAAGCAGCTGAATTTTTAGAGCAAGAAAAATTTGAAGGCGACGGATAAACCCTTGTTACCAAATGTTAGGTTTTTCATATTGTATTTATTTGATGGATATCGTTTTTCTCGTCTGAGTAACCTGTTTTGCCTTAGTCTTATTAGTACGCAAATTTCCTCTCAAAGCTATCTAGGTTCAGAAAAATTTATTTTTCGAACATAAATCACCATGACAAAATGACAATATCATCTATATACGCTACTATTCGGCTTTATTTGTGAAGCAATGTTTGCTTCGTATCCACGGAAAGTTTCCTTATTACGTGTCCCGGCGTCATGCTTAGCAGAAGGTGCTCGAAATCATCCACTGTGTCAGCCAGATTTTTGTTTAAATTTTATTCGTTAAAATGCTATTGATTCCGACCTGGGCTATTGAGTTCACATCAAGTATTATTTTGTGCAACACGTGTTAGTCGATAATTTTGTCTGCTTCTTTCAAATCGAAGAACAAGGACGATGACAAGTGACAGAAAATTAAAATAGTGAAAACTAATATATCACATAAAATATCGAAAAACTTGCGGAACTCCTCTACAACGTTTTTGAGCTTCCTAGTAATATCCTTTTTTCGAGAATAAAATTCATTTGTGTATTCAAAAATAGAAAGAGTGAAAATAATTAGCTTCTAGGATTATGTTGCAAATAATTGATTTTGATCCATGCAAATCATTCCTTGGGACAACAAAATGGTCAAAATCAATATTGTATCGAACAACCAAGTGGTACTCATGGCTATCAGTAGGAAAATCAGCTAAGTCCTAAGAATAGTCTTAGGTAGCCGGCCAAGTGGGGAATCAATGAAACCACGAAAGTGGGGCATCAATGAAACCAGCTGATACTAAAGAAGGGGCTAAAATACCCTGCATTGGTCTGATAATTACGAAGACCGATACAGACAAGCAAATCAAAACATAGATCAAGGAAAAACGTGGCTTAATTTGGAGAGGATCAAATACTAAAAAGACTATCACAGTTTCGCTAGCAAAAGGGCAAAAAGGAGCAGCAACTCTCTGTGAAAGGGCATAACAGGCCAGAAACAACAGGGCAGAAAGTTTTGACTCCATTAGACTCATACTCCCAGCTTACCAGAGTTTCCGAGATCTATTCAGAAAGTTCAGCATCAATGATAAAGTATATAAAGCTTATACTCTGAATGCACGCTAAATCTATCTAATCTATCACAACGATAAGGGAAAAAGACGTCGCTTCTGCATAAGTTTTCCTCCCTGCTTTCGTGGATGATGTTTTTGTGCCAAAAGAAACCGCCTTAGCAAAATCTCTCTCGCCAATTGTGACGAAAGAACATAAAACCACGCCTTGTCACCTAGTTGGCCATTCATATGGTGTATGTACGTATGCTGGGGGACTATGATTTCCCAGGGGAATGTGACTCCATAAGGACAGTCAGTTTCTTGATCGTCAAATTATTCCAGGTAACGTTAGAGCTCTGAATTCATTTTTTGAGCTTAAGACCTTATGAAGTCGATTTGACTCATTAATGTCCCACCACAGGAGGATATCCATGCGGATTTCTTCGCCTTGCGTAGGACATAGTTCAAAGCCACCCGGTATCATTTTATACAGTGATCAGTTGTAACATCGTTTTGTACTGGTAAACTCTTCCCTAATTCTCTCCGCAAGGTGATTACTTCCCAATTCCACCATAGAAACTATGGATTCCCTATGACTATGCTGCTCTAGCAGCTAAGTTACGGTACTAGCGATAGTGTAGACCACTTGATCCAGATCCTGGCAGCAACCGATGCTCGCAGAAGAAGGATCCGGTGAAAATTGGACCAAGGATTGGAACCTTAAGCATCCTTTCATCAGTCCTTCCTTTCAGGCAACGGAGACACCTGTTTGACCCTCTGTTCTTTCAGTAGATATTTGTGTTGCTCATTGCCTCCGATTTAAGGTGAGAAAGATCACCTCCAACTCTTAGATTTTCCAGAATGTCAGTAGCTATTAGTTTATATCTATTTGTGCATAACCGGAAAACTCGCTCGTTTGCTTCCCATGGTTGTTGGCTTAATACTGTCTATTTGTCTTTAATAAGCCGAGAAGCAGGGCAGTTAATGCTACTTTTGAATGGTGGAGGTTAATTCGAAGTGCCCTCATAATAACAAATCAGGGTCAAATCGCTTCATTATATTTCCCTGTTTCCAGATTTAGGACGTCTAAACAGCAGCCTTAATCAAAAGTAGCGATGACCAATAAAGAATTCAAAATTTGTTACACTTTAAATAAATTTTAAGCACAATATAAAAACACCTTGCTTTAGGTTTGTTAATATATGAAGATCCTTGAAAAAAAAACTGTGTCCAATTACCCTGGACTTACCCTATTGGTTTGAAATAACATGAAAATAAGATACATTTTTTTATATATGTAAAATATATCAGCCTTCTAATAACTCCAAGCAAAACAATGATTTTTTTTCAATCCGAACCATTAAAGTAAACATAAATTAGTAGCTGGTCTTGAATGCCACTTTCAGATGATCTAAAACAAGAGCTTGTATTGCTGTTGGATTTGAAATACTATTTTCATTCATTTCAACCAACCAAATTAAATTATCTTCGATGTGTCATTTTTCGTGGGAGCTTTCTTGGGTGTTTTTTGGAAATCTCTGCAATGTTGAAATAATTTATTCTTTTGTGCAGATGAATAAATGTTGTAGCTGTGTCAATTGATCGATATGCCGATTGTAAGAGATGAGGTAAATTAATATTGGCTAATGCATTTTAAAACTGCATAGAATCCAAGTTTAATCTCCAATTTTAAAATTAAAATTTTGCATATCAACAATTGTATGGAAACTAACAATGTATTTTTTATATTACACGTGAGTGCAAATTTCATGCTCTAGTAAATATCGTAAGTATTTTAGGAATAAATTGTCAATAAAGATTGCTTTCTAGACTTCTGGTGTAGGCAAACTTAAATTATTTAGTGTATATTCCAATTTTGCCATAGCTGCTTGAGCTATAAAATATAGCTCCTGGCGCCATAATATAACTGTTGATGAAATCAATTTGTACCAAAAACCTATGAACTTGACATGAAAATGTCATAGTGCGCACTCCCATGTAACACAGCGTAGTAAATATAATCGCATGCGCTACTTAGATAGTACCCTGAGCTTTGAAATATAACTGCAATACGTCATAAGAAAAATCTTCTTGACGGAAATCGCCATACATTATACGATTTTCTGCTTTACACACGCACTTACGAGTACACGCACTTACGAGCAGTCTCGAGTCCTTTTTGGTAGTCTACGCTTTGAAACGCCAGATTCAGTTTCCGCTGTTATCCTGCGTATCTTGCACACTCCTCCTGTTGGCAAGGAATTCTCCGAAGTAGCTGGGTCTTCACTGTTTTTTTAAAAAAATCACAACGGGTAGTTTCATCCTCTTTTGCATACAGCCTAGGTCCTGATGATATCCAATTGGCATGGTTTTACTCCTATTCATACATTCAAGACATTTCTGCCCGAAACTGACCGTATAGGTATCTCCAGCCAACCTTTTCATCACTTCGTCAGGTAGGCTTGAGTTTTACTGTCTGGTTTCGTAGGACACTTTTGCAGTTTTTTTCACTGTGCACATACACCGGCAGCATTCCCCTCTTTTGTAACATCTTATCTCCACAGGATTGCTAATTCCACAGCTCACAATTGAGGGAAAGCATGTTTTCTTCAGACAAGGCCTTAGTTAACCTTTCCGGAATTGCATAATTTTTGGACAATCGGGAAGTTGGACACCTCGGTGGTCAGACATTTTTCCTCGATGGAACTTGTGATCTTGCAATGCAATCAAGGCTTGTGCTTGCAGAATTCAAGCCACTACCGTGCTGTGCGAGTCCGAGACTCAGTCTGGCTGGCACTTGCAGAAATAAATTCCTCGGAATGCTATTTCCCAGGTACTTATCAGGATATCTTGAGATGCACAAGCTCTATAAATATAGTTTTTCTTCTACTGTAAAATACATACTCTTCAAGTTGCCACCTGCCCCTCAAGTATCATAACGAATTCATCGAGTTCGCATATCCCCTTAGACACTTGTGCAGATGGAATTCAGTTGTATTCTTGCTCAATAGTCACACCCTTTTTATTATAGAATCATTTTTCTGTAACTTATTCTACATCCTATTTTTGGATTTAGTTTCAATTTTGGAATCCTAGACACGGCTGTCTTATTCTTTCTTGAGGAGTCTCCGAAGCTTCGGTTTTGAATCCTTTAGAAAATGAAATCATCAAAAAATCTTATTCTTCCCATTTCTAGCTAAAATCAGCATATGTCAAGAGGCTGTCAACCGGAAAATGTCAATGGAAAGACGACAAACATAGGACAATAGAGAATCGTCCTGCATCTACACTCTCTATTAAAAAATAATTTTTATTGAAGTGAAACCTGTAACCACTTAATTTTCTGGAAATTATCCCATAATATGAACGTAATTTCTCACGATTCCACATCACAATCCCATTACTCTACGTCAAAGGCACTTTTCCCGTTCATAGCTCTTACTATCTAATTTAGTACAACTAACTACTCAAGTTGGTCCCATTAGCAATTCGTTTTCTATCGATTTTTAGCATGCCTTTTCCCTCGTTTATCGCATTTACCGTTAGTGACATCTACGTCACTTGAGGTTATCACTAATTCAAAATGTCGGGACTTGTTATCGGTGGAGTGTTTGCAAGCAGTGTAATGTCTCTTGAAATTCCCTCTTGCCCGATACTGCTTTCGTCCACCGGAACAGGTATGAAGCATACCTAATTTCTCTCGTGATTCTTTTCGTTTGGACTTAAATATAGTCGAGTGTTGTTGTCAGTTTCCGGATTTGCTTCTTTAGAGTTTTTTAGCCCTGCTTTGGGAGGACCCATTATACTGGTAAGACTCACTTCACTACATGTCTCAGTTCGATTTATTTTTTGCTTTGCGAATAACCATTTGCTAATGTCGATGTTTGAATTATTTGGTTATTTTCGAGCTCTTGCTAAAAACTTTCCTTTCTTGATTTACAAAAGGACACCCATGCACCTGTCCTCGAATCATTTTTTATTCGGACAAAAGAACCCAAATGTCGGATGATAAGTGGTAACCTTATTTCATCAGCATTATTCATTCTATGTAATGAGTTTCCAGAAAGCGATATAAATAGCGCAGAAACCTTTCTTAATCCCTACGCCTAGTTGGAGTGGGTTTCTTTTTAAAGGAAACAGGCATTTCAAATAGAATTGAATATTTTGAATGATTTGAATCATTCTGTTTTCTTCGTGATCTTCGGTTCTGACAATAGTGTGTTATTTATGTCGCCTAAATTTGAGGGCATGCAGATCTTTACGTAGTATGGTGAAGAGCTGGAATTCTTGAATTTTAGCGAAAATAGCTTTACATATATTCTCTTAGATTGGACCATTTCGGCGTCCTGTAGAATTTCGAGAAATTCAATGTGATTTGTAGGGTTTGGATGCTACAATATTTGCAAGACAATCGTGTGATTTTGTCGGCAGTGATGAGGTTTGACGGAGAAATCACTATATTCAAAGAGACTTAAAATAAACCCATATTAACGATGTACCATTTAAGGTGCTTTCGCCCGTTATAAGAAGCTTTTAGAGATCGAAAGATTTCATCAAGCCCAAGAAAGGATTAGCAACTGAAAAGAAAGATGAATAATGCTGTGGGGCTAGAATATCCTTATCTTGAATGAATGTCTCGTACAATTTGATAATGAGTTTCAAACATTTATTGCCATCGGATTCGATACCAAAAACAAAATTTTATTGCACGAATGGAACAAGCTATCAAAATCTTAATGGTGTTTATTGCGCTCATGAATAATTTCAATTCCAGTTGCGAAAGCTTCAAATGTTTAAATAATTTCATATTCATAGCAGACCGGCTTTTCCCGCCCGTGAAAACTTTTAAAACGTTCCGTTTACAGCACACTTAAAATGAAAACATCTAAAAAAAACTTCTCTCGTGAAAAGCTCATTTTGATATTGCTTTTAACACCTTGAATAACAACAAAAGCAACACGAATCTCTTTTGCCTCATCGCTCCGCTTCTGAAGCGAATAAAGGACATGTAGCTTGTAGATGACGACGAAATCACTGAACAGGAATAACACAAAAACTCGTAGAGTGTGTTTCACAGTATATATAGAATTTGGATAATGGGTAATATGGACAAATAACCATACCACCGTATCGGGTTGCTACTCCTCGTAAATATGAACGACAGCAACCAACATCACGCGCACCAGCAGCAAGGCCGGATCATCTCTGCTCCCAGGCACTTCAGCTGTGTTGCCCGAAAGCAAAGTGCGACATTTTATTCGTCTATTATTAGAGACATAAAAAGGAATCATCTCTTGAAGCGCTCTTCAATCCGTTGCGTTTAAGCTTGAGTTCTGCCTCTGCTCGGCTGTACGCTTGATTGACAGTGACACAAAAAGCGACACATGTTTAAGGTTAGGAGTGAGCAGGAATGAAACTGATGATTACATCGAAATATTCTTTGCTTGCGACTGCAAAAGCTTATCAAGTGTCAAATGCGTAGAGCAATTATTCTAACCGTTGCTAGTCAGGATAAAAGATAACAATTCCAACATTTCTCTGCCAAGACAAACGATGGCAGTCTTTGATATTTGCACACATCAGCCTCGGTACATCAGAGAGTCCTTTTTAAATGGAATTCTTAATGCAAAGCTTAAAATATATTTTCTCTGCGAAAAGTTTGTGGGAACGGTGCCTGGTGATGTCACAAAGCGTAGAATGCTGTTATTATGAATTTAGGAGAGAACTTATTTTCGAAAAAACTTTTCAAAAAAAGAAATTAGTGAGAGAGGAAGTGCACACGAATCAATTCGAAATTCGGAAAGTTAAATGAGATGTTGTTGGCACTGAAGCGAATACTTCCATTTGGGTTCGAAAAGTTTTCATGGAAATCGGTTTTGTTGTGCTTGGCTAAGACAAGGGAACTCGTTTGCCGAATTCACATAATTGAGAAAATTTTTGAGAAAGCTAGGGGCAAGTGACGTATGCAGGCGACTTGCCGTCGAAAGTTTGTCTCTTAGCGTAAGTGCTGATAATCCATCATGTTCGCCGAAAAATATGGTCGGAAGGCATGTCGATCATCTATATACATTTGCTGTATATTATATGCTGAATGAACGAATTTCGCAAATATTAAGTGCGGTAAAAGGTCTATGGACCCAAAATGCAAAACGGATATTTTTTTTTACCCTCCTACGTAGTTTCCTTCGCAGGCCGCCTCCACTAGCAATTTCCTATGACATACCATTTGAAATTGCTAGTGGAGGCGGCCTATGGTATGCCATATTTGATGGCATGCCATAAATGGTAGGCAATATAGTATGCCATTTGCTTGGTCATCTGCCTGGCAATATTTTGACAGTTATTGATTTTCAAAATGACGTTGAACCATGGTCATGCTCCGTTTCTTATAAGAAAATGTAGGAATTGTGAATTTTCAGGGATTTTAAGATCTCGTTAAGTAATCCAAATAGATTTACAGATCATGGAATGGTGGGAAATTGCGAAAAAGTCGAATGATGTTACGGAAATTTTGTTTTAAGAGATATTTTTTCCATTTTTAAGGATGAGTAAGTAATCACTTCCACCCCATCCTCCATCGTACGCCAGCAAATCATATAATAGTTTCACCTACATCTGAAATTTCACCCGCTTACAAAAAAGGGATTTATCCTACACGAGGAATATTCATCGACAGCAAAATTCATTCGTTCTCCACTTCAAATAACTTTTTCAGAGCATTCAACGCACAGATGAAGCACACGTCCTCACCGTTCAGAGGCATTTTCGAAATGATATGGCATGCCATGAAATTGTCCATGCATCAGATGGCATACCAAAAATTGACAGTCGTTGCCATCGGATATGGCAGGGTAAATTGCCAATCGAGTCCCGGTGTCAAGAGCAGGACACTTTGACATCTCAACGCCTTTCATATAGTACGCTTGGTCGCGCATCTCAGACTAGGCATCTGTCGCATATTTTACACCTTTCTTCGATTGAAATGTTGTCACGGTCGATCACGCCGCGAGCCGTACCGGTGGCAGATAGAAATTCATACTAATTCATTGACGCGGACACGCTGACGGTAAAGAGAAGAAGGAATGAAGTTGTAAACAATGAGTTCAGTGGCTAAGTAGTAGCCTAAGTAGACTAAGTAGTAAGATAGATCATAGGATTCGAAGTAATAATGTAGATTACAGATTGCATGATTGTAAGATTGATGTAGGTTAAGCTTCGAGTCTCATCGAACCCTGTCCAAAAACGGCCAATACCAAAACTAAGGCGCGCATTTGCCAGGACCCGGTATTCCTCGAAGCTGTTGGTGGGGCCGAGTCGCCCCCATAACCGTTCCGAATAAACAACATGATTAAAGTACTCACCTGACTGAAGCGAAAGAGAAATATGCTGTACAACGTTTTGATACGGTCGTCGTGCACGCGAGCAAGCAGTCCATATCCAATTAGAACCAAACGTTTTGACAAGTCGTGTGCCTGATAATCGATTGGCAGTTTTATTACTTGCCTGTATTTAGTTGGTTGATCGTATGGCCATCCAGAATTTGCGAAAATTTGACCCCATTCGCTGATGCAATTAAGGGTGCGGATGACACTGTCCTGGTCGGTCTTGTGCACGTAAGGATCCCGCGAAGAAATGGTCGGATGTCACTAACTACCGGCTAAGGCCTCTCATCGGAATTTGACCTGAAGAAAATAGTGCGAGCAGGTAATAAAAAAAAGGAATTTGCGGGTAATGGCACTGTAACTGAGCGTCCTGAATACGGCGAAGTATTGCAACTTCAAGGTGATCAGCGTGAAAACATTTGTGAGTGGCTAAACAAAATCCGGTCTAACCAAATCAGATCAACTCCAAGTACATGGTTTTCAAACAACACGAACAATATAAACGTCCGCTGCGACGATACCATTCGCGCGCACATTGTTAAACAACACGAACAATATTAACATCAGCTGCAACAATACCACCCTAGCGCACATAATGGTACAATAAATAATTTTAACGAGAAACAAATTGAAAATATGACAACGGCCATGGCGACAGACAAAACACAGATTTGACAGTTCGTGTGTCAATGGCTGCCGGACGGAACGCCAGCGGAACGGCCCGTGTTCCGAGATGCACCGAGGCGTTGCCATACATGTATTACAGTGGATTGAGCGCAATGCAAAGTGCAATGACCAAATGCACTTGCGGCAATGCACGCTAATGAGAAGGTGCAATGACCGGGAACTAGATGCATTTGAAATGCATGTGAAATGCATGGGGGATAGTCGGTTTTCTCGCCAAACGGAGAATCGAAGATCCCGTCTAAGCGGGATCAGGAAGCAAAACCGAGGCTACTTGCGAGGTGTGCAAGATGTAGTTCGTCCTCTGGTTTTTTGGACATGGTAAGGAATAGACGAGGGTGCAGATTTTGGAACGAAATACGAGCGATCGAATATTTTTCTTTTACATGTACCTGGCGGGAAAAAGCTTGTTGGTTGGCGGTTAGAAAACAATAACTTTCGTTAGCGACGACGGTTGTAAAAGGATCGAGGAGCAGATTTTGGGACGAAATACGAGCGATCGAATATCTATTTCTTTCACATGTACCTGGCGAGAAACAGCTTGTTGGTTGGCGGTTAGAAAACAATAACTTTCGATAGCGACGACGGTTGTAGAAGGATCGAGGAGCAGATTTTGGGACGAAATACGAGCGATCGAATATCTATTTCTTTCACATGTACCTGGCGAGAAAAAGCTTGTTGGTTGGCGGTTAGAAAACAATAACTTTCGATAGCGACGACGGTTGAAAAAGGGTTGAGGAGCAGATCGAGACTACCGAACGAGTTATTGAGGAGATTATCGGCGAAGTGACGGCGAATCACGACGAGTCCGTTGCGGGAGGAGATTGATTGGAGATTAAATTGTAAGTAGTTTAAGTTTATTCTTTGTTTAATACCGAAATTTGGAAATTTGAGATAGATGATGGATGTGATACATAGAGTAAGTTATCAGAAGTGATAGAGTGTAACTTTCGCGGCGCCGTTATAAGGTAGTGCATAAGAGCCGATATAGGTAAATTAGGAACTTTCGCTAATAAACAATTGTGTATGAATTTCTTGGAAACCGCTAGCGTGTTTTTCTTTGTGCTATACAACTAACGCGAAACCGTCGCATATTCTCGCTTCCGAGCGTCGGCAAGCGTAGTTTCGGGGTCGTGAAGCGAGTGGCGCCCGACCCACCCCCATCTCCGGTGAGGCTAGGCCCCCGAAACTATCGATTTGGGGTCCAAGAAAGAATAACGGTAATAATGTTTTGCCATGGATCTATTTTTTAGTTTGGGAATAAGTATTTGTCGCTCATTGCCATATGTGGAGCGTATAATGGATAGGGAATCAACTCGTTCTTAAGTTTGCTTAATCAGGCCATTGTCTGTAATCATTGTCATTGTTGTTGTGGTAAATCACTTTTTACTGATTCTGGTACAAAATTTATTCTAGTATCACTTTGCTCAAAAATGTTGAATCATTTTGACCACTCTACCCAATGCGTTGGCGAAATACACAGAGATGGCAATGATAACCAATGTAAAGTTACTGACGTATTCTACCAGGCATTTACAGGTGCAAAAGATCTTCGTATATGATGTTCCAGAGGTCAGGTCCTAAAATCCGAGGTGACAGGCCTCCTTTTCAATCCTTTTTCGGTATCATACAGTAGCCATCGTAGCCTGCATCATGGTCCTGTACCAACCCTGAAGTAGTCCTGCATCATGGTCAGCAAGTAACCAGGTATATGGTACCTTTGTTCAAGGGCCCAAACGATGTCTGTCCACCGCGCCGATTTGGAGACGTCCAGTGTAACCAGCAGAACAGCCAATTTGGCTCTGTGACATGCCTCGTATGCTTTTGCTGCTGCCCCAACAGCATCTGAGAGGACAATTATTATTAGATAACCATTTTCTAAATCCGTACTGCCTGTCAGAAAGATTTGCGGGGCGGTATGACTACTGAAAGCAGCCGCGACTTAATCGTCTTTTCAGGAGCTTCCCTGTAGTGTCCAGCATACACAGTAGACGTTATGCTGATGGACTCCCAGGCTACCTTTTGATGCGCAGAGCAGACTGCTACATAACTTCCAGCCTCAGCCCACCTTCGCATGAGGGTACTTATCATTCCTACCCGAACCCGACCAGACTTCAGGGTTCTTTATGCTGATGCCTTATCCAGCTCCACCACGACTCCGCTCTGTTCGCTTGCGTTAGGTTGGAGCTTGGTTTTCACTTCATCGGCTCAATCCTCTCCAGCCTGGCATTTGATGATGTATATCACCTCTTCGCTGACTGTCAGTTGAGGTTCAGAAGCTCGATCTTAACTCTAAGAGTCATAAACTTCACGTCCCCCTCTTTCTGCGGTCTTTCTTTTACGCCGAATTCCATTTCATCCAGAGAGGCACTTCAGTGAATCGCCTAAAGGACCTCCCGCTTTCTCTCTCTTCTCTCTTGTTCTTCTTTCTCTACTCCGTTTCTTTTTTCTTTTTATGGAGCACCCCCTATTTCAACCCTTTTTTGATTCAATGGGTGCTTCTGGTGGTTTAGAGAAGTTTCTATTTTTCTTTTTGTGAATAACTGCCACCCACATCCTGAGGTTAGATGCTAAGACTTCTTTTCTAACTTTCCTATATGTCTTCAGGATTTGGTTTAACCTCCTGCTTATTTTACCGTGGTCGATCAACTCCCAGGGCTCCTGCTGTATTTTCCTTAAACACCCGCTGGGGTCTATAGCCGCCTTCTATCAATTCGTCCCGCAACCGAACATGACCTTAATAGCCTTCTCCAAGTTTGGTATGCCGTTCTTGACCTATACGTCGAGATGTGCACGCTATTCACGCTTGATGTTTTCCCTCCTAGAGGACAGAGGTACTAGTGGTAATTGTGACAGTATTTTTTCCTATACTACTCCTGCTTCATCGCTCTCCCGTGGATGATTCTCCGAAGTCTCTGGAGCACTACGACTGAAATCAACATTTTTAACTCTTTGCACGTCTGTACATCGAAATCGATTGCTCCCTCGGAATTTGATTGCTCCCTCGGATTGCTGTAGTTGCCTTGATGACCCCGTGGTTGTTTTCGCAACTGAAGGAGATCACTTGCGGATTGGCCCCAGCTTTCATGCGGTCTGATGTCCAGAGCCAGATCAGTGCAAGTCGGGAGCAATGTCAACCGAACCCATACCACCAGCTCAATGGTACGAGCTTCGAACGTACTCTGAGACCTTGCACATTTCAACGGGACGGAGATAGCGTGACATTAGTCTGGTGCCGTTTGCGCTAGGATTTCACCCCGGTGGTAGCGCGCATAAAGCGAATAGGTTCAGAATGCCATAGGCGCCAGTCCAAATCCATTTTTCGTGTCATCGTTCGCTCCGTGAACCAATGAGGTCATGCCATGAGAAATTCCGAGTCATACCGATTGTTTTTGGGCTATTTGGCGTTACACGAGGTACACCACATAGAAGAGACTCAACATTACACCAGGTACTTGGATTTCCGGCTATCAAATTTTCAGATGATGTGCATCCAATAATGAAAATAACTAACATGGGTTTTATTTTCTTTAATTTTAAAACGCATGCTGGTGATAACGCAGAAAGTCTTCGTGTCCTGGCTCCCGATGCAGTCATCGGATCAAAATGATTTTCGTTTGGTAAAACATTCATTCGAAGTTTATACAGTTCCTCTACTTTTTTTCGGCGGTTCTAGCGCAATTTTTTTTCAAAAAAAATTGATATTTTGAGATTTTGACTAAAGAGGGAACTCATAATCCACTGAACGATTGCTTTTTCTATGATGAAAAGCCATCGAAGGTGTTTAAAAATCTGAGAACATAACCAATAAATGTTGAGGATCGATAAATGTATTAAATTTATTGATAAAAAGTCCTTAAAAAATATCACCGTGTGTACCACCTAGAGTACTAACTCTACTATCGCTAGAGCGTCTTCAATAAATTTTCAAGTAGATCCCAGGAGGATGAACTTGTGGTCAGTAAGTGTAAACAAATGCGTACTTCGAGTAATCTAAATAATTTCGAGCGAAAATCTTAGCACATCCTGCTGCGGAAGGCTTTGTTTTGTTATGTTTTCGGTTAGAATTTGTTGTTGAATTAGAAGTTAAATACAAAAGCTAATTACAGCTTGGCGTATTTATTCTTGGAATGCTCAGTTTGAACGAAAATATGGAAATGAGAAAATAATAACATTAAGCATATGTATCATTAGTAATACAATTTAACAAAAGACTTTCAGTTAAGATTTCGACAAATGCGATGACCGGATGTTGAAATTTCTCTTAGTATGCATGACATCAAGATGTCTTCCGACATATTCTTCTCCCTGCACATATATTGCCTGCCGGTTCTACGTCATTCGTTGTTCAGCAAAAGCAATAAACCCACTATGCTAAGTTTATGTTTCCTAATTGATTGTAACTACGAAAGATTTTATGAGCATGCTGCCAGAAGTCAGTACAAGTAATTTAGATGCCTGGCAGGGTAGCATGAAAGCATTCCACAAAAAATTGTTCATGTGTTTTCGAGGAAAATGCTCGTACCAGGTTTACGCAATAAAAACATACACAATGTATGAAAGATTTGTTTACGCAGCAGTTGGAGGACTTTATGTTTATAATACAGACAAGCAGATAGACTTATAAGCAATCATTTCCGTAATACGCTAGAAATATTTTTCCCAACTATCGCGAGTACTGATAGACATGTTACAGAAAAAACACTGTTTATTGCCTAAATCTTTAAGATCAGTTCGTTTTGTCGATCTTTAATTACAACTCGCAGCGAATCAAATAGCGCAACGTTCTCGTTCGTTGCCCTGCAATTGTGTTCCTTCTGGAACATTCAATCACACATCTGGCTTCTTCAAGACTGGAAATTAGACGCTCCAACTTCTATAAATACCTGAACGGGACGATTAATGAACGAAAACGATTAAATCGATATGAAGCAGAAACGCGGATGCGTGCAGCCGTTGCGTTTGCATCTTTGATCGCTTGCATACTCGCTCATTCCCGCCTGGGTGCATGAAAGTATCCAAAAATAGATAGTTGCGAGGGCGAATATGGTTGAATGAACTTTTTTTTTTAAAGATGGTACTAAAATGAGTGCAGCGTGGTGAGGATCTGAAAGAAAATGAGGGTCTGGGTTTCTTGGTGATTAATGCTGGAGGTATCAACATCAAACCAAACACGAGAAAACGCTTTTGTTGGCAACATCGCAAACTGCTAATAAAATGGCTACTTAATAGTGTTATTTGTTGGTCTGGTTGGGTTTGATGTAATTAAAAATAACGAACCTTTTTTCAAACTATAGAACCAATCTGTAAACCAAGGTCATGATATGATATCATTGTCCCACAGCATATCCATATCATCTAACTAAATTGTGTCAAATAGCTCTATCTTTCATATTTAGTTGCATTAATCTTATATTCGAACAAGCAAATTCAAAAAAAAAGATTCATCGACATATCCGTCGTATGAAATCAAATTCATTTCAATCAATAACAGCAGCAGATAATTTTCAACACCACATAAAAACATTTCTCGTCTTTCAAACTAATTTACAATATCTTAAGATCCATATTAATAACGACGCCAAACCGTATGAAAACACATCGATTCCGGCATATCTCAAACATTAGCGAGATCAGAAAACATGCAAATGCAAACAAACGACGCTGCGACGATGCAAATACTTAAAGTGAATTAAATTCTGTTGTGAGGAGAACATTTGATTTGGAAAATTACCAAAAAACCATTTAGCTGCGATATGTCTGAGAATTTTATTTAAACAAATAGACTTCAGACTTGTGATTTCATGAGAATCTTTTGTGCCATCGCCAACCATGAATACATGTTCAGATCGATTTCTCTTATATTTGTATATGAGCATGATAAATACATGATCACCATTAATATAAATATGTTTGCGCGATAATATTAAATGTGTGCAAACAGCGAAAACAAATTTCGAAATTTCGATTGATGACATAAAACATGAAAAAGAAAAGAAATAATGAAATGACAGCTTGAAGTGTTTAATTTGCTTCATGAGTTTTTTGGTGTGTTACTACGCGATGCAGAATTTCGACTTGAATTTAAATGCGCTCATTTCAGTATCATGAAATCAGTTTGTACTAAAAAAATTCAAAATTTTCGACTTCGTCCACTCTGTGATTATTTACACGAGGATCTGTATGTTTTCAGATTTAAGATATTCGTTTAAATATAATGAAAAATGTGTTTATTGCGAAACGAACAGAAATTCCGGCAATTACCGGCAAGTTATGAGTATGCCTAACATGTGTACGCGTTTTGAAATTAATTTGCTATCATTACTCCTAATTATACATACATGATTGGGTGAATTATGTTCAATGTACTGACTCCTATAAATAACGTGTAGCTGATCAATATATCCAAGTTTTACAGAACTGACCCATAAATTGTACACATAAACTTATCCAATCAGTATTCGTCATAGGCGTGCACATGCCTTTGAAATATTGGGGGCATATACCAGAATTTAGTGCACACTTTCCTTGATTTTTGAAAACACAATAGTGCAAATAATTTTCAAATGCAGTTATATCGTAGAGTGGGCACATGTCTCCTTTTTCCTCGTCTATGCACGCCACTGGTATTCATGGTAATTGCTCTATGAAAATGCAAGCAAAAATAATTTGCATTCTTTGAGCATATGAAAATAGAATATATGGTGAAAAAATAGCTGATTATAATGCGTTTAACATTCAAATCAATTATGTAAAAGATCCAAATTAGATACTTTGTGTAGATAATTTTGAGTTCTTGGTTCTCCTTATTACATTCAAGAGAAACTTCATTTTCGGCGACTTGATTGCTTGAATAATACACTTTCAGAAATTTATAGAAGCTGTCCGAAAAGCAGTTGGTTATAGATTTAAAAAAATAAAGACTTAGATAGCTAAAGGTCTAATTTTGGCAATCAGAAAGCGAGAAAAATCAAAAGAGCAATCAAGTTAAAAGGACATCATTCTTCCGCCATGCTTTAAAAAGGAATACACGAGATCTATAGAAATATTCGGCAATGTTTCATTCATTCGGAAGATACCATTTTAACTGTCTGATGAAAGAATTATAAGAGAACAATCTAGTGAATAACTGAAATAATAAGTTCTAAGAATGTTTAAAGTATGTTTTTCAGTTTTCATAGTATTACTAGAGTTTTCTTCAAATTTCTCGGCCAGGAATATGTGTGGTACTCGAACATCTCTCTACCTTTATTATCTAACCTGAATTAGAGTGATATTAATTAAATCTCCATTATGTGCTATGGAAAAACTCGCAAATTTGACACTTTCAATATGTTTTAATACTATATGTGATGAGCTTAAGATTTCGACTACGATTCTTGGTCAGCAATAATACAAACTACTCCTATTTTCAAATACAAATTATACTCCTATTTTCCACAAAAAAAATTTCTGCACTAGGTCCTGAAAGTGAAAATGTTGCTCGTTAAGCTCTAGAGACTAACCTTAGTTAGAATGCCACCGAGCTCAGCAGGAGTCACAATCAAAAAAATACCCTTATAGTAGTAGGAAACTGGTTTCCTACTATTAAAAATGTAAATTTACAGAAGTGCGTACAAACAATATTTTACATCTTAAATGCGTATTTTTTTTTACGAGCAAACCGTGTAATTTTAACCTAAAAAGACGTAAATTTAGGACGGAAGCGCATGAAATTTATGTATCAAAAGCTACTTTTTACGAGTCTTTTAGGGTAATTAGCGCAATTTATTCGTGGATGTTCATAAAAATGTTGAAAAAAACGCACCTAAAGAATGTTTTATCAAACAAACGACATCAAAAGGTATCTATTGCAAACAATTTTAGAAAGTTTGCATTGCTTAAGCAGGAATTTCAGCTAACCTCTAGATGAGTCTCATTTTCAATAAAATTGAAAAAATTTAATGATGCAAAAGTCAGCCCCTCAAGACAGGTAACTGCCATAACATAAAATATTACCCCAAAAATAAATATCATTAACAAAAGCCTGTAAATAGGTAACTTTAAATGTTAAAAAAGGCCAGAGTCCTATCAAATTAAGTAAGCAAACTATAAATATTTTTCTTGCGAAATACAAAAACTTTTTGCAATTCTTTTAAGTTTATAATTTATTTTAATTTGATATATACACATTAGCTTATAGTACTTATTGCTACACTTCTAATTAACTTATAGCTACACTTCTACACTTATTGCACGAAAAGACTGACACTTAACTGCTGCTATTCAAAGCAACGATCACGAAATATCAGACTCGTTCAATCTAGCCAAATCACCGTCTTTCGTCACAATGTTACAACAATAATAAGTCAAATTCGAGCAAATGATACAATTTTACAGCTTTGGTGTAAATGAGAGTAGCGAAGTAGTAAATTTACACTCTTTTTGCTAAGGTTCACAAAACACCATTTATTATTCGGCTGATATGACGTAAAAGCAAAAAATGCACATACAATGTGTAAAAAAAATTGTGATTCGTTATTTCAAACAGAAAAAATATTATATTTACTTTTATCAAAGAGTTAATTTTAGACCCACTTTTTAGAGTGCATATGGTCTCATCTTTAATTTAATAAAAAACTAAGGGAGGGAGTCTTGATCTCCTAGAATTACAGCAACTCGTGAGCCAGTAGAGACTGCTGTTGCGAAGAGAAAGAGTTGGCCAAAGTTATAAAAAGAAGTAAATGTTCATATTGTCAGAACCTTTGCGAGGAGGTCAACTCGGACCCATGTGATAAAAAGTACAAAATTGCTGAATGCGGGCTAGTACTGCAGGAGATGTGGCAACCCTGAACCGGAACGCTGCCTTTCCACGGTGGGCTTTCCAGCGTGAGCTTAAGCTACCCGATTGGCGCTCCTCAAAAAGTGTAATTGAGACTTTTTACCTCATGATTTTCTTCTTCTTTAGCTGTGATTCTCGTGATATTTTTGATTTGACCTGCTGCGATCTTTTAGGCTTCTCTGATTTTTCCCAGGTTCCCAGGATATTTTACTATGATCTAGCAGATTTTTCGATGAACTCCGTGATTTTTCTGGACCTATTCGAATTTTCTTGGCCTCCCTGATATTTTCCATGCCATCATGATTTTCTACTATGATCCAGTGGTTTTTAGCTCAAACCTTCATGATCATCTCTGAAAACTGCCTGGATCTTCTAGGCTTCTCTTATTCCAGATCCTCATGGCTTTTGATCCAAAGATTCCTAGAACCCTATTATTTTTTCGGGAATTGCCGGAATTTTATAAATCTCCTTGTTTTTTTTTCAGACCTCCGTATTTTTTTTAGTAATTTCTTCCTAGTCTCCAATGGTTTTTCCTGGACCTACCGCAATTTTCTTGGCCTTTCTGAATTTTCCCAAAACCCCATCATTTTCTTCTACGTTCTAATGATTTTTTCCTTGAATCGTTAATTTTTTCTGGACCTGCCGAGTCTTTTTAAGCTTTCCTGATTTTTACCTGTTTTCTCTGTTTTTTCCTGGCCTTTCTGTTTTTTCCTGCCCTGCCTATTTTTTCCGGGCCTTTCTGTTTTTTCTGGCCTTCATATTTATTTCCAGACCTCCGTGCTTTTCTTCGCCAATCTGGTGATATTTTCTGTGAAACCCTCGATTTTGGACCTGACGGAATTTCCTGGGATTCGCTAATATTTTTCAGGCTCTAAGTGTTTTTTTTTTACTTCGATCCGGTCATTGTTTCCTCGAATCCCAAATTTTGGCCAGGATCTCATGATTTTCTTACGATCTTGTGATTTTTTCCTCGAAATCCATGATTTTCCTCTCTGATTTTTTCCAAGCCCTTATAATATTCTACTACGATCTATTGTTTTCCCCTAGAATGTTATATATGTTGTGTTGTGTTTTTACCATTTCTTCTGATCTGCGGGGTATTTCTCAGGCCTCCCAAATTTTTATCGGGCATTCATGATTTTGTTTTTTACTAATTTAACCTAATTTTCCCAGGCCTTGTTACGAATTGGCAAGCTATCGCCAATGCAACATAAATTAATTTAAGTTTTACTCTATACCCCGCCAGCTAGCTCAGCTGCGTCGGTCGTGGGCTTTGAGCCGAGTAAAACTTCCTGCTAGCAGCACGCTAAATTATACAAACACGGACTATAGTAAACATCAAAGGAAAGGAAGCTCACCATCTTCGGCATCGATGCCGATGCCATCGATTTAATGGATAGATCTTTCACTTAACTCTTTTCTACTCGATGGTACTCTTCAAATAAACGACAGAGATAATGGAAACTACTAATTATATATAATTCCAAATAAACGTTGTTTGAGGCTGCCATTCGAAAAATTATCAAAACTGGGAAAATTTAAAAATTAGTTCTTTATTTTTATTGCAAATGCTTTGCATATCAGCATGTAATGGAAGCATCTGTTGAAGCAATATTCACGAAAATGTTTTATGCTGGTTACCCTGTGTTAGCAGCAAAATATATACCAAATTTGCTTCACGTTAAGTTAAACCCACCCTGTGAATTTCGTTTCGATTGAATCACTGTGCTGGAAGTTATATGGGTGAAAAGAATTTTAGGGTAACCAACCTGAACACTTTTCAAACATTCCAAACGTTAATACTTGTTCATTCCAAATCTAATGACATAATCGCTTAGTAAAGAAATTCTGAAAAATTACAAAAATGGTCATAGCTGGCAGCCCTTTCATGATTTTTTTACGAAATTCCTACGACATTTGGTTTACATTAAGGTTCGTTTTGATTTCATGACTGGACCGGAAGTTATAGAAAAAAACCTTTATTTTGCTGAGCAAATTTGCACCATTTAGAAGACAAAAATCACCATAGCTGGCAACTCTATCGTAATTTTTCAACTGAATTTTCACCAAATATTGTCTAGAGTAAGGCCCAAATATTGTGCGAATTTTGATAAAATGTGATAGCTGAATCGGAAGCTATAGGCCAGTGATTTTTGAAGATGGTGCCACTGCCACACTCAAAATCACTTCTACCAGACCTGGTCCTAGTTAATAGCAACACGTCCTGTAAATTTCATTATCATCGGCTTATCCGGCCGTCAGTGCTGATAATAAATGATAATGATTCCGTTCGGAATCGGAATTTTGAAAATTTCAATTTGACATGATGGACAAAGGTTAAAATTTATCAATGATTTGAATTTTTTGCCAAAAAGCAAAAAAATTTCAGGAAGGTCGATGATTTGAAAGTTTTTTCTTTTCAGGAGCCTGCCGTAGCTACAGCGCTACCCGCACTGTTTTGAAAGTCCATGTGTGCTAAATCTTAGCCAACGTCAATACGCTCTGCAATTTTCACGATGATCCAACGTTTCTGTCAGAAGTTATGACAAATCAAAGTTTGAAATCTGGCAACCCTACACGTATTGCCTCTTATGGCTCATCAACACCAATAGCTGTACTTTTCATATTCTTGACATTTTATCTGTCAGAAATCAGCTGAGTCCATAGGCGCGCCGTAGGGGGGGCCAGGGGGGGCCGGGACCCCCCCAGACCCTAGGTTGGCCCCTCCCAGGAAAATACATATTTCTAACAATAAATACTTAAGTTTTCGCCTCTTTGGTTTTTGTTGTTACTGCAAGAGCTTTATAGTGCAGTAGTGTAAGCCTATACCAAAGCAAGCACACTACTTATAACATAGAGACTAATTAATTAATATTAATTACGATGCTATGGGACTTATCTCAAGAAATGGACGGCAATATTTAATTTCGACAAGTTATACGTCAAGAAAAAGACGAAAAGCGCCTCGCCAATTATCCTTTCCTTTTTTTACTTTTGTAAACTGGCGTTTTATGCAATTATGTTTTTCATAAAACATAATCTGAGTTTTAAAATGGTAGGCATTAAGATAATTAACGTAGAATACAATTTTCGAAGTCTTTTGAGAGTAAAAATGGCATCTCTGCCACTTTTATGCTATCTATTCAAAACAATGTTGTTTATTACGAGCAATTTTCGCTGCGATTACTCTTTCTTGATGGGATCATATACAATTAGCACATTCATACCTAATATTAAGCAAAACAAACACAGTCTCATTCCATATTTGAGAGCATTTTTCTTTAACTTTTGCGTATGATAAAGTGGCTTGAGTAAAAAAGTCCATACTGAATAGCTCGGAAAGTTCAATATTGCTGCTGACACCACCACCAACATTTTGACATCACCACAACAAAGACTATACCGATTTTGCATCCCGTTAAAATAACTTACAATATAACTTTTGATTCATTGAAAGCATTGGAAGTTATACGAAAAAAGGGTGTTTAGAGTTACTCTCCGCGAATATGTTAAATTTTTTGAAATTGAAATATTTTCGGCTTATTTTCACTACGAAATCAATATTATTTGAAAATTTAATAGTACCGATTTCCAGGACAGAAATGTTGATGCTGGCATCGCGGATCCAACATTATAACCAAAATTCTGACCTACTTGGTTTACACTCACGTTAAATGTGTGTGAATTTGATTATAATTTGATAACTGCATCGGAAGGTAAAAGGCATAGCACTTCAATTTCATCGAGCGTTTTTTCATGGTGACACGACCGCCACATGGTTTCTCTCATTTTCATTAAACTTTTGTTAGACCTTTATTTACTCAAGATATATATCCAGTGATATTTTATCCGATCGCGAGATAAAAATATAAATAATTTGGTGAAGGGCTACGATTTTTCGCTTTTGGGAATTTTAGAAGTTTAGATTTGACTGTATAAATATAGTATCAAATACATCAATCATTTGCATTTTATTCTAAATACCGATAAAAATACCAGTAGTCAATGTTTTGCAAGATTTGAGTTTACTTACTTATGGTAGCTACAAAGTTGCTCAGACATTTCAAAACGACAGAAACTTATTTATTATACCCATTGATGCGTCTTGTAAATTTCGTGATGATCTGATGACTCGGTGTGAAGTTATCACAATGCGAAATTTTCCGCCAAAAATACACCAAAGTTTCAGCTCGACCAAACTTCGCGATCCGGATAAATTATCCGGATAGTAAAATTCATGCACATATTGCATACAATAATAAAAACTCTACAATAATAAAACTTTAAAAGTGCTTGGAAGACAGTAAGTGATATGGTGCTTGAACAGTCTTGGAATATTGTCAAGATGAATCGAAATTATTTGGAAAAGGTTATCGACCCTACCACGTGCCTCAGTCGCCAAGGACTTGCTTTCAGAAGACATGATGAAAGTGGTCTCAGTGATAACTGTGATTTTTTTTGGAATTTTGTGAATTATTCGCGAAGCATTATTTAACTTTTGAAAAACATTTTAAAATCGAGGTTGCGAACTACTGTATTGGCAAAACACAAAATGAATTAATAAAAACAATTGCTGAAATCGTTCGAGAGGAGATGACATTATGGCAGACGAAGCAAGGGTCAAACAACAACTCTCCGTGGTTGTCAGATTTGCTAGACATTTCAGGAGCTAGAAATGCCTCGTATTTAGCCGATATAATTTTGAGCCTGTTAGACAGCTACGGACTTAGCTAATTGCCTGTTGTTGGACAGTCTTATGATAGTGCTAGTGTCATGTTAGGACAAAAAGGTGGTTTACAAACCTAAATTAAGATAAAATACCCTGCAGCCACATTTGTACACTGTCAAGCTCATAAAATTATCCTTGTTGTGATGGACACATTTTTCACAATCGAAACGTGTATATCCTTCTTCAATGCCATCGAATCCCTTTACCTACACTTTTCGAAGCCATCACAACACGAATTGTTGAAGCAGCTTGAAGAGGCAGTTGGTCTAAACACAAGGCGTGGAATGAGAAGTTTAAGTTCGACTCGTTAGTCAATGAGATTTCACAATTGCAAAGGAAAACAGCAAAAAGCACTAGTTTCAAAGGTTTTGATGTTTCATCTAGCCTCGGACACGCAGTTAGGGCTACAAAGATATTCCTGCAAACCAAATAGCTCGTAAAGAGTAAGTTACAGCACTTTTCATCTTCATCTAGGTAACAAATGTTTAAAGCACGAGATCAATTTCTTCCTTCTAAGCTTAATATATTCCAATTTCTTCAAAGGTATTTTGAAACTTAGCTATCCTCTTCTTCAAGTATAAGTTGAAATATATTTAGCTTCTAAACGAAAAAATATTCTTAAATTTTTAATTATTGCCATTCTATTCCGTTATAATTCATACAAGCTTTTTTTCTTAGCGCTCATTGATAATTCATGTGCTGTTCATACCTACCATTTACATTAAATGCATGTGTTAGTAGCTCATACGTATTCACAGACAAAAAGTTTATTTGATAATGCATTATGCATTAGCAATTAACAAAGAATAAATCAACAAATAAATACATAATGTATTAGTAAATTATATAAATTGTATGAGCAGTACGTGTACAATCAAAAACAAAATCATCGCATGTCTTGAACCTTTCAGTCCCTGGCCCCTGCCAGATTTTCGGCCACGGCCCGCCTATGGCTGAGTCTCCGCTTTTTTCCATTGTCAAATATTTCGCTCCAAAGAATTACCATGATTAAGTCAGTACCAGTCATTAGGTAAGTAGAAAGCCCACAGCTAGAGAGAGTTTTAAAACTAGCAGGCTAATGGAAATATACTTAATTTACTATAACAGTATAGTTTAAATTATATCTGTTTTTGGCCACATGCAAATCTGGCGTGGCTTGTTTTCTTCAACTGCAATACCACACTGGGCGCTATCATGTTTTTACTGAATTTTAAAAATTATCTCTTATCGATGAAGTGTTTTTGGTGTGTGTTGAAACCACGTGAAAAGAAATTAAGGAATTATATCATATGATGTTGTTTACTTACCTGACGACTCTGACAGATGACTGACTGTCAGCATAACATAGCCATTCCAGTGGAATTAATGAACTTCCAGTCAGCTGATATATTGCATATTAATGGTGTATTCTATTTTTGGTATTTCGATTAAAAGTTAATAGTAGTTCATGAAACTGTAAAATGTACCGTAAACTGTAAAATTTATAAGAAATGGAAAATTGCGGTTTCTTTGTGTTACTAGTTCAGTTGAAATTTATTCGTTTGCATTCTAGTTCGCTAGTTTCGCTTGAAATTCGCTTTCGCTTAACTCATATCGTTTCAAATTAGTTTTCTCGAACCGTAGTAATCATTTTATTCGAATTGTATTAGTAGAGAGACAAGTTTGTGAATAACATTTGAATTTTCGTGTTCGTTATTTGAAAAATCATAAGAACAAAACAGTGGGACTGAACACAAATAACATTTAAACACCCAAGGAAGCTATAAAGTGGTGAAATTATCTGTAAATGAAACGCATAATATCGCGAAATTTGGTCAATGCATTGAGTAAATTTGATTCATTTTCTTTTTATGGTCGTAGAAATGGTGGAACTAATCACTTTGCACTCATTTTAACATTGATTTTAAATTTATGAATGCAAGTCTCTATCAGCTCCAACCTCTAGACCCAACAAAGGTTGCCGTGAGATTATTAAACTTTTAAATATTTGATTTCAGTTCACTTTTGGTTTATGTATCTTAAGAGGATAGTAACACTCCTTATTAATTCTAAAAATGTTAAAGTATATAATCTTTGGTTAATACACTTTTATTTGATCCTAATTGGATCCAAGTAAAGAAGGAACTATTCTCTCACAAAACTTATTGACAACCAGAAAATCGATTTTTTTAATTTTTCTTGACATTTAATATTTTTCTTAAGCCTACTTGATTTATAATTTTGGTGTGGTGTGTTTTGTGTCAAGTAGTGTGGTGAGTAGTGAATGTGCAAATGATAAGTGTATGTGTTTGTGTATCCACACACTTTTTATTGTCTTATTGTATCGGGAAAACATCAGATTGCTTAAAGTGCGAACCATAGCTAAATTTTGACACAGAACTCTCCAAGTCGATAGAGAGATCACGGAATGAAAATTTGCAATCCGTCATCTATTTTCGCGTACACTACTCATCCTTTACATGGATGACTCACCTCTGACACATAGCTTTTTCCCAGTTCCTAGTAAGTGCAAATCTGTTATACCTACATCAATAAAATCTAAATAAAATGTCGTTCTTAGGGTTTTCTCCGCAGCACCCATGCTTAATTAATCTCGCATAAATTCATAATCAATTGCTTGCCACACACGTGTAACGTAAATCAGACAAAATATCCACATTTCACCGCTTCACACTGACTGAAATGTCATAATCGTGGTTTATATCAATATAACAACTTGCCGACGTACTATTTACAAAAACAAACTTCTTCTATGTGATTATTTATCCAGTTTTCAAGCAAGCGCCACCGCGTAAAGGTAAAGCAAAGTGTAAATACTAAGCCCTCAACTAATTCCGTTCTGTTTCGCTGTCGTTGTCGTCGTTGAAGCGCTACGTCTTGACGTTCACACCATTCAGCAAGTTTACTAGCTTAGCTGCTTTTCGCTGTGGTCTAGTCATTCTGGTTTGAGAAATGTGACAAATGTAAATAAAACCTGTCGAATAGAAATATCCAAGCGTACAATGTTCCTATTAAAATATCATTTTTCAGAAGACTGTGCTTGAACCGGCACTAAAGTCATTAACATTATAATTATCACCAGACTGGGGCTAAGGTTACAATGGTTACAACAAGATGTATGATTATGACTACGACAACGGAAGCGGTATTTACTGTTCTAGTCGGATTACAAACAATCCGCTTGTGTTTTGGTTAACCGTTTGAATAAAGGTGTCACCAGAAGCGTGAGAGTTTTCGGATTTGGTGAAGAAGTTTTGACTCAGGTGGTTAAGAATGAAAGTATGACAAATGAAAAATCACGGCTTTATTCAAGTGGTGTTAGACAAGGCTCTTGAAACACCACAAGAATTTAATCTGAAAGTTGACAGAGAGAGAGAGATCTGTCAGAGTAATTGTAGACGTGACAATTTATAAGAGCCGGTGCTAAAGTGTTTTGCAGCACTTTGATATTACAGAATAAGGTAGAACTAGAAAAAACCTCGTTTTGGAAAAAACAATGCGCGAACATTCTATTCAAATGTCCAGCATAAAACCTACTCAAACCCTTTCGGGCTGTTCACCTCCATTACATGTCCTGGCTCCAATTATGCATAAAGGCTTACAGGCCAGCTCATTCAGCTTAGCGGTTGTGCCTTGGAGTAAGTAACGAACGTAAAACAATTGTTGCGTGCCGACTACACTACAGACCTGTAGGCAAACTGAAAGCTATCCCAGGCTACTTGCTTCTTCCGCATATGCATGCCTCATAGAATTTACCATATGGGGCTCTCTATTCTCACGATTCTTAGCCGGTAGTTTTGTTCACTGTAATTGGATACTTCCGAATAATTAATGTGAAGATGTGGGTGCCATAGAGGGTCAACGGTTACTTGTACTTACGATGGATTAGAGGACTTTACAAGCAATCAATGTTTTTATGTTATGATTTACACTTTTACACTCAATGATTGCCTGGCCAGACTGTTGTTGACCGTTGAACAGACAACACACGCCCCGCTCACGCACTGCTCAGCCGCCTAGTCGTGTTGTGAATTTTGTGTTCAATGAAATAGAAAATGAAGTAGGGAGTAATTAATCGAGTGGAAATGGGTTTTGGGTACTTTAACGGTACAATGATGGATTCTACAGGATTTGCAAGGGATTTATTTGATACGTTGATAAATGGTTTAAAATGAGCTGGATTGTGTATTAGACGCATGAATTGAAAAATGAACAGATATCGTTTGTCAGGGATTCAGCGGAGATTTCGGAGATGTTGGAGATGTTCGCAGAAACATTTGTTAGACGTGGTAATTTTCATCAAATGTATCGACTGCGATAGAAGGTTGTGCTTAGAATGAAACTGAACTTCTCGCTGGAGTAGTATTGGTATGTCTATCGAAATGGGATCATTATTTCAAAAGAATTAAAACTATAAAATGTAGGAAAAACTCTGACTTTATCTATTAAAGTCAGAGTTATCTAAAAAAGTTATCTATTGATCCGCGTCTATCGCGGGTCTGAAGCAGTTCATCCAGAATATATGTGTACGAGTGTTGAGAGATTAGTTTCACAACTCTCACTTTACACTTGAATTGACTCACACTTAGATAAGTAGCTCAATGCACTGTAAATCCATTCGTTTTTACAAGCCATAGCCTGAGTGACACAACTGTTTGCTTTCCGTAAATAATGATATAAGACATTTTCAATAGATTTTTTCCTATGGCATTATAAATGAAAGTTGAAAGAAAAATGACTGCCTGTAACAGAAACCAATCACCCATTCACCAATTGCAACTAAATTCTGAGTTTTCTGTCAGTTTTTTGAGTGCGAATAGCGTTTGTTGCATTTCGTATATAGGGTGGTTTATTATGAGGTTTAGTTTTTAATCTCAAATAAAATGCATAAAGTTGAATTCTGTAGTAAATATTTTATTGTGAGTCGAAAGAACAATCTATGACATTTACTTTTTAAAGATTATCTCATTTAAATGTTAACCGCGACTACGTCGTAAATGGTCCATCCTGAGGGTCCAATTTTGGATGACGCGTTCCAGCATAGCGATCGATATCTCGCGAATAAAATGAGTAATTTTGGCTTCCAAAGCGTCGACTGACGCTGGCTTATCCCTGAAGACCAGAGACTTCGTGTAACCTTAAAGAAAATAATCTAAAGGTGTGATATCACACGATCTAGGCGGCCAATTTGCTGGTCCAAAACGTGAAATCAGGTTCTCACCAAAATGATTTCTCAATAAGTCCATTGTTTCTCTCGCTGTATGCGAAGGAGCGTTGAAACCGAAGAAGCGTTGAAACCACCTTGTTGAAACCACAAGACGGCGATACCACGGGCTTTAATTTCAGGTAGCAAAAAATCCGTTATCATGGTGCGATAGCGGTCGCCATTGACGGTTACGTTCTGACCAAACTCATTTTGAAAGAAATATGGATCGATGATTCCACGGGCCCATCAACCACACCAAACTGTGCATTTCTGTGGCTGTAGTGGTAGCTGTTGGAGCTCTTCAGGGTGTTCATCAGCCCAAATACGGCAATTCTGCTTATTGACGTATCCATCGAGCCAAAAATGCGCCTCGTCACTGAACAAAATTTCGCGATAAAACAGCGTATTTTCATTCGTAATACAGCTGAACAATTTGGATACGTTGTTGCGGTGTAAATCTTTCCATGATGATTTGTCAAACAATACTGAATAAAAATTACACTACAGTTTGACAGGAGTCACGCGTGATCTGTCAATAAAAGCTTTCTGAAGATCAAACCTTATAATGAATCACCCTGTATATACTGAAGGCTCAAAGCTAACCAATAAAGTCGGCAGTGGTGTATGCTCGGATTAGCTGAATCTAAAGCTGGACCATTGTAGGGTATTTCAGAAGATATTTGAGGATATTTTTCAGGCAATCGACTGACTTCTGTGTAATCAATTATTCGAAGTCAATGTTGGTATTTTCATAGATATTCAAGCGGCTATTAAGTCCCTTGCTGGTCCTTGTAAACAGTCCTTGGGAATACCGTGCATTTGATGGAGATGTGGAGGCATTCGACAATATAATTGATTTGGGTACCTGGACATAGCGATATTCAAGTCAAGTGTGAGGCCAATGAACTGGCGGGGCTTGATAACTTACTACCGGAGGTCTCATGTCCCTTCTCCATAGGAATACCGATATCATCGGTTAAATCAGCCTTCAGGGAAAAATACCTCGTGTTCGGCAGAAAGTCTTGGGTCGATGAAATCTCCTGTGCGTCAGTCTTGGGTCTCCATTTACGCGCGCCGCACTAGGCAGCTATTATATTTAACCCGTAGTGCTCTGCGTTGTGTAATGGGTGGCCTTATGGGCTACTGCCTCATAGGATGGCCTGTGAAACGTTTGGGCATAGGGTTCAATAATTTCGATCGGAGCTGTAGCTTGGAGTACGAAGTGGAATTCGTCCTCCATCTAATGTCCGGCTTTGACGAAGAGAAGAGTGGCGACACTTGGTGTACCCTTCCTCGCTATTCCAACTTACCTATCTTTGGTTGATCTAAGAGATGTGTGTATATGGGTGGGATGATTGAGAAAGAGGCACCTAGCATCTCCAAGAGCTCAGTCTAAGATACCCATTGTATTCATATTCCCAGCCTTCCATATTTTCCCAAATTCCTTAAGGCAGTATTCTGGTCTAAAGGCACGATATTAAGGTGATTTTACGGACACAATAAAAAAAAAACCATAAACATTTTTGGTATATATTTTTTTACCAGTCTTTCACTAACATTTTAAAAGTACAAAATTTATTCAAAAAATAAAAAAATAAAAATTGTTGTAGATACAGGCCGCCGAAGTGAAGGCTCAAAAAAAACTTGTCTCATGGTTGACAAGACTCCAACCTTCCTGGTGGTCTGAAATATAAATTTTTGGTGAATTCTGCAATAAGAAGAATGTGAAATTCGTCTGACGTAGGCGATGTGAAAAAACTTTTATTTTTCACAAAATGGCGTCCATGTAAAAAAAAAAGTTGGTTTTTTGCCTCAACTTTGAGGATTTTTAATAAATAGTAGAAAACAAAATTTGAAAAATCCCTATGTCAGACGATAGTCAATAGTGTTAAAAGGGTTTGTGCAAAATTTCACGTAAATCGGTTCATTACAACTAGAGATACCATGTCAACCGTATCGAGAAAAGTAGTTCCGAGAAAAACTTGGAGTCTCGTTTCGGGCAGTTGGTTGGCGTGTCACAAAAGTAGCTCGAAAAATAATTCGAATTTCCGAAAATACTTTTAAAAGCTTATTCTTAAAGGTCTAAACTTTGAAAATATGCAAACGAAAAAAAAATTGATTTGATCAAATTTCTAGACCAGATAATCTAGGATCAATGATAGGGCAAAAGAGACTAACTTCTGCATGCGTGCCACATATCAGCCATGGCGTTGATATCAGAGACGCGTAAATGCTTGGCATTCGCAGAGGTTAACCTCTTCTATGGGCAGAGTCATCCGGGGCAACACCTACTCGGTACATATGCCCTCCTAGGCAGTTGTTTCCAGACAGCATGCCTGTCATTGCTCTGCAAACTTTCCTGCTCTTGTTGCAATATTACAGACTTTAAGACGGATATTTTGGAGCCCGTTGCTAAGGGTTTACCCCCACTTGTAAGTTTGAAGTTTTTGTTTTTTTTTGCATTTTTTTAAGTATTACTATCTGAGAATACGTCCTTCAAATTTCAAGTCGATCCAAACATAATTAACCGAGATATGAGCGTTGAAAGACAAGAAACTGTTTCTTATACAACCCATTACCTATAGGGGAGAGGCACGTAGGTTGATCATAGTTTCATTTTGGGGTTGCCATTTTCCACCCTGGAAAGTTAGAGCGTAAAATTATATACCGTTGGAAAGCTAATATCATGGTCTATACATTAGTGTTTACAGAAATGGATTTCAATGAAAAATAAAAATTGTATAGGCAATTTTCGAAAAGTACAATATTTGGCACCAAAAAAAAATGGCACGTAGGTTGAGCCAGCCCAAACTCTTGTTTTAAAACCCAACCAAAGTTAATTAATCCACACAATTTTTATTGTTTCTGGCCTAAACATTTGTTGTAAAGGTATTTCTGAAAATAAATGATGAACATAAGTGAAAAAATTGGAAAAAAAACAAATAAATAACGAAATTGAGGTAAAGTTCGAAATATTTTAATTTATTCATTTTCGTCATCCGAGTTACAGTTCTTGCATGTATAATAACTGCGGGTCATATTAGCACACTAAGCGAAATGGTCGTTCGCACTTGTTGCATTGGATGGAGTTGTTCTTTGTCAACTTGGCTGGCAAATCCTTCATACAAATCATGCAGAAGTCCATATCTTCCTTGATTTTTCTTCTTTTTTTTTCTTTACTGCATCACTTTTCTGCTTCTTCTTCTTGAGATTAGCAACGAAATCTGGTGACGTTAGCACAGCACTTTTCAGCGGCTTACGGCCGCGGTTTGATTTCGTAGCCTGTTGAAGTGGCCTAATATCACTGAGCAACGTAGACAAACTTTCAGCTCGGGAAATGATTGATGCTGCAGCCGATGTCGATGGCTCTGAAGAAGGTGCTTTTTCATGTACTGCCATATTACACATCCAAAATATGCAGCGTCTAATAATTTCACAGTGGCTCAACCTACGTGCCTAAAAGTGGCGCAACCTACGTGCATCGATGCGATTTCGGCATGACGCTAATTTTTTTCACAATGAATCCGCATGTTCATAATTCAACCAGAATATTAAAGTAGAAGTAAAACTACAGTAAAAAAGTTATCTTTACCTTCTTTCAACGCATAACACTTCTCGATATTCACGTCTGAACTTGACTGTGGCTTTACTTTTCTCGAGACATTCTTGGCTACGCGCTGAACAAAGCACAGGAAGGGAGAATAATCGCCCCTCTCTTTTATGAAAAGTTTTGACTAATGACATGACTATCTGGAAGCATGAGCATTTGAGTCCTGAATGTAATGGACTGAAAATATTCAGCTGGCTCAACCTACGTGCCGACTCAACTTACGTGCCTCTCCCCTACTTATAAACGCGTTTTTCTCGAAATGACATTTTTGAAGTCGTTGATCAAAATTACTCGAAAGCTACTAAGCCGATCTTTTTGAAACTTGGCAAGATTATTCAATACATAAAAATGTAGTGTTTAATCGTTGGGTTTTTCTTTTTGATAAAAAATGGCCGTTTTGTAGCAAAAAGACGACCGTTTTTTTAAGCGAAAATCGAACCATTAACTTTGACTGTCCGCCATTTTGTAAAACATGGATATTGTTTTAAATCCTTCGATCAAACACTAGTTTATACTGTTATTTAACTAAATCCATCGCTATTATTTGCTTCAGATGATCCAGTTCGACACAATGTTGGTCACCGCAAAAAGTGAAAATTAAAATACCATTGTTTTGACGGCCATTTGTAATTTAACGATGTAATATTTTTCAATAAAAAAATTACTGAATGGTGTTCAATGTATGTACTTTAAGATAATGTAATAGTCGTTTAAAAAAATTTCGTAGTTTTCTTGAAAAAAAAACATGAAAATGACCAATTTTTCCCGCTACAAGTGGGGGTAACCCCTTAAGCCATTGACCCAAACGTTATTTTCCAATAAGCACTGGATATTTCAACAGGACAACTAAGTCAATCCCAGGTTGTGTACAACCTGGGTAATATTTTATAAGAGTATGCCAAAAATGATACAAAGTTAAAGAATTACCATCCAAGAAGAACCAGCAAGCCAAAGTAGAATAGCCGCTAAATATAAGATTTTTTATGTTAAATACTCCTTAAGTTATCTTTTTACTGTTTAAAAAAATTAATAAAAAAATATGACTATAAAAAACGTGTTGATGGCTTGTAATGATTAAAATGACTAAAACTGGGCCAAAATGTAGTGACGATCGAAGTGTTTTTGATGCTGGAAGATACAAAAAAAGCAGAAACCATGTGAATTTATCAGGGGGAATGCTCGCAGGATGAAAATCAAAAAATAAGCTACAGGTGCAGAGGTGTAAATCATAAAGATAACTAGGAACAAAACGAAAAAGCTATGTATATTCCACTACGTCACTCAATTCTTCATGGACAAAGATTCCTGGGCCGCTTCACGGTTGTATATGCAAAGGTTTTCTGAAAGACACCATGGAATCCTCTGCGTTCACCTTGGTGCTTTGCAACATTCAAAGCAAACATTTTGTGGGCATCAATGAGATCAAGAACGCTTCAGTATTTTGTGAAACGAATTTTCTGTAACGAACTAATTGTTCCCGATTAAAATGGTCTTCAATGGTCGTAAAGTCTTACCAGAACTTTTTATGAGGTGATAATAATTTGCAAATATCTATTTGTATATTGCTTGCCCCTTACACCAATTTCCTTAGTTTAAGCGGTAAATACTTACGTACCATAATCCTTCGAAATCTTTTAGTATCTTGAAATCTCATTTAAAGTACATATTATTTACTGGAAATGAAAATTGACAAAAACAGCACAAAAGCAGAACGCTGTTAATAGATATATCCTAACTACTTACAATTTACGTTCTTTTGTCTGCCATTTGGAATGAAATAACACTTCTAAACAATAATGGAGCTACAGAATGCTATTATCCATTTTACTGCTTACCGTCAATCCTTCACCTTAACAGTTGAAACGTAATCCATTCTTTCTCATGGCACTAGCTGTGTTACTACCTATCTTCAACCCTTCTGTCTTAGAAATACACCTAGCAACGTAGAAGCGGTGTGGAAAAACTCTCGATATCCACTTCTATTGTTCTCAGCTGACCACCAACAGATGTTTCCGATCTAAAAGATAATTATCCTTCGAGTAAATATTCCCTCCTTCACTGCCACTTCCTATCCGCCCACACACAACCATCCCAATTACAATCCCAAATCCAATTAATAGCAAATGCGAATCTACCCACTGTATACTCGAGAGAAATTTCGCTAGGAATCATGGACAAGAATAATGTCGGCAGAATGAATAGAAACTGCTTGGATATAACCTTCTTAGGCTCCATTTTCCCTCTTTTCATCGCCTAATCCTTTCAAATAAGAAAACATTAGAAAAGCGCATTACTAGTAGTACTCGTAAATGACAGTTGAGTTGCCTTTGAATTGGTCTATTCAGTTGTTTGTGTCTCTCTTGAGATGAAATCGATTTAATTGATGAACTGATTTTCGGTAATTTCCTTTCCCTGCAATACTGACAAGATGATCCAATCGCTGTGAAATGCCTGTGATTCGTCAAATATTTTTCGGTTGTTTTTTCTCTGTTCCGTACGAACATGAATAATTATACAAAATTTGTATAAAGTATCAAGTTACTTTCTAGATTAGTTGGAGCTCAAATTCGGGGACAAAGAAGATGGATTACATTAAATTACGGATGTTTTCAGTGTTGAAAGAAGTTTTTCAACAACAATTTTTGATGAAGATTAGTTAATTCAGTGCTGAAAAAAGTTATTTATAATTAGTTTGATAGCAAAGGGACTATTGATATAAATTAATAAATTGAATTGAATTTATTTGAAAAAAAAACATTAAATTCTGAAGGTATATACAATATTACAATGAGCGCGATCTTTTTCCAATGGAATCGAGTGTTTCGTCAATTAAAATGTCTGCTCAAAATATTTAGAAGCACATTCACCAACCATGAGAAAGATAAAAGGATCAGTTTTAACAGCCCCAGCAACCAATTGCTAATGAAAAGTTATTGCATGCTTTATATTGAAGGTCGTTAATACTGAAGTACTTAAGGTACTAGTACACTTTATAGATTTAAAAAAATCGATTTTTTTGTTATTGCATTTCTCGACTCAATATAACTTCGAAAATGACCTACTGAAATATTTTTTCGAAATGCGCGTTTTCGGCTCGTTGTAGGCTTTCGAGCTGCTGTCGACCGTGTAGGGTCTCTTTGATTCCCCTTCTCTAAAATACCGGTTTCTCCTATATAAATTATATTTGCTGCTTTCTTACATGTGCTCAGTGGTTATTAATACTTATATTAATCAACTGCTGGCTATTGAAAAATGCCTCCGAAAGATCAATATCGTAAAGGAAGTAAAAGTTCGGAAATGAAAAAAAGCAGATCTGCTCGAAAATCTCGCAAATATCAAGGCAGCCAACACAAATTGGAGTAAAATACTTCATTCACCAGTATATCTGGAGGAATGGAAGTGCAGGGAATGACATAAATTTTTAAAAATTCTATAAACCTACATAACGCCAAATATGCCTATTATATAGACGATGGCGATTCGAAGACCTTTTCAAGTATTTCAAATGCAAAATCATATGGAGATTTTGTAATTCAAAAACTTGGAAATCGAATATTTTGGCATCTAAAGGAGGCAAAAGAAACCTGAACCGAACTGCGTAAGCTGAGGAGAGCCGAGGAAAAAAAAGAAGAATAGCAAAAAATGGAGAAAAAAACAGAAGATAAATCGACGCCAACAAGAAGACGTAAGAAAAGCAAACTAGACTGTACAGCCTGCGCCTCCAAAAACTACAGATTTAACCGGTAAAATTATGAAAAAAATGTCGACCAACTACTCCTTAACTATTCAGCGAAATCCAAATTCCTCTGTCGATATGAAAAATCATTTAATTTCAACCGATGCTGTACCGCGGCACTACTATTTCAATCCAGAGTGGTGCTAAGATCTAAAAGCGCAAGCAGATAACGTTCCTTATAAACATAAACCGGCTTTGAGTCCACAGGTGCAGGAGTACGTAAAACCTGTGTTCGAAAAGCTAACGGATGAAAAATTATTGATACGTTGCTTGGAAAAAATACACAGAACAACAACGAGTGTTATAATTAAACACTGTGGGCAATTGTTCCTAAGCATACATTCGTTGGAAAGGATGTCGTCGAATCGGGGGTCCAAATTTAATTGTCCGTATACAACGAAGGAAGAATGTCATTATTGGAAATTTTGGAATTAATGGGCTGCACCATTGGATCAGCTTTTTATGAATATGCGCGGTCGATGGCCGCGGAAAGAATTGCAATGGCCGAGAAAGCCAGCAAAGACGCAACAAAGGAAAGGCGTTTAGCGAAAAAAGAAGCTCAACAACAAGAAGAGCAGGCTTTTATTGGTGATGGCGTACTATTTTATGGTCCATGCATAGCAGATTAACCGATAGTAAATGCTTAAATTCGATTTTTCAAAACTTATAAATAAAGAAAATGAAAAAAAAACTTTAAACACGTTTTTCTTGAAACAAGGTTTTTTAAAACGGCGGACAAATAATCTCTGGATTCACCAAACCAATTTTGAAAAACTTAAATGCGTTTTATTTGCTAGAGTACCTTACATCGTAATATACCAGAATACGACAAAGAAAATCAAAAACAAATTTTTGGGGTTAAAAAAAAAAATAGGAAAAAAAGGTTCGATTTTTGACATTTTTTTTCACATGCCTGGCATTCCTTTTTTGATATTTGGTTTTAAAAAACCGTGGTAAATTACGATGTAAGAGACCTTGGTTTTAAAACCCTGTTGAAATTTGTTGTTTCAAACCTACCCAATCCATAGATTATCTGTCCGCCGTGGAGTAACGATTTTTTTCAGAACATGATTTCAGCGCCCTTTATAAAAAGGAAAAATAAATAGTCAAATAAAAAAAACTGTATTTGTATTTTTCAAATATCAAATAATATTTTAAAAAAAGATTCATGTTAATATTTAAGAAAATGACTAAGAAAAAATTTCTTGAAAAATGGTCATATTTTTGCCTTCTAAAGTGTACTAGTACCTTAAACGACCGCAATCGCACATGCATTGCCTATGTTTCTTCTGCTCCCTGCATTTGTTTAGCAACATTCATATTTTACCTTTGACAACCAACCCCCTGAACAGAAATGCGTTCAGAAAATCGAAAAACAAATTTTAAGTTTTTCAGAACTTTAAATTAACTTTCCATTCAGCTGCCATTTGAATTGTGACAAATATTTAAATCCTTTTCCACAGTTTGCTTGTTTTCGGTACAAAAAAAAAGTTGAATTTCAGCGAAATTATTTCGAATATACTTTGCCTTTCAGAAACTTTCAACGTCCCGAAACATTATATGTGTGTTGTGCCTACCCGTGCGTCCGTCTGTCCGTTCGTAATTCCATCAGCTTCGGAATCAAGATGAACGTGCAAATTTCACGGGATTGATGGTTTGGGAGCAGTGAGTTCCAACAAACTTCTTCGGCTGTTTGTTTGAGACATCAATCCGCCCAACTTTGCAGGATAACGATAAAATTGAAATTTTCAGCGTTTCAACTAAAAGTTTTCCTGCTCAGGAAAACGACAAAAAAATCCTCGGAGCCTTTTTGCAGCAGTTGTACGGTTCAAATCAAAATGGCAACTGCCTCCGTAGCTCCATCGTGGCATGAGATGAGAACACGCGTCCGTGGAGCTGAATTTTGAAATGGCCGTCATTCTTTAATTGGTCTTTATTGCAAATTCATTTTTTCAACAGCAAATTTTTCGGCAATGCGAACCCGGGAGGACTGTTTAGTTGCCATTTTGTATTATGTTGCTGCTGTGCGATTTTGTGTTTAAATGAAGTCAAGTGGTGATTTCCCAGAAGGCTGTCACACATTTTTATTTGCCATAATATCCAAGCAGCACTAAGTCAAGTAGAAATGTGCTAGCTTTTGCGAAAATAACATCTTCATTAAAATATAGGATTGAGTGCGTAATTTTATGGATGTGTTCGATTAATTGCATATATTCATATGATATTTTTAAATGAATTTAATTTAAATTTACAAAATTAATTTCCACTTGCATTAACCCTCTCCAGACACACTACAATTCGAGCACCTCCCTAGACACACCTGGGTCTATGGAGTCCTGCCGTTTTTTTACCACACTTCGAATCGTTTTAAAATCTGAAAAAATTCATGAAGGTAGATCGATATCTATAGAAAAAGAGCGTGCATTAGGTGATGGATATATATGAATTTTTATTATTGTTATTTAATGGAAATCGACACAAAACACGAGAAATACACGTATTCACTTAAAACATCATAGCTTTTTGTTAAATAAGTTTAAGAAAATTCTACTGTACGAAATGTTTCTTGACATATAGTAGATGAAAGAAAAAAAAGGACATAATGAAACTTCGAAAAAAGTATAATTATTATGACAAGAGAAAAAGTACAATTTTTTTAGAGTCGAAAATTCGTTTGAAATTACAATTTTTGGTTTGAAAGTAATGTAACTCAAAGTTTTATACGTTTTTGTGTTATTTATTATTACTTACACTTATTCTTATTAAAATAAATAAAGTAGCTGAACAAAATTACAAAATGCATTCATTGCATACATGAAGCTTGTGTTCTTCGCAAATTTTTATTTCTTCGCTGGTTAAACTAAGTGCTAACGTTTCAATAAATTTATATCTTCCCAATGCAGTGTTCGCTTCATTAAAATTGTACAAAATGTTACAATTAACTACCGCTTGATCTAATATACCGAAGAAAAGCTTCGAAGAAAATGCACACTTTTATGCTTTCGTAGACACACATGGGTCTTTGGTGTCCGCAGCCAACTTTGACAGCTCAGCAATTCACGAAGAACGGAGGACCGAGCGTGACGTTCACTACGCCAGTTCTGGATCCAAGTACAATTTTTTAAGCGGAGGTTAGAACCCGAAATATTGACGTACCTGTGCGCCCTGACGATTTTCAAAAACGGCCGGACACCAAAGACCCAGGTGTGTCTAGCGGGGGTTAAGATTCCATTTTAAGCTCGCCATATATTACGTGTACCATTCGAACCCTGAATTTGTGACTAGCTTCCTTACCCTATAGACTTTAACCTGTACATCTTGAAACTTTTCGTCCTAGTTTCCATATCTTCAATAGCTTAAATTCCACTTAACATATTTAAGGAACAACCGCATAATATCTTTGACTATAACTATATTTTGTCTATGAACTAGATATTTCACACTCCGAATTATTATTGTAATTTTCATACTACATTAATATGCATGCATGTCAACGTAATACTCAGCATATTATCTTCATTATACACATTTATGTATGTATCGCATAGATGTTCTACATGGGTACATGTGATGAAACTACTCTAAAGTGGAGCCATTAAAGTAATACTAAAAGACACACTTTGCAAAGTTGCCTAATGACATTACATTTGAATTTAAATTGTTGCTTTTATATTTTGAAACTTGGAAGCTAGGTTAAATGTGAACTACGAGTTGTATCTACAAGATGACTTTAAAGTATTTCACAAGAATATTTAGTTAGCGAACTGAGTGAACTAGTTTATAAATTTGAAGGAAAATAACGGGAAGAAGCAATTGAACTCGCGTTTTAGTTGTTCTACTTTTGCGTAATGTATTGATCTACATCTGTTGTTTTAGTTTTGCGAGATAATATACTAAGTTAAGTGTTCCATTTTAAAAATGAGCTGTTAAAATTGGACTCTTTTTAGTTAGTATTTTCCAGCCATCATAATCATCATAAACTAGCAACCACAACAATATCTTCTAGTATAAAACCTTTGGATATTACCTTGTTTTGTATCTGAAAATATTTCTGTCATATTTTCTGAAAATATAATTCTGATGTTACGGTCCATTAGCAATGCGAACACTTGTCTCCACCCTCAATACTTCCATTCTTTTCAGACCAAAATTTATCTAAATTTTTCATTGATTCACTAGAATTTTCATTTTAAATTTTCCGTCGTATAATAGCTGTATTTAATGACTCTGAAAAAGGAGCAGAGTATCTCAAGACAAATTCAAATAGAGCAACTGTCAAAAAAAGTCGAGCAACTTAGAGGCATTTCTCAAAGTTGACTGACTGTCGGAACTTGAACCGGTCAATTCACTAATGAAAACTCTATTTCAGTCATGATTTTGACAATTAACAAAACCTAGAGCATAAATCGTGCTCTAAGTTGCTCTAGTTCAACTTAGAGTAGACTCATGAAAGTTAGCACAGAAAGTTAGAGAGTTAGAGCAGGCTCATGAAATCAAAGCAATTTCGGCCAAATTGGAGTAGCTGAATGGCTCATGAAATACATTTTGCTGAAACATCTCTACCTAGCTCAACCTATAGCAGCTCATTAAACACAGATAATTATGGCGATGATTTTTTTAGAAATGATTTTTTGACAGCTGTCATGAAAATTCTTGGAGCAAAGAACACATATTCAATGAAATCTCCCAGAAATACCAGGAAACCAACTTCAATATCTGAACCGAATTTCTAAAATGTTGGATTGATCCAACCAATTGGCTTCTGAAGTTGTGATTAATTATTCAGATCTTTCAACTTATGGATCGGAATCGACAAACTCTGCGCAGAGATACGAAGCTTTTTGGCATCAATCATAGAGGGTTCTAAAATTCACATACTTAGTGCTTCCCGAACATTTATTTTGGGTGCCATGACAGAAAAACTTTCTGCTTAGTCTAAGAAAAGCAAATTCGACTTAATTTTATAGTTTTTATGTTAGTTGAAAATTTATCGGCAGGTATGAAAATTTATCGGTACACTGTAGCCTTGTGTTAGACCGAACCCACGACTTCTATGTGTGTTGGGCAGCTCGGTACAGTCGGAAGTAAATCAAGGCTAGTGAGCTGAACTTCGCTCGACGGCTCGTCCATCTCTAACGAGCTAGTCGGACCCAAATAAACCAAAGCCAGTTTTTGGCATCCCTAGACCAGGAGGGCGACAAATGATCAAAGTATTTATATTACATGGATTTTAAAAGGCTTCCGAAGAGGTGAACGCAGGGTGGCGCAAACATTTCTGTCCTTAGTATTTCTTGTATAAGATAGTAATGAAAGATGAAAGATAGATTGTTTTCATATTATGGTTTTATTATAAAGTAAACACAGTCGATAGCATAATAAAAATTAGTACGAGGTACGAGCCTCCTTCGTCTTCTATACAGTCAAAAATCCGCTTTCTGAAGCTTTCACATAAATTTCTTAGATTCTCTACCGAAATTACGTCCCACTCAACTTGTATACGTCGAATCAGCTCCTGCCAATGTTTGGATTTGGGATGTCTAAAGACATTCTCCTCTAACCTGGACCGCACATTTTCAGTGGGGTTTAAACCAGGCCAACCAATCAACACATTAGAAAAGTGCTCATACCGATAACTTCCAGTGTAGTCATGAAATCGAAACGAAACTCATTTGGGACAAGGATCTTATTGTAGGCATTATTCAGTTGGAAGATTGTTGAAAAACCATGATAGGGCTATAATTAGTTTTGTATTTTTTTTTACTATAACGTTAGTAAGCGATTTAATCATAAGATTTTCAAATGGTATTGATGTTATAGTGACAATAAACAGCAAATATTAGAATTTTGAAAATTTGAAAACTTTTGCGACTGGTAACCCTAAATTTCTTTGTACCTCTATAACTTCCAACGCAGTCATCGGATCGAACCGAAATTCACAGAGAAGGCTGATTTCAATGTGAGGCAGATGTTGTATATTTTTGGCTTTGATGCTCGCAAAGGGTTGCCAGCACAAAGCGGTGTATCAAAGCGGTATATTGCCCTCAACATACGTTGGAGCACGTGTGAAAAAATATGTACTCAAAATCTGCACGATTCCTCTACTGTTCATCGAACATTAGTGTTTCTAGTGGTTCTGTCGCGCTAGAGTTTTTTTTTCGTTTCTGGTCAACAGTACAAAATCGTTCATTGATTTATTATTCCTTTCCTTGAATTATATAATTCGCTGCACTAAAATCCAAATTCTTCCTATTTTCCCAACGTTTTGGGCTGGTTTACTTGATTTTTTCAAAAAATAATCTGCTTTTTTGGAAAGATTAGACTATTGATCATAATTTACATGCTGCGATACCTATGATATATAGAATAGAGGTGCTCGTGGAAAAAGTGGAAGGAAACAAGCCGCTGGAACCTACCTGATTCGGAAATCCCAAGATTAATTGCAATGTTGGAGACTGCAGCTGTTGGTCCAATTGTTGTAGACCATCAGCGCATTTTAATCAGTGATCTGGCGTTGATGTTAACTTTTCGGACCCTTGAGATGGAGGGATTGAGGTTTGAAACTCCACTAAAGATGAAAGTGAATGTAATTCGAATAAGAAGTTAAAAGTGTATGAAACGGTCAACAGAGTATTGTTAGAGGGAATGAAAAAAGTCGGGATGTTATACCTATGTTAAGAGCTGGCTAAGATTATTGATTTATCTTTCATATTTGGGACCACCGGATTTGCATCAGAACATAAGTTGTGAAGATTGAATAGGGATCGATATATACGGGTAAATTTTGGTTCAACATTATCAAAGTCCGTGTTTAAGATGATGACCATGAATTGAAACCGTCAGGATCAGATAATAGTGATTTGCGCACATTGAAAGCAGGAAAATAAAAAACAATTTCTAACCCGATAGTAAATGGAATAAAAGTACAGGGTGCGTCATCAAAATCTGGGCAAATCAATGAACATCCTTAAAATCGTTTTATTCATTGAAGTTTAAGTACAAAACCGTCTTACATGGCATTTCGTGGATCTTTTAACATTGTAATTATTCAATGTAGCCTCCATCAGCTTCAATCACGGTCTCAAATCGCGGTCTGAAGCGCTCGCACGCCCTCTGCAATTCTGCGCTGTCAATATTGGCGAACGCTGCCTCAATGGCGCTCATTAATGATGTCACATTTGTTGGTAACACTTTCAATCACGGTCCATACGTAATAGTCCTAAGGATTTAAATCTGTACTATTCGCAGGCCAAATTTCCTTAAAAATGATCAAATTGCAGCAAGCCACTCGCTTTGTTCTTCCAGCTTCAGAAAGCATTTGTCTAACCTTGATCGTGTAAGAATAATATCGAAGGTCCTCCTCAGTGATTCTCCGCATGATAGGCTCGCTCACACTCCCAATAGAAGCCAATTTTCGTGACGATAACCCCGGGTTTTCCAGAATCAGCTCTTCAGAACTTTTGGTGACTTCAGGGGCTCTCACGGTGTGTTCTTTTGAGTGCCGCTTTCTTGCCGGTGTACTTGAACCTTCACTTAACAGTTCTTGAGCGTTGTACTTAGTAACAACCTCACATACAGTTGATTTCGGTTATCGTAAAAATTGAATAATCTCCCGTGCTGACCGTCCAGCGCGAAGACTTTCGATTATCGCGGCTCTTCGGTTATACTCCTGACTCATTTCTGACAGACTGACAATTTTGAGGCAAACACCTTTTACTTATGTCGGCTTACTACTCGTACGCCAACGGCGACCTCTGGCACAAACACAATCTAGCGGGAAATTCAACGTGAAAATTGTCCGGATTTTGGTGACGCACCCTGTAATTGTTAGGGTAAAATGGAGCTAATTTAAAGACTTGCAAATTTATCGTCAGGTATCATAAGAATATACGACCATAGTGTAGCTTCGTGTTTGACCAGGCCCACGACTTCGTGTGTTCTTGGGTAGGTCGATGCAGTCGGAAATAAATCCAGGCAAATAAGCCGGACATCGCGCAACGGCTCATGGTATAATTCCAGAGTGAGCGAATGGTGCTTACGCCCGTCTCTGGCGAGCTAGTCTGAACCGAAACTGACCAAAGCCAGTTCTCGACCTCCTTTGATCAGAAGGTCGACAAGTGACCTACTATTTACGACATGAAGCCTACAAGGATTGTTTGTTTGTCACAATTGAATGAAACTCATTTGATAGTCGTCAGATTTGAAAGAGTATTTTATTGAGCTTTCTATAGCTCTAAAAAGGATCTGAAGAAACTTGTCGAGTTGAATCTTCCCATTTTCACTCATAGCGTTAAAACTCTGATCAGTCAGATTTGTTGCTTAAATCTAATTTCGTTGAAGTAGCCAGCGAAGAAAAATCATATCATCATTGGTCAAGTCAAATTTCAGGGAAATTGTTGGGACTTGCCATAAAGAAATGCGAAACTGATAAACAGGCATTCTTGTGACTCCTGGGTCTTTTTCGGCACCGAACTATCGATTGAAATGCCCTTATTTATCGAAGCGCAGACAAAGTTGCTGATATATATTTCGAGAAAAAAAAACTGTATTTGGAGCTCGTTTTCAACTCCTAAAACTATTTTTCCATTGTGTTAAATAAGGCGATTGCGGTAAAATCTATAATGACGATAGAACCTCTCGGTTTCTAAAACAAAAAGGAAATGTCTGATTGCTTAATAAGCCGTTTAGAGATCATGATTGGATGCACTAGTTTAGCTGAGTTAAAACTGAGGCGTTATCAAGAGCATTGATAGCTTCAAGTGACCTGACGACTGATTTAGCGCCATTTTTTCAAATCGTAAAGGTAGGCGTCAAAAACAAAGTTAGAAGCTGTTCGTCCCTAAAATACTGAAATGTATACTAAAATTTAACCACATTTTGAAGTTTAGCTTCAGAAATGGCCGCACTTGATCTGGAGAACTCTTTAACATTCAACGAAACCTCATGACCTAAAATTTTTAATGACCATCGAATTAAAGGACATGTTCTGTAAATCTTCAAAATATTCGTTCAACGTAAATAATGTGCGCACCTTGGGAAATTTAATCTACCTCAAGCAGAATTTGAAAACCATATAGGACTTCGTAGGTAAAATTCGTATTCTTTCCATCCTTCGTATGTCCTCGTTGGAATCACGGAGATTGTTCCTCGATGAGTGTTTTCTTTTCAAATTTTGCCAAAGCATTTTTTGGTCAGATCTTGGTTCCCAGATAACCAGACGTGAATCTAGTCGTTCATCTGAGGTTTTCTCTGTTCCGTTTGTATGTATGGAAGTCTATTTCCATTGTGTCTACCCAGAACGCACAATGCCCTTAAGCTTGGTCCTCTCCCGCAATCGTTTTTACAATTCAAGCATGTATTGAGAACGTTACCTTGAATTGCTATTTACTTTAGTTTTAATTTTAGTTTTCAAATTATTCAATTATTTTTGTTACAGCTTTTTCTTTTTTATGTTTCATCTTTTTTTTACTTTCTTGACGTTGTAATTGGAGTTACATATGTAGCGCAAGGGATAAATAAATAAATAAATTTGAAAACCGTATAGGACTTCGTAGATAAGCCTCGTGAAAGATTGTTTGCATTGTATGAACTCAAACATTTCGAAGGGTGGAAAAATGGCGAATTTCGGTTATATTGAATGCTCTCTCAAGACGGCAATGGCATTTAGGCGTCTGTAATCGCCACAATGATGCCAGATTCCATTGGTCTGATGAACCATGGGTAGTGAAGGCGACTAGCACCTGTGCTGCTATGACAGTAAATTAAACTATTTCTTTGCTGCCGTGAAATTTGTGAGGTATCGAAACTATTAGAATGACAGTGATGGAGATGATCTGTGTTGATTTTTTTACCGCGATGGAATGATACTTTTGGAGGCAATCATCTGTAGATCCTGAGACTTGTCAACCAAGAAGCATGAAGTCATGTACGATGTGTCTTACCTTTAAGGATACGAGAAATTAGGGGCTCTTCTAGGGTAGTATAGCATTTGCCAAAGCGATGAATAACCCATGGTAGCAGAAGAAGTTTACCCCTAAAATACATCTAGAGACAGCGGCAATGATAGTCTCATAAAAACTCAAGATGTAGCCCTGCCTCTTTTTTAATAATTGCAGTTTAATTATTTTTACTAATGTTCGAAGAAGAACATTAGTATTAAAATCACTTTGGCCAAAAATTCATATTTCTATATTTATATATATATAGAATATATATATATATATATATATATATATATATATATATATATATATATATATATATATATATATAGAATGTATATATATATATATATATATATATATATATATATATATATAGAATGTATATATATATATATATATATATATATATATATATATATATATATATATATATATATATATATATATATATAGAATATACATATATATATATATATATATATATATATATATATATATCAAAAAATTTCAGTGAAAAATCGCAGGAACGCGCCATCCGATTGAACTGAAATTTTCAGGATACATTGGTGTATATGCAGAATCGTGCCAGGTCTCACAAAAAGTTAATAATCTTTAACCCTTTGGTGCCGGCGGTCATTTTGGTGATATTTTAAATAAACCTATTTTTCTGTCAAAAAATTACTTTTGTAAAAATAAAGTTTATGTAATGAATTCTGAACGTGTTTCAAATGTGAATATGATATGTGTGCCATGGGCGCCTAAAATGAGATTGGGAAAATTTGAAAATTTTTGAATTGTGATAACTTTTTATTAGATTATCAGATCACTACGAAACTTACAGGATATATAAATGTTTTTAAGTTGAACGTGCTGGCAACCCTGTAGCTACGACAGGCACTGAAAGTGAAATCATTCTAACTATCGAATCTCCTAAAATATGTCCGTTTCTTAGAATGAAAACCAACTTGTATACAAATCTTATACTTTGCCTAAACAGTCTAGGGAAAACTTTGGAATTTTCATGTCGGACAAGAACGGTAACCCTTTCCCAATTTACTTATATTTTTAGCATCAAAAACTTCTGTTCACGGGAACTCACGAACCAATAATCAGATGCAGTTGAAATTTACAGAATACATTGGCCTTAAGCAGGACCAGGTTTGATAGAAGCGATTTTGAATTGTGGGCAACCCTGTGCCAGTGGTGCCATCTTGAAAAATTACAAAGAAAAAAAAACTGCTTTTTGCCCTATGAATTCTGATTCAGTTACCAGATTTCCATGAAATTGACACTGAACCTTACTCTAAGCCGTGTTTGATATAAATTTGGTTGAAAAATTCGATAGGTGCTGCCAGCTATGGTAATTTTTGTGTCTTTGGTTTTGAAAATTCGCTCTGGAAAATAAAGCTTTTTGCCCTATTACTTCCAGTGCAGTCATGAAATCAATACGAAAATCATACATTTAATGGAACCTATTATAGGCATTATTCAGATCAAATTTGGTTGAAAAACCACGATAGGGTTGCCAGCTATTGTTGGTTTTGTGTTTATTTCCAATATCTTTCTTAAACGATTTGATCGTAAAATTTTCAAATGGTAATGATATTGTAGTGACAATATACAGCAAATATTAAGTTTTCGATTATTTGAAAAATGCCGCGGCTGGTAACCCTAAATTTCTTTATACTCCTATAACTTCGAACGCAGTCATCAGATCGAGACGAAATTCGCAGGGTAGGTTGATTTCAACGTGAGTATCAGATGTGATACTGGCGAATGGTTGCCAGCACGAGTCTGTAGTGCTATTTCTGTATCAATAAATGCTTACAGTAAGTATTCATACCGGAAACAAATAAAAAAAAAAAAATAAATAAAAAAAAAAAATAATGTTTCAATTCCCAAAGTTCTGCAAAATTTTCGGATCGCAGCCCCAAACACCAACTTCAGTGACAGTGCTGCAGGCACTAAGCATTTTGTTCATTGATGTTATATGAGATGCTGCTCTCAAAGTTTTGTGAAATAAGCAACTGATAACGAATATAGTTAACCCGTGTTTTGCTCTCATAAACTTTGAAATTCATGCGAGTGGTAATATCTGAAATCTTTCCACCATATGAGTTATAATGCATTCTTGAGACCAAAGTAAAACGTGGTGTTTGAAACATTTTGGCTGTAATAAGCAGTTCGTGTAGTAGAATATGCACTCAAAATCTGCACGATTCTTCTACTGTTCTTCGAACATTAGTGTTTCTAGCGGTTCAGGTGCGCTAGAGTTTTTTTCTATATTATTACCAAAGCTCAGAGCATTGCCCTTTGAAGCGAATGCACCTTTCTTTGTCGTGTCGTTTAAAATATGTTTTCGTAGCTGATGAGTGTGTAGCAAGCAGTAGAAAAATCATGGCTCTTTCAATCTGCAATTTTTTTATCAAATTTATTATCTTTACTAACCTTTAAAAAAACTGCAAAAGATGTACATGACCTCCATCTGTCATGATTTCTGTTGAAGTTTTTCTAATTACCATTTGAGTAGTACCATTTTACAATTGTTACTTACCATTCATCTAACATTTAAAACTTTAATGTGCAATTTTCTTTCTTTTTCAGGTAAGGGACGATTTGATGAACTTTTATTCTGCAGCTTATGACAAGATGACGGTAATTTATTAAATAGCAATGTTTCAATCAATCTTAGTGCTTCAGATGGCTTTTTTGACGAAAGCTTGCAAATCGAATGCTTATCGATTTTAGTTTATGAATATTCTTCAGAGTTGTTGTGCAAAAGGTTTAAAGTCAAGCGCATGTGATTTTTTTTGGTTCTAAAGAAAAAGACTCTAAAATCCTCTTCAATTTTTCTTTCTTGAAATTTTCAACTACATACTAGGTGGGGTGAAAAGTAACCTCCTTGACCACCAGAATGCGCTGCAATCGCAAAAAAGATTATTGTGCCTTATAGTCCATTCATATTTAGGCAGACATGTCAAATTTCGGAGCGATACAGTCATTTGTTTTGTTTTTACAGCCGATTTTTGTTGACGTGTTTGGCATCATGTTGAGTATGGAAATAAACCATTTTCATTCTCTCATAAAACATTATTTTTTGAGAGGCAAAACGGTGAAGGAAACAAAAGAAAAGTTGGATAAATATTATGGGGCTAGTGCTCCTTTAGATTATACCGTGAAATATTGGTTTCGAGAGTTTCGTGGTGGCCGAAACTCCACTGCCGATGAAGTCCGCAGCGGCAGGCCCTCCGATGCAGTTACACAGGACAATGTCAAAAAAATACATGAAATGGTGTTGGCCGACCGGAAAATGAAGATGCGCGAGCTAGCAGATGCCACAAGGATTAGTACCAAGCGCACAGGCCATATTTTGGGTGAGATTCTGCAGATAAAAAAATTATCCTGCCGCTGGGTGCCGCGCATGCTGACTCCGGACCAAAAACACGACCGCGAGCGCACTTCGGAAGCGTGTTTGGCCATGCTGATGCGGAATCGGGTGGACTTTTGGCTTCGATTGGTGACTTGATGAAACCTGGATACACTATTTCACGCCAGAGAACAGAATGAGTGCCCAGCAATGGACTGAAGCCGGCACGAGTGCTCAGAAGCGGCCAAGGGAGGCTCAATGGGTGGGAAAGGTCACGGCGTCGGTTTTCTGGGATTGTCATGGCATACTCTTCGTGGACTACCTCAAAAAAGAAAAAAACTATCAGCAGCGAGTGTTACTGCGCATTATTGGAGCGATTGAAAGCCGAAATCAATGCGAAACGGCCTCACATGAAGCCAAAAAAATTTTGTTTTTACAAGACAACGCGCCGTCACACAAGAGCATCGCAACAATGGCTAAAATCAACAATTTAGGGCTCGAATTGCTTCTCCATCCACCTTATTCGCCTGACTTGGCTCTCTTGGACTATTATCTGTTCACAAACCTCAAAAGATGGCTCATCAATAAAAAATTCAGCTCGTGCGAGCAGATCATCGACGCCGCGGATGAGTATTTTGTAGGCCTTCCGGAAAATTACTTTTCGGACGGGATCAAAAAGTTGGAAAATTTCTGGAACAAGTGTATCGACCTAAAAGAGGACAACATTGAATAAAATTAAAAAAAAAATTTAAAAAAACATTTTTTTCATTCCCAAGGAGGTTACTTTTCACCCCACCTAGTACATATATAAATTAACTCAAAATCTGACAATAAGTTGATGTTGATATGGGTGAAGTATAAAAACAAATTATGAAATAAAACATAATATCCGTATCAATATAAATGAAACATAGCCGATAAAACTTTCCGCAATGTTTTGCTAATCTATTAGTGTCCGTATCAATAAATCCATCGAAAAAAAACATATCTTGATATGTAAACGGCAAGTACCAGTAAACTTTTCTCTTTTAGATCCAGGTGATCCCAACAATCTCCCCATATTGCATTTGCTATTCAACCGAGACTGGATAGAGTGCGTACGTTTTGGCTGAGAACCATCTGCGAAACAAGACAGATCGAAACTTTGACTTGAAATAACTTACAGCTTACTCTATCAGCGATTCCATCGCTCCTCACCCCACATCTTGTCCTCGAGCAGTTCAGAATCTCCATCAATTCACCGACGTGGTGGATAAAACTTATTCAAGTGAATTAGCTTTGCCAGGGAAAGAATAAATATCTGTAGGTTCAAAAAGCAACCTTTTACGATCGCATGAACATTTTTAGAAGACATCAAATGAAAGCTTTTTTCGTCTTGTTGATAAAATACCTGAAGAAAGTCATGCTTGCCAAGTATATCGACTGACGGGCAGCATAAAGGTAGAAACTAATTTGAATAAAGATAAAAAAGCATGCCCGCCACTCCGGCAGATTTAAGAATTGCACGACATCAAATACACCGGGGAAACAGAACGAAAAACTCGAGTAAATCTTACCTAGCTGGCTATGATCTTCATGCGTTGTCCATTTATTTATTGCCCGGTGTCGCCAGAGTTTGAAAGCTAATATATTAGACACTTGAGAGGTGAATTTATCCTAAAAGTTTTCGAAGGGTTTAATATTCGAATGCCTTGGACGTAGTTTGCGAATTGGTTGTGGTAGACCACAACAAGTGAGTGTGTGGCAATGTAGGGAACTTTGCATGAAATTGGAACTTAATGACCGGTTAAAAGTATGAAAAAAAAACCTGAATAAATGCCGCAATCTATTTTCCGACCGACTTTTTAATGCGTGAGTGAAAAGGTTAGGGTACGAGCCATTTGAAAATCGAGGTCACCCGAGGGTAGATGAGTAAAATGAATGACCAGGCAAAGCTTCCAAGGCATAGTTGGTTTTTGCTTGATTTGTTTTAGAGAAAATAGCAAATTCACATAAAAAATGGCATATTCAATTTTTCAATGCTGATTTATTTTGCGAATCGTTAGATGGAAGTAAGTTATAAATTTTCAATTGGGAACGAAATCGATCACAGCTAATCGGTATTACGGGTATCGAACATTCCCAAATTCTTAAAACTCTGACTTAATAAATCATCCCCTGTACAAGAATTTATAAAACCGAGTCGGTTAAAATATTATTTTCACAGTTTTCACCTTTCACATCAACCAATCTCCAACTAGGACAAACTACATCAACTTCCCGGTTTCGTTCCGTCCCATAAATTCGAAAGGATCCACTAACAGCTTTCGTGTCAAAAAAAAAGTTTTACGGTTCTATAGACGTAAACGATTACCGACCGGGAACGCAGTATAGTGGAAAAAAATCATCGCTGAAAATGGCTGCAGTAAAATTTACCACTTTACGTTAGGAAAGTTTATCTACTAAGTACGAGGGCGATGTGAAACCATGTGAATATTTTTTCAGGTGCAAAATTATGTCCGAACAGCTTTGGAGAGCTGGATTTTTTTTTTGCGAAAAATATTGAAATAATAAAAAACTTCGACAGAATTCCCTTATTAAGGTGAGAACTAAACGGCATATATCAGTGAAGGTAGAATGATTTGTTCGTTGAATATTTTTTTATGGCAGTAGGGTTGTTTCAGCTGTGCTTTTTATATTTTCTTCCAAAAAATGATGTTTCTAAAGCAATGAAAGTCAGTTCTTTTCATGCGTACCATACGGAAAAAAATATCATGATTTTACTGAAAATATGCAATAAAAACTCAGTCGAAAATTGAAGATGTAAAAATGTACCACGAAACTGAATATTGAAATGAGTGGAAGGCTTTGATAGCAACATAGAGTGTAAAAATATTTAAAAGTGAGCTGTTTTTTCAGGGTTGGCCATTAAGAAACTATAGCCTGCAAAAATTTTCCGGTCATCAGTTTGTCGGTGGTTAGACGCACGTGAGACTCAAATCTCTTAATAAAACGATTGTCTAGTTAAAATTTCGAACTGTTTTTATAAATTTTTCAAAACACTACCATTTGCAACTGAAAACATTATACCCTGAATCATTTTCATGTGTTTTTTATTGCTAATGATGCTGAAGGTTTTAACATTGATGTGAAACGTACTGCAACATCGGTAATTGGTATTGATTGGTTGTTCTAGGTAAATTAATATGTTATCCTTTGATATATTGGGCCAAAAGAATGAACACATACACCTTAAGGTAGGTATCCATATGTTGCATTTCTTCCGTATCGTATCCCTGTTGCGTATCATTCACTAAACGGATACGGTGTCCACACTACTCAATATTCCATGTATCATCAATACGATCCGTTGCAAAAAGCTCGATACGCAGCTGCAACGCTTTTATTCACGAATCTATTGTGTACAACGCAACGTGTCCACACATGACTCCACTTAGTATCGTATCATTCCTTGCACAAAATGTGATATCGTCGATATATTTCAATACATTGAAGAATGTTTTCTTTATTCCACTCCATTATCTATGCACTGCACTACAATATTGACAAGTTAACGACTCAAATGTCAAATCATGCAACGCGACTTGTGCAACGCAAGTTGTCCAAATATGATTCGAGAGCGTATCGTTTCATTCCTTTGATGCGACGGCAAGAAACCGCCAAATGACCGATCGAGTTCGTTGCGTTTCTTTGTATCAAATTTTGATACGCAACGAAGATACGTTTGTCGTATCCACTGATACGCTACGGTGATACGATACGCGAAAATGATACATATGGATACATACCTTTAGGTGTGTGCTAGAAATGTCAGGAATCAAATTTGCGTTCCTATTTGATTCTAACCGTAATTTTGAAGAGGTTATCTCACTACCAGTAGGAAAACGAGTGTCCATCTGAGCCCTAAGCGTCCCATAGTTGGTTTGAGTCCAGTTTTGTGTGCAACCCGTGCCTTCAATATATTACCGCAAAGATGTCCATGAAGTTATTTTCGGCTTGCGCATTAAATTTTTTGAATAACCTTAATTTAACCTTGTGATTCGATCAATCTTGGACCCTTTTGGCAACACTAAACTCTTTACTGCATTCACTTCGAAGATCTGCAATGTCACCACTCCACCACTGCGGCTTCAAATTTCCCATGGATTCAATAAAGTTCCAGGAGTGTTGTTGAATGCTGCAGTTAGAGATTTCACTGTCTTGATTGGTGAGCACTTGAGTGCCATCTAGCTCAATCTAGAAAGCTAACCAGAATTCCTCCTAATCTCTTGTTTGTTATGTATGTTACAATCCTCCTCAATAATATATTACAATCCTCTTATTGTGCATCCCGCGTTCATGTGATCGTACAGAGAGCATTGTTGCAAACGCTCCGTCTCGTAAGAAGGTGCGTAGAGTACTCACTTATCAGTGCTACATCTAAACGACATTTTAGCTAATATTAGCTATGGCAAGATTGCTAGAGAAGATGCACTTATAGAATGACTCACCTTTACCATTGGATTCCAAACTACCCCAAAACTTATTATGTGCGTTCGCATATAATATTAACAAGATCCGCCGTATATTTGCGGCTGTTGTCTACTGCCTTACAGTTTAATTGAAGGGTAGTTTTCATTCATCGTGTGCCATGTAGCATGAAGTGATCTAGAATGACTTCGAATTCGCGTCGATTTAGAAACGGCAAGAATATTTATGGACTTGATAAGGATGCAGGCTCTTCATTTACCTAAAAATTCTCATGACACTAGTCTGTATCACTCAATGTACAATGCGCAGATGCGGTCCTTTGCGGCCTACGGTTTTTGAATTAGATCTATCTCGTCCGCATTGTACACAGATAATCAAGAAGAGTAGATGAAGCTGCTTTGAAGTAGTGCAGTTTAAGTTGAAGGGCATTTATCTATTACGATGCTGTCAAGATCTTCGTCAGATCCGACGTCCGCATCCTGACCTGATTCAAAACAGTCACTTAGCTCAGAGGTCGTGACAGCATTTCTCTTATCCTCATATCCAGACTCAGGTGCATCAAATGGCCGTTTTTTACAGCCTTTCCTTCGACGTGACCTTGTTGTTTCCATTTTCCGTACAGGCTGAGTTCTCTGACGTGTATGTTTTTAGGTCACCTCAGTATATATTCAACTGTAAGAAGTCAAACCCGTAACAGAACTGTTTTTTGTCACAGACCTGTAACTTTGGAAGGAACTCCTCGTATATACGTTTAATTTTGGGAGGGGTCCCTCGTCGGCTATCGGATAGCTCACTGACTTTGGCTACCTTCCGGTCGCTTATTGGCAGGCCACTATTGCTCAGCCTACATAATATCATCCGTTAAAGAAGGATCTACGGCCATCTATTACCTGGATTTACGCTTACTCGGAATCTGGTGCTTCAGCACTACTTCTAGCTTGGCGCCTGGCGAAATTTCACCCAGTTTGCTACCACTGGCTGTACAAGTTCTCCAAACCCTGATTTTTATAGGCTATCAGTTTGATGCCACCGGAAATCGAACTATTTCGATTATGGCCCAGGATTTGTCTTGAGCAAGTCCTTGAATCCCACTAAAAGCGCCCTCTCCATCAACTTCTAGTTACCTTGAGATGATGCCGTTGCTTTCACTTCTACCAATCATCCTTCTGCTGCTCATCTTCGGCTCCTCCTGATTTGGCTATTTAATCGACCTTTACCATTTCTGAGCGGCTGATCCTGCAAGAACCTGAGTTGCGGGACAAATCGCTTTATGTAATTCCACATACATAAAGACTTTCTTGGTGCTATCGGACCGCGTTTTAAGAGGAACGTTCTTGAATCTCTATAGAACCCGGCAGGCATTTCACCGAATTCTATATGCCCGTGCAGAGCTGATAAAATAGAAAGTACCTGTATCGAAGGTGGCACCTCAGATACAGATTGTATACAAAGTGAGGATTAATTGAGCATCCAAGTTTCTAGTGAAAGTAATAAACTTTCCGAATCCCTTTTCAGAGAATCAGCTATAAGCAAACCAACCAAACTGGATGCTTAACTGTACGCTGCAAAAATGTTTCTCCATTTTTTGTCTAAGCCTTCCGCCAGTAGTTGTAAACAACAAAAGATGATTCTCCGGTAAATATTACTTTGCTCCAATCACGTCCTAAATTCTCCTTTGCCCAGCTCAGCTTTTTTTGTACTTGTGTTGCTGTTAGTAGGGGTTTAGGGTTCGTACTTCGGTTTTTTATACCAGATTCTTGGAGTCTCCGTCTAATTTTATTAATTGAGATTTGAACGCCTTTTCTAAGAAGTTTTTCTCTAGCATGCCTCAGTCTAAGCGTTGGGTTTTTCCGAAACATCTCACAAATCACTTTCTCAACCCTTGTCGAAGTACCTCTAGTACGTTCTCTATCTAGCTCATTATTCACATTCCCACATTCTTTAGGTTTAGGGTTCGTACTTCGGTTTTTTATACCAGATTCTTGGAGTCTCCGTCTAATTTTATTAATTGAGATTTGAACGCCTTTTCTAAGAAGTTTTTCTCTAGCATGCCTCAGTCTAAGCGTTGGGTTTTTCCGAAACATCTCACAAATCACTTTCTCAACCCTTGTCGAAGTACCTCTAGTACGTTCTCTATCTAGCTCATTATTCACATTCCCACATTCTTTATACTCCTTTATCTACTTCCTCAGAAACGAAACACTTTTTTCGTATATTTTGCTGTCTCTTTTATATTCATTTTAAGACTTTTGGGATGATCAACTCAAAATACAATTTCAAAACGATTCTTGACAAAATTAATGAGGTGTGAAATTGGTAAAAGTGTATTGAAAGAAACAAACACGAAGGAAAAAATAACATGAGTCACGTTTTTATGGAACACACTATACTTGCAGCGGGTGCCCGGGGTGGCGTGATTTGGGCTTGATCCTTTCATCAGTGCTCGGCTTTGTTGCCTTGGAACTGCGAGAAACCGGACCGGGGAGAGAGATGCGGTTGCCAAAGGTCCGTAGAGCAAGCTCGGAATGCACTCCTCTAAAGTTCTTGAGCAGCAAAGGCAAGGTGCCAATGGACGGTGGAGCAGGCATTCTACCTACTTCCCCTCCGGATAATAGTGGAGCAAGTGTTCCAGCCATTTCTCTCTCTCTCTCTTTCTCATTAGTAGAGCACTTCGCCGTTTGAACAGTCTCCTCCTTGCCTTTAAAATCAGGGATAATACTTCGATATCGTTTCGCATTTCATGTTACCACTTCATTTGCACGCAGACTTTATCAAATATATTATGCCGCGTTTACATTCTCGCCGAGGAATGGCAAATGTTTACGAACTGAGTGTGTAAATGGTCTCCTTGTCTATTCTCGGCTGTTTTTTTCATGGCAAGCACACGTGTGTAAATGGTTTGCGCGTCAGCTCTTGTTTGTTTTATGAAGGGATAATGATCCTTTTATTGCTGTGCCTGAGTGTTTATGACCGTCTCGTCCTAGCTCGAAGCCGCTCGAAGCAAAGTCGGTTTTATGCATCGAGTCAAAGGTATTCGACAGGGTAGCGAATGCTCATTTATATTTTCGAATTTTGCTCCGGGTTTTAAAAAATGTCCTTGCGTGGCCCAGATTGAAATAACTCAACGCACACCAGGCAGTTGCAATAGCCACAACCTGTCCTTCAGCCATCGTTCACTGAACTGAACAAAACAACTCACAACTGTCGAAAGGTGCATGGTGCCTGTTGCATAGTGCAATATCCTAAGTAAACAATTCACTCTATGTCTTGCTGAGTCTTGTCGAATGTTTTGCCAATTGCCCTCACGGGACGTTCGTCCCTATGTATAAAAGTGGCATTAGATCGAAAATTGTTTTTACTGCTCACGCTGAATACTTAACATGTTCATCTCCATCCGTACCTTTACTTGCTTTGCTCTAACATTTTACAACTTTGCAACAAAAACCAGTTTTCGAGCAGTAACTGTATATCGTAATTTATATAATTCACCTATTCTTCAAAAAAGTCTTATCCCGTATTAAGTGCTTTGTTTCGTTGTACACACACACACACACACACACACACACACACACAAACGTATAAATTTTTTTTCAGACTATGACGCCACAGTTAAGTAAACAATGAATATTATTATGTAAAACCATTAGTTTCGTTCCGATAAACGTATCTAGATTAATTATTCATTACCAGTATCTTCCAGTATCATCAACATCCAACGTCCTAAATGAAAAATTTCAAAATACTCGTCTGTAGAAACAACTTAAATTTAATGCCTAGCTTTTAGCATTAAAAAAACAACATGAAAAGAAATACTACTTTCGAACACTGACTTTCATTCAAAAAGCATATGTACGTCTACTGAAAATACGAATCAATAACAGACAAAAAAAAATCCATAAAAATATTGATCTACATCAGATGTGTTTACACAAAGAATCAAATAGAGAATCAAAATGGAATCTTCCAATATCTTTCGAAAAAAAATCATAAATACCCATGCATATGGCTCGAATATTTACGAGTAAGAAGCAGTCTGGTTTTTTTAATTAGAACTCTGTTCTCATGCACTCTATTGGATTGTTCATTCGCCGTTATTTCTTCCCAACCGAGGGATTTATGGCGTTTTCACGGCACCCTACTATAAAAAACATGCTCTCACATCCGTTGTTGATGTATCTAATGCCTATTTTACACACATGGCAAACGTTTCGTCGAGGAACTTGTGAAATTACTACCCTCCATATCTTCGCATGTAAAAAAACAGCCGAAAGTAAACAAGGGGACCATTTACACACTCGGCTCGCCAACATTTGCCATGTGTGTAAACGCGGCATAAGATTGAAAATATAAAGTACAGTTTCACTAGTATGTTGCCGTCAGTATGTAGAGAATTCTCAGCTCAATTTGTTTTTGTAAGCGGAAAGGAAACTAAATGCTGCAAATAGGTTTACATGAAGAACAAATCGGATTGATTTTTTTGTAATTAACGCTGTAACTGCCACGATTTTTTTTATTTTCAGTAGGACTGGTAGTTTTTTTCGGAACAATGTAAAGTACACAATTTACCAATTGTTTGTTTTTTTATCGTTAATGAACTCCAAATTTACTATGCGTTATGATATTTTTGGGCAAATTTTAATGGGAAAGTCAGACGATTAAAGCACAGGTCCCAATACACTTTCTCGAAGCACATCTAGAATGCACTGTCTAACCTAGAATATCCCAGGCAATGTGGCTAAATTCTCTGGATGCTTTTCGGGAGAATGGAGTTGGTTTGGTAGATCAACCTTTCTTGGCAAAGGCTTAAGCAACGTATAGAAGGGCTACTATTTTAATTTGTGATCCGTTCAATGAACCTGCAGTATGGTACTGTGATGTTCTCGAAAATTTGGCTGTTGTTTGGAAATCTATTTGAGCATTGGTGATACGATAGATGCCTGGAAATTAGTTTGAGAAATGTTTCTCAATGATAAATCTTTGAACTTCTTCCGAGCATATATGACAAAAGTCAAGAGACTCTAACACAAAAAGTGTTGTCAACAGACTTAATAAAACAAGACTATTGGTTTTGAAAAATTCGCAGGCTCCGCAGGCTTACAACATTTCTCGAATAACACAGCATTTTCTCTGACTTACAGTTTGGTTCCAGGTCAGGTCATAATACAAGCCGCCAACTGTACAGAGTGACGAAAGCAATAAAGATTCCGTGTATACCAAAAAATCGATTGGACCCATCGCACTTGACATTCAGAAAACTTTTGGCACGAGGTTCAAATATACGAAATGAGGAAAGACTCGATACCAATATATCTTACTTTAGGTTAGGTTAGGTTGAAATGGCTGCCGATCTACAAAGGCCTGACGACCGACACACATAGGCACAAGAAAGGCCCGTTGTGATGCCACAATATATTAGTGACTCTCTCCTACTCACTAAAATCAGGAAACCATCTGCTTCCTTTGACAAACCGGACTATCCCCTTTAAATTGACAAGGGAGAGTTCCGTCAGGTTTGAGACAAATGGTGCACCAAGTGCCGCCAACCTTCTCCTTGCCAAAGCCGGCACTGGCACATGAGATGGAGGACGGATTCCTCCTCGTTCTCAGAGCCACAACTCCGACAGAAATCGTTAAAATCTACGCCCAATCGTTGCGCATGCTGCCCTATGAGGCAGGGGCCAGATAGAACGCTGATAATGCAACGCAGAGCGCTTCGAGTTAAGCCTTAAAGCTGCCTGGTGCGATGCGCATCCATGGACAACCAGGACTGCCTTGCTATCGCGCAAGATGATTCCTCTCCCCAGGACTTCCTAGCGTCCTCAAGATATTTTTCCCTGATGGGCAATTTGACCGATGTCATCGGTATTCCTATTGTGGAGCAAGATACCTCCGGTAACAAGGTTCCAAGCATTGCTAGCTGATAGGCCTCACAGTTGCGCTGAAAACCCCTATGTCCAGGTACCCAGATCAATTGAACAACCGAATTTCTCGATATCTCCCTAAGAAATGCACGGCATTCAGTAACAATGATGGACACTGTACATGGACCAGCAAGGGACTTAATAGCCGCTTGGCTATCTGTGAAAATACCAATATTAACCTCGAACATTCGATTACACAGAAGCCAGTCGATTGCCTGAAAAATAGCCGCAATTTTCGCCTGAAAAACACTACAGTGGTCTGTTAGACCGAGGGACAGCTTGAGATTCAGCTCATCTGAGTATATATACTCCCGACTTTATTGTTAAGCTAAAGCCAAGCAGCAACACGAGGCTGTAATCCCCAATTCACTCCTACGGCTTTTTTACAGCAGTAAAGTGCATTGAAAGCTTTCCGTGCTCTTTCTGCTACATTCTAGGTCCATAGTAACTTCGAGTCAAGGATAAGCCCTAAGTACTTGACCCTCTGGTTCAGTTCAATGGAGACCCCATTTGATTTCGGTAACTCAAAAAAGGGAACTTTGTAAACAGTACTAGCTCCGTTTTGTTAGGATTCACATTCAACGTGAAAGTATGTCAATAGAGTGATTGAACCTCTCCGATAGAGTAGATAAATACTTTTCCGGCACTGCCACAGCTATGTCGTCCGCATAAGCAACCACTTTGTAGCCGGCACGGTCCAGTTTCATTAGGAGAGAGGATCCCACCCTGGGGTGTGCTCGTGCTGACTCCTCGTCTTACGCTGACATTCCTAGGGAAGAGATTACTACTCTACTTTTGAAAAGCTGCACAATAAAAGCAATCAGCCGCTCATCCACGTGTAGCACCGAGAGTGCCACAACAATTGCGTTAGACTTTACGTTGTTGAAGGCCCCCTCAATGTCCAAGAAGGCGGCAAGCGTATATTCCTTTAGAGCAAGAGATTTCTCAACTTGCTCAATGAGGACGTGAAGAGCAGCAGTATCTTACTTTGGTTGTTCGTTCTATTCATTCAGAAAGGACATTTTTGGTCTGCGTATCAGCTGATTATTCTTCTCCGCGGAGTATTCCTGGAGGTGTGCCTCTTGGCTCCTGCTTACGTCCAGCAATTTTTAACATTTTCACCTCAGACATACTCAAACGCAATGGTTGTGAACTAGTAGTTTTACTGACGATATATAGATTTTCGCTGAATTGAGTGATCCTATCAAAATAATCTATGATTTAGAAGAACAACTAAATTTATTTGAAGAATATTATTCCAAATAGAAAATCAAAATCAACCCAACGAAATTACAGGCAATATTCTTTATCAGGTAGCGTTACCAAAGTAACTTACGATGCAAGAAAATAAGATTTCTCACCGAAGAATTCGAGCGGCTAGACGTTATAACATACTTGGTGGTTGTCCTTGATAAAAAAATATTATCCTATAAGACCCATTCTGAAACTGTTTGTGGAAAAATTTCTAAATGTTAATATAAATACCAAAAATAAACTTTTGATGTTGAAACAGGTTATACAACCTATAATAGGATGTGGATTTACTGTTTAGGGTAAATGTGCCAGCGTCTACAAATAAAGAGTTCAAATAACCAAAAACAAAAAAATGAAACTAATTTGGGATAAACTCTTTTATTTTTCAACCAAACGTCTCCATATAATTGCAATTGCTCTCGAAATTGAACCTTTGCTCGAAAAAAATCAAATGGTGCCAAGGAGGCCCGGTAGCTCTGCTCGCTAAGGCGTCAAGCCGAAAAGTGGCGTGCTACGGGGCCTGCGGGCTCGAATCCCGCCAGTGCCTTGGCTGTAAGTGTGAATGCGTGTGATTGTCTATGAGGGTGACAAATGGGCCCAAACTGGTGACCTTATGCTGGCCGCGTTCCCGGCAGCTCTCTTCACTAACCTAACCTAACCGAAAATCGTGCCAAAATGCGTACAACCCACTGATCACGTCGCTCTTTAATACAAATAGACAAGGTCTAGATTAGTTAGTAAGTTACATTTAAGTTAGTTGGCTAGTAACAGTCGAAAAGAAAGCACTGGATTGATAATTTTTTAGTTGAAAAAAGTTAAGCATATCGAAGCACTTAGTTACAGGTTTTGTTATTATAAAATATTGTGCTAAAGAGTAATAAACAAACATAAAAACAATAAAGAATATGACCTTGAAACTAGATGGAAGCATTTTGCTATCGTATTGGAGAATGTGAAGATTTGTTACAAATAAGCTACAAAAGTCGTGACTATCTGTGAGACTTATGTCCCAGTGTATATTGGTAGCACTCTGCGGTCCACAAGCGACGCAAAGATGGGCACTAACTTCGAAACGTATTTGAAACAGGGTTCCAAAAACAAGCTTTTTTTTATTATTAAAAACCCAATTTTTGAAATTGAAGTTAGTGTTTACGTTAGTAGTTTGTAGAGTAGATAATGCCAAAATTCTGTAGATTATCCTTTAAAACGAATGCTTAGCTATTGCAGTAGAGAGAAACTTATGGAATACGCCGATTTATTTATTCCATTGTAAGCAGTTACGTTTATCACTTTTTATTTCCGGAACCCTGGTCTTAAACACATTCATTGCAAAAGCTATGAAGTAACGGTTAATGGAGTGCTGTTATTGTGCCCAGTTGCCGGCACTTAAGACAAAGCAAGACGAAATACAACCATAAGCATATGATGGAGTTCGAACCCGCGGGTGGCAGCTAAGCGTGCAAAAGAAAAAATATATTGTTGGCTCATGCTATATCAAATCTAACATTGAACAAATGAAATACTTTTTCTTTACAATTATTGTATTTTTGGAAAATAACAAAAACAAAACTATTTTTCCTGGACTGAAACATTTCGGATTCTAACAAAATTCGTCACCGCTATATTTTATCAAACATCTCTTGACCACTAAAATATAATGGATTCGTTTTTTGTCACTTCAGTTCCTTTTTCGTTGCTTTTTCAATTCTTTTAGTTGATTTTTATCGATGAATACCTGCGTAAGTACAGCACATTATGAATGCATATGAAGCTTGAGTAGTCTAGTGGGTAGAGCACTGGCTTCTTGTGTGTGGGGTCTCTGGTACCTCTAATTATGTACCTGATTTAAATCAGGGGTAAAGTGAGTCTTGGAACTAATCACTCCACACTCGTATTCACATTGATTGAAAAATTGTAAAACAGCTCTCTGTCAGCTTCAACTACTTCAACGAGAATTGTCGTGGGATTACTTTACTTTATGAATGCATATACACCAGGCGCAGTAAATACCCTCAGACTAGTCAGTTTTAAGCTTTTCGTTTTTTATTTTCTCTATAAAATTACTAAATTTATAACTGCGGCTATTATTTTGAACCTAATAGGATTTAATATATTTTTATATACGTAATATATTAAATTTTAAGTAAAATGTACCCCGACTTTCTAATAAAAACAAAACAAATCGATGAAATAGAACATTCTCTTAGTGAATAACAATTACCGATAAAAAAAATCATCTTCTATATATTACGGTAAATTTTTGCAAATGAACTTAACAAACGACAGTGTAAGCCAACATACAATAATAGCGTGTCCCATTTTTAGTTAATGTTGTTTTAAATCAATAATTTATAACAGCATCACCTTTAATTATAGTCTTTAACCTTGGGGACATTAACTTGTAAAGCCTATTGTGATATCGAGAGTTATTTCGTTGTCTCACACCTATTGAATTATACTTTCGAGCTCTTGGATTGTCATCGGCTTCTTTTCCTTCATTTTTTCGACATTATCCCCAAAAAATGTTCTATTAGATAGAAAACGGGGCAATTTCCTGGCCAGAGAAGTGACTCGATGCAAAGTTCTTCCTTAAACGTTTGTACCTGGAAAAGAGAAGACACTCCAGTTAACTAAATGCCATGAAACAAGTTTGCTAAAATGCATTCCATACATACTGAACGAGCACGGTCGCATGGTGCCGAATCATCCTGGAAAATAGAATTGGGATATGCTCCATACAAATCATCCAAGGTAGGAAGTAGGCCTTCGGTGCTGATCAATTTGTACTTTGTGGCATTAACATTTTCCCATAGTATCAAAATACTGGGAATTCCTGTTCCGGTGATGCATCTCCATACCATTACGTACGGGAAATGTTTGGTCGTTGGTTAAATACATTCGCCGCTATACCGTTCGCCTTTTCTTCGCGGAACTTTCAAGGTTCCATCTGAATCAATCAAATTAAACTTTGAGTCGTTCGAGAAAACAATTCGATTCCAGTCTGTATAGGTTGAATTTCGTCTCTCCTTGCACCAATTAAGACGTGCCTCCTTCATTTTCTTGTTGAGTAACGGTTTCTGGAGCTCCACATGGTAGTCACATCCGGGTCCACCTCTTTTGCACCGTCCGAAGTGAGTACCCTCTTAATAACTTAGGGTTCCATTTTAGGCAAAACTAAGCCGCATTTAAGAACTGATTCTATAAGCAGGGGAATTCGGATGAATGTCTTCCCTTCTGGTTGTCTTTCGTTTCATATCGCTGCCGTCCTCCCTTTGTATAATTCCAGTTTGGGCATATTTTTGTAAAACGCAATACGCCTAGCAATTTCATGTTTTAAGAAGTTTTTTGACTTTGACTTTTGTCTTTTTCTTAACACTAAATTGTTCGTATTTAGCCATCACTTTTCACTTGTCACTTGTTGCTAATTCAATGCTCGCTATAGCACCATCCTTTTATACCCAATTATAGAGGCAATACACGGCATTATTTAGTGATATCCTCAAAATAATTTTTGGATTTGACAATCAGTAGGAATTTCAGGTATTCCAAAAAAAAAAATATGTTGTACTAGGGTTTTTCCTGTGCTGGGCGTAATCAATAAACTCGCTGTTATAAAAGAAATAGGATTTCGAAGCCAGAAACGGCCGAATATTACAGCCTCACTACTATGTATATTATGGATCATCTGCAAAATATTCAATTATAGTTTGTAGAATTAACGCAGAATTCCTCAAACACGCCTACAATTATTATGAAAAATGTTGCTGTAGGTAAAAAAATATAGAATCAACGGGAATATCAAACATCTTGGAAAAATTTAACGAGTACCCTATTAGCTTCCAAAGTACACTTGACTCGAAATTTATTTTCATGAAAAGTATGAATCAGGATTCAACTTATAAAAATTCGCAACATCAACAACCTTTATTTACATTGATTCGCTTTTTATCCATGACATGAAAATCCTCTCAAAAATCTGTTCCATCGTGAAAGCATAGTAGCATCCCGTTATTCATTTCCAATATTCATATTTTTTTGCACAATCAGTAAAAATCATCATAAAAATGCAACACACGAAATTGCGCTCTTTCGTCTCTCTGACATATGAGTTCATGCACAAAGGATAGAAAAATTTACGGGCAAGCAATATATTCGGAAATAATTCATCGTCGTCGTCATCGTAATGGTATTTGGTCAATTTCAATATTTCTGGCTCATAAGTGAAAAAGATACAAGCACGTACATATGCTGTGGAGCTGTGCGTATTGAGATACAAACACCAATTCAATAGCATATTCATGTACATGTGTTTATCGTCTGGAATGATTAATTTTTAGAAGCTTAAAATGGAACAGACGGAAATACAATATTACGGGATATTATTCATAAGCTCTCGAGTATGGAAAATGTTCTATACTAATCCTTATGCGTATTTTATGAATAACATAGGCAATGTTGCAGATTATTCCATTTTCTTTTTTGCTCCTTTGTGCAATTCATTTTATTTCTTTTTTTCGCTTGAGGTCCTTTGCTGCTTTGAATGGTTCAGTATACATTCAGTTGGCGTATCATAGATTGCTCTTTGGTACTACATACAAGTAGCACATGTGCTCCATGTGCGACAGTTCAAATTAATTTTCACATGTTCCAAAACAGATTTCATTCGTGTTGCTGCTACTCATGGTCTTTGGAGCGTTTTCGTTATGTTCGCTCAATGTATGTTCTATATTTAGTTTAGTGTTGGTCCTGGTTAAAATGTAAAATATTAAGAATTCGTATGAAGTGCTTACAGCGTTGCCGTACTGTATGCTAGTGAATGATAAAGACAAGTTAGCCGGTGTTAGCGGGTTTAATAAGTCGACGTGGAATTTAATACATGACAAAATTAAATTTTGCGGAGAAGACGGGGAAGCTTATTTCTGTGATACAGTGCAGAATGAATACAGAGTAAATGGCTTAAATCTGGCATGTGTTTTTCGTTTCTAATTAGCTTTGGCAGCAATAAAACATTGTAGCTGGAGTCACCCTTTTCTAATGAAAAATCCTGCTATCAAGCTTTTCATCGAAATTTCAATAATTTTATCCGGGGTTTGTTTATACTGCTTTATTTTAAGATGTACACAATTTTTAGGTAGTCATAAAAGTATCGTTTGCTGGAACAAGTTACTTGTCGGCCACAATCACATCTCGCAAATCAAATTTTATTGCTTGAAATATACAAAGTTTCGTAAATTGAATTATTTGAAATAATTGTCTACCAGAGGCATACGCATACACGGCGACATGGTGGATTAGGGGACTTTGCTCCTCCATACTCCACCGTTGCACGCTGGGGCAAGTAGTTTAAGCTGGGAAGAACATCCATTGAAGATGACCACCACAATGGACGCCCATCCACATCCCTCACTGAAGACAACGTAGAAAAAAGACGCAGAGATCGTGTTGTCAGACCGAAGAGTTATCATCAGGCATGTAGCTAAAGTCACAGGGATTTCATATGGGAGTGTTCGAAAAATCTTCGCCAACAAATTACATATGAAGAAGGTCTCTGCGCGTTGGGTGCCGAGAATGTTAACGGACGAGCATAAGAAGAAAGAAGTTGACATTTCAAGGATGAATCTCGAAAAGTTCCAGGCAGATCAGGAGATTTTTTTGTCACATTTCGTGACCATGGACAAGACCTGGATCCACCATTTTGATACAGAAACGAAAATGCAATCGATGACCTAGAAGCGACCCTCTTCACCCACGCCGAAGAAATTCAAAGTATCGAGTTCGGCAAAAAAGGCTATGGCCAGGGGCGGATTTACCACTAGGCCTGGGAGGCCCGGGCCTATGGCGGCAAACTTCGGGGGCGGCATATTTTCGATTTTTTTTTTTGTTCGATTTTCTTTTTGGGCGGCAGTTTTTTTCTTCTGTCGTATATGTACATATATCTGAGTCGAATGAACCTAACACCTCAAGCCAACCGAATTCTCTAAAAAATCAATGCACGCGAAAATTCACCTCTAATGATTTTTTTCGGACATTAAAAAGTTTGACTTATAATAAATATCGAAATGCGATCACGATATAGGACCAAAGAAACTCAAAAATACCTAATAAGTACCTAATAAGTATCTGAAAATACCTAAAAAGAGCCTAAAAAGACCTAAAAAGATCCTAAAAAGAACCCAAATAATACCTCTTCAATTTAGGAAAAGCTTATCAGAGGTAATTATTTGCGTGCATTGATTTTTCAGAGAATTTTTTATTTATTTTTATGGTACAGGATATATCAACTACATGCGAATCTCTTTATTTTTGACGTGTTTTTGAAATTGTGCTTCATTACTGAAATTAATTTCTATAAAATAATTTCTATAAAATGAAATCTAGAACATAGGTCGAAATATTTCGGGTTCATCTTTCACTAATAACATATCGAACATTAATTTACAATAGTCGAGTTCATAGTTGACCTCCAGTCAAGTGCGGAAGCAAACTTTGAACGGAATAGTAAACTTACTTATAAAAATTTTAGCGAAGACTTTGGAATTATATGCGATTCAAAGGTGTATACGGTTTTGGACTGTTGAAAATGGTATTTTTGGATTCTTTTTTTTTTAGGATTGTTTAAGGCAACATAGCACCTCCAAATTTTTGAAAAATCGATTTTTGTTTTTTGATTGAATATGTTAGAATGGAGCTTTAAAAACATGAATTTAATAATATAAAATTGAAATTCTAAAAAAAAAAAATTTTGTGAGTATATATGCGAAGCGCCCCAAGGTCATTTTTTCTATGATTTTCGTTGACTTGGCTATATCGCTACATCGACTTAACCCAAAGTGTAGACAAAGATAAGTGAGTCATCTCCTTTAAAAGAAGCAAAAAAAAAACAGTTAGCCTTGGCAAAGAAAAAACAAAAAAAGTGTAGAATCTCCAAAAAAGGTCCGAAAAAAGTTCAACTGACACTAAAATTAATGAAAAATTTTGCCACATATTATGGCCTAGCTATACGACGAAATCCTGATTCAGTTGAAAATATGCGCAAGTAAATTTGGCAGCATATTACCACAAAATTTCAACTGATGAGAACCCTCAACACTCTTATTGTCCTGTTGGAGAAACGCCTTGGTGTAACTGGCGCAAGGCGGAGGCAGCTGGTGATAATGCATTAAAAAATTTCAAGCATCCTCCACCTTTCGATGATGAGGTACAAGAAATTTTAAAGCCTTTTTATGATGACTTATCATCAAAATATTTATTAAAGCGCTGCTTGGGCAATGTTACGCAGAAGAATAACGAAAGCTATAATTCTTGTGTTTGGAATTTGGCCCCCAAACAAACTTTTTGTGGGAAAACGTGCTAAATATGGCTGCAAATATTTCTGCATGTACATTTAATGAATGTTTATGGCTATCTTGAAAATAATGCAAGCAATGGGAGTTACAATTAGCGAACGTGCGCTGGAACATGCAGAACATAGAGATGCTGCAAGAATCAACCAGGCGGAAAAACCCTCGACTGAGGCATCTAAAGAGGCCAGAACTGCTCGAAGGGAGCAAAAATCTTTGGAATAGGAGGAGTATGAGCAAGAAGAAGGTACATTGTATGGTCCAGGCATCGCAGATTAATTTTCGGTAAGATTTATTGCAAAAAATATCGAATTTCAACTTTAAGCGCGATTTTCTCGAAACAACGTTTTGCAAGTTGGCGTGCATGATTAAGAAAAACAATATTATCCAATCGTTCTGAAATTTTAACACGTTAATCTGCACTTGTTGATGCTCAGAATGAACTACGGATGAAAAAATCGACACTAAATTTTTTTAGTTATAGCCGATTTCTGGGGGAAAAAAATCTCGATTTTCGAAAAAACGCCACCATTTTGTTATTTTTCAACCAAATTTTTTTTTTTTAGTTCATTCCAAGGCCGCTCTGATGTTGTTCAAAACCACGTTTTTGTTTGTTTTTTTAGACTTTTCTGACGACAGTTATCATGCACGCCTGGTTTTTTTGGTGTATTTTCCAAAAAATTGTAGCAGACGACAAGGGGCCACAAAACATTTTTAACAATTTTTTTAATTTAGTACAAAAGAAGTAAAGTATGTGTAAAAAGTTTCATTAAGATATGTCTTTTTATTCAATTAAAAACAAGCCTTTGAAAATAACATTTTTTTTTTTCAATTTGAAGGTGCTACGTCCCCTTAAGTTCTTTACCGTGTTTGTATTTTAATACGTATTTGTGTGGCAAGTGTGCAATAATAGGGAATTTTTACGAACGAAACGGTGCCGGTTTTGCTCTGATATTCCTTTTTTGTAAGCTCGGGCACAACGAACAACAGCGAAGTATTCTAGGGAATCAAAAAAAAATCGCGCATTGTTACATATAATATAATTAACGAAAAGGGCGGCAAATATTTCTGAGGCCTAGGGCGGCGAAATGGTCAAATCCGCCCCTGGTTATGGCATCAGTTTTTTGGGACGCTAAAGGAATTATTATGGTGGAATATTTGGAAAAAGGAGCCACTATATCAGGATCTTACTACGCAGATCAAATAAAAAGATTGCGAGAGGTAATGAAGGAAAAAAGACACGGCAAACTGCGAGCCGGAGTTCTGTTTCTTCTGTTTTCTGCAGTTGCGATGGATGTAATTAAAGAAACAGGATTCGAACTGCTTGAACACTAGCCCTATTCGCCAAATCTAGCTCCCAGTGACTTTTACCTCTTTCCTAGGCTCAAACAACACAGTAAAAAATTTGAAGATGATAGGGAGGTGATGGTCGCTGATGAGGCATCTTGGGAGAATCCAGATAAAGAATTTTTTTCTAAGGGTAGGAAAAAAGGAAAAAAGATAGACTAAATGTATTAACTTGTCAGCAGGCTATGTTGAAAAATAAATATATCTTTTAAGTTTAATCACTCGTTTAAGTTTAATCACACACACACCCTCGTACATTAGAATATAACCTCAAATAATGCAAAAAGGAATTTGTAAAATTTTTATAAAGATTTTTGTCACTGTTAAAAACTAAAAAAGAAGTTTATTGGCACTGAAAGTATCGATAAATATCAATAATAACAAAAAAATATTTAAACCGATGAATAGAAACTGATATGTAATTGAATAATGCAACGTTTTCCTTAGTTAAATGAACAGCCTTAAAACGGGGCACAAATCAATCTATTTTAAGTCTACTGCTACAATCTCGCCTACTTTGATTTGTGTATCCACTTGGGGTGCCATTTTCTGTACACTTGTACACATAAATTCCCAACTGCAAGACCACACCACCGTCATTACATTGTTCAGTGTCATTTGTCACTTGATCAGATGCATACAAATTGACTAGTTGTATATTGTAAATTCAATCCAATGTCATTTATCTAATAATAATAATTTCTAGGCTAGATGCTTCTAGATCAAGTCGGTCATAGTTGACTTCTTTCAGTATGTTTTTGATGTATTTACTAAGTAGTGGCTTTTATCCTACTGCATCACACAACACTCGGAGATGAGTGCTTTGTATGTATTTGGACGGTATAAATCAAATGAAGAGCTCTGAAATAATCGGGTAGTGGATGTAGTGTGCGATATTCTTTTAATTAAAATCTGTTTCGTAATTTGTACAAGCAGCAACAGTACTGGGTTGAAACATCCATACTGCTGCCTAGAAACGTTTCTCGTTAATAAAGGATGTGCTGCCAACTGTGGCGGACAAGATGGATATTCGAAAGATTGAAATTTTAATTAATTGGTTTTCAAAATAAAACCGGACATGCACAAAAGAATTATGCGGCAAGGTAGTGGTGAATGAAAATAAAGAAAAACCTAAAATGGAAAAGATCTTTTTGAATATTAAAAAGGAGAAAAACTGCGGCTATGTCTTGCTGGCAAACATCTAGCTTAAAACTTATGCCTGCATAGCTTTGAAAATCTTTTGCTCAGTCTCCACATCTTGAAATTTCAAATGAATCTCTGAATAGTTAAGTGAATGATACTGGGAATCAGATATAAATCTCTCCAAAACCCATGCTGGCAGCTCGTAAGCTATACATCTGCCGACATCGCTCAGCTTACCCCAGCATCTTTCATATATGCGGTGCGCTGATGTCCGCAACAAAGCTAATACACAAAGAACTTTTCCGCACCCTGACCTAAACTTTTGCCAGATTCTATTTCCGTCTCCGAAGCACTTCTATATGCATTTGGTGGTGCAAACTATTTGCATTCGGCCGTTTCTACTGCGCCACTGCCAACATCGCCTTGGTTGCGGCGATTCGTTCTTGAATAAGTTAGTCAGCAGAGCCTGCAAGCTTGCAACAATGCGAAATGAGGATAAACAGAGGCGAAACCAAATGCAAATCAAGCATGAATATTCGACTTTGTACATCACCGAAGCTGAAAAGTTTATAAAATGTTCCAGTACACATCTACAAATACAATGCCTTTGTGTCCAGCTGAACACGTTACTGTAGATCTCGTAAAAAAACGAAAAGTATCAAAAGAGAAGATTTACTGATCGTCGTGGGAAATTTTATGGTTAAAGTTTTCCGCTGCTGTTGCTGGTTGTTCCGCAAGAATGAAATCCGTTTTCGTGGATGACGAACTGAACTAAATTACATGTAACGCGAATGAATCTCTTCGCGCCAAGGAGAAATTTCGAACAATATTATCTTCGGGATGCAAACAAGAACGAAGGAGGATATAAAAAATATGAACTCAAACCGGGACAATAATATCGCAGCGTGAAAATGATAATGAGCGTTTTTGCGGTAATCTTATGGTCGTAAACAAAGTTGTAAGGGAAACTAAATACTGGAATGGAAAATAATGTTTTCTGTCCCGAAAAGTTTAATATTTGTGAAAGATTCAGAGAAAAAGTATCCTGTTGAGATCTTCCATAAGTCGCAACAGGAGAAATGTGAAAATGTGGACTTCCAATGGCTCTGGCTGAAGATTTTAGTTTGCATGAATAATATTATTTCTGTCAGATGTGTCCCTGAAGAGTCGTGAGTGGTATGAAAAGTTGTGAAATATTTTTGAAATAAACAGGCTGAAATCGTTCTTAATGACGGTTGGTTTTTATGTTTTTTTTCTCAGTTTAATCCATTGTGTGATGTAGTGGGAAGGTTGTGGCTTACTAAGTGAAAATCATGAAACAGAAAACAAACTTTATATATTTATAAAATATAATATTAAATCATACGTTTTGTTTCACGTTGCGAGACCTGAATGGTAGTATATCAGTTTTTAGGCTTACTCCAATTGTAGAATCTACAATATATATTAATTTAGTTAGTTCAGAATTTCTTTTGACAGCCCAAATGCAAATGCAATAGATCTGAAAAATAAATAATAAACAGTCACAATTAAAGCGTATAATAAACTGCAGTAAGATACACAATCGAATTCGTAACTCAATAATTATTGGTATACGAACTGGATTCTTAAAGGAAGCTAGCTATATAATGTGGAAGAGAACCAATTAGAAGGCTGCTATGATTCCGCAAAAGCCGCGGAAATATGAAAATAGAAGCGAGTAACAAGAGAATAAAAGTTAGTAGAGTAGTTATACTTTCGCAAAATCACAGTGTATTATCCCTTATCGACAATATTATTGTCCATTTTAATTTTTTTCTTTTTGAGATCAGGCATGTTTTTGTACACATAGCTCATGCATTTAATGTCAATACATTCAAATATTAACTTTCACCCAAAATGGTCCTTCCGATAATGATGCTTGTTTCTAACTCAATGGACACTTTACCGACTACAATTTGCTAACTCCTGCATGAACCGATTTTAGCGATGACCATATTAGGCCATGATCTACGCCTGATCTAAACATAGACCGAATATGTCCGCCGTTTTGCGCGCTGATTGGCTGAGAACGAGCGGTGTAATGATGAGGAGTGTGTATTTGGAAAAAAGCATCCAGTTTATATCGGTTTACTGCTGAAACACAATGTGTAGCCGTAGCCTGCAGCGAAGCCAGGAGCTGTCAAAAAGTTAAAAGCACAGGATTGCATTGAACCAGTTACAATGCGTAGCCCATAGCGCCGTGGCCGTAGCCGAAGTTGACTAGCTTTCTACTTTTTGCCTGGCTACATGTTTGACAGTTTGCATGTGCAATGCTGGTAAAACTCTACTACGTACCACTGTCGCCGTTAGACACTTTATCGATTGTGTTTTTTGTTTCTTAATCTCTTTGTTTCTTAATCTTCAGTGTTTTGTGTTATCGTGCATTTTTTGTAAGTTCTTGTTAGTTATTCTAGAATTTTTAATATCTGCTCGACATCTGGTGGTAGCAGGGGCAAAGACTTCAAGAATAATCATCAAAAACCAATATAAACCAGATGAGAAGACAACGCAATAATGATAAACAATGTTTTTTTGCACCATGATTCCAGCATGTTTCCAAAATAGATGTTTTTATATTTTGAATAATGAAGTAATGGAGTTTGCAGTTTTCAAATCCGGTGTTAACTCAAAATCGAAAAAAAATTCAGATACTAGATTGATGATAAGCACTGCAGTATGGAGGACATGTGGGCGAGTTTACCCGCAATGATTCCGTACAAAAGTTTTTCCACGCTTTGCAAAAGTTCCACCGATGTATTCCATTTTTCAACGATTATCCTAAAACAATGCCTTCAGTTGATCTAAAAATAAACAGCTAGTAAACACCGATTAAATAAAAAAAACTTCAATAATAAAATAAATAAAAAAAACTTCAATAAAAAAATATCTTGCTAAATCCAACTCAGCGACAGAAAGAATATAGAATATGTAACTAATTTCCACACAGAAAAAACAATTTTGACAGCTGCCGCTGGATACATCATTGTGTTTGGTCAATACTGCAATGCCTGGCTACATCACTGATGGCAGCATTGTTGACAACATTCGCAGCAGGCCACGGCTGCACATTGTTTTTCAGCAGTTAGTGTTTGCAGGCAGCCGAAAGAATCGGAAAGAAGTCGCCGTGTCCTTTAGCATTTGGTTGCGATTCATTGCCTTGTTGTTTCCTCCGATGACCTAGCTGAGTTTATAAGCAATTTCTGTTGTTTCAGTGCTGCGGTGTGGCACCACGTTGAAACAACTCATCAGCAATTAGGATGTTTCTTCAAATAACAGAAGACAAATCTTAAGTGTGAGACCTCAGGAAAAAAGACAGGTGGAAAACATGTAAGGATGAATCATTAAGAAGGGTCTACACATGCGTCTATGCATTTAGACCGGTCTTATAGAAGGCGGGTGTGAAGTTGAAGGGGGTGGCGGATACGTTGATTTATACTTCCACTTCAATCCAGCCTCCTAAAAAACCTGCTTGGACACAAGTCTCCTTTAGAGTTTAACCAAGCAGTGAGAGAATTTAGATTTTCGGAAAAACTAGATAACGGAATTTACCCGAATTGCCTCGAAATTATCAGCATAGAGTATATAAAATATCGAAAACACTAACAACATCATTGACAAAAAGGTTTAATAAGAGTGATCCAAAAGAAAAGAAAAATATTATGAATGTAGCGATTCAGGAAAATAGGTGAGCATGGATGCCATAACAGTTTTATTTGCGCAGGATTAGTTGATAGATAACATAAACTTGGCTGTTACTATAATATTTAAGACAAAAAAACCTCAACCAGATTAGTGGCAGTGCATTGACCCTTAGCATAGTTATGTTGAGCAGCAAGCTCAAGCTATAGCTATAGCTAAGAGCATCATGTAATGCATCGTTTAAAAAGTTCCGATGCTAGCAATAAAAACACAATTTTCGACAAGATTCTCTTTTATTCATCAACATTTTAAGAAAGATATTATTTCAGCGTCACTTTATCATTTCTGTTACTTTGTTATTCAACGACTTGTTCAGCCCTTAAAAATAGGCTTCAGTTTTGGCGATCATTTCTTCATGGGTGCGATTTCTCTTTCCGGCGGTATGCGGTAAGCAATTCAAAATTGAATTCGTTGAGTTTTATCATCGTTGCCAACGATACAGTGCGCTGTCTTGATGGAAAAAAAATTGTTCACGGTCAATTGGAGCCATTTTTTGTGGCTTCGTCCTTCAAATGCACCAACGACGACATATGACATTCACTTTTGATAAAATTCACGAAAAACCAATATTTAACAAGAAGTTCGCGAACAACTAATTTGTAATGGAATTTTCACATTGTGAATTTCATCCTATAATAAAGATGATAAGATGATGAAAACCCTTCACTTGAATTTTTTTTTTAGCAAAACGGCCCTATTTTGTCTGAAATTACTCAGCTATCAATGTTTAGATTTAAATTGAAAAATTGAACAATAATAGGAGAAAGCAGATAAGGCAATGGGAAGATTGCTCGTTAACTGAGTATGAAGAAAAAAAGGTTCCCTTCGAACACATGGCGTATTAAAGTCACCATAGATGATGATAGGTGAAGAAGGAAAGTTAATATTGAGGTAAATGCATAGTTCAGAAAAAAAATCCCGTATCAAAGAGAAAGGGTTGCAGAACTAATTATTAAAGCCATAAAATAGCGCAATAAGCGCACGATTGTCATCAGATTTATTAGACTGTATGCCATTACGTTCAAGTCGATAAACATGGTGAAAGAGAAAAAAAATCAGAGCTAAAACTATATTTTCTTGGCCAAAGCCCGAATTTTTTTTTTCTATCATAATACCAAAGCTCAGGGGATTGCCCTTTGAAGCGAATGCTTAGCGATGGCGGTAGGGAAACACATATGGGAGAAGCCGATATCAATTATTCCATTATTCTTTTAAGTTCCACATTTATTTTTTATTTTCTAAAGCGCTAGGGTTATGCCTAGTCGCTACTTAAGCTTTTTTTTAATGCGGCACTTAATTAATGGAGCGCTGGTATTATGCCCAGTCGTCGACTGTTAAGACAACACAAGACGAACAAATACAGCCATGGGCACGGCGGGATTCGAACCCGCGGGCAGTAGATCCCTGCTTCGGACTGACTGACCCCCTACGCAAATCGCAAATCAGATGATCCTTTTCAACAAAAAAAAAAAATTAACACATTCCAGCTTGTTCCTCAAGCCCATAAGACTCTGGTAGTACGAAGAAAAATTGTTAGACTTACGAACTATGAGTGGGCTCTTCGGTTCTTGAAAGACCCAAGTTTCTCACCGCATTTAAATAATTTAATCAAGGTTTAGGATATAATTGCTAGATGATACCGAAATTTGATTGCAATGCTAAAAAATAAATCATTCTAAAACTTTTCTAGTAATCTTCCGTTTTATTTTCCGCCATTTCTTTGCACTAAGCCTTCTGCAGTTAAAAACGGCTGGTGACATCATGTTCCCGGAGTATGTTTTTCCAAAGTATCAAAAAAATATCGTTGAAATTAAGGTCGAGCGGTTGAGGAAGCACAGACTCCACGTTTTATAGTAACCACTCTTTTACTAGATGCGAAGAAGGTTTTAGATCATTGTCATTTACCAGAGAAAATTCGCCAATTAGTCCATTTTTTTTTCGTCAATTAGTCCAGTTTTTTTATGCAGACGTTCTTAAATTTAGATGCAAAATTTCCAAGTGATCATGCCATTCATGTGTTGTCTCTTGTGGTGGAAGGTTGTAGCCGGTGAACTGCGGAATGATTTGCTTGTCTCCGAAGGACGGTCTTTCTCTGGAATTGACAAAACGTGAATCATCGTGTCTTAACTGCGTGTTCGTGTCGTCGCGTTGTTGAAGACGCTTTTGTGTTTGTGTTTTAAGGTCAAACCCACCATAAACGGGTGTTATCGAAACCGATGGCTGATGCGAATCGTTATAAGCCAACCTAATCCTCGTAAAACAGGATACCGTACTACAAAAAAAAGTGATTATGCCTAGCACCTGAGTAGGTAATGACCTGGCTGCTAGCGCTGTGGTCCATGGTTCGAATCCAGCCATGGTCACCCACGGAGCTTTGAGCTCACCTAGCTTTAAATAGAGATACAGTTACCCAGTGATCAGTTCCACTTTCTTATGCATTGATAGCGATAGAGTCTCTCTCGACTTCAATCACAAATTTCGACAAGGGTTGTTGTGAGACTGTTTAACTTTTTATGGCTATCCATTGTGCTATACTATAGAACTACTCCAAATACTCACAGTTGATTGTAAATTTTTTGACTGTGACGCTAAATTGACTTTGGACCCGAAAAATCGCCGACCATCGGAATTCGACCCAAAAAAAAGTTACCTTGAATTTCAGCTGCGTAAGCATTAATATCCTGAAATTGGTCTGGTTTTTTCACATACTTTCTGCCATACTCCAAACTACAGCGGCCAATATTTACCATTAAAATAAACGGGTTTTTTTGCAATGCGACGGTTTCAACCCTCTTTATCTGGAAAATTTTCCACTGATTAGGCATTGAACTACCTACGTTGTTGTTTAAAGGTCTGTAGCTATTTCGGCGTCACTTCTTTTTGGATCATTTTTGATTATTTTCGTAATTTTTTAGTCCATATGTTTAAAATTTTCTTCCGAATTCGTCATGGAGCAATTCCGTAACTTATGCTTATTTGTTGAGTTTTATAACCGTTTGTGTGGTCGAACGTGGTCTGTCAATGATTCTTGATATTTTATCATACCTTGTCCTTTACACTAAACAATTATTTTTCAACTTCGACCGGTACTTTTCGTTAAAATCTAGCCTTTTCATCAAAACATTTTTCTCATGAAATACTTCTCAGATCTATTGAGAGCTTCGAACTACTAGGTTAATCCTTTCGCTACCAGAGCTTCCGGAGAAAACCCGCCACCATAGCCCAGACGTCTTGTTATTTAAATATGATACAAATTGTCATTTACTTTTGTGTGATGTATCGATAACGTTCTAACTAAGTGAAATTAACAATTTTAAAAACTGACACACACAAGTGTCACTGGGCTGTAGATAAATAATTCCTTTGGTAGCCCCGCCATCTCAAACTCAAAAAAATGGTATAAACAATTAGCATAAACTGATATTGAACATGTGTCACATATTTGTGATGGGGGCTCAAGTAAGAAAATCAGGTCGTCACATATACATATGTGACGCTGATAGAGAAAGGGTTAAAGTAATGGCAATAATGTAACCGGAAACAAAGCTGCTAACTTTGTTTTGCTTGAAATCAAAGGTTCAGGTGGTGAGTCAGCGTACTTTGCTGCACTAGTAATTTTTGAAATTTATATTTAGTGTGCTATGAAAGTAAAATACTGTTAACTTTAATAAGCTTTTACAGTGTAGAATTCATGAATTCTGAAAAAATACAGATATTATTTTAAAAATAAATAGTAGCTTATGTAAAGCATGCGCTACTGAAGCTATAGGTACTATTCATAAATCTATTAATTTAAAACTAAATAAATTATATATAAATTATTATAAATTAAAAAAATGTGCCAGCTAAAGAAAAATATGTATCTGAATCTTTTAACCGAATGCAATTAAATTAATGTACGTTATTTTTTATTTCCGCAGCACATGGTACAAACCGGTGTGGGGCCCTATCCTGGGGCGCCGGGATTTCCGCCGGCTCCATCACCTGTCAATGCCGAAACATTGTCAGTAGCTGTGGCGGTTAAAGCCGATCAAGTGTCACAGTTAAAACCAGATGGTGCTCCACCTCCTCCCACTTCAGTTGCACAAGTTTATATGCACAAAAAAGTAAGTAATCAAAATTTTTTTCAATAAATAAAAATTCAAAACTACTCAGATGTGTAGAAGATATTTTTTTCGAATCCGAATTCATTGTTCAAAGTAAAAACAAAATTAAACCGTTCGAAATTCTGTCTAGTCTAAAAGCACGGAGAAAATATGTTTTATATTAAATTTTAAAGAGCGGAAACTGTTAAGCTTGTAGACTTTGACATCATTACAATCATTTTACTTTCAATTCCTTAAATGAAAGTAAATATAGTTTTTGCTTGATCAATCGAATTTGTTCCAATGAATGCAAATCGGTTGTAAATAATGTTCAATAAAAAAAGAATAAAAGAAGAAATCAGTTTGATGAAAATTTAATCAATTTCTAAATAGTGTGTTTGATTTGGGTTTTCTTATTAATTGTAGATATTTATTGTTGTTGATTTTCAGACAACAAGCACTTAGACAAGCGTTTACTACTTTTTGCAATAATTTTTCTTTGTAAATCATTTTCGAAAGAAATTCCGGAAACTTGAATGTTTAGCCCATAGCCTTAAGATTAATGTAAAATGTAAACGTTTTTAGAGTAATTTTCTTCTTGTTTGATGAATACTTTCAAAAAAATAAAAACATTTGCATGGCTTTTGTATTGGGGAGGTTTTTAGATTTAGCGTATGATATGGTTGGTTGGTCTCGGAATGAAGGCAAATTACATACAGTATGTTGTGGAAAAGTAGCATACCTATACTGCACATGTTACTAATAAGATATGTTTCAAGGAGTTTTTTGACACGCTAAGTATTAAAATGCAACTGGGGATGCGCTTTTGATGTTTTTTAAGAATAAGATTATAGCTTTGCAGCACAAAAACGGAAATGTTTTATAAAAAAAAGCTTTTGTTTGTTTTCAGGGTTTTAAATGGAATGGTTTGGATAAATTTTTCGATTTAGAATGATGATGTAAATTTATCGCTCTCTGTTTGATGCGTTATTAAATTGATTTAGAAAGTTTATATTATAAATAGCATGATTTTAGCTCTGTTACATGGCCGCTACAAGCCAAATTATACACAACTGCTGCACAAGCCTGCATCTTACTGAACTCAAAGAGTCATTCAAAACGTCCTGCTATTGGAACTGAATTGAATATGCGAGTCTCTCTGATGACTCGCAAAACATACAAAATCCCACTAACTCTCTGATTTCAAGACCTTAATTTGAAATCCTCCGCCCTCATAATCTATTAATATAGGAGCACATAATACCTTGCTAGGATTTTTCTCCATGGCAAATAGGCGACGATAGCATCATTTAAATTCTTTTACTATATGCATAAAAAATCACACCAGACTCTTTGTCGCCCACCGCTAGCTCCACGAAAAATCGGCAAGAGTGCCGTGTAACGGTAATATCGCTCTCGTTTTCGCTATCAATAGCAATCGTAAAATACGTGTAGGCGGAAGACTATTTGGCAAACAAAAAGTGTCCCAACAAGAGTTTGCCATTTACCGAAATCGATCGAAATAGAAGCGAATGTGAGATAGCGATAGAAGGAGGATATTGTACATAAATATTTGAATAAAGGTTCAAAGTTGCCTGAACGGAAGTGACTTGGCGAAAAACGAAGGATCCATTACGGAGATCATAATAAGTTAAAATCATTCAAAGACTTGGCTGCTGCTTGTGTTCTGTTACCCGTACCTGTCTCATTCCTCTCGGATGTCAGCTTGCCAGGCTGTATCGTAGGCTCTGATTATCCAGGCAGAAATTAATTTCTGCGAAATTTAACCTTTGCTCGTAGTAGCGTAATTGCAGCTAACAATTTCATTTGAACGAGTAGGAAAACAGAGTGTAAAGTTTGTTTAAGCCCAACAACGCCTTAGAAAGGATTATTGCACGCTTGCAGCAATTGAAAAACGTGCTCATTGTGTAATTATTTCTCAGAATGAAGAAACCGCTCAATAATATGAGTGTGGGATTGTTTTGCGAAGCCCAAGAATATTTTGCATACTCCAAAGCTTATTGCCTAGCCTATGATTGGCTGAAGCAAAACAATAATTAGAAAACGCGCATAATACCATCTGGGGATCAAATTTCCAGGATCATCTCCGTAACTAATCGACCTCTCAATTAACTCGCTCAGTTCATATTTAACACTTTAAAAGCAGCTGTAGCTCCCTTATCAAGCTTCTATTGAAGGAGAAAAACCAATTATGCAGTTCAGAATAATTAGACAGTTCCGTTTCAAGATGAATAACTTGGATTAAGAAGTGGTTACTGTCCGAATGCATCATTGGTATCTAGAAGACTCTATCTCTAGGTCCACACTTTCCGAAAACTGAAAATTAAGTTTCCTTTTGAAACATAGAACTAGACGGATCTTCCCGAAGACAAACTTTTCTTGAAAACTACGAACTAAACAGCTTCGGAATTTTGTTGAATGCTCTTATGTGATTAAGTCCTTGAGATTAAAGAAACTGAATATGAGGCAATGTGACGTACCATGGAATAGTTGAATCTTTGTTGAAGTGCAGCTAAATTCATTTCGTGGTACATTTAGAAGAGGGAAAATTGCAAATACATTGCAATTTGCAGTTGTTATTATAGAAGCTGAGATTTGATTTAATCTCTCTTTTTTCCTTCATAACACAACTTAAATCAAAGTATTTTCGGTACATCTAAAAGACAGACATTAATTACATCAGTATGTAAGTATCAGCTTACGTGATCAAATTATTAAAGCATTGCTGACAGGCACGTAATTGAAATCAATTAAATTCTCTTTCCGAATAATCGTGTCATCATAGGCGAATGCGTTGTTATGAATACAAATTCAGAAAAAAACGCTCTAGTTATTCATTGTTTTGCATTTAACGGGACTCTTTCGAAATATTCATAAATTCATAACTCTACGCAAAATGCATTTATAATATGTATTGCATTTATATCGAAATCAATACTGTCACATACATATCGCGGTCAGCCCAAACTAAAGCACAAAAAATGTGTATGCAATGCAGTTGGAATTTTCTTCCCTCCTATTTGATTTCGGAATAGAAACTTGAGCCAAACACGTGTATAATTAACTGGCCTAAATGAACGTCAGTGATTACTTACGAAATATTTCGTTTCAAAACGCCAAGCTATTTCAGAATGCGATAATCCACTGTCGCTTTGGAATGTTTCAATGATAAACTTTTGACATTTCTGACCCTTAAGATCATCTGCGTAAGACCGTAAATTATTGTTGAATGTGTTTGAAATCGTTCTAAATCATTTTTTTTTATCAATGCTCAAGTGCTTCTGTATTCGTGGTGACATGAAGGAAAAATAACTTAGTTTGTTCAGAAAATGGTAAATTATTTACCCTGGATAATTTTATTAAGATATATTTAAGACAAAAAAGATGCGTTGGTCCCACAATGCAAATTATGAGCGAAATTATAGAAGCCCGTCTCTTTTGACACATTTAATGTCGCTAAAATTGTTGCAGTCAATTTGCTGGGTGAACGCATGGCTTTTGTTTCATGTGTTGTAGGTAGCTAAAAAAATCTTCGAAAGATAATTGAGTCCCTAAGCCGCATTTTAGGTCAAAATTTTATTTTCTAAAAAAAATCTTACTATATAGCGACTCGGAGTCCGCTTTTCCATTGCTTTAACCAGGTCGTACTTGCTCACCTATTGGTCGCCAATAACTTAATTAGCTACCATATCTTTTTTTGTGCGATGTGTAGCGTGACCAGAGCAATCGTAAAGTTGAAATTGCTCCTCAAACTTCCAGAGCGACTGAACGCGAATAATGTATAATGAGCATAATCGTTCTCATCCACGTAGTTTCGACATTACGATATATCTACCATGCCCATTCTGTCAAGGTTCCTTCGAAAATAACGATTAGGCAAAAGTCTACTTCTCCGTGGCCACGGCCAATGCATGTGTCCAAAAAACCTAACAATCTCGCCGTCCAGCGACCTTTATTGCTTGGCCTCCAGCGTTGTTCCGTTCGTGTACGTGCGTGAGGCAGAGCTCCCGTTCCATCCGAGTAAAAGTATGGATGGTGCCCTTACTATGTTCTCGCGCCAGTAAATATATCGGGGCTCATACCGATATCACCTTCACAGCGTCTTTTGACACCATATAATAGCTAAAGGCAATACGTAGGGAACGTCTACCCCAGATGCTGGCAGTCTCCGTTCTAAACTTCTTCTTTTGAAGTGTCTTCAACCAATTTTTCGCCCTGTACAGCAAGATGGAGTTGGTTGTCGCCATCAGCAGCCTCCGTCTTGTTTCACTAGGCCACCGATGTTGACCATCAACGTGCTCATACCTTACTTATGTTGTCCCATTATGTCAGCCTAGTATCCAACTACCTTATCGACTTACTGGTCTTGACTTGTGTTGAGTCCATCAGGATGACAGTCCGTATCCTCTGATTGGGTAGCAAGAACGAACTCGGTCTTCAATCTCTGTCATCTACCGTTCCACAATACTCATGACTTGGGTAAGTTGAAATTGGCCGAAATTGGCAGTTCTGGAAGGAATTACCGTAGCCACGTCATCAGCGAACCCCACCAGAAACACATCCGTTTGCATTTCCAGTCGCAGCAGTTCATCGTATACGATGTTCCGGAGGCCAGGCCCGAGGATTGCCTCCCATTTTTGGTAGACTTCTATGAAGTGATACGTCTCTTCTGAACTTTTAAGTTACCCGGCTTCATGACTGACGAGTAGTCAGGAATACGAAAGCTATACCCGAGGGTTCAAAGTAGTTTTGACCACCTCGCCAAATTAAATGGCATGTGGGCTTGTGGCCTGTAGAATATTCTCTAGTCTGCGGTCTATTTCTGACCCGGTATGCCCTGCGCTTGCATGCAAACGCAATGGATCGCAGTTCAGCGATCTCTTCATTCTCATTGTAGTGTTGTTTACTCCCACAGAGAGGTTTCTCTCTCTCTTTGAGAATCTACTCCATGGTGTTAGTAACAGTAATAGTAACTACTCCGCGGGTCCCTGAGTTCTTAATAGGTGAAGCCTTTCCTCCAGACCCACATTTATTTACCTTATTACCTCACTTCTGTTGAGCCTGGTTACATTCCAGCCAAGTATTTTCCACAATGAGCGGCGTTACTTGTGTCTGCTCGAAATCGCTAGCATTGAAGTCGGCCCCTAATATATGGCCACCGTTGTTAACCTCCAATGAACTGAGTTTATATTCGAATTCCTGCGATGGGTCATTTGGAGAATAGTAACAGATCACAAAAGCTATCTCTCCGTTTTCACCTATACGTAGCCGTTGCCATAACCGCAGCCACGGCTGCCTCAAAGCGTCAACGTTCCACATCGCCGCATATCCTGTGGCATCTGAAACCAAGTAGACGAGTTCTTCTTCCTATAGGAGTCAGTGATAAAGACGACCTGAGTTTTATTTTCGACGATGTGCTGCTTGAGGAGATCTTAAGCTGCTCTGTAATGCAGCAAGCTTCGTTAAAAAATCTCTAATATCTCCCCTGCTGCATCTTTTTGACATCAAGTGCATCCATGAACACCTTTTGCAGGAACTCGAATCCATGCTATGTTTGGCGCCATTGACGCCTTGCTTCTCTACGCAACTTGTGTTTAATCCTCAATTAAATTCACGTAGAAGAAAGCTATCTTGAAACTACTTTTGTTGACTCTCGCCTGTTCTAAATCCTTTTGCTTGAATGATATGCTGAAATCATTTTTTTCCAAACCTGAAAGAACTAAAATATAATTGGCGGAAAATTTATTTTCCTAAATTAGTGATAATTTTTCTAAAGTTAACTACTAATTATTGTATGTTTAGTTAACCCGATCTTATTCAATTTTAGGGGCTGCTAGCATGTATGGTCTCTGGTTTGAATAAAATAATGCTCGTATATCAGAGTTTGAGTCAGCCTAACTGTAAGTAGGTACCTGGGTGAAATCAGGGTTGAGTTTCGTATGCAACGGTTGTGAATGACATCGCTACCAACTTCAACCTCCAGACCCAAAAAATGAAATTGCACAAGTTTATTAAAAGAGATGGGGGTGAAAACAAATTTTGGTGATGAGGCTTTCCACTCAATTCTCTCATTGATAATAATCAATTATGAAAATCGTGGAGCCCTAGTGACCTTTAACTACTACTTAACTAAACCCTAATATATTAATCCGGCATTTCCTTTGGCTCTCAGAACTAAGCTATATAGCTGATTCGTCGTTTTCTTCAAAGAGCCTTGAAGCCATTGATTGACTTCTTTGTCTTCTTCCATTGAACATTTAACTATTTGCGTCGCTTAATTTTATTATTGTCGTAATTTTATTAGTATCGTATCAATGTTTACATTTTTAAAAATTTTATCAACTTTAAAATACTTCAGATTGATTTCAATACCTTTAAGCGATTTAAAAGAGAAAAGGTTGCTTGCAGGCGCTTCCACTGAACCGAAGTCCAGTCGCGAGCCTGCAAGGCAGGGTAAGATAGTGGCGGACCATCGAGAAAGCAAAAAAAGAAGTGCCCCGGGAGCAGAGTACCCTAGAACTGGCCGTGACGACCCCTTCTCAGCATAAGCGGAATGGATGTTTGCATGCCATTTTGCTAGCTCTACGCGGCTGGGGCGGGTCATAGAAAATTAGGTGGACAATACTTATATTTCCTCCATCATGAAAATATACTAGCCGTAATATAAAAATTGAAAGGGATGGGGCTTTTGTCCGTAAAGGACCAGATGTAGCTCTCAGGTATGGGCTGGCGAGCTAGACCCAACCTAGACGTGTCAAAGCACGTTGCTAGCTATCTGTAAGGGGGCTGAAAAATACACAAGGAAAAAAACTAAATGAGGGAAAAGTGCCTCCATTTAGCAGGCCTGAAGAGGAGGCAGACAGCCTCAGGCCCCTATTGTTGTTGGAGTCATGACCCCAGATGTTACGGGGCTACTTCGACCGAAAACAAACAAAACCCAAAAAGAAAGCTAAATGACCGAAGTCTCTCCCTTGTTCACCCAAAATCGAAAAGTCAAAAACTAAATCAAATCATAGGCTAGCAACGACAACCATTCACTACCACACTGACGAGATCGATGTGCCCTGAGAATGGGCATTTTCAGCGTTGTAAACTACATACATGCTGGGTATTTTCGTCTACCAAACGCTGGTATTTTCGTTATCACCAGGCGGTGCTATAAATTTATCATGTAATTTGTTTAAATAGCAATAGAAATTGATGTTGGGGGTACCCATTTAGGATAGTCACTTGTTTGACATTTTTTTTTCTTTTTGAAACAAAAACTAACTAAAAAGTCTTTAGAAATAATAATTTATTTTTTTTCACGAGTTTTAAACGCATGTTTGTTGACCGTGTAACGAAGTTACTTGCACTTTTCGTTTAACCAACTGTGCCAAAAATAGAATGCACACTGTCGTCGACCGAGCCCGGCCACGCTTTTAAATCGATTCCTCGCCGGTTAATCCCGGACTCCCAATCCCGTTACCGCCGCACTCTTGAAAATAGCAAGATCTAACGGGATCTCACTGTTTTCGATGCACATTTCTACAGTGCGCATCGAAATTTAGCGTCCAGAAACTTGGAATGAAATTTCTGAATGCTACAACCTTTCTAACTCTAGGCTAACTTGCCGTTTATCTATCAAATGTGCTTAATGTAGAAATAGAATCCCAGACTAGGGACCAACGACTTAGAAAACGAATGTGTTCTGTAATTTAACAATGCTACTATTTAATGCATTATCTCGTGTAGTCTCCTAGTGTGTGAGGTCCCTGATTCGAGTCCAGGTTCGGACGAGAAACCGAGCTAAGTTAAATCACGGGTTGAGTAAATCGTGCATCTAATCACTCAGCGTTCGTATACACATTGGTTGTAAAATTGCGAATGAAAGCCTCTAACTGTTTCAGCCCCTAGACCCGACAAAGGTTATCGTTATATTACTTTCATACCATTTAATAGAATTCTAGTATATTTTTACTTTACTTAATTAATATAATCTTAGCAATTGAATTTCGCATGTCTATTGCAACATGCAAAATCGTCGCAAAATTTGTTGTATTCCATCAGTAACATGGAAATAATATAACCAGCTGTTTTACAAATTTATTCCCATCTACATTTCCGCGCAAGTATAAATCAAAATAATCAAAAATTGTCGACGCATAAATCTGTTCTGCTGAAAATGCAAATTTTTATTATTCTTTGGTGGTTTTGCATGCATATCAAAAAGACTATATTCAGCCAACAAAGAACCGAAAATCGTTGTGTTCGCTAAAACATTCATCGAGTATCTGGAATTCAATCAGGAAAATCTGAAATTTGCATGTTGTAGTATTCCAGTGTATTTTCAATACACCGAATAGACAAAATAAAGTAATTTCAATATATTTATGCTTTTCGCCCTAGTACAAAGTTAATGGTTTTAGTGTTGAGCTTAATAAATGAGTGAAATTTTTGCGAAACGTTAAAAAGCAATATATGAAGGACGTGGGTTTTTTATCAACAAATGTCAAATTGCATGCAAATATATACGTATTGCTGTGGGTATTTGGTTGTGGTTCGTTTTCAGTCATCACAAATGTATGTATATTTAGTGTGGGTTGTTTTCAACATCTACTCTATTATATAGTTAATGGTTACTCGAGATCTCAAAATATTAATTTAGTTGCACTGATAATATTTATTTGCGCTATAACGGTATCGATAATGACATGCATCTAGTGGTGTTAGTTTTTGGATGCTACTTAATTATTGATATCTGTTTGTTTTCTGGGTTTCATTGAACACAATATTTTGAACATGCTGTGATGGAATGTGATTGATTAAATTAAACCAAAAAAAAAAAAACATCAAACATTTCGAATGATTTTCTAGCCCGTAGCATTGATAAATTGAAATTTCGATCAGTTATGTATGAGTCGCGCGGACAATCAATTTATTGAATGTAAATTATAATTAAAGTTAAACAATGCGTTGTTTCGGTACGTTTTAAACGTATTACTAACATCGTGATCTATGCTTTAAACAACTTGAAAACCGGAATCAATAAATTATAAAAACAATCTGTTTTGTTTCATTCTCCCGGAATGTTCGACTAATTGAAATAGATTCGGTTTTTTGTTCGGTTAGTTTCAGTTTTGTTTTTCCCGAAAAAATAAATGAATTGTTTTGTTTGTTTTCTTTCTCTTTCACTTGCTCGAATCATCGAATCTGAAGCAAACTACACAACCGACAGTTCAACAGCAATTTAGTCATTCGCCAATAATCGGAACAACACAAAATGCTGGTATTGTACCAACGTCGTCGGGTCCATCAACACTTCCATTAAATTTACCAGTCGCAAATAGTACTACTACAGCCATTACAAATGGAGTCGAACAACAAACAGTTAGTATAGTGAGTTTTCCAATACGAACAATTATTTATTTTCAGTGTGCATTTCATATTATTAACTAATGTTTTTGTTGGAGTATTTGGTTTAAAATGATTCTTTTTTTTTTACACATGCGGATGTATTGCGATTTGTGTTCGATAATGCATTGATTACATTATAAAACAGTATCAAAATAATAATATGACTAAATAATAAAATAATAATAAATTTCAGTGGAAATGAGATTCGGAAAATATATTTGTTTGAATCGTATTTGAAGCTGGATGGTAATTCCGATAAAATTACGATTGCTAAAAACATATATATAACTGAATATTTTTATAATATCGAAAATAGTAATAACTGTTAAGAATGCAAATTTTTCTAAGATTATCTTTCATTCAACATAGTCAGAATATAAATTGAATTATTTACCGAAATAATACAGCAAATGAGAATCCAACTTGAAACGCTTTCCATTACTCAGGGACGGGTAGGTATTATTCCTTCAAAGGTATTCTTGAAAAAACTTAATAACATAGATTTCTAAAACTTGTTAGTTGAAACATTTGATTTTAATTAATTAATTATTGAATTAATTTTGCAAGATAAGTAACAATATTCATATAGAAAAGAGTGTAAACTACCTTTGAAAATGTCTGGACAATTAGCAGCTATTTTGTTTCACTTGTTCTTCTTAAGAATTTCCCTATTGCAATGGCTGAAAATCGTTGTCCTAATAATTGACATAGGTTAGGTTAGGTTAGTGAAGAGGATTGCCGGGAACGCGGCCAGCATTAGGCCACCAGTTTGGGCCCATTTGCCATCCTCATGGACAATCACACGCATTCACACTTATGGTACAGCCATGGCACTGGTGGGATTCGAAACCGCAGGTCCCGTAGCACGCCGCTTTTTGACCTGACGCCTTAAGGTTGGTACTGAGTTCGAGTTCACGTGAAATTTTGACATGTCTCCATTATCTGGTCATTCTTTCGAGCGAAAATTTTGGCAATGGAGAAAAGCAGAGACAATGCTCATTTCTGACGGATAAAATGTCAAGAATTTCACTTTTCGATCGACTTTCATATTGGAAAGACATTTGCACTGCTCCATTTTCAAATTGAAACACCAAATGTTACTTTTTCGCTCGAAAGAATGAATTGCACAAACTAAATTGGCGTGAAATGATTGGAGACATGTTTCAGTGCCATCTACGTTTTCAACGCGAAAGCAACTTCAAAGCAACTTTTCATGCTAAGAACTTAGTACCACTCTTGCTTATTTTCAAGGTAAATTTTCGCCGAAACAGATTTCACGTGAAATTTTGTATGAAAATTTCACGTGAAATTGAACTCAGTACTATGCTTTAGCGATCAGAGCTACCGGGCCCCCTATAATTGACAAAAAGTGGTTTAAAAATACTAAATATACTTTTCATTTGTTTCAATTTAGGCTAGGTGCCAAACCACTCGCGTGTACTTCTGTAGAATTATTTTGCTCAAAGTGATCTGGTTAATTCCCTCATATTATTTACTCTCTCATCATGTAATTCACTTTCAGACTCCCAATCTTCATTTCATTTCTTACCTGAACTGATTCGAACTATATGCTTTGTATAATTACGTCAAAATTTTTTCACTGATTTGATACGAACATTTGTCAGGTTCGGCTAAATTTTCGTACCTAAATTCTTGAGGCTCGTAGTTTCTAAGCTATATCCGCGTTATTTTCAATAAAAATTAGATCATTAACTAAACCATTGCAAAACGGGTCACTCTATTAGCAAAATAGTAATCTACCTAAACCATCTCGTATTGCAGAAACCTATATTTTTATTGCCAAGATTGTACTTCATGAGAGACTGCAGGTTGGTCATTCTTGTTAGAAAATTTAAGTATTTATTAAATTTGACAAAAATATGTACGCAATGAATTACAATTTGAAATTAAATTTTCGTGTCTTATCCAGAAAAAAAATTACCGTAATCTTTTGGGTCTATATTGCATTATTTGATATTATGAATGAACTAATGAATGTTTTTTTTTTAACTCATAAACCTCTTTCTTGGGTAAAAATAATTATTTTAAGATAAACGCAATTATAGTTTATCGGTTGTTGTATCAAATACAGCTTTTAAGCTGTTGTTAGTGGTCAAAAACTCTAAAAAAATTTAGCGCCCAACGTGGGTTGATTCTACTCATATGAATATTCGATTTCATGGTCAAATTTTTTTTAATTACTTTTGATGAGTTTATTGCCAATGTCTAAAGTAAAATGAAAGCCACCCTATAATGCTCAGTAATTCGCGTCGTAGCGTTACAGTCCCGTTCGGACTTTGACTTCTATCAGATGATGCATGCAATTGTCTCGGTCCTCCAGTTACGAAATCTGCGCAGAAAGACCGTCAGTTTCGTTGCATTTTGTTGTCAATTTTTCACTTAAGTGCAAATTTGTACACATTTTCTAAATTTTAAAAGCCGAGAGTTTTATTTTGCCTGTTGAAGGTTCTTTTTTGTTTGATTCGTGATTTTCGTTTTCGCTTGATTGATTTTCAAGACCTACTTGTTTTGCTTCGTGGTCTAGATTCTGCAGGAGCTCTTTGGCAGTTGTGACGGGCCGTGACAAGACATTGATATCATCCGCGTAGGCTACTACTTGGCTGGATTTATACAAACCTTATGTCGACATGCAGCTTTCTTGTCACTTAATCAAGAACTAAGTTGAATAGCAGGGGGCCAGCCCATCACATTGCTTTAGAGCGGCAATTGTGTCAAAGGCGTCAGTCAGATAATTCTTGATTCTGATTTGAGATTCTGTGGATGTCACCGTCATTTTGGTCAATTGGGCTAGCTTTGTCATCATTATTTTGTACAGTACGTTTGGGGCAATATCGTCAGTTGCAGGTTCAAAGTCTACGATAATCTGGTATACATCAATGTTAAATTCCCAGTATTTCACGCGCACTTGTTTGATTGTAACGTCGCATCCACACTGTAGGCCATCATGTGGCCCATGTGCCACCATGTGGCCCATTGTGTGAACGGGCGATGGCTTGCAGTGGCCGACAGTGGCGAAGCATGGAAATGGCGATGGCCGAGGATGGCTTTCGGAGCGGTTTTCCACACATATAAAAGCGGGACATCATGCGCGACCAAAAAACCATGACTGGCCCATCTAGTGGCCCAGTGTGTGGAGTCAACTTTGTGATGGTGGCCATCATTGTGACCATTAGCAAGAGATAGCATTAAACGTTGATTAGTCGTCAATCGTCCAGACCTAGAGCGTCCTTGATACTGTCAAAATGGGCCTTAGTTTTATTTTCTAATGCTACCGTCAAGATTTTGTAGGAGGTACAGAGAAGCGATTTGTGATATAATATTTGTTTCCTTTGGATGGATTCGCACCACATTTGCGACATTTGCTTTTAATCTCAGATGTGCTAGATCACTTTGTGGATGGCCTTCATGGTTCAGATTAGCCGAAATTTGAATAGCCGGTGCTCTATTATTTTTCTGGATTCTTATAGCAAGCTTGACTTTGGAGTTGCTATGATGATGTCACCAGAGACATCTATTGGCTGTGATATTATTGTTTCATGTGCAAGATAAAGCATTTTTTTTTAAAATAGAGAGCTCATCTCCTCTTAAGCTGCCTATCTTCAACGATGATAGACCGATTTCGTCTTGGCGGAATATCGACTTGGGCTATGTTAAACTTCTTACTACTTTTTAAGCTTGTCTACTCACTAATTAAATGTTTAGCTTGTCTACTCACTTATTACTCACTAAGTTTTGGCAATGCTTTTCATTTGCTTGTCATAACATTTACGTTTCTTCCATCTAATGACTTTAGTCGCTACTCGTCGGAGGCTCTCTGAATACTCTCTCTTCGTCCTGGTGTTTCTTTCGATGAACTGTCTGTTCGCATGCTTTTTCTTTTCTAGCGCATCGTGGCACTCGTCGTCAAACCAGCTATTTCTTTTGCGTCGTGCTTCGTACCCTGAATATCTCATCGTTCTTGCACACCCTTATCATTCCTGGCCCTAAATATCTCATCTTTCTTGCAGACTCTCGCCGATAGATTTAGCAAGTCGAATCGCTTCGACTCGCAATCAAAAGTCAAAAAAATGTCGAGTACCCACAAATCAAGGCAAGCGAGCGCGCCACGCCGACAAAGCAGAGAAACTTGTCATCAAAACCCCCGTACTCTCTTAAGATCGTGATGAGTTGACGAGTTAAGATCTATCATAAAATTACTGACAAAAGCACAATTTAAGACGATGCCTGCAGAGATCATCACTTTGTCAATGCAAATTGTGTATGCATGTATATAAAAACTGCATAGCTTCCATTGAGAAAACTTCTCCTGGTAGGATAACTGTAAACCAATAGCTCATTTTATTGGTATGTATGAACTTGACAAGCAAACCATAGCTGAAACCGCTAAAAAGCCAAACCCATCAGTCGTCCAGTAATCGACCCAGTACAATGATTCTGGATCAGGTTGAACTACATGGTCTTATTTTTAAGGATTGGTTCCACAACTTTTTTTTTGTATCTGTAGGGCTACTGCTAAGCACCCTTGCATAACCGCCCTATTGAGTGCCGATATACTGATACCTGCAATTCTGCTACCATCGCCAGCAACCACTTTGATTGAGCTTATGAAATAAAACCTAATAAGCTTGATAAAACTGCATCATCCAATAATGGAGCTACGGTGCTGACATTCATTTAGAGCTCAATTAAAGAATGAAGTTTCCGACACCGCTGTTGAGGATAATTGAAGATTTTGTTTCCAATATCCTTTATTTGGTCCGTATATAACTCATTTAAAAGCCAAAAATGAAGGGGAAAATAACGATGATTTAGATGGCAAAGTATTTCGTATAACATCTCTCGTAAATGTAAACAATCTATTTAAAACCCAGGTTTTAATTAGTTGACATCATCATGATTCATGACTTTAAATTAAATCAGGTTTCAGACCTTTAAATTTCAATAATTATAGCTTAAAGTGCGAAACATTTTTTCTATAAAACTGTCAAATTCAATTTTGTTTTCATCATTAGGGTAGAGCGGGGCTTTAAGGTCCATTTTTACTATTTCGAATTTTATTGTGAAAACTGAGCAAACTACATTTAAATGCACAACGCCAATCAAACAATTAGTTATCTGGCCATGTTTACCCTAATTTTTGATTGAATTATCATATCAGAAATATGTTATTTTGCAATATTTCTAGATCTTGTCGTCTCTTTTTGTCCCATAGTTGAGGCAAAAAGAGACAGCCAGGAGGCAAAAAGGTCCAGCATTTTTTTTTCAATTTTAACAGGCTTTATGAAACATATAATGTATTTGTTTATGTTTGTTCCCAAAAAAAAAAGGTCACGATGATTCCAAAAACAAAACGCTTTATTTGGTAATTATAAGCAAAGAAATATTTTTCATAATTTTAAAAATCACTATATTTTGAAAAAATTAAACAAAGTTTTTCCAATAACAACAAAAGTTATTTTTTTCTATGTCGTTTTTCTCCTTTCTTTTTCTTAATCCGACTCAGCGTTCTCTGAATTGCAATTATTGCAAACGAAGTAAATGCTACAGTTGTTGGAAATACAAGGAAATACATTTTTCATGGGCCCATTGCTTGCAAAGATTGCATTGAATCCAACCTTCCCCTGGAACACTGTCAATATACTTCTCACAGCAAATCAAACAGAAATATTCATCATCTTGTAAAATGGCTTTTCTTGCTCGCTTATTTACTTTCCTTTTCTTGTTTATAATTTTAGCTTTACTTTTAATCGCGATTTCTTGTTCTTTTCGTAGATTTTCCTTTTCGGGTGTGTCCGTCAAAATAGCAGTTTTACGGCGTTTTCGATTAATGGCTGTCCTTCTTGGTCTAGCTTTAGGTAGTGGTCGTAAAAAACTTCCTGCGGATCCATCGAAGTACACGACGTCGAAGGCTGTAGATTAGATGTTACTAGTTGCAATAATGTAGATGACGTCGATGGCTGTGACTCATTATTGTCAGATGCCATTGGCCGATCTGTAACATAACTAGGCGCGAAATCAGCGTCGTTAAATTTCTCTTGATTGAAGGAAAATATTCCAGTTTTTTCGATTCCACTCATTATGTTACTTGGTGTCAAAGCTAAAGGCAAAGAAGTGCGGACGATTCCAGGGATATCGTAAATAGTCATTGATTTCCCGGCATTATTCCGCATCCATGCATCTTGAGCTGAAGACAGATATCTTTTAAAAGGTCCATATACAGACACGTCAAGTGGCTGTAATTTGTGAGAGCAATGTGGAGGAAAGGAGAGCATCACAACTCCATTTTCTTAAGCGAAATCTAGTGTTGGTACAGATAAGTGTGAAGAATGGTTGTCTAAAACCAACAGAACAGGATCTTGTTTACTGGGCCTAACATCCTTGATGAAATGCTGCATAAATATGAGAAACTCGTCATTAGTAATCCAACCGCTTGAATTTCCAACGCCAATGCAATCAGTCGGACCATCTCGAATGAAATGGTCTTGAAACTTTTTGCGTGGAAAAATAAACATTGGGGGAATCGCTGAACCTGTAGCTGAAACCGCTACTAAAAGGGTTACATTAGTCCCAAGTTCACCTGATGTTACTGAACCAACATTTCGCTTTCCTTTAGCAGCAACTATTTTTGATGGTTTGGTGACGGTTGATACGCCAGTTTCATCTGCATTCCATATCGATGAAGCTTTAAATTTAAATCGGTCCATAACTTCTCCTAATTTCGTATAAAATTTTTGCACATTCGATTTGTTGAATGATGTTGCTCTACTTAGACTTGTTGCTTCAGGTTTTCTAATAGAGAGACTTGTGTTTCGTTTAAGAAAATCAGACATCCAGTCTCTACCAGCCATTTTATTTGTATGCCATGTCTCCGACACACTTAATGGATGTTTAATAGCACAGTCATAAGCCATCCGACGAACTTCTTTAGGGCCTATGCCGTGGAAAATTTGTGCAAGTTTAAGTAAGTACTTTGCGATGCTAGCTTCTTGTTCTTTATTAAAAATCTGCCTTGGAGTACCATAGCCAAATCTCAAGTTGTCAGGGTCATTCATCATTCGTTTGATAAATCTTGACAATTATTTCAAAATCACGACATACCTATCTCATTGACTTATTATCTTGGATAACTAAATCTGCAGCACGTTTCATCAACTCAACAGATTTAGTTCCACGATCCGATTTTCTTTTATAGTTGCGGATGCTGAAATAAATAAACAAAACTGTTTCTAAACACCACCTAATTAGCTGGGGTAAAAAGGGCCATGTAGTAAAAAGGTAAAAAGGACCACATGGCCCTTTTTGCCCCAGACACGTTTAAGTATTTTTCTAGTTAATAAAAATTTTACTGTTCAAATCAGCAGAAAACTATCAATTAGTTATGAAAAACTTCTGAATCACAAGCACTTATAAACTTTGTTTAAGCTTTGTAAACGAAATATAAATTCTAGAAACTGAAAAGAATAATAATGAGAAATTTCACTTACGTCAATATTTTCAGACACAGTCATGTAACTTCTACTAGTGACATCGCTCAACTGCCAGCGGTCGCTTGTAATACCTCACACGTCCCCTTCTCACTGCTCACATAGTTCGGAAGAACGATGCGTCATTAGTTTTTTAGAAACTGTGTCTGGACCTTTATACCCGTGGACCTTTAAGCCCCGCTCTACCCTACCTCAAAGTCAATCAAAACTTTAAGACGAAAAGTATCCATCGACTCTCTGGCGATATGTGTGATTTCACCAGAAAACCGTCGTGCCTAAATTAACCAGGGGTGGCCATTAGGCACCAAAGTAAATCCGAGCGACATGTCCTTACTTTATTTTCTGTATCGAATAACTTACGATGCGATTTAAATCCATCTTATAGTTCATATCAGCATTCAGATAATCATAGATGAACTGTATAATAAAATCAACTTAAACTGCTGAGAATGCATTTTGTTGGAAATGAAATATTACACGAACAGCACTCGAACATCAACGTTCCCAATTACCATTAAATTGCAATATTCAATCTCCTTTTCGCAGAAAATTGTGAAGCTCTCCTTCAGTTCATAAAAACAACCGTGCCAGCTTCCTCTTTTTATGTATTACCTTATTTTCGGCTATAAATTTTACTTACTTCAGCTTTATTATCCTTTTATATTTTTCATTAACGATCAGCACTGTTTCCTCGTTTCCTTTTTTCCTGTGTTATGTGTATACGATTATTGTGTGCACATATACGTACATATGTTATGCAATCATACAAAACTGTATCGTAACATGAAAAAATTGCTCCCGGGCAAATTTGCTGCTACTCTTGGAAATTGGCCAGTAGAAATTGGACTATTATTCGCATTCAATTAGTATTCAATTTATGCATTGTCGCATGTAACTGAGGAAATGCTATTCGCACAATGCCGAGTAGAATTGTATCGAAAATCTCTTCGTGGGTGGGAGGAGATGGTTATCAGAGCATGGAGTTTAAGTGATAGATGCAACTTAAATTTTGTCTCAAGTTATGCTGAGATAGCATTCAAAAATCTTATTGTATATTTAAGCGGACGACAGCGCTGTCACATTTGAATTTTCGACATAAGTACTTCGTTCGAATTGTGTAAATTAGGTTTAAGTTTTATTTTGAAAAATGATATAAAAGACCTTCAATGTGTAGCATCTTTTAGGTGGCATTAATATCTGTCAAAGCGTCTAATTTTTTTCGTGAAAACTCACATCAGTTATGGTTTCATGAGTAGAAAATTAATACCTGTTTTCGTATTTGTACAAGCCAGATTTATCACCTCCTTCCACAAACAACTGTCAACAATAAATTCAAGTCATATCCTCTTACATCTCGAGAAGAAAAGCATTAGAAACTGCACAGCTTTCAAGCAACGTAATTTCGAATTGCATGTCAAAAATACCAAGTGAAAACTTTCTGAACAATTTACGATCGAATTTAAGCAATATTGGCACATCCTTGAACCTCTGAAGCTCGAAATGTGAATGTCGCGAGATGTGTATGTGTAATGTCGTGTTTGTTGGTGTGCAGCGGTAGTATGATAGGATGTGGTCGCACGTGATAAATTCTATGTATGGCGATGCGACCTGCTCTCTAAATGGAAAGCAACAAATAACCAGCATATATCAGAAAGATAAATTACATGGCCCTTTCGAATCCTCGGGGCTTTACAGTATGTATGTGAAGTCAATAGATATTTATTTTTGTATTTGCCCGTATATTTCTTCTTATGGGTCGAAAGTTCCATGGCTGCAGCACATACGAGTGTCTTTTGGAGAGGATGATGATCTCAGGTACGGCGACATATTGAATGACTGCAATGAGGAAAAGCAAACTGGGGTGGAGTAAATTGTAAAAATAGTGCCCTAATTTCAAATAAATTTGATAATACCCTGATGGGAACAGAATCGATGTACAATATATATAATCACTCTTATATGTTGTAATTTGGAGTAAGGGATGGCTAATTGAAATAGTGAAGTGAATGTTGAAGAAATTATAAATTTAGATCTTTCTCTGGATTGTCCGCCAGCAGATTGAACTTTTGTCAAGAGAGATTGTTGAGTTTGCACGGAATAGTTATAATGCGGAATATTCCATATGTGTCATGTGGGACCAATAGAAGCGTTAGCTTGAAGATCAGATAAGCTCGGACTGCTGCTCCCTGGATCGAGAGTAGATTGTAAGTTTTAGCTACTCTATTTATTTATTTATTTACAATATTCATCGCAACAGAATTCAAGTTCCAATTATGGCAATGAAATAAGAAAAAGATCACAAAAATAAAGATAATGTTTACAAAAAGAAAATACAATCCAACAATCTAATACCCCAACGCTCAGGTCGAGAATAAATACTTTTAATTGTCTTTTAAAGCTATAGAACGATTGTGGCAGAGTTCCAACCCGAATTCATTATGACGTCTAGGGATTCTGACGAAAGGAGAAGAGAAGTAGGTACACATTTGTACGCGCGAATAGAACAGTGAAGACTTCTCGAGACCTGTTGCCACGTAACGAACTGCGAGTTCGGAATGAATCGGTGAAGCCAGATATAATGCCTTGCTGCGATTTGAACAAGAAGCACTCGTCAAGCAATAGCCGGCGTGACTCCAAGGAAGGAATTTGAAGAAAGGACAAGCGAGAAACATAAGAGGATTAACGGATATTATATTTAAAAAATAAAGAGCGTGTGAACCTACGTTGCACACATTCGATGGCCTCAGAAAGGTATAGGAATCGTGGAGACTACACTTGACAAGCATATTCGAGGACACACCGAACTAACATTAAAAAAAGACCAACAAGTGTACGTATGTCAACGAATTTAGAGGCAGAGCGAAGTACCAATCCAGAGACTCAGGAAGCTTTAAATTTCAATTTAGGATCAAGAGTCACAGCCAAGTCTCTAAATTGACTGACGACAGATAGAAAATGAAATAGGAGATGATTTGAGGGAAAATGTCATGTGCACACAAATCATTCTGGAGAATAGTACAGTCATTAGCTGACTTGATGACTCAGAACAATTTCAGATCGTCAGCATGCAGTAGACAAAAGAAATCAATAATGGAAAGGCAAGTTATTAATACAAATTAAAAAAAGTAAAGGACCAAGGGCCAAGGATATACCCTTTTGGAACACCAGAAGAATGATGAAAGTGAAAAGAGGAGAGGTTGTTAATAGTAACTTTGCACTCACGGCTACTAAGGTAGCGTAAGACAAAAACCAAGTAAGGAGTGGCCCGAAACAACCAAACTGTGTAACTATACTCAATAATATTCTATGGTCGAGAGTATCAAAGGCTTTAGAAAAATCTGTATAGACTACGGCCACTTGTTCCGTGTTTGAGAATAGGATAAGGCTGGTCAAAGTAGGCTTACCCCTCACAAACCCGTGCTGTTCTGTAGCTAGGATAGGATGGATCATAGGATACATTTTAGAGAAGACAATTTTTCAAGGATTTTACTAAACAAGGGAGAAAAGAAATAGGACGGTAATTGGAGACGGAGGAAGCATCGCTAGTTTTGAAAATTGGGTAAATATTAGAAACTTTCCAGGGAGAAGGAAAAATACCGCATGATAGGCTTAAATTGAAGAGGATAGAGAGAGGGACGCACAATGAGGAAGACATAGACCACGCATAAAAATTAGAGAAAGAGAAAAAGGAAGGGATGGAAAAACAAGGATATGTACACGAGAGGAAGAACTTTTAAAAGAGGAAGAAAAAAAGTTAGCGAAAAACTCACATACATCTTGTAGAGCCATTGAAAGTTTCTTGGTTAGGAATGGAAGAATTTTTCTTCAAGGACCGAGTGTAAGACCAAAAATGTTTAGTATTAGAAGAAGAAATAGAAGACTCCACACTAGCAAAGTAATCGTGCATTGCCTGCTTCATTTCGATTTAGCGGAAGATCGCAGATTGCCTTCAAAACTCGTTGGGTGAACCAAGAATTTAGGAGAGTCGGAGGTAGGTGTATAGGTCATTCAAGAAGGAATAAAATTTGGAAAGTGCATGATCAATATTTAGCCCACGGAAGAACAAAAACCAGTTAATTCTTTGAAATTCCGGTGCCATTCCTGAATAATTAGCCTTGCGAAAATTGCATCGAGAAGCAACTGAGATTCCCTTCTCTGAAGAGTACGACAATGGAACATAAAGAGAAAGAGGAGAGTGGTGAGCGTCTACTAAAACATAGGCATGGAACACGGTGGAAACAGATATATCAGTAGAGGCAATATTAGTGAGAATAAGATCAAGAATACGACCATTAAAGCTACGCGTAGTGTTAATCTGCGAAAGGGAGTTAAGGGAAAGGAAGGAAGTACTTTGAAGAGCTGATTATTAGGCCTGATGCAATTTGAAACCGGATCCCAGTCAATGGAAGACAAATTGAAATCGCCACAGATTATTAATGAGTCAAAAGGTAAAATATATGAAAGTAAAAAGATAACTAGGTAAAAAATTGTTATAGATAACTAGGTAAAAAATTGTTACAGGAACAGTTGGAAGTCAGCAACGCATCAGTATCAAACATAGAGTGTTAGTGACCGTCAGTCGTCTTCATTTCATTTCTGACAGGTTTTCAGTTAGTTAACTGAGTGAGAAATGTCTATTATATTGTGTTTGTGAGGTCAGAATGTTGCATTCCTTGGATATGCATGAATTTGATAGTTCGCTTGATAGATTTCCTCATTTATTTATTTATTTATTTATTTAAATCCATTTCAACAGGCTTCTGCCCAATTACAAAAATAGAAAAATTAAATAAATCCAAAAGAAGAAAATAGAAAAATTAACAAATAAATGAAAATATAAGAACAACAAATTAAAGCTAATGTACAATTCAACATAGAAGAAATTGCAAACATAGTACTAAAATTAAATAGAAAATCAATCATTAAAAGAGGCTTTAAGAATTATGTCTTTAATTTGGGACTTAAATTGACAGAACGTTAGCGGAAAAGGACCAAGCTGAAGATCATTATGCTTCCTGGGCATACGCAATAGCGGCGAGTTGAAATAAACTTCAGAACGCGCGAAAGGAAGAGAAAACATTAATTGAGATCTATCCGATCGATTGACGTTACGTATACACAGCATATAACCAAGATCGGAGAGCATGGGGCTATGGAGCAGCTTGAAAAGTAAGCACTCGTCGAGGAACACTCGTCGGGACTCTAATGAAGGAATTTGGAATAAGGAAAGACGATCACTATAACAACAGTAAGGGATTTTGAATTTAAATAACAGTGAGCGAGTAAATCGACGCTGAACGTGTTCCACTGCAACACTGAGATATTTATGACGAGGAGACCACACTTGACAACAATACTCTAGGATGCTACGAACAAGTGAAAAAAACAAATGGAAAGAGGTAGCGATGCTAGAAAACGAAGAAGAGCATCTAAGAATGAAACCGGACAGACGAGAGGCCTTGGCAGTTATATATGCAATGTGCAGGTCAAATTTGAGCTTTTGATCAAAGTGCACACCAAGGTCCTTAAAATTATTCACAGCCGTAATGGAAGAGCCGTAAAGAGTATAGGAGTAGATTAAGGGTGACATTTTGTACGAATAGGACATCTGATGACATTTGGATATGTTCAAAGCAAGTGAATTATTCGAGCACCAGTCGCACAGAGTACAGAGATCGTTTTGGAGTTGGAGGCAGTCGTTGGTAGATTCAACTACTTTGAAAATCTTGAAGTCATCAGCAAACAATAGGCAGGGAGAACGAATAAAGGAAGGGAGATCATTTATAAATACTAGGAATAATAAAGGACCGAGAATGGAGCCCTGAGGAACACCGGAAAGAGGACAGAAGGGGGAAGAGGTGGACGATTGTACAGATACAACACAAGAACGACCAGACACATAGGATGAAAACCAAGACAAAAGAGAACCCGACACCCCATAACTTCGAAGCTTTGCAAGGAGAATTCTGTGGTCAACAGAATCAAAAGCTTTTGAGAAGTCGGTATATACGACATCCACTTGTTTCCGTTGGTCTAAGGCAGAAGCAACAAAGTTAGTAAAAGTAATAAGATTAGAGGTGGGAGATCTCCCTTTGACAAAACCATGCTGTTCCGGAGCAAGGAAGGGATGGAGGAGAGGAATCAGCCTGTTAGAAACCACTCTTTCAAGAACTTTTCCAAAACAACGAAGGAGGGAAATCGGACGGTAATTGGAAACACAGCTTGGGTCTCCAGACTTGTGGATGGGGGAAATATATGCAGATTTCCAACTGGAGGGGAAGGAGCCGGAGGAGAGGCTGAGGTTAAATATAATTGACAAGGGAACACATAAGGACGATGATAGTGATTTGGCCAAAAGGTTAGGGATACCATCAGAACCGCAACCAACATTGACATCAAGACAATCGAGTAAGGATTCAATTTCAAGAGGATTGGTGTAAATGGAAGATAGAGAGGATGAAGCAACATGGGGAATTTCACAAGACAAGATATGATTATGTTGGGAAAAGAAGGAAGAAAAATATTTTGCAAAGAGGTCGCAAATTTCACGTGGATTAGATGCCATAGCATTATCGAGAAACATGGAATCGGGGAAACGATGGGAACTTTTGAGGGAACGGACATAAGACCAAAAGGGTTTTTGATGATTAGAGCAGATGGAGGACTCAATGTTGGAAAAGTAATCTCGGATAGCTAGATTTACGACAGTTTTGGCAGAAGATCGTAGCCTCGAAAATTCGATGAAGTCCTCATGAGAGCCTGTTCGTTTAAATCTAGCTCGAGCGACATCCTTAGCTTTCAGGGCCGTCGCCACATCACGACGAAACCAAGGAGCGTCATTAGGCTTGCGAGGACGTCTGGAAGGAGTGAAACGGGAGATAAGGTTGGATAGGAAGTTGTGAAATTTTAAGACAAGGTCATTGACAGTGAGGCCGCGAGAGAAAGAGAACCAGTTAACCGAGTTCATTTCAGTTATCATACTAACGAAGTCAGCTTTATGAAAGTTAAAGCGCATGGCTCAAGAAGGAGCTCTAATGGTCAGAAGATCAACTTGAAGTGTGACTGAGAGAGGAGGGTGATGTAAGTCAGCTTGGACATAGGGAAAGGAGGCGGTTTGAACACTGATATTATGAGGGGGAATATTAGATAGAACAAAGTCTAGTATTTTGTTATTTACATTGGGAACACAGTTTAATTGGGAGAGTGAACACAAAGATAAAAAGGATGAGGTTATCAAGGAAATATTGCAGGATGAGATTATGCTAGAAAAGTTATGATTCCATATCAGGTTCGGTAAGTTGAAATCACCACATATTAAAGATAAGGCAGAAGGGAAGCTAATGTTGAGGTAGGTGGATAGCTCATCAAAAAATTTATTATAAACCGCAACTGGGGAATTACAAGGAACATATACTGAAAAAACAATGAGAATTTTTGTGGGAGCAAGGGTAACGCGCACAACAACACATTCAATAGGAGGAGACGGAGAGAAATCCATACAGAGTGTTCCTTGAAGAGACCTGTGCACTGCAACTAATACACCACCGCCATCGTTTTTACCTGATGTAGCTCGATCACGATCACGGCGGAAGACTGTATGAAACGGAAACAGCTCATTATCGTAAATATCTACTGTTAACCATGTTTCCGATAAACATATTATATGATCAGAAGAAAGAGTAGAGGAGAGATTCAGAGTGCTCAGCTTGGTCCTAAGTCCACGAACGTTCTGGTAATATACATGAATTGGATTGATCTTATTAAGTTCGAATGTACTGATTCCATTGGTTTTGATTCCTGTTAAGCACACATTGTCAACTAAGGCTAGGGTGTTTACGTTGTGGAGATTTTTGATCCTGTTTGATGAAAATTTTTTCGAGGTCTCCTGGTGAATTCCTTCCTCATTGTCAGTCGTGGTGGGTCCATCGCTTACTACTTCAAAGGAAAATGAAGCAATATTTATGAGACGTTTGCAAACGCTACCAACAATTTTCACGACGCCAACACGATTCACGCCGTCTCTTGCGTGAGTGTTTTCGATCATTCAACCGAGAGACCATTGAAGTGGACCTAGATTGTTCCCCTTTAGAATGACCACTGTGCCAGATGTAACGTTCTGGTAGGCCTCTTTCCAGCGCTACCTTTGCCGGATCTCACTCAGGTACTCATTTGCCCATAGCTGCCGCAACTGGTTCTTGACCTTGATCATTCCATGCCGCTTATGATGTGGTCTTCCCTTTTGAGTCTGGGAGTTAGCGTCCAGGATGCTAATAAGAGGCTTTACTAACTAGAAATGGCCAGTGGCTAGTATTGTTAGGTCATTAGTGCTAGCGGACATTGGGTTTAGTAGATGTGAATTTAGAAAGCCTTGATTGCTGTCACTACTGTGTCCAGCTCTTCGTAGTTCAATTGAACATTTTGGGTGTTCAAGGGCAATAGATGTTTTGCAGATTTGCAACTGCCTCCTAAAATCTTCCAAAGTGTGGAGTCGGTTCCAGAAATCGGAAGTTGGTTTCCTACGAAGTGCAAAACCAAGAGATAAACTCCTCACCTTTCGTAATGTGTAATGCTTCTTGCATTCATGACTTAGAGAGTTACTGCTCACAAAAATTTAAATATTTAAGAAATTCAAACAGTTGGGCTTGTTTTCATTATAAGGTGCTTATCCTATTAAAATTTAATGGTAGCATCTCTTGGCAATGACCGATGTTAGCCAGCACAAATATATCAAATCTGCTTCACGTTGATATTAATTTATTTTGCAAATGTCATTTTGATCTGATAACTGGATCATAAATCATAGGCATGAAAAGATTTAAAGAGTTACCGCCCAAAAAAGTTTCTAAATTTAGGAGAGAATAAACTTTTGTGGCACAATTCTATCGTAAATTGTTTATCAATTAAAAATTATTAATAGCCTAGAGATAAAATCATAAAAAAATGCCTTGGGCTGACAACCCTTTGGAAGTACCACAATCAATCCCATTGGAAGTTATGAGAATGGAAATATGTTTAGGATGGCCACCCGCAATAAATTAAAAAATTACGTAAGTTAAATATTTTTTTGCTTACGTTCATTGCAGCGTCATCGCAACCTAAAAATTTATTGGCAGTATCTCTGAGTGAATTCTCTTATCCTAATTTTCCAGCTAAAATCTATCGAAATTATTAATATGTTATTTTTTTGTTTGGTTATATGAAAATCAACTTACACTATGAATTTCATTCATCTTTTATTTAAGGGCTACCATTCTTATGGGACGCGGAATTTCGAAACTTTTAATTTTGCAGAATAGACAAATTATTGAATTTATACATTAGTTGATTTTTTCGCCAAAAAGCGAAAGTTTTTGCTGAACACCCGATGATTTGATGGATTATTTTTTCATGTGTCTATCATTATAAACAAAAACAAAAAAAAACAAAAACAAAATCTCATTATAAACAAAAATACGGCCTGTTCGTAACGATTTGATGACTCAGTGAGAAGTTATCACAACATGAAATTTAAAAATGTCCTTTTTCTGGTTTCATCAGCTGACAGCTACTCTACCCCCGCCTATGGTTAATCTGTTTATTCAGAAATTAACGCCATTAATTCTTACCTCAGTAATTAAATACCGCCAACACTTTGTAATTATTTCCAAAACTGTGGGTTTCTGAATAGAAACCAATCAGTATTCCTTTTCAATGTAGATTTCCATAAGCTTTTTTCCGCGAACATACGTTTTACCATCTTCTTTCCATATTTTTCTCGTTAGAATATTATACTACGTCCCAAAAATTGTTTCTTCGAAAAAAAACGAAGGAACAAATATACCCTCCCACTCTCATTTCACTTTTAAAACGCCTACTAAAAAAAATATGTAGCGTATACTAATGCGTAGCAGCATAGCCTTCCAGCATTCTAAATGTATCCCATCATCATGTTTGACCTTTCTTATTTCGTAAATGACATCCATCCACGTCGTACGCGTTTTGCATCTCCTTAGTGAAGGTGAAATTCATTTAATTGAAACGATGACTGAGACTATACAAACAGTCGCTAAGAGCCAGAAGGAGAATGGGGATGAAAAATACCTGAGAAATGACAATTCCAGCATGAGGATGACATTTAAGGCAATGAACGATGAATGAAAATACCTGCTTCAGAGACTGAACGACCTATAGCAATTCAAGAAAACGCAAAATCTTTCATAATAATTTTCATTGTTTTCATAACGGTTTATCGTCTTCGTCGTTCTTTGTTGTTGGCGTTCTACCCCCATCAGGGAACTTTGATTTTCGTTCTGATTTCGGAAAATTAATTTTCTAAATTACTGTTACTGGTTCTTGTTGTCGTTGGTCGTGGGACTATCTTTTGTTATATGTAGTTCGAGAAGAAAACAGCTTTTCATCGAAAATTATGATTTGTGAGTGTAGTGTGAGATGGATTTGCTTTGAAGTTTCTATTATGATGGCTAGGGGATTACTAGTGAATGTAATATAAAACAGATGCTATCAGATCTCGTCATGAAAATTCAATAGGACGTTATGTGAACAAAACTTTAGCGTATTGAGTGGGTGTCAATGAAAACTCTTTGATGCCTTTCAAGGAAAATTGAGAATTGATTTTGTCATTTGTAAAATAACGCTAAGCCCTATCCAGAGAGAAGGTATGTAGAATAACTCTTCGTAGTTTTGCGTCATCCAGCGTGTCTTCGTGGCTTCATTGACGCTTGGCGTCAAAATCATCAAACAAGGAATCATGTTGCTAGAAAAGTATGCACAAGGGCTAACTCTATTTACACTCTAATGATTGCATTCGGATCACAATTGACAGCTAACAGTAATGAACAAACAACAAAACTGCAAGTCACGCAACACCACTACATATTTGCCCCAATTTCGGCAACTTTGTTGGCGCTTAGAGAATTCGTTCCAAGGTAGGATCAATAATAACCTCGAAGTGCATTCGACCCAAGAGGTCAACAAATTCCGAAGAAGTGGGTTCTGGATCCCACTAAAGAAAGTCAACAGAAAGATTTTTGGAAACGACATTGAAGTGGCCGAATGTGGCTTTTGAAGGTATCAAAACAAACAAAACGCACAGTATCCAGTGCTGCCGTTATTTTTTTTGGAATAATGCTAGATTCACTTTTATTTAATGCTAAATAATGCTAGATCTTGTAAAATTATAATGCTAAATAATGCTTTCTTATTTAATTGAAATAAACATGGTTCAATATGAAAACAATATGTATATTTATATGAGGGTTGATCAATAAGTAATGATAATCGGTTATTTCTAGTTCGCATAAAATTCTACTACATTTACTCACAAAGTCAGCATGAAAAAAACATAAATAGGTCACGATTCCAGGGATTCAAAGTGCTGAAAGCACTAGCTCCAGTATAACACAGTTCATAGAGGAGCTACATTCATTTGAATTCGAACAGACGAAGAGAGAACATCAAAATAGGGACAAACGAAATTTGTTCGAAAATCTGTTTGAAAAAATGGTCTACCAGAGGCATATACGGTGACATGGTGAAAACATTAAGGGACTCTGCTCCTCCATATTCCACCGTTGCACTCTAGGTCAAGGAGTTTAAGCTGCGAAGAACATACACTGAAGATGAACACCGCGAAGGACGTCCATCCACATCCCTCACTGAAGACAACGTAAAAAAAGCCGAAGATGTCGTGTTGGCAGATCAAAGAATGAGCCTCAGGCATGTAGCTGAGGTCACAGGGATCTCACGGTAGTGTTCGAAAAATCTTTGCCAACAAAATACATATGAAAAAGGTGTCTGCCCGAGAATATTAACGGACGAGCATAACTAGAAACGAATCGACAATTCAAGGATAAATCTCAAAAAGTTCCAGGCAGATCAGAAGAATTTTTTGTAACATTTCATGACCATGGACGAGACCTGGATCCACCATTTTGATCCAGAAACCAAAATGCAATCGATGACCTGAAAGCGACCCTCTTCATCGATGCTGAAGAAATTCAAAGTGTCAAGTTCGGCAGGAAAGGTTATGGCATCAATTTTTTGAGACACTGAAGAAATTATTGTGATGGAATATTTGGAAAAAAAGAGCCACTATATCAGGCTCTTACTAAGCTGACCAAATAAGAAGACTGCGAGAGGCAATGAAGGAGAAAACACACGGCAAACTGCGAGCTGGAGTTCTGTTTCTTCAAAATTACGCACCGGCTCACAAGGCTGCAGTTGCGATGGATACAATTAAAAAAATATGCTGTAAACACGTAACAGCGGCATTGTCGCAGCGGCGCCGTACGGGGAGGCGTGAATGCTGCAGTTGAATTTTGTGAACCACAATGCAGCGACAATGTCGCTGTCAATGCAACCTAGGCACCAACATAATTCTTTTTTTTTCTTTTGTATTGCTAAATCCTGTTGTACGAGGATTAGGTTGGCTTATCACAATACATATCAGCCATCGCTTGTCTATTCCACCAGACTATTCAACCTAATTCAAGTAGACTTAATTGAGTGGTGATGCCAACCTACGGTTGGTATCACCCCTAGCAATGCGACAAAATTAGAAGTTTAACAAATTCTGCCGCTGCGGCAAATTCCGCCGCAGGCATTGTGAACATTACCATACAAAACAGTGCATTCTAATTTTTTGACTGCGGTTCGCCGCAGCCAACTGCGGCAAATCGCTGTATTGTGATTAACCTAATAGGATTCGAACTACTATACACCCACCCTATTCGCCAAATCTAGCTCTCAGTGGCTTTTACCTATTTCTTCGGCTCAAACAACACCCTAGATGCTAACTCCGAATTTCGAATGCCGTTTTGGAAAAAATAATGCTAGATCTAGCATTCAAAATGCTAAAATGGCAGCACTGACAGTATCCCACCACAACCCATTTTGAGTTTTGGGGTTGGTAGAGCTTTTTTTCACAACCGTAATTTGCACGAGTCTAAAGTGATTTTATCACGCCCCACTTTACCGCTGGTTTGACTCAGTTACGTATTCAGAGCTAGGTTAACTCAAAGCACGGTGTGCGACATCCGTTCTGACTTGGATTCGAACCGAGGACTCCACACACTGAAAGCCAGTGCAGTAGGCTACATAATCTTCGTGTATCTACGGATTTCTAAAATGGGAAAAAAAAATTTTGGAAAAAGTATGACATCTTCTGATCCAATAATTTGACTGAGTGAAGAAAGCGTTTTTTGGGGAGGTGATACAAAATGAGTCATTTTGAAGATAGTATGTAGTTAAACGTGGAATGTTCGTTCCTTTTGTAGTCTAGAAATAAGAAGCTTGTATTTTACTCAGTCTTATTTTGTAATTTTAAAAAGTGATCGGGGCCAAACTGCAGTACCGCTGCGAAAATATTGAGAACATTGTAGAGCCAAATAGAATTCTGTGAAGTAATGGTACAGAAGGTACCTCGCGGTGATTAGGAAAGTAGTATTTCACGTACCAATTGTGGTTCGAATGATTTCGCTTACTGATTTTACTGTCAGCCGCCTTTTTAACTATCGTACAGTTCGTAATATTTCCGATTCCAAAAGAGTTCTCTACTGCAGACTTTGGAATAGTCTTAAAAGACAGCTCGAGACCACACGCGAAGTCCGGCGAGTCTAAGCTCGTTCAACAGCTCTAGAAATCCGGTACAGGGTGAGTGAGTGATGCCCACGGCCCGTATTCGACGAGTTATACCGGGACCCAAAACGAACTGCAATCAGACATACTACAATTAAAACTACTAACTCCAACGAAATTTCTGAATTATTCAAACTTAAATAAATTTCATACGAATAAACCATCACACAGTTATCTCCTCGCAAAATCATATATCATTCCCCCGTAGTAACTTCAAATCCAAACTCCATTCTCAATCATTCTACAATGTTATTCTATTTTCAAAAATTATTATTTCAAAGCACTTACTGAAAATGAATGCAAGCAGTCAACCAAACAAACATTCATTTCAATTGAAATTCAAATGCATCATATTAAATAGAAGGATAACATAAGTCACGTTCAGCCTTGACTGATGTGAATGATGAACATAAAAACCTTTCACATCAAAACATTTCGGATCTGAAATACATTATAAAAGTATTTTATGCCGAATTCAATTTACATTTTCATTTGTGTGAAAGCTCCCACCATTGCAAAGAAGAATTGTTTGGGGCTGGTGGCAGTGCGTGTGATTGACAAAAACCATGTACCATCGGTCCACAAGTTTGAAAATTTAACGTTCCTGAGAATACACAGCGCGTGTCAAGTCCTTCTTTACGAGTATTTTCATGAAATTTGTTTTGGTGTTGCAAATTTAAAATCTGCCTGCTTATTTTCTTAATGGATGGGAAAATATTCAAAATCATATATGAAAAAGATTCATGAGATTTTTTCATCAGAATTTGCTGGAATCAGTAGGACGATAGAATAATTGAATTTGATTTTTTTATTGCAAAAAAAAAAGCAAAATTGCTTAATTTTCTTCCAATATTAGTAGTACCCGGTAACCGATTACAGTCAGTTGGGATAACTTTGAAATATGGAACGACACGTGTGGTGCTGGCCAAATTATCCAGGCCATTTTTTCGAGCGAAAGGGATCGCAGGACTAAGGATAAAGTTTCAGTTTCGATCACCGCACGTGCTAAAATGCTGAGTCATCTACTGATGGTTTTTCCTAGCTATAACTTTTCAAATTTGTTCGCAGCCTGATTTTGAGGCATTCCATTGTTATTGAAACGCTGCTTTCGATTAGTTGAACGTCATTCGCAAATATTATGAGTAACCTTGCCCGAAAAAAAGTTCCAGGAGAATAAGCGGATTTAATGGATGGGACCGACAAGAAAGATAGTAATTAGGTGAATCGTTCGAATCAAGATGAAAATCACTAGCCTCAAAATACAGTAGATTATACTTTGATTGCTCTTTTACTCCTTGAATTATTTTCACGGCATACATGACACCAATTGTAGGATCACACATCCACCATTAGGATAATGCTATTGATATAATATTTCTAATATTCATTTACATTACACAATATAAAAATGAGCCCAATAATAGTCGCAGTATCAAAGTCAGTAACATAGTCGGGAGTCAAAGTTTATCGTAGGTTGGATGCTAATTGTTTTATATTGTGTGATATAAAAATTCTCCGCGGTTTTTTGGTACATTTTGGAACAAACATTTTCTTTATTGAAAATCAATTTTAATCAAGTACATAATGGCCGTTACTATCTATGACCTTTGCCGTTTTTCGGGTAGCTTCATAATTCCATCGGTGTAGAAATTCTGGGGTTTATCATTAAAAAACCTGGCCAAGTGATTTTTAGCAGCGGTCCGGTCGGCCAATTTCTTACCATCAAGTGAGTTTTGCAGAGACCGAAACAAATGACAGTCAGACCGTGCAAGGTGCGGCCTACACGGTGGGTGTATCAAAACGTCCCAACCAAGTTCCGTCAATTTGTTCCAAGTCATCAAGGATGTGTGTGGCCGCGCATTATCGTGGTGAAGCATAACTCCCTCTCTGTTGGCCAATTCTGGTCGTTTTTTCTGGATTGCTTCGTTTAAACGATCGAGCTGTGAACAGTACAGGATCGAGTTGATGGTTTTGCCACGTTGCAGCAGCTTATAATGGACAATTCCCTTCCAAACCTACCAAGCAGTCAACATAACCTTCTTTGCCGACAATCCAGGCTTTGAAGTCGATTGCGGAGGGTGACCAGCCTTTGATCATGATCGCTTGCGTTTAATATTCTCGTATTTCACCGATTTTTCATCGCCAGTAATGATTTCCTTGAAAAAAGGTTCGATTTCATTACGCTTCAGCAGCGTTTCACTTGAAATAGTTCGGTCAATCAAATTTCCTTGCGTTAATTCATGTGGCACCCAAACATCGAGCTTCTTTGTGTTTTCAAATTATTCCAAACTATCATGTGGTGTATGTTTAGTGCCTCCGCTACTTATTGACAGCTTGCGTGCCGGTCTTGCTTCACCAGTTGCAAAATTTCATCAGCTTTTTCAGTGACTGGCCGACCAGAGCAAAGTGCAGCTTTCACATCGAAATTTCCGGAACGGAATCGAGCAAATCACTCCTGGGTCCTTCGTTCTTTCAAAGCATTCTCCCCGTACACTTTACAAATTTTTCGGCTTGTTTTTGCAGCGTTTTTACCTTTTTTATAGTAAAAAAGCATTACATAGCGCATTTCTTCAGATATTTCACTCATTTTCGAATCAATATAACATTTACACGAGCAACAAATTGGAAAACAATATAATTGTTTGAGATGATCGGGTGAGTGTTACTTAATATATAGGCATCAACATCATCTTGTGACAAAAAACCGCGGTGACTTTTTATATGACCCAATATAATCGGGTTCCTGCAATGAGACATTGCTGGTAAAATCCTAATTCTTTCTATATAAATTCAAATGAATTTCTAAAGTCATTCCCAAATTAATCAAATTATTATATTTTTCAAATCAAGTAGTCAAAAATGTAAATTGTACCTTCGGGCTAGCTACATAGATGCAGTAAAATGTATTATGGATGAATTAATAGAACGTATGAAGAAAACTTACAAGTAAAAAATGTAAGTAAATGTATTAATAGAGCGTTTGAATGCTTTAAAACTTCGCAGGTCACTTTTCAGAATCAAAGTGGATAAGTGGATTTTAGGGGCTTAAAAGTACAATTTGCAGTCTATGATACCTAATTAGCTTCTGTGAATCATAAAACTTAAAACTCCTACCATCAGATTTCTGATTTCCTTCAAAAGATTAATGGCTTTGTGGTGTAGCCACGCAACATGGTATCCTGTTTCTAAACTCTAGGTGTCGTATATATGATTTTTTGAATTTTCAGTTTTTGCCAAATCTATCAAATAACGATTCAATTTACAAATAGGTCAACCTTATCGTCTGATCCTTTTATGAAAACATTAAATTTTCAAACTCTTTTTCCCGCTAGCCTATAGCCCGTACCATATGTTCGCTAATTCAGCCGAACTGCTATAAAGCTGTCATCCCTTTAAATTTGGTTCGTAGTGATTCTTTATTTATGTGGTAACACGGTCGCCAAATGTCGACAGACATCGTCCATGCTGCAAGGGAAATTTCATAAAACATCCATGACATTTTACTGGCTCATTGCTTTATTTTCCTTCTCATACAATGCGACCGACTATTTCATCAAAAATTATTAGCAATTTACAGCAAGTGTGAAAACACTACACATACACAAGATATAGTTGGGAAAAATCAAAAGATACTTGAAAATTATTATACGCAAAAAGGTTGACGACACCTGCAAATAATAGCATATTTTATGTATATGATGCTCCCCAAGCACGCAAGTCTTTGTCTCGTCAAATAATTTATTGCTTTTGTTATTATATGACACTGCAAAAATAATAAACATCAAAAATAGTCGATTTTTCGCTTGGAATGTTCTCATAGAAATACAATAAAGAAAGACGTAGAAAAGGGCCAATGTAATTTCGAAAGAATGTGTTAGTTGGAAATTGGACTGGTTTTTTGTGTTTTACAGTTATTTTTCTTATATCGGAGGTGGAAATTGCAATATAAATTTTCTAGGGTGTTTTTCTAAAAGCAATACATAGATTTATTTTCCTGAATAAAACCGACGAGAATCAAATCGAATGAAAAATATTCATTCACAGTCATGGTCCCTCATACTATGTTTTAAGTCCAATTGTGGTCTATGTTGTCCTCGCCTGTTTTGGATGAAGCGTATCCTGTAGGTACAATTTTTTCGAGTATTTCAGGCTGTATCTCATGAACAATGTCCTGAATATTGGAATAAAGGGTGGTTCATTTATTAGTTTCTTATCAAATTCACTATGAAATAAAAAGAACAACATATTTTTTTTAAGAGTTTGCTTTACGATATCGGAGCGCTAGTTCGTAAGCATACAATTCCTAAACCAAATTAACACTCTACACGAAGATCCTTGTACATAATTTCCCTGAGGGTAGTGCGGTTTACCCAGATCTGCTGCTACATGAAAAACTCTTAAGCAAATATCAAATTGATTTGCCGATGTTCCTTTGGATGTAAGCTTTCAAAATTTCGAAAAATTGTTTCAGCGCTAACAGTTTTAATATCAACCGATTACATATTTTCCATCATTATCTAAAAGCATTCAAAATAGATTTAGAATATAAATATTTGATTCTGATTTGATTTAAGTTAGTTAGCAGCCCAATTCGTGAACTTCTGACAGAGGCCATGGTTTACTGGCTTTAGTTCCTAAATCAATTTTTTCTTATATAGGTCTAGGCTGAGATTTTGTACCCAAAATCTTCCACATAATGGACGCCAAAGAGCCATTTGATCATTACCAAATGATTTTTTTTGTCCTAGCGTAGATGGCCAAAAAGAAAATCGTCTTGCCACATCCCCGAGTGACCTATCAACAAGGGGTATGTGACGTTTGACTCATTAAAAAAATGACAATCTGCAAGCCCACGAGGTTTCGAGTCGGGACCCGCCTATGCACTGCTTCGACCCGGTCGTGCTGACTCACCTATTGGTAACCACGGGCTTCAAAAACTACCACAGCTCATGGGTCGGTAAGGCAACCCCCCTCCCGCTATATGGACATTACTTTCTCAACGTATGCTGAGACTCTGCACCAGTTCTCGTTGTTTCGCAGCCTTGTATCCACAATCGTTTCAGGCGTGATCTGACCGACCGTGGTCTCAATGGTATGCCTCAAACTTATGTGCTGAGTATTTTCTGAAGTAATCGTGCCCTATCAAGAATGGACAAAGCTAACATTTTACCACCCCGTGGCTAAAGTGAAGCCAAAGCTCCATAAAATCGATCAGCTTAGTCGTCCAGTGTCCTTTATGACGTTCATTCCAAAGTTGTTGCCAAAGTTGGAGGGTTTCCATACGCGCGCGCGTCAGAACCTCAGTTCTGCCGAGCTCTGAGTGAAAGAGGTACCCTTCGTTGCGTTTTCGCACAAGTAGATCGATCGAGAATACTCCTGATACCAGATCGTGCGCTAGCTAAAGAGGATTCGCAGGGCGCCCCATCGATCCACCCACCTCATGACTTGCTTAAGCCTAATTTGAGCAAAATCGGCAGATCTAGAAGTGATTACCGCTGCGACGTTATCAGCGTAACCTACACATGAACTATATAAGTCCAATAATAGGCGCGATTGATCGTCCACCACGACTTTAAGCGACTCGACCGGCACCCATCAGTAATCACGAATCAGCTGATTTTAAAAATAACTCTTTTTTGACACGTTAGTATTCTTCTGGTGTGAGTCTATTTATTGTTATTTGGTAAGCAATGTTGAATATAGATGCTAACTATGTAGATGTCAACAAAAAACTGTCGGCTTGAAATTTGTCTCTATTAGAAGATTTATAAATCTAAGGCAAGATTACTTTGCTTAAACTGAGACGAAATGAAATGGATTTTTTTGCTGTCGAAAGCAGTTCTTTTTACGATTTTTGAAGCCATGATAAATCTATGACTATGATTCGAGTTGTGGCTATTTTACCTCTGATTCGCTTGATGTTTGACTATGATCTAATATCCGTATCAGTAATCGTACAAAGAATCCTCATGCCATTCAACTACACAAACTTTATCCTTTTTATACTTACTCTGCGATATAACCATAATTCCATTCTCATGTTCTAACAAATTAAACACCAAAATATGTAAGCTCTGAAACATTGAAAATAAGCTATAAACGTATTCAAATTCGTAGTTGAGTTTGATGATGCGATTTGATCTGCCGAAAACCTTATTTGTCAATTTGTTTCATTATTATTATATTTACAATACAACAAAAACTTTTCATATAAAACACAATAGGGAATTAAATTTTCCTGCAAAACAACCATATTTCAATTCAACGGAAGAGAAAGAAAAGCCCACTTCACTTTTTATTAGGTTATCCTTTCTATAGTACACATTGCCTGTAAACAGCACAACTGGGAATTAGATCCTAACCACATTACGCAATAACCGTGTAGATTTGTGTTAGTTAACGAAGTTAATTGCTTTTTCAGCTCATCCACCCCTTAGCCCGTAATCACCCTGAAATCATAGTATCACTAGTGCACGAAACAAAACAACACATCGAAAAGTTGTCTGTTGTTGCTTCAAAATCGAATGATTCTCAGTAGTGAGATCTCCTAAGCGTAACAAAACAACGTATCTCCCGTTCGTTTCATAATGGAGATACTACAGAATACTTCGGGTTTTGTTAATTACCAAGCATTGGTGTGGTACAGAGCAGTATATGTATGTAGGGAAGCTAGTCTAGAAAGCAGCATCGCAAACAACATTGTAACAATTAATTCAATTTGCTCGGGGTAAAAGGTCCTTTTCAACTGCAATATCTCTCCAAACGTGTTAGGACTTGAAATTGGAACAACGGGATAAAGAAAACAATCAATGATGTAGCAACTAAAGTGGTGGAAGATATGCGGGTAGACGGGTGGCTTTAGCTCCTCTATCATGCAGTTCATTTGAGCGAAAGTGGAAACTATTGGGATCATTATGATACCGATTTATCTATTCGAGGTATCTTTTGGCGTTTATTATATTTTACCAAGAAACATTCAATTTAAATGCTGGGAAAATAGTGCTTGCTACGTTGCAGTAGCTAGCTGCTCTGATACCAAAACTAATTGCTGTTAGCGCGATAGTGGCCGGGTAGTTGGTTGAAATCATTATTAAGTAAAATTGTAAATGTTGTTGCTTTCGGGCATGATTCTCATGAATTATTGGTAATGTTAAGCTTAACTTCTCGCCACAGGAAAGATTTTAGACTTGTGGCTAGGATCTTGATAAATATAATAAACAGATTTCTTGCTGTTCGGCGGCTTTATCAAGAACGTGAGAAATTGAAAAGCATCTAATATGTTTGTATATACGGTGGTGAGCAAGTTTATTTGAAGGACAAAATTTTCTGTAGCTGAGGTACATGAATTGAATAATATAATAAGAAATACATAAAGGTTAATGTGAGCAATATTTAATTGACTTCAGATGACAAAATCAACTCAACCCTTGACCGATCTAGGGGTTAGAGCTGGTAGACAACTGCATTCACAAATTTACAATAATTGTGTGCACAAGTTGGGTGTGATTAGTTCCACGACTGACTTCACCCTTGATTTAACTCAAATACTCATTCAGAGCTAGCTTAAATCGAAGCTCGATGCGCGGTCCCTCGTTTGATCCTGGATTTGAACCGAGGACTCCACACTCTAGAAGCCAGTGCTCTACCCACTAAACTACATCAATTGAATGCCCCATCTCGGCTCGACCTAATTCGTTGATAGTTACTCCGGCATGGAAGTAGATGAAAAATTTGAGCGCGTTGCTTGCCCCAAGCTCCGGCCTGCCCCTTACAACTTCAAATGTGTCCCAAATCATCTTTGAATTACTTGACAGTTAAAACGAACAATATATCCCATTTCCCGAATTGTAAGTCACGTTTTATTCAAAAGTAAAATTTTCATGTTTATTACTGTAATATATTTCCACTAGGACCTATTCTTGCTCCAGCTCGACCACATTTGTTCACTATTCTCTTTATCGTTCCCAAATTTTACTAAATAATTTCAAAGATATTTAGAAATGAATAGAAATGGTAATTATGATGTTACCCTCTGAAATCCCCCGTAATTTTGAAGTAAAACAGGAAGCTATTTATGAAATGAGTTGGGTAATGTTTCGCTTGGCATAAAAACCTATGAACAGTGCTTTGGAGATGTGTTCGTAGTTTTGAATACGGGTAGGCTACGAGCAGAAACCTGCAAGACCTTCAAGCATAAATTTGAAAATGATATGATGTGCGTGCCTGTTATGTTTACAATTTATACATGTCCCAAGCCATAAGCAATTCTTGTTAACATTGTTATGTAAGTGGACGGTGGAAGCTGAACGTTAGACTTTGCAATATTATGAGAATAGTATACCCCTAGAAAGACTGATTTTCGAAGACAAGCAGAGACAATGCGCAGATTCCGATTCATATTGAAATATTTATCAATTCTATTTCGTATTCTCACGATCGGATTTTCAAATTAAATATGTAGTACGTGGAAATTTCATGATAGCATTTTTCAGTGCATAAGTGGCCAAATTTTCGGTAGGGATAGCTGCATTGGAGAATACGTCAAGCATTTCAATGCTTTGCGAATTCACACAGCTGCTGCTTCTTTCCAAAGGTGTTTATCATGCGAAAATGATAGAATCTCTTGAAAAGACAGCGACTCTGAACTACTGTAGAAAGTAGCAATTGCCAGAAGCCGGGAATCTCAGAAGCAATTCAACATCTCCTGTCCCTACTGTCCGACGCTAGGGAAGACCAGAAAACGCTACTTCAGTGAGGTCAGTTGGCGGTCGGATTCCTCGCACGTGACTCAGCAGATGCTATATATTATCTTATATATTATCGCTCTGAATCAATAGGTCTATGCGTGACCTCATGTCAGCCTGGAAATTTCTTGCTACAACAACAACAACAAAATGACCGTTGCTGGCAGGCTTTTGCTAGCACCAGCATTGACGTATTCTATGATTTGAGTTTTGATACGATGAAAAAAGCGAAAGTTGTAAGTATGGAAAGATTTTAAGGATTGCCGGCCGTAAAAGTTTCAAAATTTCGTAAAACTGAACCTTTGTTGTTCATTTCCATCGTAAGGCGCTTATCATATGAAAAATCATTGGTAGCATCTTTTGATACAGAAATGATAAAAAAATCCCTTGTGTTGGCTACTCTTTTATAGTATCGCAACCAAGGACTTGTTAAACTTTGGTTCAACTTTCTCTGTGAATTTTGTTTCAATCCGATCATCGCACCGGAAGTGATGGGATTGCCGTCCGCAAAATTTAAAAATTAGCAGATTTTAAGAAATTTTACTTATGTTATAAGGCAATTGGAAAATTTATTTGTAGCCTCTTTTAGTGTCAAAAATGCCGATAATCATCTTAGCTGTCAATGCTATCCTAATTTCGAAATAAAAAATCTTTCAAATTTAGATTTTATTAAGATAAACCTACAGTGTGAATTTCGTTTTAATATGATGATGACTGCAATGGAATTAATAGGGTAAAAAGTATTGATAAACAAGACGGCACTACAGCCGCCGGGTTGCCCATATTTGTCAATAAATTCGATTAGACCTAGCTCCACTTATGATCAATACATCCTGTGAATTTCAGTTTAATATGTTTATCTGATCGTGCGTTCCTCTAAATACAAAATTTGGGTGCTCAAAACTAGGTATTTTGATGAAGAGTTACCGTTCTTGGATTGAGGTATACGCGCAAAGTCTCAAACTTACCGTGTAGGCAAATTATCGAATTTATCATTCGTTTTTTTGTTCGAAACGAAAATTTCTCTTTAGACTCGTTAACTTGAAGGATTCTTTCCACGTGCCTCCTGCATGTTCAGGGTTGCGCGAATTTTTTTTATAAAAAACAAAGCCTCCTGTAAATTTTGTAGTAATCTGATTGCTCTGTCGGAAGTTATCACAACTCGAAACTTTACAAATTGTATTTGCCTACTTTTAGGTACTCAGCGCCCGCCTAGGATTAAACAGCTTAAAATATTATCAATTTTTAGTCCGCATACTTGTGTTTCCCCCTAATTTCTTCTTTCCGTAGAAATATAGGGTAACCTGGAAATTGACTGAAATAGCCGCCGCCGTCAAAGGATTACATATATCCTAACTCTAACTTTACACAGGTCTATTGCATAAATATTTCTGAAAAATTTCAGCTTTTACCTAATCTAATCTAATTTTCTCCGAAAATCAGTAATAACATGCATCATTTACAAAATAAGAATGTAGATATTCTGCATATTAATCATAATTTCAACACAATGAATCCAGTAAAATGAAAATTGTACAACGATTGTACAAGTTGTATAGTTTTGGGTGGAAAACAAATAATAACAATTTTCAAGTTGATGGAAACAAATCTCCATAAAAGCCATGCAAATGAGTGACAAGTGTTAATGATGCATATCTTACAAATAACAAAAATGTCTTATTTCCACTGCGTTTCTATTGTTTTGACTTATATCGTGCTTTTAATTTTTTTTTATTTATTTATTTAATTTTCGTTCTTCCATCCAACTTTCCATTCTATTCACCGAATATTCAATGATAATTTTTATGATTTTCTTCAGTCCGATTTATTACAGCAAACTGAACCGGAGCAATCCAGCATCCAACAACAAGCACAAGTACAACAACAACAGCAACAGCAGCACCAGCAACAACAGCAGCAGCTAGCAGTATCCATTGCAGGTGGTATAGGTGGAGGCGGTGGAGGTGGTATCAATACTACTACCACTCTGAATGGTTTACCTCCGAATTCTTCCATTGCAAGTTCTGTTAGTGGCGGCGGAGCTCTGTCGATGAGTCCCAACGGACTGAGTAGTACAGGGTCAGCCTCAATTACCACTACCGCCACAACAAACACAAATCTACCGACTAGCAGTGAAGCTCTTGTTGGTGCTCCTTTGGCCGCAACAGTTGGCACTGCTGCGGTAACATGTGGTACATCAACGATTCCAACGGGCGTTTCAGTTCTTGGTCTTCCATCAATGGTATCTTCAAGTACGGTAGCATCACAGACAACAGTTCCGACGGCAGTAGCTGCCGCTGGTCTCGGTGGCGGAGTTAGTATTACAGGTGCTGGTGGAATTGTCACAACAGCTGTAACGACACCAGCAGCAGCTGCTGCAACATCATTGGCTCTAGTGTCGGCTGGATCACTGTCAGATCAGAAAAGTCAACCAAAACGACTACATGTCTCAAATATTCCATTCAGATTCCGCGATCCAGACTTGAGAGCCATGTTTGGGGTAAGTTGGAACAATCATTTTGAAGTTAAGGTAGTAAATTTTCAAATTGTGAAGATGGAATAATTTATTTTTTTAACTGTTTTAGATGGCAAACTGAGTTTTCTGATTTCAGTAGCATTATTCCGAAGCCACGGTGCACACTATCTGTCTAAAGTGAATTTAACACGAGCGATATTCTGTATTCATTCACACTGTATTCGAATAAGCCTTTTGCGAGTGTGCCAATTCATGACCATTTTCAACGCAAAATATGTTTTCATTTGCAAAACTTATGGATACAAATGCTTAAAAACCACGTTAAACAATTGAAAGAAATAGAGTACGCATTTTATTTGAAAGCAAATTGCTTGCTTTGATGCTTGAAAATGTTATCCCTAACAAGGATACGAGATTTTAATGGGTTTCATTGCTCAAGCATTAAAAAACTGTAGTTTACATTTAAAGTCATATCAGAATCTTTTGGCCATTTGTGTGCCCTACTTTAGTATATTTATCTTTTTATGTTCAAGCTCTTTTAGCATTGTGCGCAATGCTATGATAAATACTGACACAAATTTGTCTATCTCTATGCGCTCTGTCAGTCTGAAGATACTTGAAATGATTCTGCACCAAAATTATACCTGTTTTAATACTAAAAACTCTTCTTTCAGCCTGCTATTTCTTTTCCTACCCAAAAATATTTTTAACTCTGTAAGGTTTAAGGCGGCTTTAGATATGCGGTGTTTGTCAAATAGCGAGCACCTAGTTTGGCAAACTTCGCATGTGTGGTTGGGTTGCTCGCCTAGTGCTTGCCCTAGGCCAAGCACAAACATTCGAGTGCTCGCTATTCCCGTAGCTTGTCGAACTTTCAACAAACATCAAAGTAGACGAGCACTGTGTCGGATCCCCGCAGCTCGTTTATCTTCCAGTTTTGGCGAACATTCGGCAATGCCCGAATGTCTAATTCACTGTGCTTGTCATTCCGCAAGCACCAAGCCAAATTACTTGACTAGGTGCTCGGTATTTGGCGAATAGGAGGTGTTTGACAAACACCGCATATCTAAAGCCGCCTTTAGATTCAAAGCATGGTTTTTACTCAGTTGATTAAAATTTTATTAATGATTTATGAAAATTTGAGATACATGACAATATAATCAAAACTCCACTTCACTATTTGAACGCTAACCTAAAGTATCCAATATAATTTTTGGATGCCTATAACAACGAGTAGAAAAATAATAATGTATTATTTTTTTTAGCAATTCGGCACAATTTTGGACGTGGAAATAATTTTTAACGAAAGAGGAAGCAAGGTATGTTCTTTTTGCATTTTTGAGAAGAATTTAATAGTTTTCGAACTGTTGAATTGGTTTTACCGAAATAGTTTTTGTCCGTCAGTCCGTCTGTCAACAGTCGTATTTTTAGTAACAAGTATTGTGGCGAAATTTTGAAAAGAGAGAAAAAAGACACAATTTTGAATTTACCGTTGAACATAAACGCAATCGTTTGCTCTCATTTTTAAAATAATTCTGTTCGAGTTAACCCATTGGTATCAATTATGTATATGTATGTTTAATAAAATCCGATTGTCCAAGAAGTAATGAAGCGTTGAAATTGTGTCCATTTTCCTGTTTTCAGATAAGTAAGTTTTCGTGAAATCATTTTTAAGCATGGTTTATGGATTATTATACGAACAAACTGGTGCATTAAAATCACATTTCTATGCTTCGAAGCTAATAAGTAGGTAAACCTGTCTAAATGTAATAAAAGGTTTATTCAGTCTAATGCATTTTACGCACTCAGCCTGACAACATAGAATCGTTGAGGCTGTACATACTAACGAAAGGCACGCTCTATTCAGAATTTTCACGTTGCATGGTATTTAATATTAGCAATTAGCTTTCAACTAAAATATCTTTTTGGCAAAAGGAGACTAAAAACTGGTTCTATTTGAATTGGCATGATGTCTGGAAAAAACTGTAGAACAGAATCAAATGTTGTGTTACCTTATCTTCCGTTTTGTATTTGTTCCGGTTTTGATAGTTAAAAAACCACATAAAAGATTGTAAATTATCCAACTCGAACATGTAACTATTCAGTCATAAATCCCTTTCATATTTAATGCATTTGCCGCGTCGTTAAATTCACTCAGCCTGGTGATTATTGTTTCTTATGGTCGCGAGTCCAGTTACTACGCTTCTTGAGCCTTCTTAGTTGGCACGTACCTAGAATTTTATTATGAGGAACACATGAAAGTATAATACAACTAATGTTGCCAGCGTGAAATAGTGAGGTATACAAAACTTAAATAGCTGAAATGTAAGAGTTTCACTGAACATAAATCCGTAATTTTTCCGACTTATAGAATTTGCTTGGCATAATAAAATATGATTCAGTACTTTTTGATGTGATTGATTAAAACTGCATGACAGAGACGATCTGCTTGCATTTAATTTCGAGAATGAATAATACACATTGTGTGCACTTCAGTTCTTTTGCCTGTATTAGGATCTGTATTTTTGAATATCGACTATCTTAGTTAGTCTTGCTTTGCATTTTGACGTCACCATTTCATATCATAAGCCCTTTTTGTTTGTGAAAGTGTGCACTTCTTTGTTTTTCCTATATTTCAAAACGACAGTCTTATTTGCATTAAAATCGAAATGATACTGAAAATGAATATTTTCAATTTGAAACAGAGCGTAGCCTTCGTTATTAAGAATAAGCGTTCCCATAATTTTGCACAAACACGATTAAATCAACTTTTAGTACCGTTAACCATCGCCTAAAAATGATTACATCGTAAACTCACAATACTAGCACATTGATTTTCATATTGATGACGATAGCAATATTAAATTTTTTTTACACAAAATTACTTATCAATATTTAAACACAATATCGAACGATCATTCATATTAATAATTCGAGAAAGATAGAATGGAAAACTCAAAAATATCGATGAGTAATTTGTCAAGAAGGATCCTTCAGTTTGATTTGCAAGAAAAACATTGTTTTTAAACTATTGAAGAATTGCAGCTTTGAATTTGATAAAAAAAAGAAGAAGAAACGTTAAACAAAATATTTTTGAAGAACCTTCACCATAGAAATACAATATGATGAAAAAATTCGCTTGAAAACAATTTGCAATAAAAAATATATTATATAGAGTATCAATTTCTAATTTTTGAAATAATTTAGCCAAGCTAGGTAATATTTAAAACAAAGCAAAGTAGTTACTAAACAGGGATACGAAACGATTCAATTGTGATTTTAGGCTATAGTTTTACACATGAAAACTAGTTTTACGAGTGGTTAAATATTTGAGTTAAATATTATTTTCGTTTTTTACGAATGTAGTTCGATTTTGGCAATCAAAGTCAAGTTAAAAATATATTTTCTAGTTTACGGACATTGTGATATTATGATACTTAACGATTCGTAGGAAATTTTGATTGAATTTTCGATTACAACTAAATATGCAAGATATTTATTGACCTTTAACATTGTGCTTTAAATTATTGCGAAAAAAAACTTCATTTGTTTGGTTTGTACGAAATATAATAATAGAAAAGATATTCCTTTTGTTTTAATTGATTGCTATGAATCATACTTTCAGTAAATTTTCAAAGTGTGCTAAACGTTATTGAAATTGAATTGCATTTTCTGCTATGCATATCCCTGTTTTCGATAAGTATGTTAATGTCTAAAAGCAACAAATTAAAAATCAAATAAATTGTTAAAGTATGTTTGCACTTCCCTTAACGATTTGATATAATTGTTTGTAATTTTTGCTTCAAATTTTCCAAATGCATTGCAACTTAAGTAATAATGATAATGAAATTTATTATATAATGAGTGTTGATTGAAAAAAAAAACTAATTGTTGGGATTGAGTATTATTGTTACTCTGAAACTATTGCTAGCTTAGCTGTGTTTGCTCCAAACTCCAGAACTAAAAGATAAAGTACATGTATCCTTAGCGGAATCTGAAATAATTATGAATGCGTTTAAAAGTTATTTAGTTTAAATTTAAATTGTGATGAATATTGAATAATTTTCTATGTCCTCTATTACTTATATTTTACAATTAGACTTTTTCATTTATGTTTACCTTTAGTTCTCTTAATTGCTTGATCTTGTTTAAGTTTTCTAATGCCAACCAAATTAACTTTATTATCTATGATAAGCTATAGCTTTTGATAATGAATACTGTATATAATTGTATCAAAAAATAATGAATTAGTGAATGTCTTCTAGGATTCTGGCTCTTTTTTCCAATAAACGCTAGCGATTAATTTATGTTAATGCATCATCACGCATTTATAAGATGGTTGTTGCAGTAAAATTGTTTTGGAAAGTAACACCATAATGTTAATATTTAAAAGATCAATCGTTGTATAGGTTTGATATCTAAAGTTTAACCTTCGACATACAACATAAAAATAATATATATAATTTTAGTTAAAAAACACGAAAACATAACTTGCGCAGTACTTTTTCAGCACTGTCATTTGACGGGCCAATATTCAACCGCCAAATACTGTGAAATTCAACTTATTTGGTTGTGTTATACATAATATTTAATGAATTTCGAAAGTCAGGGGTCAAAATAACTCCATGTTTTATGTCGAATATTAAACATTCTCTTTCAAAAAAAAAAATATAGCAAGAAACAGTCTTAGCTGAAATAAGTTTTAAATTTAAATGGTACTTTCATTGCTTCTTTTTTCACATTCAACCGTTAAACATATTGAATTCCATTCAAATATATTCTAGCAAATCTAATTTGCCATTAGGTGTAAAAAGTAATATTCAATTTATTTCACATTCATTCGTTAAAAATCAAGAGGAAATATTTGGAGGGGTAGGTAATATTCTTCTAGCTTCGTGATTTATTTTAGTATCTCTTATAGTTCTTCGTATATTTGTCAGTAGGACTTTCTCCCACATCAAAAGATCAGGCATATTGCATTTGTAAAATGTTCAATTCATACCGGAGAGCCTTAAGTGCAGCTTAACTTTTGTAGGATCATATATAAAATAGGTTAACACGTGACATAATTTTAAAGAATATCATTCCTCACGTTGATGATAACGTATATCACGTAATGGCATTAAAACATTTTAACTTCTCCTCTCTGCTCCCTTTTCTTTCTCCGAATGTGTGTTTGAATGTATGTACTATGAAACATACAAAATCATAAGAAAACTTCTGTTCAGATAAATGTCAGTCAATTTGTCTTATTCATGTGTATAACGTTCTATTTTCATGGGAAAAGTTATTCTTGTAAAGTATAAAGGAATGCCACTGCCCACGTTGCGAAACCTCGAAAAACTCGTATCGAAACTTGTATCCCTAAGTTTAAATCTGTTTGTATGTACTTGTCTAATTTCGTGTGAATAATGCAAACTGCCCTATTCTTATCTTTCGACAGTAGTGAAACATTTCGTTGAGTTTCAACCGAATTTGTGTCTAAAATTTCAAGAAATAACTTCTATGCTTAGGCTTTCCTATTAGATTATTTCGAGTTAGTAATTCCCCCCATAGAATCTGAAAAAAAATCGGGCTGGAGAACATTTCTAATGAAAATACAATCCAGCTAATTTGCAGCTTAAAATACGGATTTTGTCTTGAAGCTAGTCGTTAAACTATGTACTTGCATACAGACAAATTTGTTAGAGATGTGAAATACTCCTAAAAATACAATATACTAATGACATCAAATGATGACTACCATTTCCCTATTTAATCAAACTCTTAAGATGCAACCACTTTCATTTCATATCTTGTACGGAGTCTCTGCTCATTTCTCAATACCGATAGTTAATATCGGGCGTAAGTGCTTACACTGGTTTCTTATTTGGCCAGAATAAAGACACTAGGAAGATGATTCAAACATATTGAATATTTCTCATTTTTGCTTCTAATGCAATCGCCGTTAGGAACTTTGGGCGGTTCTATATGTTCAATTGCAGTCTTGGTCCTTTGCGATGCTAGCCAAAATGCTGGATAATCATCATAATCGACACTAAAACCACCTTCTGACCTCATTCAACAAATTTTTCCACCGGTCCCGATCTCGCGCTCATGTTATCCAATTATGTACCCCAAATCTCCAAACTTCCAGGTGAACGCCATTCATTCGTTTTTCACATATGGTTCCAACGATTCTCCACAAGATTTTTCGGGGCGCGGCTAAGAGGTCAGAATGCCTTTTGCTAAGCGCCCAAGTTCCGATTCAATCCGTGAGTACTGCCAACATCATGGTAAGGCACAATAGTAGCTTTCTGATGCGGGCGAGATTTCGGGATTTGAAAAGCTTTAACAAACTATAGTAGTCTTTTTTGGATTTGAGCAGATGTCCACGTATTTCTGCCTCCATATTTTTCTTGTCTGCGACTATTGACCCAAGGCAGTTGAAAGATTGGACTACTTGCAAAGTAGTTGAAGGATTGGACTACTATTCTGATTGTTTGACCAACATTGGATGCTCTTCTTGCAGATGATGTCACCATGCACTTCATCTTCCCCTCATTTATGTCGAGCCCCTGTTATTCTACCTTTCTTTTGATTTGGATGAAGCATTCTTGTACAGGTTTCTGTTACCAAGCAGTGGTACATTGCCAATTTTTACTGCTGCAAGTAAATGCCAATATATATTTTGCGGTAAAGTATGTGCTCCAATCTCCGTTTGTTCATGCAGTGGATGATATTTAGGGCATACTGTTTCGTTATGAACAACACAGTGCTGCAGCGATTTTTTTCTTTTATCTTGGTATCCAGTAAATTAATTGAAGAAAAGAACCAGTTACAATCAGGTATTTTAACAAATTCCTTCGAAAAATACAGCTACTTTTATATCTGATTGTTTTGTTACTCTCCCAAGCAATGGACTACCTTTAGCTCTAAGTTAAGTTAAATCACTTCTGGACTTAATTTGATTTATCCCAAACATGTTTAAAGGTCTGGTTTCAGACACTATTCAAAGCATTGCACCGAAATTTACCTCTCTGAACTTTCAGTTCCTTCTCTGGATACCAACTCCTTCAATTGAGTAGAATTGAATCTGTATTCAGCAAAGAAGTGAATCCAATTTCGAATCAAAAGGCATTCCAAAAGAAATACGAAAATCAAACATCGAAATAACATAACACCACCGCCATAGGTAGCTCGGGTAAGTTCTTGGTGGATGCCAAAAGATGAAGTAGACCGAGAAACCGAGCGAGATTTATACGTGCCGCCACCCTCGAAAAGCACAAGTTTTCTTATCTTCCATTGAGATGTTGGCAGTTTTACAACAGCAAGAACAGCAATGGCAGTCGCAAACTTTGTATTGTGCATTTTATCTCCAATTTAGTCCCGTAGTCTACGAGATTTCATATTTTTTGTGAGAATCCCGCTACCGTCCTTATCAGATAAGCTGTGTAGTGTAGAAAATGTCTAACAAGTTTTTTCCTAGTCCTAGCTCTCATCCTCATCTCCATTTGCATGAATTTTAACTTTTAACTCTTCTGTGCACACGTGGTGTCATTGAAAAAGGTAGTGCTTGGTTGTCGCATTATTGCTGTCGTTTTTGTTTGTTGAAATTGGTCTACGAAGTTCGCTTGTAACGGAATGGCACATCGCAGCTGAATATTGCAATGAAAATAGAGTGGGGTACGTTTAGATGATGGAAACTTGGAAGAGAACAGCTACATAAATTCAAGTTTTATCGCCAGGACATTATGGATATTTGCAAATTGGAATAGGGACATGTATGATTGCCGCCTGTCAAGTGCTAGGACATAAAAATCATAGTTTTACACGCAGCGCAGCTTACAGAGTTAAAATGTTTTCAATTAATCGAATAAGAAAGTTTTAAATTAGAACTTGAATGTGCTCAGAAAAAAGTATTTCTAGTATTGCGGAGAGTAGTAAAAAACAAAGTTAAGGCTTTGAATTTAATTAACTAGACGATAAAACCTCAGAATATTGACTTTTTGTGTACTATTTAAATTTTGATAACGCTTCAACAGTCAAGTGCTAATAAATATGTGCTCGTCTTTTTACAATTTTCGTATAAAAGTAGTCAAATTATATCTGCTTCCGAAATTAAAGTTGAATCTATTTCTGCTAATATACAGGATTACTAGAATTAAGTACCATATTTTCATAGTAAGGAAATTTAAGAATTCAAACAGATACTCATAAGGAGAACAATATATTGTTAGGCTAACAAAGCGGTCAATCGAATGCCTTCTAAAGATCACTTCAATTTGAAAGCAGAATGTGCAGATAGAACCGATAGACGGAAACGTAAAAGGTTGGAGGTTTGTCAAAGCGAAAAGAGGATATGTGAATAAGCTGTCTTTATACGAACGACCTGTTGAAGGAATCCATGAATGATTTGACATCGAAACGGAAAAATATATTCATAGGCAGGTACACATATAAATCACCCGAGAACACCAAATTTATGAGAATTAAATTTTAAGAATGCAAAGAAATATTGCTCAATGGTTAGGTAGATACAAATATCGATGAGCTAATACAAAGACAATGTACTGGATTCATTATATAACCAAATAGAGGATGCTTGGAAATTTACCTACATACATAAACCGATTGATGTTCAAAAACAATCTGACTGGCTTTTGTCAATTCAAACAATATTTTCTGTAGATGGTCTAGATGTCACAAAAAGTAAATATTCTTAATCTGTATGTTGGCATTCATACTTTACTAAGAAAAAATAGATGGGCACATAAATATTTGGATCACATACATCACTACTTTAATAATGTTGCAGGTCTGTTTTTCGCAGACATCAAGCATTGCTACGTCAATATATTGGCTGTATTTTTTTTATATTCGCTGTTTTATCTTAACGTTAATAGTATTAATTATGCTTGTTAAGTTAAAAAAAATTATTGCTTATATTTTGTAATAGCTTTTCAGTTTGGAACAACAATTATACTTCAACTCTGTTCGTTTTCCTTAAATAGTTAATAAAAATTAGTTTGGTATGGCAAAATATAATTCAACGATAAAGCAGTGTAAATATTCACAAGGCACTTATCTAACAGCAAAATAATTGATTCGACTAAGTCATCGATGTAGATTCTAGCCTGTCTTTTTGACTGTCTGCAAAGTTTTATTGTGATGTAATTTTTAAAATCTTTCTAGATATGAATATTCGAATCAATTAGAACATTTCACACAGCAATTTGCTTTGAATTAGGATTTTTTTCTCGTTAATTTGTCGTAATGGTAGAGTTGAATTAAAATCAGTCGATTATGGTGATTCACAATCTATGAAAATTCAATGATTGATGTATTCCGCTCGAAGTGGATTTTTATAGCTAGTTATTTGTTCAAGCTGTAAAAGTGTAGAAGGCATTGAAACTTGCTTCATGAACTTAAATATAATGTTTAAATATTATTGCGAAAATTTCCGTCAATGCAGGTTTTGCCAATCATAAATGTGATACCAGAAAAACATATATTTAGGTCATTAGGTATATAGCTAGCTGTACATTGTACAAATGCGTCAATGCATCTGAATAATACATAAGCACAATTCTTTAAAAGTGAACAATGAAAAACTTGATATTATTTGACTTAATTTATTCAACTCGAATTAGTTAAATGTTTGAAGCATATTTATATTTTTGTACTTTTTATATAGCCAATAGAATTTTGATGAAAGCCTATGAAGAAGTAATGATTACAATTGAGAGACAGAAAATGGCATAGTTAAAAAAGAAAACAAAATTTACCAAATAACTACAATAAAATTTATATACATATATATAATATTTTTTGTTGCACGTTGTTTTTGAGCGGAGGCTGTTTTTTAATGCATGTTTCTTGTTCTGTCCTTGCATGTAGGGATTCGGTTTTGTAACATTCGCTAATAGTAGCGATGCGGAGCGAGCACGCGAACGTCTTCACGGCACTGTGGTTGAGGGACGCAAGATTGAGGTGTGCATGATTTAAGTTTTATATATATACATAAAAATAAATATTCTTAAATAATTTTTTTTTATTTAATTTTCATTTTTATTTTGTTTGTTAGATAATTTATTCCTTATTTAATTTCCCTATTTAACTACTTATATTTTCTTAGTTGATCTAGATATATTTAGTTATTTCTTTGTTTTTCATGGACAATATTAATATTTCTAAATGAAATGATTGAAAAAATAGTTATTTTGCAAATCAAAACAATTATATATTGAACGAAAAAGAAAGTTTGACCGAAACCCTTCAGTTGAAATTTCTAAGTACGAATTGCGTTGTTTTGCTTTTGGAACCCTGTTTCTACAAAGCATTCATTGAAAGTGAAGTGAACGAAGAAAGTAGCCTCTTTTTGAACGGAAGAGATGTTGTGTTCGGCATCTATAAATATAGATAGTGGAGTATGCATTTTTCTTACATTATACTTTAGACATTTGATAAGATCTTTTTGAGCGGAACAAAATTCTTATACAAAAGGAATGATAATTGTTGATTATTATTTTGGATTTCTGCAAAGTAGTTGTATTTATATGATTTACACTTATTGTGTTATTATACATATTGAATTGTTTTTTTTTCTTTGACTCGATAAAACGGGGATGATAAATGAAACTTGAAATTAGTTTGTATTTCGCCGAATGCCTTCTATATATTAAATACATATACATATCTATATATATTCATATTACGTTGATTGATGCTACATACATATATTTTTTAATCATCTATATGTCAAGAACGCTGATTAAGTATAACCCAAATATTGATAATGGACTTTAGTGTCGAAATTCGTATAAAGCAACTATAGCATTTGAAATTTTCCAATCTAAATCCTAACTTGCCTCTCCTACCAACCCCCATTCACATATCACCGAAATTATTTATTCTTCCCTGTCGCTAATAAAATACGTGCGATTGAACCAAGTTATTTTCATGCATTGTGGTAACAAGATGGTAGTTCTTTTATAATTAAATAGGTTGCATATAGTCGTAGTATATGTTACATATTGTTTATCCTACCTCGTTTTTTTTTTGTTTCGGAAACTCTAATCAATGAATTGAAATTAAGAATACTTCGCTAAAATATCGTAGGTGTGTTTGCAATTCCATCCAGTGAAATTGCAACCCATAGAAACAATATCTAACATTAGAGTGCCCTGGTAATTGGAGATGTCCTTTAATATGTAAAATAAACAGAAATAAAACCCATACGCTGTCGGCTTTGAACATATTAAACGCTTATGAATTGTTTTCTGAATAATATTAAATTATTTTTCTCAAGACTGCAGTACATTAAAACAAAACATAACCATTCTTTTGCAACTCAATGTTGTATGCTATCTTATTTTCGTTTTGTGATAATGGTGAATTGAATTTTGATGCAATTGATGATCTGTTGCGTTTCATACTATAATTTGCTTTGATTTAATATCAAATTATGTTTTTGTTAGGATATTTGTTTATTCGCTTGCCCTGACTTTATTAGATAATAAAATTGAGCCATAATGATTGAGAAAATTGTCAGACCCCACTTGAAGCTCATCGAGTTATAACTTAAATGTCAAGTATGTATTTTGAATACCCATTTCAAGTATGTATTTTGAATACCCATTAATTAATATAATTTCTTTAAAAATTAGAATGAATATAAAGCCAAACACTATAGTAGGACTACTTTAATAGATCTGAGCTCTTTAAATAAGGAATAAAGCTATGGCATATTGCAGGTAATTCATTAGGTAAAGCATGACTCTGTTTGACCCTGATATCTCACAAGTCATTTGTCTATTCAAACTTACAACGAAGACTCTTATAATGGTTGCTTAAATTTAATTTTAAATAGGAATTGTTTCTAGTTTGTCAAGATTATTTCACTAAATGAATATAGTGCAATAAAATAGATATTGTTTTCGCATCTTTTAGCTCGACCGTAGTTCATTCCGTTTGTGAGGTTGATCTTTTGAATTAACGAAGGCTTTTAAATATGATAGTGTCTTGCATTTGCTGAGAAAGTTATTTCATTAGTTTTATGGGAAAAGTTATTTCGATTTAGTTTCATGGGAACTTGTTTAAAACTTCTGTAACGTGGTCCACCGCATTCCGATCGCGTCGTGATGGGGGCGTATATTTTTGCATCTTGACGAGGTGGAATCTTCAATCATGCTGATCGTGTTCATCTTAGTTTGGTGTAACGTTTCCATAAGCTGCCTATCGTGTGAAGGTAATAAATAATCGTGTAAACGTTGGCTGACGCCTGCAAGTCAGGAAGCTAGGACCATTTGCTTCGAGAAGCTAGAAAACCCGGAGGAAAAAAAAGTTGCCTAACGAAAAAATGCGGCGATTGTTGAGATGTGGCTTTTAGTGACAAATTAGCCGCAGATACTTTAGGTATTGAGCTTTCAAAGTCGAAATCAATCTTTTCTATTGGTCTGAAAAGGTAAAAATACGAACTGGTCGTCTGCAGTGATATCTAATGAGCCCAGAATGCTTTCTTAATGTAGATTACCATCGGCTTCTATAAAATTTAATTAGGGTTTTCTCAGAGTGCATCAATTTGTACTTGGCTTTGGTAACAATTTAAATAATTTATAAATTTAACAGTTTGTACATTTTCAATTTGACAGACAGGCACTTACTTCTAGACATAAGGTCTGTTCCTTATCTCAGTTTTGGCGCTCAAACTTACCCGGGTAGATTTTTCCGTAATCGAAAAGTGATGAATTTGTGCTAACGCCGGTGCTGTCCCTCTCGAAAGAATTTACCAAACTTTTTCTGCTGGCGATTTTAAGCGATAATTTAATGTTGTTTGTGTGTAAAAAAGTGAAACAGAGAAATGAAAAGAGACGTCACTTTTTGGCCCTTCTGGTTGTTTTGCAAGTTTTTACCGAAAATATGTCTTTTATATCTTTGACATCTTTTACTCCATCACAGAAGTAAGATTTTGCTTAAAAAATGTTTGTCCCGGAAGTTAGGGTACAAGATCTACATTGTGTATAGTTGATGACAGAGAAAAAATTTGAAAATCCATCTAATAATTGTTTCACCAATAGATGAATATGTGTAGGTAATGGTTTGTAGAAACTCTTAGTGATTTGTTATATTAGCATATTGCAAACTTTTTGTAGCAGTGCCATAAGTCCTTTGCTGTATTATTTTCAACAGTCCTATTGCATTCTGATTTTATTTTCATTTACGTTTCAGGCACTATTGTAATTGGAGTTATTTATCTAATATTTTTATAGCTCAGGCGATTAATAAATAACTCATAGAAATATTAAAAGTCTAAGGTCAATAAAAATTAACGGATTTGGGACAAATAGAAGAATGCTTAAGCGCCAAATCATTTGGAAACCAATTCTCATTAAAAAAAGATGCATTAAAGTTTAAATTCAGTTAATTCTCAAAATTAACGCTTTTTTTGCGGTTAGCTCACAAACGTAATGAACACAGTAAACCTTATTCTCTAGCTCTATGAGCATTCTGGCTTTATATTATCTTCTCTCCTCTATCATTAAATTTATCACCATGTACGCTGTAGGCAATTCAATCTTCGCAAAATTCTTTATTCATGTCATCCAATCATAATGAATAAATTGAAATCTTCGTGAAATCGTTTTTTTAGGAAATTCCTAACTATTTAATTTTCGTTAAATTAGTCAATTTGATATTAATGAGGTACAATTGAATTGTGCTGAATGCAATTTGTCTACTAAATACTTAGTATTGTTATAATTTTCAAATATTTTCAATTCGATTTTATCAGTCTCAAAACACAACTTCAAAATACTCTGAACTGTTTTTTATTGGATTTTAATTTAATAGTTTTGATGTCATTTCCAATTTGTGGCTTGTATGTAATAAGAAAAGTATATAAATAGGTTACGCTAGTAAAAAGTGAAAGCTAGAAAATGGCGAAGCAGTTAACCTTATGATTACTTTTGACTGTGTATGCAAAATGCAACTTTATTTTTGCGATGGATTGATTAATGATTGTGGGCAATATGGATTCTTTGAGAAAGTATCATAAAAATCGTACAAATTCGATATCGAATTGTTTTTATTAATTTTTTGCTATAAATTACTAACGTTTGTTACACAAACACTTCGTATTCATTAGGCGAATTTTATTTTCTCTTTTGTTTAATATACTTACAATATACTGATATGATGGTGATTTTGACAGAGCTAGTTAGTTCGTAATCTAGTCGTAAGGCTCGTATCTCATACACGCACACACGATGAGACTGCAATACCTGCATAGCTTTTGTTCACAATAATGACCGAAAAATAGAGTTAAGCTAATGAATTTCTAAAAGTTTTAATATTGTGTTTGGGAATATTGTTTTGATTGGATGAGTCAAGTTTGAAAACAAGTAGTTTTTTTTAGTTGTCACCGATAAAATGCAATTAGTTTCGTATACCAAATCAGAATAAATTATAAGCATTGCTTATGTAAAGATTTCGATATCGTATTAAACTCGATTAAAAAAAACATATATTTTCCATAAATTGTGCAAAAAAATAAATAAATAAATATACCTATTTCAATAATTTGAAACCATAGAGCCCAAATGTTGTATCTATCTTCGACCGGCACGAGTGACACTGTTGTACATTGACTATTCAGTGAATCCTACCGCGGCTCATTAGAAAATGAAAATCATATAAGTTGAGGTAAGATGTTATCTATAGCGGAACGATATTTTCTATAACACCGAAAATAATGTAACAAATCCACATTAATCTCATTGTTTAGTAATATGAAAATAATTTTAATTGAATTGTTTCTACATAGTGAAACTATTTTTTAATTTTGTCTGTGACTAAATGCAATGACTGCTTGCTGTAAGCATAGTGAAGTAAATTGATGATTGATTATGAGGAAAAATATTGTTCTCTCAGCTTGGAAAAATCAAAATGGTCTTATATGAATATTTTCATGTCTTATCTGAAAAACTTCATGAAAAGCTTCTCTTGAATCAAATATTGCAAGAATATCCCTCTTCCCAATCCTAAAAACTTAATTAAATGAAGCATTTTTGCATTTCTTAATTGAAAAAATAGAAAATCTGCTTGAGTGTTGTTATAAAGTACACTCATAAGAAGCCGAAATTGAAAAATTGATGGGTGCCATCATTTATTTACAATTTTTAATTGATGACGTCTCAAGTGAAGCCATTTTAAATGAGTGTTATTCACGCGTAATAATGCTTGATGTAATTAATCATAATTTTCGGCTTCGTTTATTTCCGCAGAAACATATACTATTTGAGTATACCGCTGTCAAGCGAAAAAATGAATAAGAATGACAAACGTTAAAACTGACTAAAAGCAACATTAGACTGTACTTTTAGAAAAGTATATCGCAAAAAAAATGTTTGTCATCAGTCATTAACGGACAGGTATAAGCAACTATTCATACAAAATTGTGTATCACTTAATAGTTGGTGAAGCATCTTCGCAGCAAATCAACTATCTATTTGAACTGTCCGAAAAAAATTTCGAAAGGATTTCATTTGAGTTGAATTTATAAATGAAAATGAGAGCTTAACATCATATGTATCAATTATATTCATTTAAAGGTTACCTTCTTGCTTCAACGAATTGAATTATTTGTTACAGTTGAAAGAATGTAATGATCTTAATTAACTTCAGTTTGTATTTGATTTTGCTGAGATCGCCAATATCTTGGGTCGAATCGGATTACTTTTCAGGTCACATTCATCAAAATCAATTCGATTCAACGATCCTTCACTAATAAAGAGTGCTTAAAGGTGAATAATTCGTTATCTTTCAACTAGACCATGTCCAATATCTAGCCATTTTAATTATTTGGCCGAGTCCGTGAATATTTTCGATAATTTTTAAAGCTATGAACTTACATCTGTGAAATATTCTACAATAATGACTTCCGTCATATTTTTATGCATGAAGTCTTGTCTGTATAAGCACTAGGAGTGTGCTACTAGCAGATTTTTTGGTTAGTTATTTCATTTACCAAAAACTTATTGCCGAATACAATTCATATTCAGTGAATTGTTAATCAATTTAAGCTAGCAACTAAGCAGTGATAATTTTAAAACTAAAAGTGTATGCAACATAGTCCTTAGGAGTATCATTTGTCAAATATATTGGAATTAATGAATCATTAATTCGCAAGTCGTTCGATTTTATTATCGATAGACATAACACCATCAAATCTCGTGTTCACCACAATACATACAGATTGCCATCGTAAAACCTACGTCATCATAGCCAACTTATGAATCACTTAAATTAAATTTGGTGTAACCCTTATCTAGTTTTTCGAAGTCTCTTCTAACCCCCAACTGACTTCTGTCCATTTGCTCGTGAAATGAAAAATAGCTGGATTCGAAATCCGCTTGGCAAATGTACAACAAGAAAAAACGATTAACAGTCGGAGAAGGATTTTGCATGTCAAATAGCAAATACGATATCGACGAAAAAAGTTTTTAATAAAATAAGCCATTTATTGTTATTCCCTTGCTTCGTTTATATTCTATTTTGAGTCTGATGTCTTTTGTTGGATCCCAATCGAATAAAATTCGTCGTCGGACTGATGCTCGATTTAAGGCTGTGCGGAAATGCTCTACTGACTGGCTAACTGTGTGATGCGATATGGTCTGCTGCACGTGACTTGATAGGAAGGATATAATTTAACGTTTCTGAGGTTTTGGTACTAACGAGCAAAACATCGAAGAACATCGCCCAAATTCGAATAAGGGCATGTACTAATGTGACGGAAAGTTTTGTTGCTATATTGTGAAAGGCGGTTGGAATCAAACACACACACACAGTAAAAGTTGGACGGTAGAAAATATATGCTAGAAGATATGATGTTTACATGAATTAAGGAAGATAATAGCATTATTGGCTGACTTGGATCTGCACGCGCTTGATGTATGATTAGAATTTGTGACCATTTTCCTCAATATACAGTGCTGTAAGGGCTCCCGAAGAAAAACATAGAAATTTTCACAGAAAATATTCTGCGCCCAACGTGGGTCTGCATCGTTCAATTATTATAGAAGGTTAACAATATTTTCTAATACGCAATGAAAACATTTGGATTTGTTTTGGGGTTGAAATTTGGCAAGCAGTTTCATCGGAGGAAATAATTTCAATACCAGAGATGAAATATCGCAAACATAAATATTGTATTTTCGAACTTTAATCAACGTGAACTTTTATTATGTGCAGTGGTTTACGAAATTTGAAATGAAATGTAAAACATATTTATTTGAATTAAATGAAAAATGTAAAAAAATCATCAATCGTATTTTCTTCTCAAAACCTATACCAATTCCTTAGCCATGTCATATAAGTTTATTAATTTCCTTATGTATTTTATAATTTCGTTTTTCTAGTTATGTAAGATTTTTTTTTTTTTTTGTACATTTGGAACAATTTTTATATATGAGGTTTCTAATATATTTTTTTCTATTTTCATCGTTCGTATTTAAATCGATATAATTAATTAAATCGATCATAGGTGAATAATGCTACCGCACGTGTTCAAACAAAGAAAACTCCAACAGTACCAAACGGTAAGTAAGATTGAATTTTTTTCAATATTATTAATATTGATAGATTTTTTTCTGGATAGAATTCATAGTGTAGTATCATATAGTGTTGAAGAGTTTATTTATGTTTTAAATTCTAGGATTTTCATGGTTTATTAATTTTAAAATAATTTTCATAAAATATTTATAAGAGATTATGCATCATATATCTGAAATATTTGAATACCAGTTAAATTAATCTTAAAATATTGTTTTGTAATTTAATATATTTATAGTGCGAGCTTTTGCTACTTGATACCCTTGATAAATTTCTAATTTTTAAACTATTGCTCAAGAGCCGTCGAACTAATAATTAACGACTCCATAGATAATAGTATTGAATAATTTTGTCTGATTCTTTTCAATTTTAGCTAAGCAGGACAATATTGATAACCAAAAACTTGTTCTTAGCTATAAACGTAGCTTTACTACTCATTGGAGCTAATGGTATTAAAAGTTATAAAGTTAATACTTAAAAAGATTGCTTTATGTCACTTTATGTGTGACAACTTTCGTTTCTCCTTTATGAACTGACAAGCGGTTATCAAAAAGGATTCCAATAAAGTTTCTAATTTACTAGCATAATTATTAGTTAATTAGGTTAACCGAAGTCTAAAAAATCTCTCTAGTCTTAAAAATCATGTCTTCTCTGGTCTAACAAATCTAAGTCTGACTTGGATCTAGAGAGCAAAGTAGAGTTCTGTGTCCGGATCCTTGTAGATGAACTGCATTTCTATAATCAATTTGGATTACTGCTGTGCGGAAAAACCTCAGTACATCTTAGCTTAGAGCGAAATAAAGCCTTGTGCTTCTTCATCAGATTCAAGTGGTAATCCTTACAGCAACAAGACTTGATAATCTAGATTATTATTTTTATTCACAGTAGTCACATGCAACCACACTACTCTTACTTTATAAAAAGAATCGACTCCTGACTGCTCCGATGTTTTAGTGTTTCAAGATGCCTCATTTTAAAAATCATTTGAATTCTTGAATTCTAGTCATTACATGTGTTCATCGACATAGTCACTGAAAATATATATGATTTTCATCATAAACAATTTGATACAAGCAATACTCTTCTAATCTTCACAGACAAAAACTTAAAGTTTTGAGGACTTTTAAACTGTATTCTTATTATAAAATATGATACTTTTTTTTTACAGTGCTTTCTATCCCATTCTCTTTCGCAACCTTCTAGAATAAGTGTATAAGTAGAAACCCCCTTGTGCGTAACATATAGAAAATGACAAAATCACTAGAATTTTTCTTCTTTTGGAACTCTCCAGCATAGCACTATATTATACCTATTTATATATTTAATCCCAAAAGGATTGGTTCATGCCCACGCCTAACGACCGTTCACCACTCTGGAAGCTCCTTCAAAGTCTATTGTGAGAGCCAAGGTTCCGTTGTAAATAAAAATCGTGAAACTTAAACTGACACTAATCCGTAAACGATAAAAGTTGTACCGGTGGTATGCACGAAAAGATAGGCGATTGAAATGAATTCAATGACAGGAGGGTTTAGGTCTGAAATCAGAGGAAAAGAATCGATAACGAAGGCTATCGTATAATAATAGCTTCGGTTCGAAAAAAATTATCGATTAGGCTGGAAGTAATTAATTCGGAAAGTATGAAGGATTTGATTCAAAAGTATTGAAAGAAAAAAGTTGAGTTTAGGCCTCATGAAATGAAATATGAATTTGTTCTCACTCCAGTTCCAGAAGATAAAATAAAAACGTAGCAACAGCTCAGCAGAAATAAAGATAATTCGATGCATATATCTTGAGATTCCTTTGAAATTTTCTAGCTTAAAACTTCACACTAAATTTACATGTTTGTAAATAAAATTAATATATTTATTATTTGTAGTCTAATCAATGTAATGTTTTCAAATTTGAATATTTTTAAACAATTTTATTCCGCTCTAGTTGCAATAAAACATAGTCTTAATCACTATATTCCGCCATGTAAATACAAGATATTGACTAATGTACTATACATATATGTGAAAATTAAAAAAAAAAAATAACTACATATATTTTATTCATTAATTTTTTCATTTCCTCTCTGGGTCAATCATCAGTTTGTCTGACTAAAGAAGGTGCCGTAGCGGCTCCCGCTCTGGGTGAGCTTATTTTGATTATGTTTTTGAATAATTATCCTTAAGTAATTACATACATGTATGCCTTTTGTATAGCATAAAATTAAATAGCATTTTTAAATTCCCCACATTTCATGATTTCCTTATGTACTAGCTTTCATTCTATTTTAGCTAGTTTAAATGTAACCCATCTGTATATAATCATTTTCAGATTTCAAGTACTAATTAATAACCAAATATCCAAGTATAGCTTGGATTTAAAATAAGGTGTTTCGCTACTTAGATATTGATAAAGTATATGTAAAATGCAACTACGATATCCACGTTAGATTGATAGTTATAAGTAGCATTCATTCTTTATTGATTCGTTAATTATTAAAAAAATAATATAATAGACTGTATATACTTGGCACGCTTAAATTTTAAAGCATAAGCGCTAAAATAGTCAACGCTTCTTGTAGCTACATTTTAATTTTCTATTATTTAGCACTATTGATTTTAAATGCAACTTAATTGTGTGCATATTCCCCAAGAATTTTGATAATTTTTCATTCCTGTGACGGACCTTCGTCCAGATAAATGGGTTAATTCCACATTGAAAATTCCACTTCCAGGTAGGATTCGTTGTTAAAGTCCTATGTGATATCGTAGTGTGAAGACAGTCTCGGACCCAACTGTTGAGAGAAGTAATATGGCACTTTAGCCTGCACCTGATGTTATTCAAAGCAAATAAGCTCTCGGCTCACTTTTCCATCCGCTCAAAAATGAATTTCTTCTCACTTCATCACACCCAGCCTCTGAAATATTTTCTCTGGATTGCATTTTGAAACTATTTTGAGTTGAAAATACTACTTTTCAATATAAACTGGTGGTTTCATTGAACTTTCGCTGCAATGAATTGATACAAAGCCTGATGTGAGTTTCTAATGAAAAGCAATTGCAAATAAAGTTGACTAGTTTTAATGCAACTTGTTCTAACTATGATTCACTCTATTTGCGTAAAATTCTACATCTACATCCTTACACAACTTCGACAAACGAGAAATGTTCATCACTTAATTTCAAACTTTCTCTGCAGTTCCCTTCTATTTCACAATTGCCAAAAAGTTGTGTTCCCTAAAACTTTCAGCTAGCCTTATTTTAAATTTCTATTTCTCCCAGCAACATCACAGACACGAGTAGACAACAAAATACACCATCGATCCAGTCGTGGAATAACAAAATTTCAGTGAATTTTCTTGTTTACGTCGAAGAAATAATTGAACGAAAAATTGATTTGGATGTTTGTGAATGCAATGAAGAGAATGAGGTCGTTGTTGTATTTTGTTGTGTCTATTGATGTTTGTTGCTTGACTTCAACCGATTTAATTCGATTGCTACTACTTGAGGTGTCGATGTAAATTAAATTCGGATTACGTATGAAAATCCACCGGGTAAATGAGAAAAATGCAAGAATCCTTTGTATTAATTTGTATGCTACGCAAGAATGTTGAAATCTCTCACAGTGCCATATTGCATTTTATTAAAATGAAAAGGGGTATGAAATTGTTATTCAATTGCAACTAGTAAAATGCTTCACTTTAATTGTCAACTTGCTCTTTGTTCGTGAGAATTATTCAATTAAATTTGAAAAACGTTTCTCCAAATTGCAAACCTTCGCCACTCGAGCCAATACTGAAGCATCATTCAATGTTGAATAAAGCATATATCTTGCCTTCAAAACGGTAGTGATACAGACTAGACTTCATAGGAAAATTGAAAGTGCCAAATAATTTAAATCTTGGCACATTTGAGTCCCGAACAGACTTTTGTTCAGTCTTGAATTTCGTTGACTTGAATGAACCTGTGTATACCTCTGTGTTGATACCTCTAGTTAAAATATCTACATTTTTAACTAACTCTGATCGAGTGTTCACTTTGGAAAATCAATAAACTTCGGATCAATAGACTTCTTTAATTTCCCGAATAAAAAATATATTACGCAATGCATAGAAAATAGATAAGATACAATATTGATCTCATGAAAACATAATTCATTTGAATGTGTTTGATATAGATGAAAGCTCGTGATACTTTGACATCGAAAAAAAAGGATAAAGATATGGAACAATATTTTTTACTCAGAAGCTAGATATCATTCAACTTCTTGACAGATCTCGATGTTTCAAAAGTAATTTGCCCTCTTTTATTGTTTAGAGTTCTCAAAGTAATGGGCATTCCAAAAGAAACCGATAGGCACTGAAGTAGAGAACAGATTACCTCCGAAATATCGATATCTGTCAAGAAATAGAAATGTATCTATGTATCTTCTAAAGAAAAATTTCATTTTTGAATTTAAAAAAAAAGTTGTCTACTTACGCGGAATATAGAATTCATTTATTCGTGGTTTAGTTTCGGTTCATATTATTTGCTAATTTGGGCTTATGTCACTTGCTAATTTTGACTCACAATCCGTATGTTGCCTGATAGCGTTGTATTTGAAATGAAAGGATTCAATTATATGTTTATTTTTATGTCGCTATTTATGTCCCAACGTCTGCTTGCATACGATTTTTATCTGCACTCAATAGAAAAGTACTTGAAACATTCTGATTATATTTCAACTCCCCGGAACAATTTCAATGAATGCTAATGCTACTTCATATGCTTTTCTGTCTATTAAATATTCAGCTTAAGGATGATATTTCCAATTAACATAAACTAATGCCTACTTTCATGAATAATTGTAATGTTAGTAATTTTAATGGTAATTTTTTGAATTTCGTTCGATACTAATCCATTGCTTTTTCTCTTCCTGTTTTGCAGTTTGCGTTCAATGGCCAGAAGGTAAGAGGGTATTTAACAAAACATCGTTAATAGTATATATTTAACAAAACATCGTTAATATTATACAAATACATATGTTGAATTAATGCATACCTACAAACAAATGTAAACGGCTTTCTAATATTTGTTTTTCGTTTGTTAGTTCGTTGACAAAGACACTTGTCAGCGTAAAAATACACCAGAAATATGATAATGTAACAAGCTTTGTTTTTGTGCGAAATAACAATATAATTTTTAGTTTAATATCTGAGAGTAAAAGCTGTCAGAATCAGTATACTCTTTCGAGTATACTTTTTTTACTTTATGGTTTAATCTCATTAATTTTTGTAATTACTCTTCTCCTTTTTTTGTATTTTGTGTTTGAAGAGCAAACGCTATTTATTTTGATTTTTGTAAAATTAATTTTTTTGTTCGATGTATCTGAGATGAATTTATTGAGTTGTCAACTGTGCAAAAGTAAATTCAATTAGAATCAAATAATTGTGTGCGCATTGAAACAAAACGTCTATCCTATCTCCGTAAAACATGTTTTCTGGGATTTAAATATTGGATGAATTGAAAAATAAATTGATCGCCCGGTGTGTTGAGTTGTAGTGTAAAACAAAGCTGTATTAAGTTTTTTTTTCAATTGATTAACACCTCCATTTTTGTTTATTTTTCAATTTATCACCATTTCGAACGACGTAAATACAACTTGCCATTCATGCATCATAACATTTAAAAAGTCTGATTACTCTATATGTAATTACTCTTAGAAATAGATTTGAAAAATTCACTAAGGTACTTTAAGGCTTTTTATAATAATAATAATAATAATATATCTATAAGATCATGTACATTGTCTTACATATATTAATATATTATAATAATTTGTGCATTAGGATATCGATTACCGATGACATGGCCGTTCTTAGGTGCTGTTGGTACATCAGCCATTAATCCCACAGCAGCACCTGCAGCTACTCAATTACCACCTACAACAAATCTAGTCTTAACTCCTCGTGCACCTCAAAGAAGAAGGTATTTTTTCATAACGAAATTGTCTGTCCTGCTGCTACTACATATTGCACGCAGTAGTAGTTGTTGCAATATTCTCAATAAACAAGAAAAAGTAATTAAAGTCATACTATCGACCATCGAAGCTATGAAAATTAATGTCCAACATATTGTTACCATGTGTGTGTATGTGCGTGGCGGTTTGCTGCACTTTGATTATCCCTTATGCTTGCGGTGTCCTAGATTTCAAATGTCCTGTTTGCATTAAACAACAACATTCTGCAATTTGAAGTACAAATTTGCGTGGGCTCTATACTAAATTCAGTTACTAACTCTTACTCTACTACTCGAAATGTGCACACCTCCATTTTCTCAAGAAATGGTCAATGTTTCTCATCTACATGACTTGATTGGAGGCAAACAAACCTTAACCATGCAGTATTGAAACAGGGATACACACATCAAAATACTAGACACATTAGAAAAACTAAGAGAATGAATAACATTAACCTTGCACGAATATATTGCAATATCAGTGTGTAATAATTATACGATAACTTAATAGTAAGCTTTAATATTTCATATTAAAAGCGCATGAAATGACGCAGTTTATGCTATAGTAGAGAAACACGAAAAATCTCGCATGTACAAAAAACGAAAGCCTGATACCGAATTTTGATGCATTGTCTGCAAATTGATTTTGATAAATAACAAAACGTAATGATTGAAACGAATAATTTTCTAGCTGTGTAATAACATAGTGCAAGTTTTATTTTCGTCCGTTATTGCTTTATCTAGGTTTAGTGCTGATTATTTTTCAGGGTAGTTTTATAAAAGAATCTATTTTGAAAAGCATGGTTTCTCAAAGCGTAGCTGAATCATATAATAAAGTTCAAGGCAAATAGTGAAGTAAAAGATAAAGATAAGATATAAAATCTAGAATAAGATAAAAAGAGATAGGATATATGTAAGATATTTTTTATCTACATACTAGAGAAGTCTAAATACTAGGCGAAAACCTCGCCATATAAGCCATATATTTCCCACGAAACCTACTCAGTTTCACAAATTCGATATTTCAAAACCATTTTTCAATTTCAAAATACCTAACACCACTTTTTGACTAATAAATTTAATTTGTGAAAGAAGTAATATTATTCTCAGAACAATATATTTATCGTATGAGAGATCATAATTGCCATTGAGTGTTGTGTATTTCACTCGAATCGGAATAGGAAGCAAAAAACATAATTTTTCTCGGATCAAAGTTAATTTGACCTGTAAATTATCTGTATAATGTTTTACGTAATACAGTTAAATCTTACTTTGTCACACCTACAAATTTTCGACAGTATACAATCCGGCAGCTATACGTATATGGTACCATTTCTGATTCTAATGAATTATTTAATCATCGTAGATCATAAGGATATCATAATTAAATCGAAATAAGCCTCCCCCAAGACATAATCTTTTTTTGTTCATCTTATCCCACAAAATTATAAAAGAGGACTATGTACAATGTTTTTCATTCGACCTCGATTTTATTCCTAACAACCTTTCGCCTACCATTCATTCATTTCTAACGTCATTTACTACTGAAATCTCCTCTCCAAACAGAAAATCATCTCCCCGAAAAATGTAAATGAAAATCAATTTTTAACTGATGACCATCCAAACCCGCCATTTGGCCCCATCAACTACACCCACTTTAATCAGAACTGAAGTTCGTCCAAGATTGTATGATACTTTGTGAAATTCGCAATAAGGTTTCTCTTTGATAGGATTTAAATGAAGGAAAAATGATGTGGTTGATTTGAGTAACGTTATATCAACAAAATAACGAGATGGAAATCTATATAAAGAAAAAGGTTTGTGTAACGACGTACCTTATTTCCTTCAAGCTATTCACTTACATAATGCGGACTAGAAAATATTCACGCATAAACGTAGCTATACCAGGAATATCGTTTGTATTTGATTCTTCGATGCAGATACTATATTGTTAAGTGGAAAATCAATGGGGAAAGAAACGTTGAAGAATTTCATGAAAATCTTTGATGTGATTTCCGTTCATATAGCATTATTTTATTTATGCTGGTTTTGTGAGGGCTAGTTAGTGATATATTGGAATTTTTAATTCTGAAAGAAAAGATTTAAGGAGATGAACAACTACACTAGATGAAATGTGATGTATCTGGTAGGAAATGTTCATACCAATGAAACGTTTAAGCATTAAATTGAATCAGAAATGCGAACCATTGAAAAGATCTCTTCATACCCAATAACGTTTTTCAAGTCCAAGGAAGAGACAAAATTAGTTGTTGATTTAGAGGGGAATAAATTTCAAATCATCCAAAATACTTTTTATTTCAACTATTTTCAACCCTTTTTACAGGATTTTCCTTTTGTTCGATCCATTGCTTTTCGTACGTTTCGAAACGAATAACAAAAATAGATAAAAATCGTGTTCTCGTCTCTGTCACCTCAAAAGATACACTAGCCTATAGTGTCTATACAGAAACTATTTTCATTTCTGAATATTATCCGACCAAATAGATTTTTCATTTGATCTAAGAATATACCAATAAAAAAGCAGTACAATTAGACTGATGGTCTTCTTTCTGTGGCTACTTTGATAAAACACTTACTTTTTACAAACGACTCTTTTACAATCCAAATTAAATTCAAATATAGTTAATAATTTCCTTGTTAGAAGCATACATTGTCAGAATGACCAAGAAATCTTCTTTCGTTGAGATTTTTTGCTTTCTATTACAACAACATCGGTAATGTTTAGATGTCTCCTACTAATTTTATTTGTAATGCATATATTCCGTTATTCTTGTTCAGCAAATACATTGGAAAACGATATGATAAAAGTCAAAGGATTTTCTCTTAAAAACGGATTGGTATGCTGCTGATACGCAGCTGATATCGTATCAATACCACGGTATGTGAAACTAGGAACAGTGGTATACAACACATACCTGGTTTAGTTTTATATTACCTGCCACATGCACAAACCACCAAAGTGAGAGTCTATTTGATTCCAATGTTTAGGGCAGTTACACTTCCATTCTAGGACATTAAATTAAAACCATTGGCTGGCGTCTACTAACGAACCATTTTGGAAAGTTTAGTTCTTCTTTTCTATTGGCAGTAAAAATCTTTGCAATACTGGATGAAATTCTGCCAACAACTGTACCGTTAAGCAGTATAGATACTAAATATGTACTCGTCGAGCTGGTATTAGCCTAGAATTGGGTGAAGCACTGGTGGTATATATGGACAATGTACCCGTACTAGGAATGTATCAGTTGATGATTGTAGCGACCTGTGGATCGTTAAATATTTCGAAAAGCTCGTGGCCGCTCTCTCGTTTTGCTCCAGTTATTCGCTTAAGAATTCGTCTTTGGAAGACGTTCAACATGTTTGCGGATATTTGTATGTTTCACATCTGCATCATAACACAGATCTTACTATTGAGTTATAAGCTTTGGAGCTTTGTTTATATGCAGCTGATCTTCAGTATACTGAGAATGGAGTAACCTATTTCATTAGCGAAATGTATTCTCCATTTTACTTCGACAAGCACATTTTACTTCCACAAGCAGCTTTATTATCATAAGAGCTGTTGAACAGTAGAGAGGTCAGCCCATCGCCTTGCTTCAGTCCGATATTTGTGTCAAAGGCATCAGTCAGATAGTTGTTGATGGCATCGTTATTTTGGTCAAGTGGACTAGTTTTAGTTGGATTCCGAAGATCGGCAAATTTTATACAGTATGTATTTTAGACAGTACTGACGGGTCATATGCTAGTTGAAAACCTATGCTAATGTGATAAACGTAAATGTCAAACTCCCAACAATTACCGAGCACTTTTTTTTACTGTGAACAAATAATCAGTGCTCGAACGTCCAAACCTACAGCCTGCTAGGTACTCCCCAATGAGATTGTCAGCATAGACTTCAATTTTATTTTGTAATATTATTTAAAAAAAAAAAGCTCGTGAAATAAAATATTGTATACCTCGCCTAAAATATAATCTATATAAGCACGCTCTATGTTAGGTCTTCTAAACTCTTCTTATTTTACTCATGAAAAACGATGTTCAAGTATTTTGACCCCTGACACATTTGCCTAAATAAGATAACAAGCTCATATTACTCAAATTACTGCGAGTTGAATTTCATCCTGATCAAATTTTTGTATCCAACCCTATAATACGTATAACAGCCAACACCAACAAAAACAGAAGCTATTTTAACTTCTTTATGTACCCAGAAAATATTATTTAATGTAGTCCAGCAATGAAACATTTAGAGAGAATATATGATTTAGGTAGATGTATAAGCTTTAAGAAACCATGAAAGATGATTATATTTTACGTGCACGTAGTCAGATGGATACCAAAATGCGCCAGTAACCTTGAAAAACAATTTTAATTTAGTGAAATGTTAAATAAGTATTTAATTTTTTTTTTCAAAACTGTTTTGGTAACCTATTTTCTGTATATATTTTTAGAATATGTTAAGTAATTGAATTCAGTTTCATATTATTAATATAATGTACATTTTCTGTTTCCAACCCACTACTATCACCAAACTTTTATTGAAAAATGTGTTAAACGCCCAAAATGACATTTTCAAGCATTCTGAAAACAGAAATCAAAAGAAGGTTAAAATAATTCAAAAGTATAGTTGCCATTCCATTTTGCATCAATATCTTGTTTTATATTCAAAATAACCATTGAAATAGCATCTTTAATTAATTTGAAGTATAAAACATTGGTATAAAACAACGTAATCTTTCTTTTGATATTTGAATAAAATAACATTGAAAATCTGTTCCCGTAATTATTCTATGAGTCTGCAATGAGTTAAACTGCATGAAAATGTCATTTTAATTTTCCACGGCATTATCAGTAATGCCCGAAAAATCCAGCATATGCAAATATCATTCACATTTTATACATATAATTTTAATTTACAACAATTTTTGATTAAATATTGAATTTATAACTAACAGCATGCGAATATTTTCTCTTTTCTTTTTTTACATACGTATAAAAAAAAATCATACTTCTCACACGCACGACTTCTGAATGAAAATAACAAAATTATCTCAATCAAAATATGAAATATATTGCGAACTGCCTACAAACTTGTAAAACTGTGAAATACTATTCAATATCGTGTTCTTTAACATTCGAAACGGACTGAACAAATCAAATCAAATCAATGAAAAAAAAAATGCAACAATCGCTCTGTCGTCATCTGTTTTGGCTCAACGAATCTCAAATTAAATGATAAACATAAAAACATGAAATAAAATAAATGAATTGATGAATGAATGAATGAAATGAAAATGATTTCATATGACCGTGAAGCCGCTGCACTACGGGGAGTTGCCATACAAAGAGGACGAGCGAGAGCTGCTTTGCCTGCTGCTGCTGCAGCAGCGGCTGCCTTTGCTCGGCTACCTACGCCACTGGCTGCAGCAGCAAATGCAGCTAATGCTTTGCATGGATATACGCCGTAAGTAATATTTATTGAAATAATGAAAATTAACAAAATGCTATCTTGTTTGTTTCTACCTAATAGGAGTTGTTTCCTTTTTACTGTTTTTTTTTTATCAAAGAACGTTAATTTATATCTCTGTGATGAAAAATTAAAAACTAGCATGCTCTTTGTTATTTGACCTCATATTCACTTTATGCAAAGATTTGCTTCCAACTAATGTTTAATTTGTCGTTGAAAATAATCATAATCTTGCCGTCATGCATCTCTGAAGCATATTTTATATTAATTTGACTGAAAAACGAGTAAAACTTGTATGACTATCGATTTTCAAAAAAGTAATATCTGGCTAAAAGTTTGTAAATAAAATTATGTACAATCAAAAAAATGCATGCGCCTGCTGAAATATGTCATTGAAAAACATCAATTTTTACAAAAATATTTTCATCAAATTTATTACATAAATGTTTTCGCATGGTTTTAGTGTATGTAACATGTGAAGGAAATACGCATATATGCACACAAATTAAAAGTAATCTTTTTCGAACTCCCTTTATATATATAAAGCTTAGGTATGCTTACATATCCATATTTTTCAAGTTGGTAATGAAGGTCTACGAAATTTCGAATCGTTGTCATGTGGTTTCGTATTGAAACAAATTTATGAGAATGACATAGTATGGCTTTAGCTACTTTTATCTACATAAAATAAATATTCAAAATTTATGATCTATATTTTGTCATATGTATTAATAGTTATTTGAAATGAATTTAACACAAACGGAAAACAGCGAATTGGAAAATGAATGAAACATTTTTTTTTGGCTAGTAAGTAATTTATATTATTTGTTGTTCGCTGTTTTCCGGTTTATTATATGTTCATAATTTTATCAACTGTCAATAATAATTTTCAATATTTTTAGGGAACGCATCAAGATATTTCCTTCGAACGGAGACCGATATGCAGTTGATCTCTACTTGTGAAAAAAAAACACAAACTTCAAAGCATTATCATATATTATTTGAGAACTCTTAGTTTTTTAGTAATTATAAAAAAGTGAAAAGTAAAAAAAAAGTTATATGAGGGTTTCGGACCATAAGTATCTGGTTGAAACTCATTTAGGCTTACCAAATTGTTCTGCCCTCATTGATTAGATACGAACGACGATTAGACATGAATGCTTTCTTGCTTTATTCGGGTTTCTAGCGCAGGCAATTTAATGTCATGTTAGTCATGAAATGAAACAACATGTTAAATTTCATTCAATCTCTGTAGAAAAACAGAGCAGAGCAGTGAATGGAAGTCCTATCTAAGACCTCTGTTTGACTATGGGATTCACCACCTGCTGATTAAGACCACAGACTTCACTTCGAATCTAACTCTTTACAGAGTCCTGTGACGCTCAACGCACTGCAGAGATATTTACTAATCAACTTTAGACCACTTTATACCATAAGCTTTAAACTCGACTATGAAAAGACACGGTTTAACTTCTTAAAAAGCTAGTACTTTGCTCTTTCTTGTTATGTTCGTATTAAATATCATCCCTTGCTCAGTTGCAATCACGTCTCTCACAAGCGTGGGAACTACAACCTTAATGAAGAGGTTGGAGCCACATCACTCTTAGAGAATATATTTAGTATTCAATTTCAACGTTGAACTGTCTGCTTTATGTAAATATAATGACCCGGTGAAAAGTGAAATTTTGCACCTGAATTAATATTGGATATTGTTGCATTAACCACAAGGGGTTTTATTCATCGTTTAGAAATCTTTAATTGATTTTCCTATTAAACCAGTACGTAAATGCTGTTTGGAGTTGTAGTAAAATATTTGTAGCGATTGAAATTTAAACTACCATATATGTAACTATTACATAGTGGTTTTTAAAGATAAATAGTTGCAGCATTGTTAAAACATTGCTAGACCATCGAACATTGTTTTGTTGCGAAACATCCATTTTGAGTTCATCAGATTCTTCAATTCACAATCGAACAAAGACTACGTTTTAATCAAGAAGTATTTTTTACCTACAGTACAATTTTTGTATCGATTACAAAATCTATAGATTGTTAGTTATGGACTACTTCGAAATCGTCTATTTGAAAATAAGCAACAAAAAATTATTTCTGACTTATAAATTCATTTGAGAAATCATTGCCGAACCATTACTTCCACCCTCTATCTACGTAAAATTGTCACTACATCATATCATCGTCCGATGTCTGTCGTATATCCAAAAACACTATTTTCTAAAAAGAAAATCCCACTTTCCTATGGTGCTTCAACTGCTGTTTTATTCGCATTGTAAAGGACGTTTACGTTGGTCCCTTAACTTTTTCGGCTCCTATTTATAAACTAATGAGTTATCATGTATCAGGATGTTGGTCTAATAAAATGTGTGCTTGCACTGTAAACAGTTGGTAAACGAGTCCTTGGAATCTAAAGATCGTCACTTTTATTGATTTACGAATGTAAACAAAAAAGAAATTGCAAAAAAAGTCATTTTCATGTTTTTCTAAATTCAGTTCCTAATTCCAACTATCCTTTTTTTCTCATTAAAAATGCTCGAAACGAAATATTTTTGCTGGAAAATGTTGTAAAACGTATTTATTTAAAAAAAATGTCCCACAGGATTCTAAGCTTCTTTGGTTTTAGATCGCAGTTTTTGCGGCATTAGTGGAAACGACGATTGCACGTTGTCTTTGTATTCTGAGGCAGTTGCCCCATAAATGCAATAACAATCTTCCTCAGGATCAGGGTCTGATTGATGATAAGGATTTGATATTTTGGTTTTGGCATCTTTGGTAGGAAGGTTTTGTTTTTTTCTTCTTCAAATTCTTGAATATTTTTCTTTTGCGGTGAATCTGCAAAAATTACATTATTCATTTTTATTACAATATTCATTTTTATTGCAACATTCATTGTTATCAGTAATATAATTTATTTCGAAACCAGTCACAAGAACCGCCGCAATTCTTCTGTTGGTTCCACATGACATGTCTTTCCTCACAATTCGCTGCAGACGTGGAAACTCGTGGAAAGTCGTCATCGATTTGTTGAGCCGTCTGAAATTCCACTTCTTTACGTAGCAAACCTTCAGAAAACACGAATGGAAAAATTCTACACTTAGCTGCATTTCTCACTGTCGCAACTTTCTCATAGACTTTTCCGAAAATCTGAGCTATTTAGAGCTTTCGCACAATTCTATTTGGATGTTAGAAATGTTTCGAGTGGGTACATTTTGTTTGTTGAGTGTGTTCGTAACCGTCTTGAAAAAAGCGAGTCGGTAGTCCAGCCAGTTTCAGCGCAGGCGTCAATAGAACTAGAAAGACATTGTCCATAATTTCGGGTTGTCATCTTCTTTGCGGACAAATTAGAATCGGTGGAAAATACTGAACGGCTGTTGATATACACCATACAACATTAATTGTAGCACAGCGTTCAGCAGATGCGAATTTTCAAACTGCTTTTTTAAGACTCTAGTACCTGTTTCATCCACGTTGTCCATTCTTGTGGCGTGATAATTAATTTTGTTTAATTCAACCTTGATAACTGCAACGAAAACACTCACATTTTCGTCGGTAAATGCGTGAATATGAGCCATGGTTAAGTTTTTCGGAATTTTAATACTGATTATTGGGTACCTCAGAGGAAACCAGCGGATTTGTATCCTTCCAGCAGCTCTTATTCCTCCAGCAACTCTTATTCCTCCAGCGGATCGATGAAAGATTTCTTATTTTGTACACAAATCAAAAGCCATTCATCCCAAGACGCGAGCTATTATGCCGTAATAATTTTCTCTATATTCAAGCAATAGCTAACCAACAACTTTTCGACCTCCGATGAGAATATTTTCTGTTTGACGTTAATATTTTCTGTTTTTTTACTGCTTCTTCCGGATTAACAAGTAGTTTCCCGTAATCGTGCAAGGTAGTTCGAAGAAACTCTGATGTCTTTCAGGCATCTATGAACCCCATCTTTTTACATAATCATTGTATCGGATTCCCACCTCTTCTCTCTTGCCATCTTCAAATAGCAAACTATGTTACATAGCATTTGTTTAAATACATTACTTATATATTTTATTAATTGATTCCATTAATTGACATATCAGTCAAAATTTACTCATGGGGAAAAAACTTTCCGTGTCAATGCCTTTTTGGCTTCCTAATCCCGCCCCAATTTCTTGATTCTCAAAGTATCCCAACTGAAAATCTGCCGCATACAGTAAAAGTGGATGTGATAAAAAAAACATTTTAATATAAATAAGATAAAAATAGCACATTCTGCTTGAGTTGCTCAAAGTTTCAAAGTTGCTGGTTTTCTTAAATTTTCAGGCGCAGAAAAATATAAAAGCGTGTCACTTTCTGGAAAAAGCAGCACCAAACTTTCTGCGAACACGCTCGTGGCATAAGTCCTAGAAGTACTATGCACCATTGGGCTGATATCGTGTTTCGGTCGAATTAGGTCGTTTACTCTAGTACAAGCTTTCGTCACAATGGTTCTCTTTTTTAAAATTTTCAAGTTCAATATACCATCGAATAATAGAAAACGTATTATTTAGTTTCGCAGTGGTACTCTACGATTGATATTTCCTTTTATTAAAGCAGGACAAGGTAGCATATTTAAATTTATGAATATCTATGATATGTATCCATATATTTGCTTCATTCTTCGATTCTTCTTTTAGATTCTCGCACTAGTTAACATATCCCGTGATTTTTTTTTTAGATAAACAATGGTAGGTTTATCGCATACATGTTTTCAAAATATATTAAAGTAATAATCACAATTTATAATAAAATCTGATACGTGTTTCCTACTAAAGATAAAATATATATGTATGTTGGTAGTAAAACGTTTCATCTATGCTTTAAAGCAGGTTCCGTTTTGAATGAGTCATAAAAATAAGTATAGCTATAGCATAGACGAAAAAATAAAGCTAAAGGTATAATACTCCTATATTACATCTATCACACGGTCGAAGGAAAAAATCTTATAATCTTTTACCCGCAGTAAAAGTTTATGAAAGTTGATAAAACTATGAACGTAAAAATAGTTTATATGTTTTTGGATTGTGTTGTATATTTTTTCCAAGTATTAACATTCTTTAATTGCTGTTTTCTAATTTCTCGTTGGCAGCGTTTACTACGATCCGTTCTTAGCAGCAGCTGCTGCTTCAGCTGATGCAAATACATACCGTTTCCAGGTATGTGGTTTCATTTAATATTTTGTTTTTAAGTTTCTGCATCATATGATAATTGGCTATTATGCTAGGATCGCTTTTAATACTTAGCTATATAATATAACAACTATATTATGCACATAATAAGAAGCATGTTATCTATAAAAACCTATTGTTTTTAATTATATGTTGAACGTGAAAATTTTGAAAGAAAAACGTATGCATCATGAACATATGTGTCAATGTTGACGCTTCAACAATATAATCGCATTCATATTCCTGCGTTGAATGATTGGGACATTAGCGCTCAAGGAAAATATTTAATGTACATCAATCAAAATGTGCATTTATGCGAAAATGCATAAATTTGAAGTATACGTTTTTCGTACTATCCTTGATAACCAATTTAACGCTTGAATATTTTATGAAATTCTGTGGTATGAAATTTATAAGAAATGTTTTTGACAAACATAAATCTATAAAAAATATTATGTAGCTAGATACATAATTTCTTTCAGTATTTCACTCGATTAATCGATTTTACTTTTATTTTAGCTATTTGTTATTACTAAATACGCTTCTGTTGTATCATAAAAACTTAAAATTAGTAGATAATCTGTATTTTTAGCTTTTTATCTAATATTTAATTTTCAGCACCATTTTTAACTAATCTATTTGAAATTTTTCGTTTACAAATTTCTGCATATCATCGAGTTCCGTTGAAAAAACAAACAAATCCTTCATGTTCGACCAAAATGCTCTACTTCACACAAACTGCAACTGATCATTAGATGCCTAGTGTGTGCGTTCTATAATTTTTGACATTTTTCCCAGTATTTATTTGAACTAACAGCGATTTTTCTCACACCATATGATTTTGATGGCTTTTTCCGATTTTTCTACTGGTTCAAGAAAATTGAAACGATCTGAAAAAAAAAATTGATGAAATAATTTTTGTGGTTGTTTCGTCTTTATGTTTTGTTTTTATTCTTCATTCTCTTTTACAGGCAGCTAAACCAGTGACGGAAGTTCCAGCTCAACCAGCAATTTTAAATGTATTTATCTATTTTCGATATTTGATTGTTATGTTATGATTCTTGATTGAGAATAAGTAATGATAACATTTCCCCTCTATTTCGCTCCTTCTCATTCTAATATAATTTTCAAATATAATTTCTATACATCTATTTATCTTAAAATTTCATTTCATTATTTCTGAAAACTCAGCATACAAAACAACAGGTTAATTAGGATGATTATTTTCTTCTAATAATTGAATGCTTCTACAAATATATTTTATGTGGAAAATTTTCGTTAAAGTAGAGTGGTAATGTCTGAACTAATTTCTTTTAAACTCTACAAAAACGTAGACTCTTAGTATATTATCACTCTTCATATCACTAGATTCATAAAATACATATTTTTGCTTAGGTTGGTTATTGAAATTGGCGTTTCTTGTCCATTGTGCGACATCATTACTCATTTTAAAATGTGTTTAGATTTTAATTTTTAATTTTCGGTAATTTGGAAGATAGTTTCCATTGTTGCAAAAACCACGTACATACATATTCAAGCTTTTACAATAGCAAAAAAATAAAAAACAAATCGCTTTTAGTTATAAACTGAGGATATCATTCTATCAGTCTTATTTTATTCTTACTAATTTTAAGGAAGAGTTGAAAATTTCTTTTACAAGTGAAAAAAATAAATTCAACTTGATCGACAAATCATAATCACGATTCAAATTTTATTCATTCCTGTAAAAATAACATCAAATAAGATTCAAGCATGATTGGTTCTTAAAAGTACTGACAAAAAAAACAAAATTTATGTACAATGTTTATTTTTTTGTCGAAATTGCCAAGCCTCGAGGGCAAACTTTCAACTTAATGTTTTGGCTGTAGAATTGAAAAGTTAATAATTGATGTATCGCAGACTGTGGAATGTAAAATATCTGTTTAATCTATACAGTCCACAGTATATGTGTAACTACTCATAAATGTTGACTGGTTTATGTGTGATTCATTTTCCATTTCTACTTAAGAATAACAAAGAAAACCATTAAATTTGTTTGTGAATTTGCTGAGAATATCTTGTAAGGTTTATGTTAGCCCAGAATGTATAAAATATCTGCAAGAGACCAATCATTACATATTTCTTTGCTTTTAAAAACTGTGCATAAACTTTGTACCAGCTTCGATTGAAAAATTTGTTTTGTAGTGTGAGTTATAGTAGTAGTAAATTAAGTATAGGCACGGTTTTTTGCACCTCTATCGAGAGCTGGTAAAACAGCATTGAAATCAACAACAATCCTGCCCCAGTTGTTGTTGTTTTCAATGCTACCTGCCCTAACCAGCTCTCGATAGAGGCGCAAAAAAACCGCTTTACTTGTAGGATAAAATATGTAGTGTAGGGCGAGATATGTAGTGTAGGGCGATATATGTAGTGTAGGGCGAGATATGTAGTGTAGGGCGAGATATGTAGTGTAGGGCGAGATAGGTAGTAGTGTATAAGTAGAACGTACTAATTAGTAAGACTTATTAAAATTAAACTTAACTATCATTGAAACATAACGTAATTTAAAATAAGAATGTCAATGAATCTCTTTCGGGAAAATTTCAATCTTTTTCGTGTAAATGGTTGATATCATGTCGTAAATCATAAATTGCATGCTGGACATTTATTCATTTTCTGTTTGAATTTCTATTAATTCTGTGTAAATATTTTCGAAAAGAAAGTGACCGATATGCCTCAGTATAATGTATTTCTTACAAGTAATTTTTAAAAAAAAACTCCAAATACTCCGCAATTTGACTTAACAAAAGTCTACGTAAACCTGAAAAATCAAACCATATAAACATTATAAAATCAATCTTTCTGGCGTATTTTCACATGAACCATCGTTTAATATTTCTCAAATAATAGCCTTTAAACCAATAAATGCGAAGTGTTTTATATTGCCATAAATTTTACATTAAGTGTTGTTTGCTTGGGGTCGTTGTCCTGTTGGCGGTAATAATAGTCTGATATTCCAAGTTATTTGGCACTTTCTTGCAAATGTCTCTTTAGGATATTAATGTAATAATAGTGATCCGTCGTGGTCCCTATTATCTCGAGTTTGCCAACGAATACCGCCCGTACACTACACCATTAATCCATCTTCGCGCTCAATTGCCTTTTTAGGATTGAGGTTTTCGCCTTCCAGTTTCCATACACGCAATCGCCTATCGTAACTAACAATATAGTGTTAAACGAATCCGAAAAGATTACTTTGTGCTAAAATTCAGGAAAATAATTAAGATATTTTTTCCGATTGGTTTTACTAACTAATGATTTTTTGCGTGGTTTTCGATACTAAAACCCTAGTTTTTGGATAAACTGCAATGTTTCTATAAATGTCCAGCTCTGTACACACTTTTGGAGCACTTATGTGGGAGTCTATCTTTACCAACCGCTAAATATGCCACTGGTTTTTCGTTGTTCACTTTAGGGGGGCCGGATCTTCGCTTATGTTCTAAAAGACTTTCGACAAAAAAGCACCAGTATAAATGTACAAATGGAGCCGATTTGTGGAGTATTTTGAGTTATTTATTTGTATTTAAACTTAGTATCTAAAATGTCTGTCACTTTTTCCCGAAACTACGTGTACGTGGAACTTTATTGTTACGTAAAAAAATGATGGACTGACGCTTAATTACGCATATCCATTAATTGATGCACATCCAATATGTACTTTATGATTTAGGAATAGCTATCAACGATTTTAATGTAAGTGATCGATATTTTTCAATGTTGACTGCAAAATAATCTATGTAAATTTTAGAAAACTCTTGCCACAAAGCAATATAAATAAAATTAATCCAAATGCCAATGGGAGATGCCTGTAAAACATATTGCCAAGACGTCTTTCTGATATTGTCCAGGAAAGCATTTAGATAAATTTAAATACAATATATTAACGGCCCATAGAAACATCAACATCGAGAGCTATGAAGCTCACAAAGAAATAACTAGAAGGTGCAGTTTTCCTTTCATGTCGAATAATTAAGGCTAGCGCCTCATTGACTAAGCTTGTGTCTAAAATTCATTTGTAAATGAATCACCAGAGAAGTGGAGCATAAATTTGAAGTAGACAAATCCGTCCAACCACCTTGGGCCAATAATAGCAGCACCATGAAATACACGAATACCAGCTTACATCCAGCAAACCTTACTACACACTGTCAAAGCTCTTGAAGTCCAGAACTTTAACCATAACTTCAAAACTACTACTCTACAAGACCATGGTGTCACAGACATTGACAGCCAAAGAACAACTGAACTATCAAACAAGATGGTGATTGAAAACATTAAAAAACCGCAGTAGTGCAGTGCAGCACTTCCGGGATGGAACTAGGAAAGTTGTGTTTGAATTTTACACTAATGTATTACATGATCTTGAGGTCATTTCGACATCTTTGCGAAACATGGTCTTGAGATTATTCATGTATGAATCCGAGCCTTGGAAACTGAGCAAAGGGCAGTCTGAACTTCAAGAGCCCAACCCCTAGCGAATAGGGACTTGCTCACAAAACCCGGTGTGACAGATTTTATAGGAGACAGCAACAGAGGATAATTTGCTTGCACTGGAAAGATGAGGTTGACCTGGACGCTGAAAGCTTGCGGGTGGCTTACTGGATGGCATTGGTTGACGATTAGACGCGGCAGAGAAACTTGTTGGAAGAGTTCAGGATCGGACTTCGGTTGTAGTTTTCAAGACGAATTCAGCTTGCATATCTTCATTTCTGATTCTGATGAATTCTGATGCATATCTTCAGGTGGAGAAGGCATTCACAAGTCTATGATTGAATGTAGGCTCATAGTACGTTCACACTACACTCTTAATCAGGTAGATTTAGGAGCTGTCAAGCAAATCAGGTGAAGCGTTCACACTGGCCGAAGTGATTTGGATCGAGAAGATTCAGATCGAGAATTGTCATTCATATTTATCTGCACATTTTGTTTTGCGTGAAAATTGTTGACAATGTTGCAGGAACATGCAGAAACATTTTCTTTTCACTTTGTACAACTCACATTTTCCTTTTATGTTCAATTATCACTATTTTAGAACGAAATTCGAATGACATTTCATTCAAATCTACTCTCCCTCTCATGGATGGAACTGAGCACGCTCTGAGAAAAATTCAGCGGGACCTGATTTATACTAAATTTAAAATAAACCAGATAGCTTTCGAGTGTCAAAAGCCGAGACAACTGTATGGTAAATCAGGTAGATTTGTGGTCAACTTATCTTTAAATCAATTAGCTGGTCGAACTCGTCTGGCTTAACCTCAGTGTGAATGGGCTATTACCCAGCAATCGTATTCATGCTTTCGTCCTTATAAACAAACTGCGTCAAAATCTGTTACCTGAAGTAGTCAAATGACAGAATAGTAAAAATAAAACTTTTGAAAAATTGGTATACGAGAATTTAAGTTCAATTCTCACATGAATAAGTGTAACAGGATAATGAAAGCAACTGAGACAATAAATGGATGCATAACTTCTAGACTTAAAAGAAATCATAAAGCTACCTTGGCTGTTTAAATAGTAGTTCTGGTAATTATTCTTCAGAGCCACTATGACATTTTATTTAAAACTTGTTGGAAGCGTAGCTGTTTCCTACATAATAAGGCATTCTTTGTGTTTTCATATAACACCAATTTTGTTCTCGCTAAACGATTATTGTTAAGGATAGAACGAAATGTAAAGGAATAATAGATAAGTAAACCACCAGTACGCAGCAGTCCATTCTTTTCAAGAAAAAGGAAAAATCTAAATAGATGTATCAATGTTGTTTGGGGCAAACACAACCGTTATATTTAAAAATGAAACCAATCCCACACTATCAATGTGTTATTTCGAGTATATAAAAATATACTGTAGTTAAACCAAAGTAAAATACATGGCACCCGATTCCGGATACTCGTATGAAGTTTCGTTGAAATTTTGTTAAAAAGAATGCCAAATTCCGGGAACATGTACTGGATAGGCAACCATTTTCCTATTCAAATGGAAGGCAGGACAAGTTCTGCGATTTAACAAAAAAAATTGTACATAAATTGTGCTGACGGTTTACTATCGGCTCCTGTCGCAGGCACTTCCGCTAGTTATTGTTTGATTGCATTTTTTCGATGCATCTATTTCGGACTATTAAATCTTGTGTGATGAACACTTTGCCGGCTATGAACTCTGTGTCTCATACATAATGTGTTTTACTACATTTCGACCCATAAATCAAAATGCGGGGTTATTGTAGTACATACTAAAGTTTGGATCCATTATAGATATTTTTGCTTGTCCTATTCCTCAGACATTGTAATAAATCCTCGTTTTACCTGAACACAACTGAGGGGGGCTGAAAACTGATTAACACTGGTAGTGAATTTCATTTGCTATTTATTTTTCTTTTGAAAACAAAGAAAAACAAAACACAAACATGGCATCACGTGTCCTTATTATTGTACTCTACAACATTTATCAATCGTATACTATTTCATAGCTGCTTCCTCATCGATTATTAAATGCCGTCCTAAAGTAACATTCTGTCCCAAGAGTTTTTTTTTGATTGAATGCGTGGAAGAAAATAAATGAGAAAAGTTTTTGTGTTTATATCTGTGGAGTGGTTGAACAAATTGGATACGGTGAACACGTGTTTCATCTGCTTGAAAGAAACAGCAAGCTCATGTTATTAGGAGAATAACTGATGACATACTTACAGGAACTGGAAATAAGAAGAGTAAAAGTTGGTGTGTAATGATTTGGAAATATTTTTGCGGACATTCTAAATGATAGATCGCTGTAATGTGATAAGAAGAAGCAGGAGCAATCGTCGAAAGAGTTAAGAATAGTTGTTTATAAGATGTTAGTCTGATCTCCGTAAAATTTTGATGATTTTAATATTAAATAGTGATAAAAATGTAGATATTTTTGAAAAAGTACATATTATTACATAGCTATACAATTAGATGAGAAGAAATTTATCATATACAGTCACAACTGTTTGAGAGAGAAAATATTTGTCTGAGGTCGATTTGTTGTACATTTTTCTCAAATATTTTAGCCCTCTTTTTAACAAATACACAAAAAAGTCAATTTTCGCTATGCAGTGATACTGATAATTCTTTCAATTCTACAGTTAAATTATTATTACGTAATATTTTAGCTAGATTAGTTTTGTTTATGTGTATTTTATTTCGTAATTTTGTAGATGTATTCATATTTAAATAATCTTGATTACTAACTGAACTCTATTCAACCATACGATTAATTCGAATCATAAAATGAACCGAAACATCCTTTGTATATGAAAAATTTCAGAGGCGAACAATGTCAACGCTAAACAGCAATCCACATTCGCTCAACCGAATCCAGGTTCCGCAGAATGTATTGGTAATCAAAAAGCAACAAATTAAATCATTTTTAATTTCCCTCGTGCAATGCTTAATTGAATGTTGATTGTGTGGCGTTATTTTAATAAACTGTTTTTACCATTTATCACTTTCAAAAATATGTATGCACATGCATATTGATTAAGTGTTAAGTACTTAAAGCATGTTTGATGTATGCTTTAATCAGTTTTTATATTATAATACATTGAATAAAGCCAGGCTCGATCATTTAGTGCTGGCTCGGAATTGGTATTGAAAGAGATGTAGATCGTGTGAAAATATGCTTATTTAAAACAAAGTAACACATATTCGCATCAAATTACCTTTGATTGAAGTTATCGGCATTTCAATTTTAAAATTTGTTTGACTTCACCTACTCTTGTATCTACTAAACATTTCAATTTCAAAGCTAGCACTAAGTTTTGTCAATCGTTCAAGGCATAAAAATTGCTGTCATACAAAAATTAACCCGAATTTTCTGTAGTAGGTGTTTCTGCACTTGGAGTGTTCAAAACTGCACGTTATGTTTACAATTTAACATTTCAGTGAATCTTTTTCAGAGCAATGGTGGTAGAGCATGTCACGTTATTGTGTGCAAAATGAAGTTATTTTCGGGGACCTGAGTAATTTCTCCGTATCAATCCGTTGCGTTTGTTATATTCATAAGTTCATACAATTATATGTTTATTCGTATTGAATGTTGTATATATTGTATATATAATAGCCAAATAATTTTATTTTTTTCCTATACTAATGACTTGTTAGAAATACCATTAGCTTTATCAACTTATTAATTTTCTTTCGATTTGGATGTATTTTTGGAGGAAATGGAAAGTCCTGGCTGTTGGATTTATAATTAGATTATTAATTTTAGTTTTAGAATAATTTGAAATGAATAATTGTTGCAGGCTACAACACCGTTGCTAAAGACGCCCTTATCATCTGCTCAACAAGCTTATACAGCAGCCGCAACATATACAGCAGTAGCAGCACGAGCCGCATATGGCGCTGCTGCCGCAGCACAACCAACTGTTGCTCAATATGCAGCCGTCGCAGGGTAAGTTTTCCCTGAATGTAAAACTAAATGTGAACGAAGAGTATGCTGTGAATGGCGGAAGATCTGGATTTTATCTCTTGATATTATTGAACCAATGAACTGTTAGTGTTGCATCCTCCTGTTGGAATCACCTTTATCTGTTTATATCAATCAAATTTAAGCTTTTTATACATTTATGTAGACATTTGAAGAGCCGAGGCGATTTCAACAGAAATATTTAAGGAGCAAATTTCTTTCGTTTGTTTGATCAAAATGTGGTAAAATGAATATTCGCGGCTGTATTGCCTAGGAAGATTAAACTAATTTGAATTATATTTATCGTAGTGGTGGTATATAATTTGGTGTACTATCTGTAAAATACTTAAAGGCAATACTCAAAAATAGCCAAGAAAAACTAACTTTCTTAATAAATACTTGTAATTAATTCATTCTTAGAAAAGTATATATATATTTTATTTATTTACTCGTTTAATTTATTTCCTATAACTAATTGATTTTTTTCTAGCCTAGTATTTTTATAATTTTCCTTTTTATTATTGTTATTAATGTTTGAATATAATTTTTTTAAATATCCAATTTAGTTATTATTATAACTAAAGATTATAGATAAAAAGAAAAATGTAAGATTTTTAGAAATGCTTTCACTTTATTGAAAAAATGTTCTATAATTAAATATAATTGTCAGGCGTGCACGGTTCTGAATGAAAATTATGATAATTATACAAAACATTCAAAACAAAAATTTAATCTACACCAAGAGAGACAAACCAATACTGCTTTTTTCACAATTGCAATTAAAACGATCTGATGAGAAAGTCGTTTTATTTGCATTTGTGAAAAAAACAGTCCACTGGCATGGGGTTGAGTTGTGATCGTCGTGGGAGAAGAACGTGTGCCGTAGCCACTTCTATAACAGAACTATTTCACTCGCGCTCCAGCTTTGTGTCTTGAGTGCCGGGTTTCCTTTGTTTTGCGAAGGGCTTGGTTACGGTATGCTCGTTCAGTGTCTTCCTTTTCCGCCTTATGTTGAATTTGCGTTTAATTCAACTTACATACCGATCTCTATTACTGTGACTTTAGGTTGCATTTGTGTTGAACGTGGTCGACATAAAGGCTTGACACTTAGTCGGATCCCCTCCACCAATTATAGCTTGATCTAGCTTGTACAGGACCGTAACTTTTACATATCTTTTGTTTTTCTTTTTCGTTTGTGTGTCTTATTACTGTGCGAGCTGCAGGATATTTCAAAAAGAATTCCGCAATATTCGTGGTTTGAAAACGAATGGCTTTTCGTTGTACTCTCAAGTAAATCTCCATGACCCGGTTGATTCTCGCACTAAGTGGTATCACAGTATCACATCACTGGCTATAGCTTACTGCTTTTTTTTCTCTCCTCAAAGAGGAATCATAATTTATGTTTGCGATGATGTTGCTTTCTCCATATTCCGTTCCATTTTTGCTTCTGCTAATCCAGAATTCAATGATATCTTGATTAGATTTAACTTCCATTAGCACATCATATTCTTATACGTATTATATCGCAGCTTTTTGTATGCTGGCACTGGACGTTCCTTCGATGCAATATCTGGCGACATTGATGCTTTAGCAGAGACATTCCTCTGCATACGTCCAGTGGCTCATATATTTGTCCACCACAAGCCGAGTGGGTAGAGAGGTTGATTCGTTTTACAAGACTCTCAACTTCCAGCAATCGGTGAATTGTCCAACTAGAATCACCGATATACCAGGCAAAAGCCGCTAACTGATCCCAAGAAATATTCGATTTACGTTGCAGCTCTTTTAGGTACCTCAGACCATCGTTATAGAATTCATCCATCATCAAAAGATTGCTATGGTACCTCGCCAAGACCAGTTAGGCTTTGTTTAATAAATTTATCAGAGAGCTTAACTAGTCTGAATGCTTCTCTGCAAGGAATTTCGATGAGTATAGCCATAACTGACATCATATGCCTCACGGAGTGTTCCTTGATTCCACAAAACTTTGAATTGACTGCTACTTCATGTTTCAATGATGATTGTTAAGTAGCTTTTAGGAATAAAAAAGCGTCACTTCGTGCATATTTACAATACCACCTGAGTTATGTTCTTGATATCTCTAAGCCAGCATAAATTTAGCGATTTGGTTTTAGACCTGGATTTTCTTATAAGCTGATTAATCTCTCCGTCCGAACTTATTTAACAGAAATAATTCAATCCTATTTATCATTCAAGTCGCTTATAATGAACCTCCAAAATAACTCTAATAGAAACGATATTCCGACAAGGCTCAGTTTTTATCAGTCCCCAGAGTACCTTGCTCTCTTCTTCGGTGACTATCAGTCTGCAGACTATTTAGTATTTGGTTTCGAAAGTTAGAAAACATTGTATCAAAATAAATTGATTTTTTTCCTCTCTGAAGCCACCATTTGTGATAAACAATTAAAAACTATGATTTTGATCTCTAAATATCATACGGTATAAATAATTATTAAATTAAATGCAATACATTTTTTACAACGTTCATAAAGAGCTTGCAACCCGTTTAAAAAATATTTTCCATCTTTGCCCTCAAACTGCTCATTAACGGCCGCCTTCACTTCCTCTTCATCTTCAAATTTTCGCTCCCGCAAGTCCTTTTTCGAAATGATAAAGAGAAAGTAGTCGCTGGGAGACAGATAATTTGAAGCCAGTCTCTCGTAAGGTCAGCCTCAAAAGTCGCGCTATGTGAACAAGTGCGTTATCTTGGAGAAACAAAATTCGTTTACCCAAGTTTGACTCCTCTTTTCTATACAAACTATTGGCGTATTTTTTTTCAAAAGTTCATCGTAGTATTCGGCGCTTCAGGATACTATTTTCAGAAAGTAATCAAAAACTAAAATTCCTTCGGAATCTCCAAAAATGGTGGCCACTAACTAAGTAGCCGACTTTTCCATTTTAAAATTTTTTGGCTGCTTTTCTCCTTTCACGATCCATTGCATAGACACTTGTTTCGATTCAGGGTCATACTGTCGAATCCATGTTTCATGTACGGTCACAATCCGGGTACAGGTTTCTTCCACATTGTCCTTACAGAGGTCTAAAAGCATTTTCCGAACCCAACGCGCCCTCACTTTTCTCATGTTCGAATGAGTGTTCAAAATGTCACGATTTCGTTCGTTACTAATGCCCAACTCCTCAGCTATCTGCAACATTTTTATTCTGCAATCATGCAATGCTAATTTCATAACTTTAGTGATGTTTTCGTCCGTGACTACCTTACACCAAAAATTTCCGTAGCTGTTTCCCCCTTTTTCACACGGAACTTAACTTACAAACATCGTGATATTTACGGTTTAATTACTCGGACCGTAACATTTTACGAAAAACTTGGCTTATATAGTACCTATACATTATAAATGTTGGCTTATATATATATATATTATAAATGTCTCACAATTTGTAACCAATCGCGGAAGTGAATAGTGTTAGTGCAAGTACCCTAGGCACAGAACTTTTCAGCCGCCTTTCGTATTTAACATTTACTTAAAGTTATTGTTATTGAATTATTTTCGAGAAATAAACTCAAATATATCTATTCGAGTCGCAAAATTAAGAAAAGAACTGTTAGGCAGAGTTAGAATAAATTGACGATTTACTTCGTAACGATTCAGGGACAAGATTTTTTGTACCGTCATATCCTTTATTAATTTTCTAATGCAGAGATGAAAAAACTTACCACTACAGAGTTTCTATAGTTCATATGGCTCTCATAAGAGTAAGTCAAAAAGATTCTGGTGTCATGTTCAAATATTTTATAAGAAGCTCTCTCATCTATAGGAAGATGGACTTTCTCAGACCTATTTTTTATTTAAAATTATACAGCATGGCAACATATTTTAAAATGTTTGTTACTATTAGAAAAAAATTAGACTTGGAATAGTAGGAATCAAATTGAAATAAATAGTAAAAAAGTAGAACATATATAAAAGTTAGATTTTATGGGCTAGATTTGAGTATTGCATTTTAGTATTTTACAGGTAGTATATCTTTATGGCATACTTCCATCGCACCAAAAATAATTTAAATTCAGTTTTCCAAAGCCTAGTTGTAAGATTGATTCATTTACAACCACTGGTTCTTGTTGCTTTTAACCTTGTGTATTAAATATGACTCAGAAAAGCATCTAACCTACTACTCATATTCATATTTTCTAAGAAATAAATACATTTGCTTTATCGTAGTCGATTTTGTCAATAAGTCCAGTGTTTAAGTGCTATTCTCGATTAAATTTTGAAGGTATGGAACAAGCTATGGCGTCATGAAGACAACGGTGAAGATACTCAGTTGCTGCTGCAAAATTCTTTACTATTTCACTTTCGTAATAGTTCTCCTTGCAAAAATTAGTATTAATACGTAGAACGAAACACATCATGTTCGTTGATTTCTTTTCTTTAAGCCTATATTCTAAATTTTCTAAATTGATGTGAATTGGCTTGGTACGCTGGCTAATTTTGGATTATCATTAAATATTCAAATTTAATGAAAACTACCTGCGATGGAAAAACGACTTGTTTTCCTTGTGACCGAAAAACCAAGAGGAAAAATCGAAGAAGAACTATTTCATCTAAACTGATGGAATAAATTTTGTGTACTATTTGTTCTATGGGGTACATAATGCCGCTGAATTGCATTTGAAGTACATAAATACTATATATCTTCGTGTATTGACAATGTAGTTACCACTTTGTAGCATGGAGTTATTTTGAATAAGAGCTTATCTTGAATACACTCTAAAAATGATCTTCGATTCTAAACATTGTCTTGCCTTTTGCTATTCTTCCAGCAAGAAAAAGATAAAACTATGGGTGTACGAAAACAAGCCTAATTAGATATCAAATTCAAAAATGATCGAAGTAGATTGATAAAATATAAGGTGCCAAAATGTCCTGATCGAACTTTCTATTCTCTCAAGATTCAAGAAACTCAAGAAACAAACTGTCGCATGTATGTGATGTGTCCGTGTTTGCACATGAAAAACTCTTCTGTTAATGCTAATTACATAAAAGAAATCAATTCTAATAATATTTTCGTTTTAGATACGGCCGAGAGTATGCTGATCCTTATTTGGGTCATGGTATAGGACCAGTGCCCGGATATGGGGTAAATATTATAAATATTCCTTCGCTCCTGTGTCCATCTAATATACGATGATATATTTCTATTTCACAGGCCGCAATGTATCGTGGTGGTTATAATCGGTTCACGCCATATTAACTTTACTATACTCAACCATAAAGCTACTACACTAAATATATACTTGCATATATTTTTATCCATGCACAATGGAAAATCGAAAACATATTATTTGGATACTTTCCAATCCAGTCATTTCATAAACACATACAGAATAAGTAATATATCTCAGCGAATCGTAAAGTATAAAAACTACTATGGAAATACAGAGAAAAACAGCAGTTGATGATATTCATAAGTTTCATAAGCAAAGAGGAAAAGGAAGCAAAGTGGAAAGCAAACAATTACCTACTCAAAGCACAGCCATGACTTATACATACTTAGTGTTTTAGAAGACTCTGTTACAATTTCTTCGTTGGAACGTCATCAATCCAACCTAGTAAAAAACAGTTAATTTTAATTTTGTAGTCAGGAAACGCAAAAAAAATAAAAGCATCACACATTTGTATGAAAATATCATAGATATTTTGTTTAAATTAAGTTTGCTTGTATGCAATAATCTATTTTTAAATTTTCATCTTGTAAATAGGTGTCCTTTTTTCATGAATATAAAAAATACTATAAAGCCCAACTAGAACAACTACTATCAGCGTTAATACTCTAGTGTCAAATCTGCGAATTATACTCAAAAATCTACTGTAATGCAGATTGTACGAAAGTGAAATGATCAACAAAAATAAAAAAATTATAAAACAACTAAAAATGAAAAAAATCTATACAAAAAGCACAAACATATGAATACAAAATGCTTAATTTAGTATGAGCGCTGTTTTATAAAATTTTGAAAGAGAAATATCAATGTGAATTTACAAGATTTTATGAAACTTAAATCGATATAAAAATGTAGCATACCTATAAGAGTTCGAGAACAATAAGTTGTCAAAGATCTTTTGAATTTTCGAATTCCATTAAACGTCAGTGAATTTTTGACGATGTAAAATTGAGAAAATCTGTGAGAATCTTTTCTTCCAGTTAAGAAAGCAAAGAAAGAAATTTAAAAAAAATTAAGTTGAATTTAGTATTGACATTTGTAGATATTCTACAATTATTAACTCAAAAGGAATCTCCTTTTTTGTTATAAATCTTTCGAGTGTATGTATTAAGTTGAACAAAATAAAGCGAAAAAAGTGAGAAATATATTCTTTCGCAGCTAAGCGCATACAAATAAATATGTAGATATCATACAAAAGAAGTAGTTTTATCTGTCTTTCGAATATACTCTACGAGATATTTAATTCAGCACAAAAATCTATCATACAAATGATTTACATATTGCTTTATGATTGCTTTAAGAATATTTTCTATTTTTATGCGATTTCGAATGTTAAATAAGAAATGCGTAAAGAACAATGATACTCAAGTAAACGCCATATATTTTGAATGAATACGTGAACTTAGTTTGAAATCTCGCTCACGTGTACTCTTTCTTGGACGTTATTGTTTGCATAAAGAAAATTAATGAATTTGTAGGTTTGAAAATATTCTTTATTCTTCCATGATACTCTTCAAAACAAAGTAATTGATAAATGCAGTGCAGATTATTACACTTTGAAATTCGTATACGAATTCTGTAAATGCACACAGTAACTCCAATTCGAGAGATATAGAACAATCTAAGCTGTGCTTATACATAAAAAAATTATAACTGGTAATACGGCATCTTTCATTCAACATGTTATTTTTCTAAAAGAAATATCCTTGATAATACTTGAAGCTCGATAAAAAAACGGCAAAATTCGAGTGAAATCGATGCGAACAAAAAATTCATGAGATATTATTGTAATGAAAACCAAAAAAAAAAATATATATAACTTAACAATTTTTATCATATCTACTCATTCATTTTAGAGAAAAAAAATTTAGTGATGTAATTGAAATAAGATGGAAAACTGTTTCTACATCTATTTGTCTGATGTTAGTGATAGTAGTAATTATTGCATAAATTTAAAAGTTATGAACTACTCAATAGTATTGTAAAATGGATATTAAATAGAACTAAAAAACAAAAACAGAAACATTCATGCACACGTAAACACGCCACAAACATATTCGCTATGGAACTATTTTGTTCGTATTTAGAATCGAATCATAATATAAAATGATCACCTACACAACTGCTATTTTACTATTTTAAATATCATTGAAATGATAAACCACTTCCATAAATACGCTCATCCCGAAATTTGTTGAAAATATATGAAGAGTAGAGAAAACTCATTGTGAAGACCGTTATGAAAATCGAATGTGGTCTTGTTTAGATCGTAGGCCAAACATGTTAATTGAGTAAGCAGTAGTAAATAATTAATATTATTGATAAATATTAATTATCCATGAAAGTAACTATAGAAGTGACAAAACGACGTTGTTGTGATGTCGAAAAAACTGTAACTACATAGACATAAACTCGGTAAGAACATCTAAGAACATGGAATAATTGTATAATGCAGCCAAAGTTTGTTGTTTATAAGTAGCATTAGAAAATCGTAGTTTTCACAAGATTAAAGTTCGATACAAACACGAAGACTGTGAATTGGAGAATATTTTTGAGTTTGCCTGATATTATCAAATATAAAACTCATTGCATTGATATTATTATTTCAAGTGGCAAACTCATCAACTCGTTTGCATTGCATATTAATTTTTGCAATTGTAGACGCTATTTGGTAGATATTTCAAGCGTAGCCCTTCAAACTGTGTTTCCGAGCTAGCTATGTCTAATCACACAACATTCGCAACTCAACAATAAAATGACTCAGCTCCGATTTAAAACTAGACTAAATAATATCATCGAAGTGATGAAAAATAAATTTTTGGTATCATTTAATCTCATTTAAGACTTTTAAACAATTCACGATCAACAGATTTTGTGAACAAAAACCGAAACTGAACACAAAACACTAAAACACACAGCTACAATATTCTGTAGTTATTTAAATGTACAATTACAATTATTACTTAAAATCTAAGAGAAAAAATTAGAAAAACATATAGTTATGTGGTAAGGCAGCTTGGTATGTGTAACCAACACACACACATAAAATATTTTGTTCATTTTTCTTATTCAAGTCCAAATTCACACTCAAATTATTTTTTTAAGTACTCTAATGTGTAAAATTACTATTTGCTATTGTATGCAATGAAATTCGAATATGAAAAATGTAATAGGTGGTAAAACAGCTTTTGGATTTTCCTATTTTTAATTTACTTCCTTAGATTTCTTTATGTTACGTCAAACACTGAATATACGTATAGAGAAGTTCAATAGACTTATTATTTAAGCAAAAAAAATCGTTAAAATAATATTATTTGTTTGAAATTAATAGCTCCCAACACTAATGTCTGAAAAAGAAAAACCTTTTACATATATTTTTTTTGAAATTTGTGAATTATAAATAAAAGTACAATGGGCCAATTCAATTGCAAGATATAGAATTCTGCAACGAAGTGATTCTAGAATTTCTAAATCTATATTATATGAAAAAGAAAAAAGGAAAACAAGTTTATTGAGTAAGATTATCGGGAATAATTGTCGACTACCGCTCTCTTATTGTCAAAACTACGCTCGAATTGTTTGATATTGTTTTTTTAATACTTTACTATATATTTACTATTTTGATTTATGCAATAAAGGAATACTCGATTTTATTTTAGTTTGTTTTGATGTTGATCATTTTTTCGCTTGGTGTTGAAATGTGTTGTACTTTTCTGGAAAAAACGTTTGAGTACATCGTCTGAGACAATCGCTTTTCTTATTATATTCATTGATACACACAATTTCATTCATTGCCATCTCCAGGGTGCTCAAATGTAAAAAAACGGTTGTTTTGGGATCAATATTCCAAATGATATTACTGAATGACTGATTGAGGTCTTGAGGCCCTATTATGATTCAAATTCCGAAATCGGAATTTCTGTTGGCTATGGACAAATTTTTTTATTAATTTCTCTGTTTGTTAAATCCCCGAATATTGGGTTTAGTAATTGCATTCCTGCTTCCGAAACCTTTTTTGTTTCTTAAAGTTTCTCAATCTGGAGGCCGTCTACTTTTTCCTGGAAGTTTCTCTCCTTACGGCTTAATATTTTCAACTTTCGCGAAATGCTTATTATCATCATCTCCTAAATAGTAGTCCTAACTTATATTTTTCGTTATTGAATTTTCAAAAATCTTTCTATCCGAATATCTGCATTCTAGCACTAAAACGTATATACTTCTTAGAATAATTTTCGTGGTGCTGTTTTTGAATGAACAAAACTTGCTTATAATACACACGTCTACAATTTTATTAGTGTCAAAGTTTAAAGTAAATATATTTTCATATCTTTTAGTAGGAAGAAACCGCCTTTCTCTCATTCCGTCGTTGATGTTCACCACTTCTCCCGATTCCCCCGACATTGATTCTTCTGCTAAAGTTTTAGTGGTTTTTTGTAATAAATTTATGCATGGCTGGTAGCAGCATCTCTTTACGCCTTCGCGGCCAATTCCAAAAGCTCCAAAACTATGAATCATTCTCAGATTTATTCTATCAATGGTGTTTTGCCCGTATTGAAAACTGTTGAGTTTGTGTACTAAATGGTTTTCCGAATGATTTTTGTAAGAAAACAAATGCTTTTGTCTTCAGACCACTTTGTTCAGAAACACTAATATCAATCTGACTTGCAAATCTTGCACACGCTGTGTTTATGTAAAAAAAAAAACACTTGTGAACTGAGAACAGGAAAAATAAGCTTCTATTTGAATTTGAAGATCTATATTTTCTTTAGAAGCTATATATGTTTCAATTTCTTGGCAGATATCGATAATTTGCGGGTAATCCACCCTCACCTTCAGTGTCATCAGCCTAATTCTAGCCGAACTTATGCTTTCTTTAAAAGTTATTCTTCTTTGATTAACTAATCACCGTCCAAATTGCTTTTTAAATTATTTTTTTTTATTAAACTTAAATTAGATTTTTCCATCTAGTTTTCCTAGTATCAATAAAATAACGGCTACAATCAGCCTAAAAAATGTTAACGCACATTTGGCCTGGTCGGTGTTTGATTATCTATTCATCAGAGTTTTCCATATGTGTAGGCTCTCGTATCCATCTTGTTTTCGAAGCTGGTGCACCTCTCTGAGGTGTGTCAAAATATATTTGAATGAAATATAACTACTTTCTAAAGGAAAAATCGTTTCACCTAAAGTAGTAACCAACGTACCAACCACCTTTTGGAAAAAGTCTATTTTCAATGTTTGAGGGTTCGTAATGCAAAGTTTTTTCGAAGTAATACCAGAAAATATATAAGATATTAATGAAATAGTTTTTATGAAGAGAACATTAGTTATAACAAAGAAAGTGAAACACATAAAAAAATGAGACATACAAACAATTTGATAGTCAGGCGGGTTGGTCTATCCTACCATTTGCTCCTTGATGGACTTGTCACCTTTAACTCCTTCTCGCAAGTTGCCCTAGTTTTTATTTGATCGCTAAAGTCCAGCATTTCCATTATTGGTTTGATGTCCTTCAGGATACAAAGATTGTCTTTTAGGCCTCTTGATTCGTACCCGCAGATGGGCTTATCGCTTATTTTGCCGCTTCCTATTAAATTGTTACGTTTAGCTGCTCAAGGTTTAGAAGGACCTTTATCTCTGCTGTTAAGATGAGCTCATCGCAACTGTAAGCGCTAGGCAGGCTATCTTCTGAAGCTTGCTGAACCTGTTAAGAGCAGTTTTTTGTGTGATTTTCATCCATCACACTGCAGACCTATATAGGATGATAGGACTCACCATTTATTTGTATGGTCATTGTGTGCTTTGAAGACAGACCCCAATTGCATCCAAGCTTTTTGCCGTCCATAATGCCGTAGTTGTCTTCAGCGTCGTTTAGTTTAGATTACTGTCCCAGATAGGTTTCCTACCCAGATATTTTATTTCCTAGATATTTAGTTTGTATGTTTCTGTATGTTTTCAGATGGAAAAATGATAGTTTGAATGCACGACGGAATACAATCGCAGACGGCACTAACAACACTGGCACTAGCAAAATCAAAATATCCCAATATTTCAACATTTTCTGGGAACTCCCCTGATCTTAACTCAATCGAGGATGGTTTGGCTCGACTTCAAAACTATATTTTTTGCGTCTATGTTCTTAACGACAATTAGCAGCAAGAGCTTTCCAACCTTTTGCTTTACTTACGGCCTTATAATACCTTTTCATGGAGTTCATCTGGTGTTCTAATGTTCAAAGCTCATCTGGTGTTCTAATGGGAAACCAATGTTCAATTATTGCTTCAATTAAGTGGGTTTTATTCCTAAGTTCTTTTTCACTAGTTTCTTGAGTCGCCTCCATAGATTTTTGATTGAGCTAAGATCTGAGCTATTTCCAGGCTAGTAATGGGATATGATTATCTTGAACCCACAAAAAACACAAAAAAATCAAATCACTAGCAATCACTTTACACACTGGAAATTTTCCTGAACTCTAATAAGTGATTAGCTACTTATCAAACTGAGCACCTAGTTTTTCTTTTGCGATCTTGTTTGGCTGTATCTTTTGATAAAATCCGGATAATGAAACACACTTTAATGCATTTTCTTTCAATTTGAATTATCTCTCCAATGATATATGATATGAGGACTCAAACCTCTAACCTAATCTTATTCCAAAGGGTTTCCACAATTTTAGCCACTACTGAATGATATATTTTTTTAGATTATGATATTCATCAAATATTTACTGTTTACCACCTATTCCTCCTATTTCATAGAAAAATCAAGTGTAAGAAATAACAATAAAAACAAACGTACCAGAATGAAATCCACACCATGTTCATGTAAAATTGAAAGCAATTGAAAAGTCCACAAAAAATAGAACAATCGACATTTTTCTATTGCCGAATGCACAAATATATAATTGCATCAATTTTAGATGAATTCTGAAGCTTTCCATTCCAGAAATGGAGTAACAAATTTAAATTATTTCTTCCAGTCTTAAAAACATCATATAGTTTTTCAAAAAAATTTCAACTTTCGTCAATAATGGCATTAAATCGTCATTTTAATTGCACGTTTTTAAAATTAACTCATAAAGGATTAAAGCCTAATTAACAGAAGAAGAAAAAAAATATTAGACAAGAAGTTTCTATTAGTACTTAAAAAAATGAGAATAAGAGAATTGTGCCAAATTATCAATTGATATTGAAAATGAAACGGAATAAAAATAAAATTATAATTATATTCTTCTCTCACTTTCATTTCAAATCGAAATGAAAAGAAACTATGTATGATAAAAGCCATGATACAAGATACTTGACTAGATTTCTATTTAAAATTTCGACTAGGTAATATCAGTTTCGCTCCCGAGAAGTGCGTGTTTTATTTAAGTACAAAGTCTGATATCACGCAATCTATTTCTTCAATTCAATAAAGAGCGACGTTGTATTTAGTAATAATATGGAACAAAAATGTTGCATTGACATATTAGGTAGCATCTGGGGCAAAAAGTTTCATAAATAAATTGTTCTCAGAGTCATTTCAAACGTTTTCAATGTCGCGCACATATGAAGGCATCAAATATTAATTTTCTCGTTTACAAAGCAATTTATTTAACAGATTATAACAGTATTTCAAAATTCACGTTCAGTATTTCGATACACTACTTCAGTTGAACACACTGAATGAAAATCAGTACTTGAATTTAAAAATCAATACAAAGGATGAATTTAGATTTCGCATGTAATCAAGCAATATTATATTTTGCAGAAACATTCTACATTTTCGCATTAACTATCGTACTCTGCTTTCCATTAAAAACAAACATTTTAATTGTTTTGTCCTTTTCAAAAAAAATATGTCAGAAAAGATACGTATGTCATGACTACATTAATCGATATTAATTTTGATCATTTGAACGAATATATTAGAACTGTTAGATGAGTAGAATACGATTGCTTATCACAATGATAAAATATTGTGATGAAAAGCAAGGATGAAACTTTAATTTATTAGCTTTGTTTCTTCCAAATAAAATAATAAAATAAGATTAAAAACAAAAACAACTGCTTATAAACTTTTACGTGTATAAGAAAACTGAAATAAAGTGATAAAAATGTCTGAAACAGTTGCGTTTTTTTTGCAATGAAGGATATTTTAGTGTGAAACACGTTAAGATTTATTAAGAACAATATCTTTCGGTGACGTTCAGTTAGATTTGCATGTAGTCAAGCAGAAATTCTCCTTAAATCCTACTTAAGTAAACTGCTTTTTAGAGTGATTACAGTCGCGAAAACATTTATTTCAGGCGACTTTTATAAAATGATGCTCTTATCAGAAGATCCATTTCTTCATTCTCATTCAGTTAGTATTAACTTTAAGCGATCGTAGTGAAATCCATCACGAACCGGCGATAATACTTCACCAATCCCAGAAAACTCCGAAGTTGATGCTTATCTTTGGCCACGGACCAATTCTTCACGACTTCAATTGTTTCAGGGGAAGTTTTTATTCCTCCTGCGGAAACAACATGGCAAAGGTATTTCACTTCACTGCAGAAAAGGTTGAACTTTTTGGGACTTAGCTTCAGTTTAGCCACTTACATGCTATCACTTCTTCTCTGCAAAAAAGTAGGAAGTGGCATCTTTTCGTATTACTGTATCTGCTGGCGTCAACGAGCTTCTACGAAAGGATTTCTGGCCTCCTGGTGTTCTAGTTAAGGAATTCACCAGAATTCCTCGAAGGAATTTTCATCGGAGAGGGGTAAGGAGCTCTAGAACTAAGGATTAAGACTTTATTACCAAAATGTCCACGGTATGAGGACCAAAACTAATGAGTTCAGGCTCTCTACCACTTTATCTTCGGACGATATAATAGCTGCGTTTTATTTTCATCCAGAGTGTAGTAGGTATCCTGGATGCATAATAAAACGATCCCGAGTAGCACGCGAGTTTTTTTTTCTGTCAGACAGTTGTCATTTCAAAATTTTAACTGTCATATAACCAACGCCGTTTTCAAATGTATGACTATTTATCCTGGTTGCCAGGGTGACATGGAAATTTTTGAAAATTCCATCTATTCCAGTTTACATGACTTTTCGAAATACGTTCCACAGAGAGCACGAGTACGAACTCCACAGAATTTTTTTTTTTTGTTTCGTGTGCAAATCGATATCCTGCACTACTCTGGATGTAAAATAAAACGCACCTAATATTGTTGCATGCACGCCAAACGAACCGTATAACGTTGTGGGGGCGCCAGAAAAAGCTAGAAACAGCGAAGAAATACTCGACATACATCTCATACATGTATTTCATACATGTATTCAAACAACGAAAACAATCCTATAGATAAAACGTAAAATAACCCTCTAGAAGCCAGTTTGAGAAACTCCGAGAACCTAAGACACAGCTCCATACCTTTAAATAGTCCATAGAGCCCTCTAGAAAGCAAAAGCGGAACATTCTAGAGCTCAAACCACGAATCAGATCTCACATGGTAACGGACATTTACAATAGTCTTCCAGAACCCAGATCAGGAGGCTTCGAGAACCCAAGACACATGCGACACGACTATAAATACCGCCACGAGAGGTGCTAGCAGTCAGTTAGTAGTGGGAATTTGGTACAGCGCGAGTTAATAGACAGCGTATATAGCGAAAAGGCTGTTACTGTGAAAAGCGATACAGCGAATTTAGTTTATCGGAGCGTGGTTAATTAAAAGCGATAAAGTGTGAAAGTTTAACGCGAAATTATAGTAGTTCGGTCAGTGAAGTGTACGGAATTTAGTGTTATAATCATTTATGTTAATAAAAGAACAATTAGTGCTGTAAAAGAACACTGTTTTATTTCACGAATGTGAAGAATATCGAATCCACGAAAGGTGTTTTAACGGTAAAATACAGCAATATGTTTTACAGAAACCTGGTTTACTGATGACTACACAGTTTTCCGTAAGGACCGGGATCGTTTAGTTAGTGGTAAATCCGATGGCGAAGGTGCTCTCATCTGTATTAATAAGGCACTCAACGGAACACTCTGTCGAGATTCTCCTTTCTGTCTTCCTGTTGAGTGTATTTTTATGCCAAAACCTTAGTCGCCCCTTCTGCCAAAGTTTTTGTTAAAATTAAACAATCGTTTGCGAACGGTTTTCATCGCTATCGAAAAACAGTTTTAGTCATCGCTTCTATATATAGCCCTTGTAATCTTCCTTTGTCAGTTTATGAATGATTCCTTACGGAACTCTCTTCTTATCACACTGGTCGTTTTACCACTGCTTATGTTCTACTACCTGGTGATTATAGCCTCCCAACTGTATATTGGCATGCTGTCTATTCGGTTATCACCTCAACTAGTAGTGTCTCTTGAATAACGTCATCGTTTCTCTCACTTTGTTCCCTCTCACAGTTTAACAACATACCAAATGCCAGCTGGCAGCTTCTTTCACTTTTCTTCTTTTTCAGCATTTCTGGCAGCTTCTTTCGCTTTAAAGCGTAGTTCTTTATAAAGCAAAAAAAAAAAACAGGGATCAGCGGGTGAAACAGATCTTTTATATAAATTACGAGCTGCATTTTTAGCTTCGAGTGCGACTGCAACAACATTACTGAACCAAGGAGCATCATTCAGTTTTTTAAGACGACTTTTTTTAAGATTAATCAACGAGAAGTGGAGCCCCTTAGTGTTGGGATGGTGAAGAAAAAGTTTACTTGAGACGTGTTTGCCGAAGGAAATGGAAATCGACGTATTGTCAAGAATATATGCATCGAAGAAAAAATATTATTAGCACCTCATCAACTAGCGGAGTTTCCCAATGTTAGAACTGTGGAAAGAAGGGACATCTAAGTCATGACTGCTACAGGAAGAACGAAGTCAGGTACTGCCAATGTTGCTCAGTAAGATGCAAACCAAGCGATGAGTCTAGATGGTCAAACCAAACCACTTGTTTTTCGAGAACGGCAGGGAAACCAGTAGGAAACAAGTTCAAAGTTGCTGATCCCACATCTCTGGTAATCCTGAAACGATCACCGTTGCCAGGTTATCTATTCGCGAAAACGATTTGTCTGCAGGGGAAAGTCAACAACGAAGCTTGTAATATCATCGTCGACACCGGAGCTGCTACAATCCTGAGAGCGGATATGGCGAAGTCCTGGAGGCTTTGTAACGCTGGGAGATACGTGCTTCAGACGATTAAGGGTGATTCTACAAGAGTTCTTGGTGAAATTGTTCGGCCGATACAACTTAGAGATACGGTATTCCAGCATCAGTTCCTACTAGCAGAGATATAAGTGCATACGAGATATAAATGCATACGTTTAATAGACTTTCTTGGCTCTCATAGTTTCAGCCTGGATTTGGGAGAGCGGAAAATCAAATGGAGGAGCAATGAAGTACCATTGGCACGTCAACCAGAAAGGAAACATTGCCATTGAACAGAAGCAGAAGAAGACTACATGTATGTAGACGAGTTGTCATTTTATCGGCATAAGAAAAAATACCGTTAGAGACATCGAATGGAAAACTCTCTCAGGATGACATAAAGTGCAATGGAGCAAGGGTGAAGCTTGCATCCAAAATAACAACGGAAAACGCTTCAGAATTGCAACAACGGTAACTACAATGTCCTAATCCACAAGCAGCGAAGAAAGTGAAAGAAAAGCAATTTGATTTGAGAGCGGATTTCATTGGATCTCCGAAAAATGATTTGGTGTGGAACGTACGTCCTAAGCTGCAACCGAACTGGGAAGGGTCGTATCGCAAATGGCTCAACGATGTTTTCTACCAGATACAGCGAAAGCTACGACGGAGAATGAAAACTATGCATCTAGATCGCTTTGCACTGTTCTGTGAAGCTTACACTATTGTTGACGACAAGTTTCTTCGGAATGAACAGCATCGTATCAGCACCAGAAACAACGAGAAACGTTGACAAATATCTTCTTAAACTATCTCGTACACGTATTTCATAGAACGGAAACATTCTCCAGGTAAACACAGATCAGAACCTTCTAGAAGCCAAGACACCAACAGATTTTCGTATGGGGAAAGGAAATCGAGAGTAGCCTAGACGCATGCAATCACAATCATCTAGATATACCGACATGAAGTATACAGTAAGCACCCATGGGTTGAGTCTTTGCGAAGTCAGTCTTATACAAGCGATTGTTGCAAATTGAGTCTGTTGTCAAAAAGCGAACTAAGCGTTTTCTGCCACATTATTTTAAAAAGCCATAAAGTGTTAGCGAGTGAATTGTAGCGCGATTTAGTGATTAAAGTTTTTGTTTAAATAAAGGTGTGATTATTTGTATAAAATGAAACTGTTTTATTTCGTAATCGCTGAGAATATCGAATCCACGAAAAGTGTTTTAAGGAAAAGCAAAACAGTATGCTTAACTCGTGTCTGCCACTCAAACATATACGAAGGTTGATCCAAAAGTAGTGATAATTGGCTATTTCCATAAATATTTAAAAAAAATTTTACTACCTCATATACCCACTAAGTCAGCATAAAAAAAAAAACATGATTCCAAAGAGCTATATTCATTTGACTACGAATTGTCGAAGAGAGAACATAAAAATGGAGAAAAACGAAATTAGAGCTGTCATTGACTACCCGTGTTTGAAAAAAAAAATCTACCAAAGACATAGACAGTGACTTGTTGGAAACACTAAGGGATTCTGCTCGTCCATATTTCACCGTTGCACGCTGGACCAAGAAGTTTAATTTGGGAAGAACATTCACTGAGGATGAATACCGCGATGGACGTCCATCCACGTCCCTCACTGAAGACAACGTGAAAAAAGTCGAAGATGTCGTGTTGGCAGATAAAAAAGTGACCCTCAGGCATGTAGCTGAGGACGCAGGGATCTCGTATGGTAGTGTTCAAAGAATCGTTACCAACGAATTACATATGAAAAAGGTCTCTGCGTGTTGGGTGCTAATAATGTCAACCGACGACCAAAAGAAGAAACGAGTGTACATTTCAAGGGGGAATCTTGAAAAGTTCCAGGCAGATCTGGAGAAATTTTTGTCACGTTTCGTAACCATATGGACGAGACGAGGATCCACCATTTTGATCCAGAATCCAAACAGCAATCGATGACCTGGAAACGACCTTCTTAACCGACGCCGAAGAAATTCAAGGTATCGAGTTCGGCAGAGAAGGTTATGCATTAGTTTTTTTGGAACGCTGAAGGAATTATCATGGTGGAATATTCGGAAAAAGAAGTCATTATATCAGATTCTTGCTACGCAGGGCAAAGAAGATTGCTGGAGCTTATTAAGAAAACTAGACACGACAAACTGCGGGTTGGAGTGCTGTTTCATCCAGACAACTTGTCAGTTCACTAGGCTGCAGTTGCGATGGCTGCAATTCAAGACACAGGATTCGAGTCGCTTGAACATTCACCCTATTCGCTAGATCTAGCTCCCAATAACTTCTACCTCTTTCCTCGGCTCAAGGAACACCCTCGGGACATGAAATTTGAAGATGATAGCGAAATGGTGGCCGCTGTTTGGGAGAGTAAAGACAAAAAAATGTTTCTCAGGGTATCCTGGGCTTGGAAAGAAGATGGGCTAAATGTAATAAGGGCTTACATCAGTTTCAGAGAATAAAAAAAACGCCATTTTTAAATGTTTCAAAAATAAAAAATAATGTATTAAATTATTATAAATTATTGTTAACAACTAAAATAACTCTTGAACTATATGTAAAAAAAGTTTTAGACAAAAATATTGATAATACGCCCTCCGGCAGCTATTTTACGAAAAGGCTCGAAAAATGCGGTGCCAACGATATCTTGAGCTGAATTCATCTGAAACAAAAAAATCAAATTGTTTCTGTTAGAGTATAAATTTAACTTGTACTTGAACGAAGGATTTGTAAAAATATTGAAATCTGAACTTTTGGCAACATCGCGAGTAAAAAATTTAATTTTTGACCCAAAAATTCAATAAATAATTCCATGTGTATTAAATTCCAATGAACGAAACACAATATCCTTCGTTCAAGTACAAGAAAATACTATTTAAAAGAAGTGTGCGAAATTTGGTTAAGGGTGGTGCATTAGTTTTTGAGTTATCGTTGGCACCGCATTTTTTCCAGCCTTTTCGTAAAATAGCTGCCAGAGGGCGTATTATCAATATTTTTGTCTAAAAAAATTTTTACATATAGTTCAAGAGTTACTTTAGTTGTTAACAATAATTTAATACATTATGTTTTATTTATGAAACATTTAAAAATTGCGTTTTTTTTCATTCTCTGAAACCCATGTAACCCCTTAACTTGTTAGGAGACAATGTTGAAAAATAAAGATTTTTTTTTAATTTAATCATCTTGGTTTATATTGATAATTATTACTTTTGAATCAACCCTCGTACATAGCATAGTAATGGAATTAAATTCGTCCGGCAAAAGGTATGGTTATGATAATTTCATTGTTTTCGAACTACTGTACAATCATCGATGGTTCGTCAATAGGTGAAATATTTCTTTAAAAAATCTTTTGTTCTAAATTAGTTTACTTTCAGCCAAACCGATAGTAAATCGCAAAATATTGATTCTTGGTATGCAAGCTATGGGGTGAAAACACACAAAATAACTTGTACGTTAATGGCGTTAAGTTATATTAATATGTCGCTCCAAGTAAAATTAACATTCGAGCAAGTAGCTTGATTATTTTTTTCGGACTTAAAAATATTTTATAGACATAGACCGTGCAAAAATTGGTAAGTATACTGATTCAGTTCGACGTGCTCCAACACAAAACCGTTACTATTTTATATGCTTAGTACTATTCACAGTCTCCTTGTTATGGTTTTAATTGAAGTTTACTGTACTGCCCTGCTTAGCATAAACGTTCTGTCTAAGTTTTTATCATTTTTAAGTTAACAACCGACTCGAAACGACATACTCTATTACATCATTCTGCAAAATTTAAAAAAGCTATCTTTTGTGGAAGTATGTTAAAATCAATATTGAAAAATGCACTACAAATCAAAACACAAATCTTTGAATATCTCGAATGTGCTAAAATGTAGATAGAACGTTTGTGCTAAGCAGGGTAGTGTAGTCCTCATTAATTTGATTTATTATGAAATTCCTGGTAAATTCTATTCTTTGGTACGGCTCTAATCGATGAAAACGAAAACGATGAATTTTTTCCCTAAAAAGAGGAGCATTTGATTTAATTAGTCAGCATTTACGACTAGTTACGTTCGAAAATACACAACACACCTGCTTAATCCAATAGTCCTATCGATTTTCTATGTCTCAAAACAAAGATACTATCAGTGTTCAAAAAGAGACTCAATTTCATTTGAAACTCGTCTGTGAATAAATTGCAAATGTATTGATCAAAAAGTATTTTGCTCAAAGTAGACCCCCTTGAGAGAAATGTAGCCTCCTTACAAACATTAGGTACACATTAAAATTTAAGATAATGCCATTAGTTTGTAATACGCTAGAAGCGTTGGTAACAATGGCTTACTAAGTACACTCCATAGCTTCAACTCACAATCCAGGGCATATTCTCATTCTCTTGTGTACATAGTTTGCATCATCCGCGAATTACGATTACTTCGAGTGCCGAATTTATTGAAATGGCATAGTCAGCTAGAAAGCTTGGAGGATTGCATTTCAATTGTAAGAGAGTAGCACAATGTCGGAGCTGTGGGAATCGGAATTTTAAGGATATGCGCAGAACAAACTTCAAATACATGTGAAAAGTATAGTGAAACAAGGAAGCACACGGTTCCATGGTGTAATGGTTAGCACTCTGGACTCTGAATCCAGCGATCCGAGTTCAAGTCTCGGTGGAACCTAAGAACTTTCTTTTACCATTGAACGCAATTCCTGCTGCAGTCGCAGCTTTCGAAAGTGAAATGTGAAAGTGATGTAAAAATGATTGCATGCAACGTATTTATTAACTGTTTTTATTGTGTTACTGCGATATTGCGTTTAAATATGCAAGGGTGAACTCACGTCGGCAACGCATCAATTTCTGTTGGTAATGGGCACACATTCTTTTTAAATTTAAAAATAGTTGTTACCATGAGAAAAGCAAGAAAAGTGCATGTATTTATGAATATTGTTATTTTTGTAAAGGATCGGGAAGTAATCTATTTATTTCCTTTGGCTATGTTACCGAAAATGATTCGTTGTTCGATTGTCGAGCATTTTAATAAATGCGACAAAATTTTATCCAGAGTATATTCGATGTGTTTAATTGTAAAAATATGTTGCTTGAAATTAATTACAAGCATTTTAAATAAATAAACATTGAACTCCAACATAGAATTTAGCTGCGTTTTTTGCGCCTCTATCGAGAACTGGTTTGATAGCAATTGGGATCAAATTGTTGTTGTTTTCTGTTGCCTAACCAGCTCTATATATAGGCACAAAAAACACGATTTTGTCTTTTACTTTTTGCTTATTTTTACCATAACCGAGCAATAACAGTTTTTATAATCAAAATGAATAGTGAATAATGGCTAGTTATGAATATGGAGTGTTTGCTGATAAAGCTCTTTTCGCATGAATTTCTTTTCCTAGATGGCTACACTTTTTTCAATATTTGCTATAGTTTTTCACGATTATTAATCAATTTATAAGCAAAATGCTGTCTTGTGGCTACTTGATCCGAAAGATTAACTATTTCACTGATAAAAGTTAATCTATAAGTCTGGTCCATTAATGATAGCAGAATTTATTTACTTATTGAATTGATGCCTAAAACAGCAGATCGAATCCAATTACGAAATAGACAATGCTAAATATAAAAATATAAATGTAAAACAAACAAGAATATCATAAACCAATCAATAAATGAAAATAAAAGTTCATAAATCATGTAAGCAATAAGACTAGTTAAAAATGTATTAAACAGAATATGTAATGATTTTATTTTTTTAAATGATTTTGACTCCTGACAAGGATGGTGGCAGAGAACCTGGTCTGAGTTCATTATGCTGCCTAGGTAAACGTAACAGCGATGAATAGTAATACGTATCAGTCCGTGCAAAAGGACCAATCCGATCCGATACACGAGCGGAAACCTGTTTGCAGAGGTCAGATGGAGCAAGTCGACGGTGCAGTTTGAATAAAAGGCATTCATCGAAAAACAGTCTACCAGGGGTGCATGTGCATGCTATAGCAGCTATTAGCTGCTATTTTAGCAGCTCTGGCTGTCCAATGTCACGAAATAGCTACTTTCTGATGCTTGTTATTTGACAGTCCAAGATTCCGGCATAGCTGCTAAGGTAGCAGCTATTTGCTGCTCGCAGTCTGGAGGATAGCAAGAAAGTAGCTAAGGCAAAATGGCCGTGCGTACACAGCTGACATGCAGTTTAAACGTCATTTTCAATCGGAAATTGAAATGAAAAGAAGTTTTTGCGCTATTGTGACACAGGAGATGAGGAATAAATTTGAAAATAGTGACAGCATAAATTAAATACGGGCTTTTAAACACTTAAACTCAACTCGAGTTTTAAGTTGGCTTGTACACAGCGCAGCTCATCTTGAGTTTTTAGAAGGCGAGCATGAAGCGTAAAAGGCCGGGTGCACTGATTCCTGTATTATCAAATTTTCAACGATTATTTTTTGCTCTTTTTCTCAATATGGCGTCAAAAGCCGGAAATAAATATGTTAAGAAAATTTTAATGGATTGTGCAGCTGTATGTTGAAAATTCTTAAATTTCATACAGTTTCCAAAGTGCAATGGAAGTATTGAACTGATCCATGAAAATGCAAAAATTACAAGAAAAAAAATTGAAACAAAATTATTTTTGAATTTCTTGTGTAAAGGCTGACCTTCGTAGCAGCTCTTGGCTGCCCAATATCCATAGCTGCTTCACCTAGCTACTGCGAATTTTGACACTTGCTAAAGTGATGCTATGCTATGCTTTTGGAGCAGCTATAGCATGCACATTGAACATACCCCAGATTTCAGGGGTGTAATTCAGCAGCATGGTAAGTCTCGCACGATACCCCACCGTAAGCCAAATTGAATTTGAAAACAAAAAAGCGGGTGAACTTAAGGGGGTATGCTGGTCTAGAAATTTGATCAAATCGATTTTTTTTCGTTTGCATATTTTCAAAGTTTAGACCTTTAAGAATAAGCTTCTAAAAGGATTTTCGGATATTCGAATTATTTTTGGAGTTACAGCTATTTTTGTGACACGCCAACTAACTGCCCGAAACGAGACTCCAAGTTTTAAACGCGTTTTTCTCGGAACTACTTTTCTCGATACGGTTAACATGATATCTCTAGTTGTAATGAATCGATTTACGTGAAATTTTGCACAAACTTTTTTAACACTATTGGTTATTGTCTGACGCAGGGATTTTTCAAATTTTTTTTTTTGAATTTTTTCTTAAAAATCCCCAAAGTTTGAAAAAATGAGGCAAAAAACCAACTTTTTTTTTTAAATGGACGCCATTTTGTAAACAAAAATAAGTTTTTTTTCAAATCGCCTACGTCAGACAAATTCCACATCCTTTTTATTAAAGAATTCACCAAAAATTTAAGTTTCAGACCACCAGGAAGGTTGGAATCATGTCAACCATGAGAGAAGTTTTTTTTTGAGCCTTCACTTTTATTGTTTTAATTTTTTTAATTTTTATTGTTTTTAATTTTTGAATACATTTTTGTACTTTTAAAATGTTAATAAAAGACTGGTAAAAAAATATATACCAAAAATGTTTATGGTTTTTTTTATTGCGTCCGTAAAATCACCTCAAAATTGAGCTTCTAGACCAGAATACTGTCTTAAGTTGTACAGATTCAACCGCCAATTAAGTTTTTCAAATGCGGTCACCATATTTATTTTTTTAATAGACATTGCGCTACATATATTTTCCAATTACAGCGTCAAGAATGCAAATGAAACATAATAATAATAAAAAAAGAAATATAAGAAAGAATTAAGTAATATAAAACTAACGACGAAATTAAAATTAAGCTTAAATTGCAATTCAAGATACGATTTTCAATACGTTCTTGAAATTTAAAATTTAAAAAAGATTGCGACAGGGGACCAATCTTAAGACCATTATGCTTTCTGAAAAGACGCAACAAAAACGAATAAAAATAAACTTCCGTACGAGCAAACGGAATGGAAAAAATCTTCGATGGTCGACTTGGACGTCTGGTTATCTGGGGACCAAGATCTGACCACAAAAAGCCTTGGCAAATTTTGGAAAGAAAACACTCATCGAGACACAATCTACGCGATTCCATCGAGGACATACGAAGAATGGAATGAGAAGAGTAGCGGCAATAGGGAATGCTGGATTTAAAAAACAACGAGGAAGTGAAGCTACGTTGGACTGATTCAATGGCGTCAAATAAATACTGAAAGTGAACAGACCAGATTTGACACGCGTACTCCAAAATACTGCGTACTAAGCAAACAAATAATTGAATGCAGGTGGAAATTTCGGACGCAAGACAAAACCAGCAATCCTAGAAGCCCTCATCTCAACATTATATTCATCATTCTCAGCTCTGAAAATCAAATTTCAATTTAGAATCAAACACCACGCCAATAACTGATAGAGAAAAGATTCCATGATATGGAATGAGCCTCAGAGATAGATAGATAGAGAAAAGATCCCAGTGAAATCCGGCATAAAAAAGGCGAAACTTCGGAAAAATTAGGGGAAAGCTGAATTTTGGTGGGAACCTTGGTACTAGCGTGTTGAACAAAATGTCAAAAGTCCCCATCGATCCGAGTGCTGCGTTACTTTTTATACGGGGTCAAAGGTCACCAAAAGTGACCTTTCCTAAATACCTCAGTGACGGTCACGTCTTTAGAAAAACAATGTATGACGAATTTGTATAAGAAGTGACCCCGTATAAAAAGTGACGCAGCACTCGGATCGATGGGAACTTTTGACATTTTGTTCAACATGTCAGTACCAAGGTTCCCACCAAAATTCAGCTTTCCCTTAATTTTTCCGAAGCAACATGTTAAATTTTTCCGGACTAACCAGGCAAGGATTAAAAGAATACATGTGGAGACTTTTTATATGCGAATGACTTCTGGTGACATTTCAAAATGCAAGAAGTTGTTTTGGCACCAGTGATTAAGAGCAAACGAATCAGGTTGCAATTGATGATAATCGCCCGCAGACTATATTGCCCTGTATGATATTAAGTCATCCGCATATAAAAGACAAGAGGTGTTGATAACAGAAGGAAAGTCATTGACAAACAGGTTAAAAAATAAGGGATATATAGATCCTTGAGGAACTTCGGATATAGGATACATAGGAGAAGATATGGAATCTTTTAAAGTGACGGTCGGTCCCATTTGATCGTCCAGCAGTAGTCAGCCAGCATCCTTGGACTCAATCTACCCTGATAACGCTTCTCCATCAATGAAATGTCCTGATGGAACTTTTGTCCATGCTTATCACTTACAGCCACCCAATTCTGAAGGGAAAAATCCAGATGTGAGTCTGGAAAATGAATTTTAAGCGACATATTGCAACCCAAAGCTTCATAAGTCTCTTATGGTCACCCAAAGTAGCTGCAAACACCTTCTTAAAGCAATGTCAAGCTGATTTTTTAAGCCGTTCAATTTTTCTTCGAATTTCGGATTTTTGTCAATTCCCTGCTTTGAGGTTCTACGAAAATGCCCTCATTGATTTTAGCATCACTTATTCAATTGGCTTGAAGTGGAGGGTTGTGAACCTCAACCTCAAACGGTGTAGATGGAAATGGTATAGGTAAATTGTTATTATGAGAAGCAGGTATTATTGCTGAAGATAAATTAGGGCTTCGAACTGTGTGTTTTGTCTTTGGATCTATGCCTTTTATTGGAGTAAGAAAAAAACAGCAGTCTGAAACATGATCTCTGAGGCTCATTCCATATCATGGGAATAGCAAACGGTATATGACGTGATCTTTTCTTCCAATCAGTTAAAGTTTTTACACATGTTATGTGGGGGTCAAGATTTGTGGGGCTCAAGATTTGTCTTGATGAGCCACTCCAAAACTAAAATTCTCTCGGTAATACTTGAAACTAAGATCAGAAAAATTTCGCCTTTGATTTTTGAAAGTCAGTTCACGAGAAATATAACAAATAGAGGTAGAATCGTTAATAAACCTTCTTGAGATATTCGCGCAAGCACAGAAGTTAATTAAAACCAAAACAATTTAAGAACGTAGCGAAAATAAATATATAGCATTCCGTTTTTACGGCCGTTCATATGCGTTTATAGCTACAATACCGAAAATGAACTTGACCTCATCACAAGAAAACTGAGGGTGATCGAAACAAAGTAAGTGCGTTTTAGTGCTGAGGTTAAGTAGTCAAAACACGATCACCAATCAGAGTTCGTGTGGCATGACCACTGTTGATCAGTGTAATCACAGGCAGATGCAACAAAATTAGCGAACACCATAAGATTGGTCGTAGTAGAGCGGCCCTTGACAAAGCCATGCTACTGAGAAGCGACGGATAAACTCTATTATAGATAAGACGTTCAAGAAGTTTAAATAATAAATAAACAGAATACACCAAGGCTAATGTTGAAAAGGATAGCTAAAGGAACACAGAGAGAGGATGAGAGGGATTTGATAAACATATTCGGAATAACATCAGGACCGGAAATAGCATTAGAATCTAAGACATGCATCAGAGTTTCAACTTCCAAAGGATTGGTACTATTCACGGAAAAGGGAGGAGAGGACCGGGAGAAAACAGAAGTGATAGAGGCATTTAGTGGGTTTTTCGTAAAGGAGGAGGAAAAGAAGGTAGCAAATTAAGCGCAAATAGCCTGAGGATTGCAAGCAATTTCAACATCACGATACATACACATATAATCAGGAACTGAGAAATTGGACTTGAGGGAACGGATGTAGGACCAAAAAGGTTTTGGCTGATTAGAACCAATTGAAGCTTTGAGCTCGCTTTTGGCATCAGAACGCAAACTACGGAATTCCTGAAGATCAGTGGGTGAAGCCATTTTCTTCAGCTTTTCGCGCTCTTAGAGCATCCGAGACTTTCAATGTGAACCAAGGAACATAATTAGATTTGAGAGGACGTTTGATGGGAGTAATGCGAAAGATAAAATTAGAACAGAAAGAGTAAAACTTGGACAATGTACAGTCAACATCCAATCCTTTGAAAAATGAATACCAATTGATAAAGCTGATATTGCAATAAACATTTTCTGAAAGACGGCTTTAAAAGATTATAACGCTGAATAGAAGCACTTTTAAACCTGGCCTGGAAGTTAAGGTCCACATCAACCAAGAGTGGAAGATTGGAGTGGGGAAAAAATACTAAATTGATGATTTTGTTGTTAGTATTGCGAAGGTAGTTAATTGGCGAACGAGAACAAAGTAAAAGAAAGGAAGAAGTCGCAACAGAGAGGTCATTGTAGGATAGTAAACTGACTGTTGTTGAAGCCCCTCTCCACAGTAGGCATGTTGAAGTCACCAAAACTAAGGAGGGGAGATGAAGAAAACCGAGAGAGAATGAAGCTAGAAAGCTCAGCAAAAAAACGGTCGTTGTGACGACAGACGACTTACAAGGGATATAAATACAACAAACCAGCAGATTGAAAGTTAGAGAAAGGATAACATGTACAACAATATACTCAATAAGAGGAGAAGGAACGAACTCATCACAAAGTGCATCATGAAGAGTGTTATCGGTGGCGACTAAAACAAGAAGCAACGCGATCACGATCTCTGCGGAAAACGGAGTGACACGGTAGGAATTCTCTGTGCCGAATAAAGTTTGATCCTCAAACCGCGGAAATTCTGGTAATAAATACAGAGCGAAGAATTCCTACTAGCTAGGCATGTAATATTTGTTGTAACATTTTTTTGTTTAGCATAGTTTAAGTATTGGCAGGTTACCATAAGGAAGGAAAAACGCCGGCTGCGATTCTGAGGTTAAAGATAATCGACAAACTGATGAATCACAGCCAGAACTAGAGCTAGAATTGAGACAATTTCTAAAAGGTTTGTACAAAATGAAGGGAGCGCTTTGCGGTTAGCACGAGTTAAGGAAGTACCATGTGGAGGAGAAGAAGGGTTTTGTAGGGAACAAAATGACGATAACAAATGCGCAAAGAGCTCACGGGTGTCTTCAGTTGTGGCGGCGGAACTTTTATCAAGAAACATGACGGGGGACTTTTTCAGGGAATTAATAAATGAACAGAAGGGTTTAGAATTGCTGGGACTAATAGAAGCTTCAATTTTGGCGATACTGAATACTTGTTTTAATAGCCCCCTTCTATTATTAGTTTATAGCTTTAGTAATTGCATCATGTTCACTGTACCCTTTTTTTTAACCCAAACTGATTTTCGATTCTTATCATTTTGTTTTCATCCAATTGAATCAACCGTTTCTTGGTTACCTTTTGAATTGTTTTTCCAATGTTGGAAAGAAACGAATTTTGTCTATGGGTATGGATTTCTCAATGATCATCTCTCGCATGAACGAGCGATATGATAGCAATTTCGAATACTTGCAGGAAGCCTCGCTTCGAGAAACTAATAGTTATAAGGTGAGTTAATGAACTACTGGATTCGACAGTAATTCCATCGAAAACTGGGCACAAAATGAACGACTTTTTAGCAATTATGTGCTTGAACTCGTATTTCGGCATATCCTTAATATGTGCACTATAGAAGGGAACTGAAATCTTCCATCACGGCAGTAGTTGGAGACTGAATATTTTGCAATATTTACCTCCCAACGCTAGTGAATAACGAGTTGAATCTTGTTCTGCGAAAAGTTGTTTTTTACCGCTTTTAATTTGAATACTGTCAGTAGTCGGTTTTAATTTCCTAAAAGCTAAACGTATTGCCTTCTATTTTTTTTTAGTACAAGACCCTGCGTCTATAGTCTTATTTTTCAAGAATTGAGCTTTTATGGTTGAAATCAATTTATTTAGCACATAGCGATACGTGCGAAAGAATTTTTTGACTCTTAAGATTCCTTTCATTATGCAGCTTGATTTGTCTCTTTTGCGGATGTATTTCACTATACCTGGACTAATCTAGGGATTAAGTTTACAATTATTTGAAGGAATCATAATTTTTAGTTTCAATTAAAATTCAACAAGTAAAAACGAAAAACAGTTCTCATATTTAAAATTTATTTATTTTTGTAACCGTTTCAAATATAATTGATATTAAATAATATACACAATAACTCTAAATGAAAGTTTCAAAAGGTTTGTCTTTTACGTTTTGTTTTGTTTTTTTCTTCTTCTGAAAATTACGTAATGCAGGATAATTAACAATGTGATTTTTCAATACTCTTCTTCTCTGATTTGATATACGAAAACATAATGATCTAACAAAGTTTTCAAATGACTATTCTTATTTTAACGTTATAAGTTTGATTTATTTTTTTTCTTACTAACTGCTATCCAAAAAGGATGCAATTTAGAAACTTACTAACGAACATAATGTACGATAAACTAAATATTTCAGATTTTAGGCAATAATCAAAGTATTGAATATATGCATTCAAATCCGAGAAAGTTTTAATAGTATGAAGTATTAATTAAATAAAATAATTAGCAAAAAATACAATAAAAACAATGTAAGTTTACAATATAACAAAGTAAAAAATTACGTTGGTATGATTTTGTATATAATTCATTGAAAGTCGCATTGTATGTGTGAGCCGGTCAAACTGTTCATCGTAGACAACTGTAAACTGTCTTCAAATGATGATAGGTTTGGACTGAGGTTGAAAATGTCAGGGACCGTTGGAGTTCTTCTAGCTCATGAAGTTCCTTGTGATGTTCTGTTGATTTTCCAATATTTGTTTTAGACGTCTTTACAGGAACAATGAAGCATACACTACTCTCATATCCACATCGACATTCGGCTGCTACTGCGGCTGCTGACTGGATCTTTTCTTCTTTCCAAACAATCGGAACATTCCACTTCTTCGGTCCTTGTCTTTACTGCTACTGGTCGAGCCTTTGACATCCGATATTGACGATATGGATTGTGCCTCACTTTCGCTTGAACTTTCTGCCGACATTCGGCCGACCATAGACGTATCGTTGTTGGACACTGATATCGGGCGACTGGGGTCCAGACGACTGTTTCCCCAACCTGCTGAATGCAATAAATGTTATTCATGTGCTTCAAAGCATTCTTCGTCATTTATTTAAAATATAATGAGTTTTGGACATCTCTTCGTGTTTTAAAATAAAACACGCAAAACATGTGAATCTCGTACATTGGTTGCTCGTATATCTTTTCATGAGCCTTCGACAAAAACCAACGAAGAAATGCCAAATCAAAACAATGTTAGTATTTATGCTAAATCGAAATGTTAGATTCTGATCTAGTACAGTATAGTGGTCAGGTGCATGTGCTTGTGCCTGAACGATAACTAATCAGGGCATGCAGAAACATATATCTAAATCGTGCCATGCAGTCTATTGTTGTTAGATACGCAAAATCTAAGGTGACAGCGAATATAAATGGGTTAAGACTAAATACAATGTGAATACAGGCCAGATGTACTTTGGGATCACAAATACTAGTATGGGAAACGAACAGGAGAAGACTACGAAAGCTTGTTTCGCATCGTTGTCAGTAGTTTGTTGAAATGCTATGTGCGTGCTGTCAAGCTAATGAAAATGATCAGCGCTTAAAGAGTGAAGCGTTCCAGCAATATTGTAATACTCGATAAGTAAGAAAATAATCTCTAAGCGATATCAAATAAGTCTGTGAATGTATATGCTCTCTAACCAGCTGCGGGGTCATTGCTGTTTGTTCCGTATCCTGGATTGTTTGCGATATTGTATTCAGCAGAATAGTGCTGATGCCAAATTGTGGTCCGATTATTAGGTGATACTGGAACATGTACGATCTTTCGAGCTCCTGCTGTCGGTCCAGTTCCTGTGGCCACTTGTGTCATCTGATAGGTAACAGTCGTGTTGCCTTGATGGTCAGTGTGATGGCTATAGTTGGCATGACCGAAATGGCTAGCGTTCTTGCGTTGTTGGCCTCCCATTGGCGGCATTGTCGTTGGAAGAGGCGGAGGATATTCTGATTGATGGTATAATATGGGTGTGATGTAACCAGTTAGTTAGTTTAATGAAATTATAAGTGATGTTTTGGTTTGAATTAAGACACGATGCTTACATGCCTTGATAATTAGCAGCATTAAAATAGATATTTAATCCTATTTCATTGTTACGATCCTAAATATTGTTCCAGGTTTGTTTATTTGATAGACTAATGTAGTTGAAACCACAAAGATGGCAAAACTAAATAGTCTGGATGAATTCATTTACGGGTTCGGTGTGGACATAAAACAGTCATAACGCATCCAACAATTAAACCAAAATTTTAGTGGTTTACAATCTTTTTTAAGTTTTCAAGAAATCAAAACCTTTTTACTTTAATGTGATTTATTTCGCTGCGAATTGCCAGCAAAGTAACTATATATTCTGCAAATTGTAACATGGTTGACTGTAATACTCTGGTTATCTCCTTAAACCTACTTAGAAACTACAAGAGCATTTAGTATTTTGAATAAAGTTACAGATGAAAGATTGGTATGATCAGTAGTACGATCGAAATTGGACAACCGTAAAAAGTGAGCCTGCAGAAAACAATACATTGATCCAAATAAATCGTATAAGTAGCAAACCACCTAAAAATAATTTACGAGCTATGTAGCTCTCAACATCCATCTTATGTTATGAGTGTTGGTGAATGAAATTTGGAACAGCACGGGAAGCCACCCGCTATAATAATCACAGTAAAGGGAAAAGTCCTTACATAGTTCTTAGAAGCGAAACTTCCACAGCTATGAGCTATGAACGAAATTTGAAACAACTCTCGAAAAAAAAATTTAATGTAATAGTAAACGAGAAGATTTATTATTTTGAAAGTTTTTCGAAAGAGTTTGAATAGTGTGTATAATTGTACATATTCCGCTGTAAAACTGTTCGGCGTACAACAGCTTTTCTTAAGGACTGAGGAAGCCAATGAAGCCTGAGTCCTCACATCAACCATGGTGAAAATACTCGGCACAAATGTTTAAGGCTTAAGTATAAAATAGAATGTAAAGTCTGTACTAGATGCAGCCAGGATGTACTGCGACTCTACTGTTGATAAAAAAAAATAAACATAATTGAAGTTATAATCAATTGAAAAAAGCCAAGTTTAACAAATATTCAATTCCGTTGCATTATAAGTTAAAACTAACGTATCTTCACCTTATTTGAACAAAAAACAAATCCGTTCATATGTTTTCATATTGAAGTGTCTATGGATCAAAAATTAGAATGATTGCCTGCATTATTCATCTCAATTATTTACACTGCTAATACAGATTTACACAGCTATCGTTTTTGAAGAAAAAACTATGCTACCGTATCGTGCTTAAATTGTGCATTTTAACGTAAAGAATAACATTGAGCCTAAGAAATATATTCAGTTAAAACGTTTACTAACATTTAACGAAAAATACTTCCTCCGCATTGCATTTATACCTCACGTAGAGTAACAATGAACACTAAATATAATCATACATTTGGACAAGAACATGAGTTTTCACGGAATCTAATGTATTTACCTGACTGTCGTTTCCATTGATCTTCACTAGATCCATTTTGTACACCGGCAGGTAATGTGTTAGGTTGCAGGGAGTAGGGTCGGGATTGAACATTGCTGTAATTACTATTTGCATCCGGAGATTCTGAAGGAAGTATTATATTATTTGCCGATCGTAGTTTAGCACTGAATATGAAATGGATCAATGTCAATAAGCTTCTTACCATCGCCACTATGACGACGACTCCTCAAAACGACTGTATTTTCGATGCTCTGTCGATGCGGTACTGGTGGTGGCATTCCCCGTGGCGGTATTGGTGGCTTTTCGGCGAAACCGTAGTTGTTATTTGGCGATGGTGGCTGTCCCTGCTGTAAAAGTAATAATAGTTAGCGTGCATGAAGCAATCACTTTAAGATCCAAGCGCAGACATTTTCCATTCGTACTTTTCCCGATATGGGCTAAACTAAAATGTCGAAGCTGATATTTTAAAGTTCGGCCTTTCTGCCCATAATGCATCTTCCTAATAACTCAACAGATAAGACATGCTTTACTAGCTCATAGTTACTACAGAACTTCAAGAAGAATGGAAAATGCTTAAATCCATCTGAAAATAAAATAGTCCCTACATTATTTGGTTGCTGATACGGTTGCTGCTGCATCTGTTCTTCAGTCAACTCTTTTCGCCTCTGCAAAAATGTCATTTGTGGTGTGTTCGAGCTTCCGCCGGACATGCTACTTCCGACTGAATCATGCCGCGAACTACGTCTTTGCGAATCTGGCGATGAAGTTCTTGAGCTTACTGGTGAAGTTTCGACTTGATCGTGGCTAGCTTGAATTTTAATGTCAGGTGAACTATTCGATTGCTACATGAAAAATGAAGAAAATGAGATACATATGAGTGAAATGTGTCAAACAACTATTTGTTACGGGGAGTTTTCGGATAGAATGGAAAATGTAGCACTCTAGCTTCAATGCAATAAACAAATGATTGATTTTCACTTTAGTTTGGACAAACATTCTAATCAAACTGAATTAGCTGCTTTGCATGTGCAACTTAGTCATTACATTAATTCAGTTCCTTTTGAGAAATTAGGCGATCTTACCTTCACTGACTCATCATAGCTAAGCAGCTGTAGATTTGGCGGCAAACTGGCATGGAAAGAAATTTTATTGATCCAGTCGTTCATCTTTTCCCACGAAGGCGCTTCGAACAGATACATGGACGAATCAGGTAGCGTCAATCTGAACACGTGCTTTTTCTTAGTATAGTCTTCGGCACGTTCACACTTAGCATTCAGAATATTCACGGGAGGGTTGAGTGTTCGCTGGTTCATGAAGTCATGCTCATCTTTGAAAAAGCATAACAGTTGACCGCAGAGCACTGTATGGAAAGTTTTCCATGATCGCATCGGCGCTTTCTTTCCACCTGATTGTAATTCGTGCTTTCTTTCAAGAATGCCTTGGATTTCGACTACTGGCAATGCACTGTCTTGGTTCTTTCTGAAACTCTGAGCTCTTCGACGTGTCGTAAACGAAGGCGTTCGTTTCGCTTGTTTCGGGACAGCCTTCATACTTTCGGCGCGTTTTACAGTTGTGTCAGAACCCCGTCGTAATCGATCACCAAATACTGGTCCCGAGGGAGACTTTTGCAATACTAGATTATCCTCAAACTGCGAATAGATAGGTGTTGGTGGCTGCATAACAATTTGCGGTTGAGCCATGGGCGAGGAGTAGATGGGCATTTTTTCTGGTGTATTTTCGTTTGACTTCTCCATTTGCTTCTCAGCACGTCGTCGTTCCTCAGTTAATCGTTGCATTTCCCTTTGTTTAAGTGCTTCAACTCGTTCCTTCTCCAGCCGCTCCTTCTCCAGTTTCTTCGCAAGCTTTTCGTCTTCCAACTGCCTCCTGAACATTTGTTCTAAGAGTGTTATTCGCTTAATGGCCTGGAATTTCTCATCCTGTGCTGATACTGTCTTCTCAAAATCTTGATGACGCCTAATCAGATCCTCAGCCTGTGCAATCGAGTCTCCAAGTTTTGGATCTTTCAGTTGAGGCTCACGACTAGAAATCCAGTTATTCAAAATTTCCGCATCCTTTAAAAATAGTCTTGTATCCAAGTTTAATTCGTAGATTTCTCTTCGTCTTTCAAGAGTTTTGGAGAGTAAGTCGCGTCGCTGATTTAATATATGAATCTTCTCGTCGATTTCATCGGCCATGAAATGTTTTTCTTTAATAAGCTTTCGGCCGTTGGCAGTGAACCTATCAAAAGCCTCATCACGCGAACTCACTTCAGCTTTGTGTTCTTTAATACTGGCCAGTAGAGCTTCAGCTCCTGGAACTGTTACAGCTAGGTCCGGTGCAGTGATCTTTGCAAGCATTTCATTAATCCATGCAATCAGGTCTCTGTACTCGTCAAAATAGGACTGCAGTTGTTCAGCCTGTTGAAGTTTTTCTTTCCTCGTGGCTGCTTTGTCGTTCAGATCTGACCATGCGTCAATCGTTTCATCGCGCTTAACTTCGATATGTTCTTTAGCGTCGGGATATATGTCAGATAGCTTACCAGCTTCTTCCAGTACAGACTCAACTTGATGTTTCACCGCAGCCAGTTCAGTTTCGAATACCTCATGCTTTCGTATCAGCGACTGAATGGTCTCTAAATCCTGCCCGTAGTCCTCTGTCAATAGCAGCGCTTCTTTTTCATTTATCAACGATATCGTCTCGTCAGCAGTTCTGTCATAAACATGAACCTGTTTCGCGCCAATCAAGGCCTCCTGTCTTGCATTCACCAACTCTTTCAGCTCAAACCAATTACGAGTAGTTTCATCTCGTTTAGCCTTGATTGTCGACCTGAATGGATTGTTTTCGTTGATCAGCTTTTCACCTTTGGACAAAGAAGCTTGAACTCTCTTCTCGTTCGCAGCTAAGTTCGAAATGAATGATTCAAAGGCAAGAATCAACTGTTCAACATGCTCCACATCCTCACCATAGTCCTCAGATGCGGTAACTGCGATCTGCTCTCCAATCCATTCGTGGAGCTCTTCGGTCTCTCGAATATAATCGAACAACTTCCAGCTCTCTGCCAATCGTTGCTCCCGATCTTTGCACAGTTTCTGTAGTTCGCTGTAGGTTTGAGCGACATGTCTATTCTTTTCTCTAATGTTCGTACTGTCAAAATGGTTTCTATCAATCAAACTGTTAGCTAGCTTGTCCACCTTCTCAACGGAAGACTTGAATGAAACAAGTTCTCGTAGTATAACCTCAAGCTTTCTCTGCAGCGACTGAACGGAAGATTCGTCTTTTCCAAAATCCTGTGACGATAAGAATGGCCGCTTTTCGCTCATCCAAGTCTCGGCCTCATTGGCCTCTGCGTAAAACATTTGGCTTTCGACTGCGTCCAGAAGCCGAAGCCTGCGAATGCTTACAAGGTCACGCAAGTTTACTAGTTTGCTTTGGATTGAATCGCAGTAGGATTTGACTTGATCGCTGGCAAAATGTTCATCCTGAATCATGTGTTGGCCTCGCTGAAGAAGAGCCAAAATCAACGGCTCTTGAGAAAGAATTTCTGCCTCGAGTGCTTGATGTTTCTTTTGCAATGACTGAACTCCTATGAGACTAGATCCTAAATCGCTCGAACGAGCAATCATCTCTTTTTCAGAGAACCACTGAAGTTCGTCTTCGGCATCATGCAAGAATTGCTGTAGCAGCAAAGAATCCTCTAGGTTTTCCCTTCGAATAGCGAGTGGTTCGTGCAAAGAATGGTAGCGTTTGATAATATTCATTGCGCGCTCATGAATTTCGTCCTTAAGGAAGTGGTCGGCTTGGAAGAATGCCTCGTCCTTTTGTTTGATTTGGTCACACACATCATTGTGGTTCGACACGTCGATTTCTAGTCTCTCGTGCTTTTTCACAAGGTTGTTGACGGTGGCCAAATCCTTACCGTAATCTTCAGTCGACAGGTGAGCTTCTACCTCGTCCATCCAGTGATTGAATTCGTCCATCATTCTATTGAATACAAGTGCATCATGAGCTTGCTCCAGTTTTTCTTTCTTCTCCCTGGATGCTTGCTGAAGTTTCGCCCAGCTGTCTTCGAGAATTTCTAGATTCTGTAGAATTTCATCTTTAGCAAAGTGCCCAGCCTTGATCAAATTATCTCCCTCAGAAATGACGCTATTTACCCTGTCAGTATTTGTTACGAGCTCGGTATCAAAGGCTTTGTGTTTCTGAATCTTGTTCTGAAGATTGCTCGGCTCTCGATAGTTTTCATCCACAGCGATTTGCATCTTCTGGTGGATCCACCTTTCGACTTCGTATAAGTTACGCAGGAATTCTTGTAGATGTCGGGATTGCAGTAGTTTTTCTTTGCGTTCATTTGAAGTCTCGATAAGTTTTCCCTTCCGCTTCAGTACATAGTGAAGCTTCATACGAATTGTGTCTGCTTCCTGCGGTTCACTTTCTAGGATTGAGTTCGCGAATTTCTCTAATTGCTCAACATTGTCCGAATCAAGAAGTTTTTCGAAAGCTTCGTGCTTTTTGATGAGCCGTTCGACTGCGTTATAGGAGTCCCCAACGTCATCGTTATTGAGAAACGCCTCCTTGTTAGCCAACCAGGTTTCCACTTGCTCGACCTGAGTCTTGAACAGTTGCAATTGATGAGCCTCTCGCAACTGACGAGCTCTATCGTTCCAAGCTAGATGGAGCATGTGATGCAAGTCTGTCAAACAACCTAATGATTTTCTTGCTTCATCTGATTTATTTTCTGCGACGAGTTTTTCGCCATGTGATTTCAGCTGGCTGAAAGCTTTATCTCTACCGTCGATTTCGGCTTTGCGTTCTTGGTGTAGTTCGAGCTGCGATTCGCACTCGAAGATCGTGTTCGGAGTCGGAGATGAGTTCATTTTCTTGGTCATGTCATTAACCCAAAGCTCTAATTCTTTCACATCCGAGACAAATTTGTGTACTTTATATGCATGGTTAAGTATATCGCGTCGTTTCACACTCAAGTCTTGTAGGTTGTTCCAGCTTTTCTTTAGTTCGTCCATTTTCTTATCGATGTCTTGAAGACGGTCGGGATACTTCTTCTTCAGTTTCATTGCATGTTGTTCATGTTCACCGATCTTCTGCTTCACAGCAATCATGTCGCGTTCCAGGGTGTCCTCTTTTCTGATGAGCGCTTCGACTGCCGACAGATCGCGTCCGGTGTCGTCTGAGCTCATGGCCAAAGCTTTTTCAGCTATTCGGTCAGATGTATCGTCCACGTCACGATTGAAAACATGTATTTCATAGGCACCGCCCAAAAGAGCCCGGTATGCGTTTAAAGCACCTTGCAAGTTCCTCCACTTGCTATTAAATATCTTCCTTCTCTGATCGACATCCTTCATTTCAGCGGTAGCCTGGCGCTGATGAATCAGCTTGTCGGCCAGATTGTTGATGTTCTTGATTCTCTGGTCATCCACTCTCATGTCTGAGTCGACATCATCCAATTTGCGCATGAGCGCGTTGCAGTGCTCCAAATCCCGCCCTGTATCGCTTGCTTGAATCATCATTTCCTTATCTCGAATCCAAGCCTCGATCTTATCGAGCTGATTATTGAATTCGAGAATATCTTGAGCTTCCTCCAAGCCCCGTCCACGCTGGTTAAGCTCGTGCTCAAGAAGATTCCAAGCATTCACCACCCTGTCCATAGCTTCCTTGATTTCAGGTGAGGATTCATGTTTCTTCCCAATCAAGACGTACCCTAAATCTTGGATTTCCTTTATTCGTCCACGGTTTGCTGCCACTTCAGCTTGGAACGCTTGATGCTTCTGCAGTTTTTTGATTTTCTCGTCTAAGTTTGTTACTTCTGAGAAGTTTGCGGCGTCTGCTTCTAATTTTTTCTGCTTTTCGGCAATCCACAACTGTGCTTCAGCACAGTCGCGTACAAACTGGGCATACAAAAGCGCATCTTCCAGTTTCCGCCTCCGAATAGCACACATATCCTTTACTTTTTGGCGTTTGGTCAAGACTTCGTTCAGACGTCGTTGAATGTTTGAACTGTCATAGTGATGTTGCTCGATCAGTTTGATAGCATGATCTTGTAGAACCGCCAGTTTGTCTTCTTGCGTCAGAATGAGACGTTCAAATTCATCGTGCTTCTTAATATAGTTTTGGACATCCTCAACAGTTTGACCAAAGTCTGAATTCGACAGAGCGGCAAGCTGTGAGCTGGACAAATTGTCGATTTGCTTTGCATCTCGAAGGAAGCAGAACAAATCGATCTTCTGTTCCAGCATAATTTTCTTCTTGTTCCACGCCAAGTGTAGTCGCTGGCGTTCGTCGAGCATGGCAGAGCATTTCTCTTCAACCTCTGCAGCAGCATAGTGCCCTGTTTGCACCATAGAATCGCTCAGCTCGTTCAGTTCCCTGAACTTCTCATCTCTAGCTTCAATTTCACCGTATAATGCATCGTGTTGAATTTTCAAGGCAGTAGCTCCTGCGGCGTCGCTGACATGCTCCTCGGCTTGCAATGCGGCTCTTAGCCCCTGCGACCACGACATTATATCTCTGACGTCAGTAAGGAATGACTGCAAGTCTATACTGGCCGTAAGTTGATCGCTTCGAAGCGTGGACCGCTCCTTGAGGTCATTCCAAGCGGTCACGACGATTTCTTGTTGGCTGGCAATGGCACTCGCGTTTGTTGGATATTTGGCCTGAAGGCGTACGGAATCGTCCACTAAGACTTGCAGTTGTACTTCCAACGCTACCAAATCGTTCTCGAAACCTTCGTGTTTTCGGTAGAGGGCCAGTGCAGAGTTCAAGTCTTTGCCAAGTTCAGATGAAAGTTGTGCATTTTTGTCTTGAATTCGGAATAGAGCTTCTGCAGCATCGCGATGGAAACGGAGAATTTCTCCGGCTGCATGAAGTTTTTGTTCACGTTGATTGAGCAGAGTTATGAGGTTCTGCCAAGAGTTTCTGAAACCAGGAGAGATAAAATGAACTGCAAACATAATAATAGACAGTATTATTTTTACTTACCCTAGTTGCTCTTGACGTTTTTCTACTTCCGATGTGTATGGACTCTCAGAATTTATTATTTTCTTAGCCGTTGCTTCGCATTGGTTAAACCTTTCAGCTCCGACCTCTACGCGGTGTTTTAAATCGTCGAATTTAGTCTGCAACAGTTGTAAGTGCTCATAGTCTTGGCCGTAGTCCTCCGAAGAAGCTGCTTGTTCTTGTTCTCTAATCCATTGCTCAACTTCGTCGGCTTCAAGTAGATATTCATATCGATGGAGACTCTCCATTAGTCGAAGCTGCCTCTGAGAAGCTAGTTTTTGCAATGACTTCAACATTTTTTCGATCAGTTGCTGCTTAGCAGCTATGATTTTACTATCTGGATGTTTAGCAGCTACCATAGCTGCACTGTTGTGACCCATTTCAGAGACTATACCTGAGTATGTGTCGAGTTCAAGTTCAATGACTTTGTGTTTGGTAAGCAATTTGGTGGCTGAGTCGCGATCTCGACCGTAGTCTGTTGAACGGAGTGCGTTATTGCGTTCTCCAAGCCATGTTTCGATTTCACTAGCCTCCGACAAGTACTGCTGAGCTCTCAATGACATATCGAGTTTCTTTTCCCGTTCATTGGCTTTTTCTTCTAATTCTTGCCATGCTTCCTCCAGCTTGTCGCAGAGTGCCTTAACACTTTTCTTCTCGGGGTGATTCATATCGATTAGAGCCTGACCCGAGGTCAAAGCTTTCCTGATCATCGGCTGATGCCCAATAATTTCTGCTTCCAATTTCTTGTGTTTCTTGTGCAGGCTCTGTGCTTGATGCAGATTCTGCCCGATTTCTTGAGAGTTTGCAGCTGGCATGTGTTCGTTGATCCATTGGAATTCGGTGTCCAACTCAAATACAAACTTGTGGTAATTAAGACTTTCTTCCAAGTCCACCCTTCGTTTTTTGATGGGATCCCGTAACTCTTTAAAGCGATTTTGTATTTCTTTTGTTTCGTCTTTTATATTTTTAGCATTAAAATGACCTTCGTGGGCCATTTCTTCGCCTGAGGAGACGAGTTCATCGATTTTCTGCTCCCACAGAGCTATTTCTGATTCGAGCAGTTGATGTTTGTTGATTAGGTCCTTGCAGCTGCGAAGATCGCTTCCGACGTCTTTACTCTTGAGAGCGTAAGCCAACTCGTCGACCTTCTTCTTAGCATCTTCGATTGCGCGGTTGTGCTCGCGTTGCAAGGCTGCTTGCTCTAATTTACGTCCTTGAATGGAATCGAGAAATTATGGCAAATTAGTGTCTATACAAGGACTTATTGCGCATGAAACATAAACATCACATACCAACAAAACAAATTTAAAACCATAAGACGACCTTTCATGCTTACCCTTATCCTCCGATAATACAAGTAATTTCTTGAACTTGTCATTCAAATCAACAACCATCCGCTCAACTTCTGGCACACGATTTTTAGCAGCGATCAGAGCTTCAGCGTCTCTATTAATGTTGCGGAGTTGTCCCTCGTTTGCACGCACCTCCCGCTCAAACGCTTTATGTTTCTGCAGTTTACGGGGCAAATTGGATAGATCACGATAGTTTTCGTCACCTGCGATTTTCATCTTATCATCAAGCCATGTGTTTAAGTCATTTGCTTCTGCCGAGAATTTCTAAAATTGGATTAGGAACATCAATTTAAAATATGATTACAACCAGGGCTTGGAGTCGGAGTCGTGGCCCTGATTACAACAAATAGTACTGAAATCACTGACAGCCAATAAAAAACAAATATAGGAAGAATGTCTACCTGGAAATCTCTTGAAGCCTGTAGCGATTTTCTTCGTTCAAATGCTACATCTTTTACAGCTTTTCGTTTGGCTATTACTTGATTCTTACGATCACCGATGCTAAAAAATTGATTTGCTATATTTTCACCAACACAATATCCATTCACTGCAAACTTACTATTTCGAATCGTAGTGGCGCTTCGCCACCAGTTTATCAGCATTGTCGGCAAAGTTCTTGACAATCTTGTCCTGAGCCATCAGTGTATTTTCGAAGTCACCATGCCGCTTGATGATTGCCTCGACTTCGTCAAGAGAGTTCTGCAAAATTTGAAAACATTCAACAAACATTTGGGAAGCGCAAAATTATGTTTCTACCCCAAGATTAGCATATTCCAAAAACGCCTCATGACTTTTCGTCGTGGCATCAATCTTGTCAGCCTCACGATTTAAAATCTGCAATTCAACACATTGTTGCAACCACTTCTGTTTCTCTGCCCAACCGCGGTTGATTGCATCCTTTTCTGCAACAAGGCGATCTATAACCTTTTGTACTTCAACTTGATCCGAGTTTCCGTCGGTCAGTTGTTTGCCCAACGTGATAACTTCATCGAATTCCTTTTCATGAGCCTTGATTTCGTCACCAAGTTCACCATGCTTTTTGTATAGGTTGTTTGCGGTTTCGACGTCACGAGCGATTTCATCAGCATTCAGTTGGTCTTTCACAGAGTCAATCCACGCAAGGAGCGTTTTGGCACTGCAGGAGAGCAATTGAGTTTAAGGAACAACTCGAGAATGAAATCAATTTAGTTAACCTGTTATCGAACACTTGCTGTCCAACAGCATTTTCAATTCTGTCTCGTAGCTCCGCAGCCTTGGTTTGGATTTGCTTCCACATATCTTCGACCTCTTTTTGTCGAGCAGTCACGTTGGCGCGTTCAGAAGGATAAGCATTTTTGACTCTACAAAGATATGTTTGTGTTTTGGTTAATTTGAAAGCTACGAGCTACTTACGAATTCCCAAGGAATTGCACACGATTGACTTTATCCTCGACGGGAGCTAGCTCTCGTTCCAAGTTCTGGTGCCGACGCTGAAGAGCTTGCACAGTCTTCAAGTCTGGGGTTACGACCGCGGTGTCGAGCTGCAGCATCTTTTCACTCATCCAAATTTTCGCCTCGTCACACGTACGGTTGAAGAGTTCAACACTTGATGCTCCTTCAAGACTCTTCTCCTTTTGAGCCTTGGCGTTATTAAGTCTGTCCCATATCTGATGGATCTGCCTCTGCCTAGCCTTAATTTTATCGAGCTGGGAATGTCCCTGGCGTGCAAACGTTTCAACAGCAGCATCGATCGCATCTATACGCTTCGACGCAGCCGAAAGGTCTGTGAGGAATTTCTGCAAAAACGACCAGTTCATCAATTTTTTCCAACTTCACACAACCTAACTTACCTCAAACTTCCTCTTGGCGCTATCTACGGAATCAACTTCATCAGTCCTAATCAACTTTTCTTTATCTTTCATCCATCTTTCGAAATCATCACACTCGCGGTAAAATCCAAACAAGCAAATCGAGTCTTCCAGTAAAACATGGCGCTTTTGAGCCATCTCTTGAAGTTGATCGTAGGTGGTATTGATACGTTTCTGGCGTTTTTCGACGCTGTCTGCGTTATCGTTTATATCTGTCGTGGATGATTTCCGTTTAACCAGTGGACGGACTTGACTGACCTTTGTTGGCTTAATACGTTTGACTGGCACAACCTGACGCACCAGAATAGTTTTCTTGACCTTTTGCATGGTCTTTACTTTTTCTGTCTTTGGAACCAGACAGGTTACAGGACGCGGTTCGACTTCACGAACGTAATTTGCTGGAACGAAACCTTCAACGCCACTATCTTTGCGCACACACCACCAATCTTCGTTGGTTTTACCTTTGAGGAGCATGATCTGGAATGCAAGTAATGTTTTTAAAATTCATTTTTCACAACTAGAAATCGTTTTGAATTACCTCTCCTTTTTCCATTTTCATACCCTGCCCATCGAACGGATACATAGCTTTCACGTGAGGCAGATATTTGGTTTCAGTAACTTTTTTGTGTTCGAGTCTTTCAACAGGTTCTTCTTCCCAGACTTCTTTCGGAACAAGACGAGTTTCATTGACCCATTCTTCCTGTTCGGTTTCGGGGAATTGTTCCTGTTCCGCGGATAGCTAGAAAAAATTATTTGAATTGATTTTGAAGCACAAATAATGTTATAATTAATAATAATAATTACGAATCACACACGCCGTTATTTGGGAAATAAAACAAAATCGATGACAAGTAAGAGTGAAGCGCCCCATGGCAAAACTTACCTCCAACGTACATATTCCTGCCTTGATTAACTTATCCGCCTGTTGATTCAAATTTAGAATATCCCCAGAATATGCATTCAATTCGCCTTGTAAGTCTCTATGTCGTTGTAGAAGAGCTTGAGCTGACGGTTCATCAACTCCGTGATCATTTGATGCAACCAAAGCCATTTTCTCATTCAGCCAGGACTCAGCTTCGTTCGCGTCTGTGTAAAATTGATATGCTTCAGCCGCATCTTCCAGTTGCCGTTTTCTGACCTCAACCAAGTCTTCTAGGGCCTTCCAGTGATCTTCCAACGATTCAATGCGAGATTTTACTTCCAAGGCTCGTGGATGCTTCTCAGCAATGAGTCGTCGTCCTGCTTCAGTCATTTGAGCGCATTTTGGCTTTCGTACATTGATTTCATCTTCGAGAGCTTTATGCTTCTGCTGTAGCGACAGTACAGCACGCAGATCTTTTGCAGAAATGCCTGTCTTGCAAATTCTTTGTTTGTCGATTAGCCAGCTTTCTTCGTTGTCGTAGTCTTCCATAAAGTGGTAAAAATGCCGCGCTTCCTCTAGGCGCGCTCGTCTTTTTGAGCAAAGATCTTGAAGTCTGTTGATCAAATGGTACGTAAGAGAAATGTAACACTGTGAATGAAAAGTGACTTACAATCCATAAGCATTATCCAGTTCATCTAATTTTTCGATAAGGAGAGGCAAGTCTTTTTGTTCGCTTGCCTTAAACGACTGGCCTTGTCTGATAAAACGTTTTTGTGTTTCTCCGATTGTGTTCACTTGCAATTCCTGCAGTGAGTGAGCTTGCAATAGCTCTTCCACCCCAAGAAGATGAGGTCCACAGTCTTCTGAGGCAAATTGAAATTGCAGATCTTTGACAGTCTCTAATGTTGTATCAATTTCTCTGAGCAGGTTCATCATGTTGCTCATGAGCGTCAGGTTGTTCTTATGATTTTCCAATAGTTCAAGGAGCTTTCGCCATTTATCTAAGACTTCTTCCTCGCGTCGTTTCACACGTTCCTTGCCGTGGTAGTTCTCTCGCTCCAGTTCGGTAGCCATGGCTGTTAAGTCGTTGAATCTTTCGACACGCGCCAAAATATCCGCTGAAATCGCTTCGTGTTTTTTAACCGTAGCATCGACTTGGCGCAAATAGCGAGGATCCGAAAGTACTTGGATCATTTCTTTGAGGTATCCTTCGCGAAGAACAGACTGTGAAAGAAAAGATAAAATAATTAACAAGAGTTTCGAGTTGATGAAACATTCAAAAATCATTCAGAATAGTGCCAAGTATTACCTTCTTTTCGAATTTGTAGTTAAGTTGTTCTAACTTCTCTTGCCTCAAAAGTTCTTCTCGCAATGCAACTTCTCGGCTATGTTCAGCGTTCTCGAGTCGTTGCCATGCTTTTTCAATGTCGTTCACTAAGGCACCGTCTTGTGGTGTGAATTGGGGTTGATTGAGTGATTTTAGTAATGTGTTGATGGTGAAATAAAGCGCTTCAATTTCACTTCTCTCCTTGTATCTGTAAGGATATTAAACAGTTAAATCCGAATAAAATCTATAAAGAAATATTAGAAATGTTTATCTAAAGGACAAGGTTGTAAGCGTGTTTGAAAGTTGTTAGCAAGTTTCAACCACCATAAAATTAATTTAAGAGCAAATTAATGGTCAACAAGCACACACCAATCGACATCCCGTTTTAAATCGACATAACGCTCTTACTTTGGTGGTTTTTCTATTGTCCTGTATTCTTTAAAAGCCAACAGTTCTTTTTGTATGCCTTCTAATGAGTTAGGAAAACTTCTTTTTTCCAGTTCGCTTGTTTTCTCTCGGATCCAGCTTAGAAGAGCTGTCGTCAGTCTTAGGTAGTGAGCTTTTTTCTTGTCAGCATCCATGAGTTGACCAACAATCTACAAAAAATACAATTTCATTGAATTATAAATTTAGTGTGCTCCAAGTTAAAAGCTAAACATACATTTGCGATACGCTTCCCACTTTTCTGTTCGTTTTTCATCCGAGCGAATGTGTGATAGTAGGACGCAACGTACGTCAAGATAGATTTTTCATCTGGTCTAGCTGTGTCCACATCTTCAGCGTCCAATAATCTAGAATAAATAGTAGATATTTTGACTTTAAATAAATAGCGAAATAAATCATAAGAAATTAACAATGTGGAAGTGCGGGACTTGTAGGAAAAAAATTGTCGAAAATCAATAAATTGTTTCTTCTTACCTCGGTATACCAAGATCATTGTCCGCCACGTCGAAAGCATGATTCAAATTGTCAATATTCTTTCCTTGCATCAGGGACGAATAATCAAACAAGTCGGGGCGATGCGAATGTATAAGAGCATTGAATCCAAGACCAGATCGCCATGAACCTGTGAAATCTTGAATATTGACTCCTTGATAGCCTTGCGTTTTTCGTTGACACCAAAGCAGTAAAGCATCTTTGGCTGAACGTTTTTCGGACGATTCATTTTCTTCGTCCTTGAAAAAGGTAGTTTGCGACATTAGTTAAGAGAAAATAATGAAACAATATCGAAACTATATTAAAAATAAACAATTAGTGCTTACCACGTCAATTTCGATTTCTTGAATTTGAAACCGTAGGATGATTGTCCAAATAAGTCCTAATATGAGGCGAGGGTTGCCATCGACAATATCTTCGGCACCTATCGATTCTAAGCGAACCTAGAGAAATAAAAAAATATCTTTAAGTTAAGTTTGTTCGATAGGACAATTTTTAAACAATTCTTATTGAAAGAAATATTGGAATTGGTAATTCGAGCTTTGTTTCTTCAAATATATAAAGAGTGAATAAAAAGCAGTGTGCCTAAATAATCAGATGATGTTCTATACATTTAAAAATATAGCAAAGATATGAATGGCGGTTTGGTTTAAAGAGTTTCAGTCTTCTGAACTACGACTTCATACACTTTCTTCAATAATATATTGCGAAATGTTATCATTTCATTTTATAATCTTACAATCTTTACGTAAACCGAACGAAATTAATTGTTTCCTACCATCATCGCCGTCACTCCCGTTATAAAACCGAATAATTGTCTTACCAACACGCAAAGATAAGATAGAAAATTCTACTGGAAAGAAATTTATAGCTAGATTACAGCTAGGTTATCTGGAATTTATTTGATATGTCGACATCAGGACGAATATCGTTTAATGAGGAAAGATCTTTAATCAGATTTGAGGGTTATAAATATTTAAGTGCATTTTTCATAATCAATGTATCAAAAAAGCTGTCTTCATAATGGCAATATTGATAAGAGAGGTTATTAAGCTATAAAATGTACATCCGATCATAATTATTTGGCAATCAAATTTCGAGGGTGTCGTTTTAAAGGGTTTGATATTGTTTCAAGAAAAAAAGCTTCAAAAGTAAAATGTTATATATAATTGCATTTACTTATAATGATTTATTTTCATAGACGATAAGCGTCTCAACTTGGGTTTTTAGCATAAGATAAAAATGCTTCACAAATGCTTTCGGTGGTTATAAATCAAAAACTCTAGCGCACCTGAACCGCTAGAAACACTAATGTTCGAAGAACAGTAGAAGAATCGTGCAGGTTTTGAGTGCATATTCCACAACATGAGCTGCTTATTACGGCCAAACTGTTTCAAATGCCATGTTTTACTTTGGTCTCAAGAATGCATTATAACTCATATGGTAGAAGGTTTCAGATATTACCACTGGTATGGGTTTCAAAGTTTATGAAAGAAAAACACTTGTTAATTATATTTGTTATCAGTTGCTTATTTCACCAAACTTTGAAAGCAGCATCTCATATAACATCAATGAAGAAAATGCTCAGTGCCTGCAGCACTGTAACTGAAGTTGGTGTTTGGGGCTGCGATCCGAAAAATTTGCAGAACTTTGGGAATTGAAACATTGGTTATTTATTTTCATTGTAAATGTTTCTGTGTGAATTTCGTCAAAATCGAACGATTCAATCAGAATTTATAGGGCTAAAAGCAGTTATCTTTTTTAGTGATTTTTCAAGATGGCACCACTGGCACAGAATCGCTTGCATTTCAAAATTACTTCTATCAGACCTGGTCCTAGTTAAGACCAATACAGTCTGCAAATTTCACTTAATTCTGCTCATCGGATCGTGAGTTTCCGTGAACAGAAGTTTTTGATGATAAAAATATAGGTAAATTGGGCAAGGGTTACCAGGCGTGCCCGTTATACCATATCAAATTTTATTTTTTGTCTATGTAAACAAAGCACGAAATTTACATATGAGTGGCTTTTTTTTGAAGAAACGGCATTTTTTCAAGAGAGACGATAATTTGGAAGTTTTCACTTTCAGTGCTTGCCCTAGCTTCAGGGTTGCCAGCACGCTCATCAAAAGCTACACAAATTTACAACTAAATAATACCAATATGTCCTGAAAATTTGGTAATGATTGAATAGCTTTGTCAAAAGTTATCGCAATTTAAAAATTTTCAATTTTTCCCGATCTCTTTTTAGGCACCCAGCGCACACATGGGGTTAAAAAATTCCAAAACATTACCCGATTCACATGTAAAACACATTCGAAATTTATTTTGTTATAATAATAGGTATATTAAAAATATATTATAATAGTTAATAAAATAGTTAATAATAATAAAATAGTTAATAATAATAGGTATATTAAAAATATCACTAAAATGGCCGCCGGCGCCAAAGGGTTAAAGATTTTTAACTTTTTCTGAGACCTGGCACTATTCTGCATATACACCAATGTGTCCTGAAAATTTCAGCTCAATCGAATGGCGCGTTCCTGAGATTTTTTCACTGAAATTTTTTGATGATATATATATATATATATATATATATATATATATATATATATATATATATATATATATATATATATATATATATATATATATATATATATATATATAGAAATATGAATTTTTGGCCAAAGTGATTTTAATACTAATGTTCTTCTTCGAACATTAGTAAAAATTGAGCTGGTATTGGATTTACTCGAATGAGATCAAATAAAAACTTTCCAGTTTTTACACATTAAATCTAATAAAAAACTTCTGATTATTTCAATAGCAAAAATAATATCAAATTTAAAATAAAAGGGAAAAAGTGCTGCCCTTTAAATCACTTATCCAACAATATTGACTTTGGATAATTACTCGTCTATTTATAACAATTGCGTAGTTCACATAAGCTAAAATCTATCTCAATTAATTTTTAACAAATATACGACCATCATTTTTTGTATTCCTAATATCCCATTCTTCACAAGAGTCCTAAAAAATGACTATTTTGATATTTATTGAATTAGATTCAATTAGATATTCAAATCAAAGAATAAAAAAGCAACAAAACACAAAGAACCGATCGAAATGTTTGAAAGTATTTCATTCTACTAGTATTCATCACTGATCTTGCATCGGTTATTGGCACCTTTCACGTGTTTCTACGAGTTCTTTTGACCTCTCTTCAAACATTTTCTGCGTTATTCCGATTCCACCTAGTCAGGTGAATGAGCGCGCACGCACACTAGGACAGAGAATGAATGTAAATCAAACCGAATTCGAAAATCATTTTCAAGTACTTGTTTTGAGCATATTGTTTTTTCTGTCTTCATTATGGTTCCCGTTCATTTTTTATGGTTCGATGATTTTGTTTACGGAATGGTGATAATAAATAAAATGTGAATGTGCCGAGTGAAAATAGAATAAGAGTGTGGAGATTAATAGAATACCTACTACAGTGATGGCGATATTTTTATTGATGGCTGCATGATCGAAAATGTGATGTTTAGTTTTTCTGAAAATTTGTGATTTCGTGACCCTTTGAAATGAGGCATTACATATAACCTTTTACAACGCATGTACAATTTTTTTAGGGTGAATCATCTTATAATTATTGCATATCCGAACAATACAAAACAGTTAATATCGATGGGAATACGCGGTCACAATCAAAGGTGATTGATCGAAAAAATATCAGCTTGAATGCATATACGTTTTCATTGTGCGTCAAAACCAAACGAACAATAATTTAACACAATATGACGTTAAAATTTGAAAGAGTAATAGATAATATAGTCATAATCAAAAGCTTTGTTATTACCAACTGGAAATGAAATACTTACATATATACATTTATATTTGAATTGATGCGGTTATATATATATATATATATATATATATATATATATATATATATATATATACATATATATATATATATATATATATATATATATATATATATATATATATATATATATATATATATATATATATATATATATATATATATATTGAGCTCCAATTGAATTTCGATAAAATTTGAATCAACAAATAGCTACTGGTATAAATTTCGAATCGTTATCGACCACGAATATTGATATTATATACACTCTTAAAGGCAATTTTAACTTATAATGCTCTTCGTTTCTAGATAATATTCGTTACATACGTAATCAACTTTCTAATCTCAGCTCAGTTATAATATTTTTGAGATGCACTGTATTGTGAATAAGTCAATTCAATTTTCGGTATAGATTTGCATTTTCCGTTACTTTTTCGCACAATCTCCATCAGCCACAAAATTAAAGGCGGGATCAGTGACTGGCCGTCTTGCTTCAAGATGTTTATAAATATAAGATGAAGTCACAGTAGAGCTTTGTAGTCTGCGCTCGCTATACTCTTTAAGGCAGTTAAAATTAATAGATACGATTTTTTCCTTAGAACTATGCAGAGATTGCAACATACGATCCAATCGAAAACGCCAATAAAATGAAGTGAATTTTGATGAACTCATGCACAATACATAATCATCACTGTTCTGTTGACTATTATTTCAACGAAGGTTAATGAGGAGCTAAGGATAATGTTATGTTTTATTTATCACCGAACAAGGCATCATACACAATAGCAATGAATAATCCAGTATAGATACAAAATACAAATTGTCCCAAATTTCGACATACATAAAAATATGCAACTTAAACTTTCTACCAGATACTTTAATTTATTTAGGCTAGTTGGGGTAGGAACTAAGCGGATTTGGCTATTGAAAGTGCCTTAGACAAGTTATGTTTAAAAATTCATTTAAAGATTCCAAAAAAGTGGCTGCTTATACAAATGAATATTCTACAACACCTATTTTCGGGCTCATTACATGGAAAGGTAGTGTAATGACAGTAGCCTTTGAGCAGTCTAGTGAGTTTTGGTCGGTCATTCAAAGTGATGTTATTAGAGACGTCTTCTACATTTATTGCGTCACTAATGATATTTTCACCCCATTTCGCTGGCTGTAAGTGTAGATATTCGAACAAAACCAACTGGAATGCTTTCGGACGATACCTCAACAACTCAATATTTCTTAGAGCATCACTCAAATCACCGGAAGATGTCAATCCTGCGGTTATTCTTTTCAATGAGCATGTTTTGGAGCCATTTGACAACGCAGCACCTAAAATCGAATGGCACCTCTCAGCTCACTTGCAAAAGACAACGAACTAAAGTTCCACTCATTCTTGGAGAACCTCACTCCCAATAAGAATTCAGACTATTCGCTGTAGAAAGCGGTTCAAAAAATTAACAAACCTACAATCACTAAGAACTACCAATGGACAATGGGGGAGATATGACACGAGAAAGCAACCGCCTTAGCAGTTCAGCTAGAACAGGCTTTCACACCTTTTGCAACTTTTTATCTAATATCAATGCTCAGGACTCAAAATCAATCAAGGCTTCGGCTACAGAAGAGCAAAATATCATTATCTAGTAAACATGCTCAAAAAAATCTCCGGAAATTGACCTCATTACCAATACTATGTTCAAGCAGTTGCCACCGATCGTATTCTTTTGGCTTTCTAATCTCTTTAATGCTAACTTTCAAAGCGGATATTTTCCTGCAGCTTGGAAAACTGACGAGATTATAATGATCCCCAAGCTTGGTAAGGACTCTTCTCAAGTGAAGTCATACATACCTATTAGTCTCGTGTCGTGCGTTTCCAAAGTTTTCGAGAAATTTCTGTTGACGAAGCTACTACTAATACTAGAAGATGCGAAAAAAATGCCAAAACACCAATTTGGGTTCTGAAGACATCACAGCACCATTCAACAGTCCCATCGAATCGCGTCAAACATTAAAATAGGATTCGAAGGCAGATAGTACTGCTCAGCTATCTTTTTAGACGTATTTTAAGCTTTCGATAAAGTCTGACATGAAGGATTGATCTTCAAAATTAAATCAATGCTTCCGAAAAGCTTCCATGAAATACTCTCCCCCTATATAACCGACCAGGTGAAATACAAAAGCTATTATACCGCTAGGCATCAGGTGCATGCTGATGTATTTTAAGGAGGTGGATCATCACATCTGATCTCCCAATAAGCGACAAAATAACTACAGCTACCTTTGCGGATTACGTCGGCATTCTATGTACTGATTCAGATCCAGTTATGGCATCGCGAACACTGTAAGCCCACATTTCACTTCTGGAAGAATTGCTAACAAAAAGGATAATTAGAATGAACGAAACCAAATGCATCCACATTACTTTCACATTGCTAAAACTGATTTGTCCTCAACTATATCCAAACAATGTACCTATACCTCAACGCAACGAAGTAAAGTATCCTTAGTACGTAACGAAGTAAAGTATCCACCTTGACAGAAGGCTTATCTGGAAACGGCACATTGAAGCTAAAAATCAACAACTGAAGCTCAAATTCATAAACTTAAAATGGATGCTCAATAGCCTGTCAAAACTTTTTCTCGATTCTAAAGTTCTCGCCTTTAAGTCTGTCCTAACGCCAATCTGGACCTATAGCCTACAAATCTGGGGAGCGACTCGCCCATCAAACATCAACCAATAAAAAATACTTCGATCTATCACCGGAACCCAGTGGTGCTTTCACAACTCTAATCTCCACAAAGACCTGCGAATCGAGACGATTGCTGAAGAAATTAAGAACCCCAATGGAAAATATTGCAACCCTCGCTCATCACGCCAACATGCTGGCAAAAAAGTACTAACCCATCGTAAATTTCAGCGATTGAAAATAACTGACCCTTCAGACCTTCCATCTCTAACGTAGAAAAAGGAGCTTGCGTAGCCACTTTCTATAGGTTTTCGAACTCCTTTACATTATGAACATTGTAATTTTAGAACACTAGCTCTTTGCTCTCTGACTTGAAGTCAATAAGGTAATTTGCGTTTACATTAATTGTCCTAGCATGTTAGATTTAAAAACTGAAGATTCTTATACAAAATTAACAGTTTAATAATGTTTTTTTTAAAAAACTAATGTTGTTAAAGGTTAGGCAAGCGCATAATAATGTCCTTCTAGATGAAAGAGGTATTGAATTTAGGAGACTCAGTCCACATTTGGAAAATTGAAGATGTTGGGAATCACTCGGGTCCTTTCGGTTCAGATTTCTCAAAGCGTAGAAGTTGCGATTCTATCACTAACTAACTAGAGTTTAACTACATCCCTTGTAACAGTCCTGTTTCACTTTACGAATGTTTTTTTTGTGGAACTCTCGTCCTACTTTAACACTCAGTTTTCTACTACTTTTCTACTGTTATGTGATGATATCCTTTTCCCAACAATAGAATGGGATGCCGAATTTTTGACTATTATATTACTGCTTACTTCTTCCTTCCTTCACTCTATTCGCAACAAATTCTTACTTATTCCCCTATTACTCCGCCATACTCTGTCACATTATCATTCTTTCGTACAATCTCTACTGAAGCAGAATCCTTAATACTGTCCCTTGATACCAGCTTTGGCTGTGGTCCTAATGGTATTTTGAATATCTTATTTAAATTTTTACCTCGTTCCTTGTATGTTACTTTTTCAATAATCTTCCGCCTAAGCATTACTTCAGATAGAGTTCCTTCTCAATGGTAAACGGCAAACGTTTTTCCTGTACAGAGAGTTGGTGATCCTGTTTGCATCTCAAATAATTGCCCCTTTCCCTCCTTTCTTGAAAGAGTCGTTTACAATACAGTCTACTTTTCCCACCAATCTTTTCTAGTTTCAAAAATGACCAACTTACTTTCTTTCACCAATGCTGTTGCATCTGCCTTAGTTGAACAAGAGCAGGTGGGTTTCATATATAAAGATTTCTCTCAAGCTTTTGACTCTTTGAATAATCAGCTTCTTTTGAAGCTTCAAAATTATGGTATTTCTGGTCCTCTACTCTCCTCGCTCACTTTCTACGATGTTTATCGTACTTGTATCGTAACTGTCAATTCCTGCGTCTCAAGAGTTTCGACACATTTCAATATTTTCATGAGGATCAATTCTTGGCCCTCTATTGTTTCTGCTATTTATTAAAAACTTACTATCCTGTACCCGCCTGATGACTTCAAGAGATTATTATCAGTTGCGTCATTTGGAGATTGTTATCAGTGGCTACTATATAATGCATATCACAGAAAGGTCTCTAAATTGTCTGGCTTTATACTTGGATCCTCAAAATCCTGTGCTAACCTGTCCTCCTGTTTGCATCTTTTCCTTTCATTTTCTCGTAGTATGCTAGGATACTACGTTTGCATAAAAGACATGGTATAGCAATATATCAGATTCAACATAAATGAAGATGTTAAAAATTAGAGTATCTAGATGACTACCATGTAGTATTTCAGAAGATGCGCAAAGTCTTTTAGATAAGAGACCTTCGAGAGTTCGATCGGAAAGATGAAATTCTAGCCAATCAAAAAGGGGCCCCGGATATATCAAAATTTAGAAGTTTTTGTATCTGAGTTTGGTAGTCAACCCAATCGAAAGCCTCACTAAAGTCCCTATAGACCGCACCAATTTGACTTCGTTTCTCCATTTCACAGAAAACATAAGAAAGTAGCATTATGAGATTGGTGGAAGTCGTTCTGTCCCTACGAAATCGACTTGGTTGCTCGTTAAGAAGAGGGTCCATTGTAGCAGCAAGCTTGTCGCGAACTAGCTTTTGAACGAGTTTGAGAATAAGCTGTGAATAGCGATGCCTCGATAGTTATCACCACTTTTGAAAATAGGTGTATGGAATGAGAATTTCATAAAGATCGGAAATCAATTGTTGCTCCTTTACTGGTTTTTAGTCAATAGTTCGATTATAGCTTCCTGTGTCAGCGAAAGTCCGCCGATGGCATGTAACAGACATAGTAGAATGGATTTTAGGCGATAAAAAAGTATTTTGAAAATAATTAACGACAAAATTGCTTACGACTTGTTGACTTGACGACTTTGAGGGCCTGTTGCTTCTGAATATACAACAGAGACAGGCTGTGCTATACGCTTAGAAATTTCGAAATCGAATAGTTTTCCGGGTCACCAATAACTACGAAAGATTGATATCATAAGTGAAAGTTTGCAAGGGCATATCAGGACCTTCTAATTGCAGCAGACAATTGTACAAAAAAGTAGAATAGTATTGTATATTATGAGTAAAAAGTTAACTGTTTACGGATATCGAAGGTAAGAGACTAGTCTCCTACGTGCAGACAAGGCATCATTATCCCTCTGCTAAAAGTGTACACGACCATAGTTATGAAGGAATGTGCTTCAAATGAAAATAACCGAATTAATTGTATCCTTGGAGATATTCGTCTACTTACGGTGAAAATCAAAATTTCAAGGTTTAGATACAAACAAAACCCACATCTGAACTTACCTTAGTATGCAAAAATGCTAAACTTTTATTGACATTTTCGATCTTATGTACACGCATAAGACCTTTATTTGGTTTGCCAAGTTTTTCACCGGATATAATTTCCAGTAGCTTAAGTAACTTCTTTCCATCTGCCAAATCGACGAAAAGGTCCTCGACCTCCATTTTCGCCTGGAAATAAATCAAAGGAAGACGTATTTTAGGTTTATACTAGAAAATAGTTGACGTATTTGAATATATCAATGAAAAAAGATGTGAATAATATCTATACTTTTAAGATATGCTAGTCAAGTCTAAGATCAATTGAAAAATATCTTTCAATTAGCATCTTGAATACAACATGCATGTAATATTATTTTCAAAAATATTAAACTTACCTTCACTAAAAATGAATTCATCCATTTTGTGAAGGTCTTCTTTTGTATGTGCAGACGTTCTTCTTGCAGTGTTTTGATTCGTTCATTTTCAAATTTTATAATACCGTCCCGCTGGGTCATGTTGGTTCGATTTTGTATCTGACTAGAATAACCACCAGGTTCATACTGTGATCCTGTAAAATAAAAAGAAAGAAAATATCAAAAACCGTCCTAAACAATGACTGTTCGCAATCTAAACGACAACATATTTTTCATTTCATATTTATAAATTTTATTCATAAATAAAAAGCTCTAACAATCATTAGATCATTATATTAAAAATTCTGCATTCACACAGAAGCTTTATTATGCTATTCAGTAATTTTAGACAACTTCTGTCGACTATTCCGGCAGTCAAATTCTATATTATCAATTTGATTTAGATCGAAATATTTACCGCTCATCTGTACAGACAAAAAAAAATGCACTTAATGCACTTAAATAAACCCAACGAACCGGATAATTACTTCAGCGAAAAACATAAACAAACGTTTATGCTACTCCGCATCAAACTCATCTCTTAATATGTGAATTTCGTCTTCCATTTCAAAATATTTATGGTAACATTTTATGTTCACTGCCATGGACTAAGATCCATGAAGATGATTGCACATTGATTTCATCAGAATCTTCTGCAGCCATAATAATATCAGCAAATGCGCCAAAAGATGTTTATCTTTTGATAGACACTCCAGTTGCTGCATCGTATCTTTTTAATGGCAACCGGCTCTCTGAATATTTCCTCCTCTCGATTTTCCACATCATCACAAAAACAATGAACTGCGATTATCAGCACAATATAAGCCAGTCGAAGGAGACATTGCCTCAACAAGATTGATGGATGGGCGTAATGTGTTTCACTGAAGACACTTTCACTCTTCTGGTACAGATACAACGACGTATGAGGTACTACTTCGGAAACAGTAAGATCAAATTAAATTAGGTCATCACGACGCCAGACCGGTACACCGGCAGATAGACTGACTTATGGTAGTTATGTCTTAGATGGGCTATGTCTACCAGCAAAGCACTGATACATTTACCCAATGTGCTAAAAAAAAGTAACCACACCAGACTATCCAAGCTGCTACTAAACAAAGGTTCATTGTCTTCTTTTCGTCGACCTGATAGAGTGTCAGTTTCGAAATCACTGTCACCAACAATCATGCTTCACCATTCAATATTCTTCAACGATTTGATTTCTGGCGCTGATGTTAGTGCTGCAGCGAGACGATAAAAAGTGTAAATTTGCGTGAGAGAAACGGTGCATAGTTATGAATGGATGAATGAAGAGAATGTAAAAGTCATTTTTTTTACTTGTGTAGCTAACGAGAGAAAATAGTTTTGAAGAAAAAATACTGCAAACTGTTTCACTTGTTGCAATGCAACGAAAGTCTATTGCAGTATGTAATTGGTAACATTTCGCTGAAAACGGGAAAGCATATTTGTTTCTCATGATGCTTTTAGTAAAAAACAAGTTATACACACAAGAAGATCTTTGATATTTAGTCACTTTCCCGTGTAAATTGCTCGATAGTCATGGTGAAGAGATTTGAATAATTTGGTATAATAAACACGTTGATGCGGTTGATTATGTAAGAAAACATCGAATTGGTAATTTAGTGAAAATTATTTAATTACATTAATATGCTGTATATTTCATTTTTCCAACAATCGGGAGAATGACTAAAGACAGGCAGTCGGAGACGGTTTACAGAAAGAAAGAAAATAATATATCGCTAATAGTGCAAAAATAATAGTACTAAAATCACGTTTTTATAGCCCTTGTCTAGAATTGCAAGCTTTTGTAAAGAGAGCACAATACCTATTAGAAAAAGGTTTCGCAAGCAGTAACCGCTGCTTAGCCTCAGCAGTTAGATTAAATGTCAAATTGACTATCAGATACAATTGCGTTTTCAAATAGAACGGATACAAGATGCTACTAAAGAGCTGTTTGATTTTTATTTGGATATATAAAGGACAGATGCTCTGATTGTCGGAAGCTAGAGTCAACTGCTACGCGAGAACAAAGAAGACAAACCGAGGTTCACAAGGACCAAGTTAATCGCATCCCGTGGCTAACCAAACGGCAACAGGAACGGCTTGGTGCGCAAGTTTATGCTGACGGCATGGTGAAAGTAGCAGTCAATAAGGATCTGAATATGGTATGAAGAAACACTTAACGGGCATTGGATTTAATTGGCAATTGGTGCTCGAGGCACCGAATAGTGCTTCCAATAATGAAGAGTACATCTCAAGGGACTCAGCATACAACTCTGGCGACCTAGAGTACAATAAAGGGGACTAATGTGAAGTTCTTGTTTGCCCCCAAGAAGATAGCCAGACTATAAAGGGCTGTGGATTTAGGTATCTGTGGTTCTGTGAGTACTACTTCTGGCGCGACCGTTGATGCACTTCTTAATCTGCATTTAATCCATCTTCATATTCAGAGTGTGCCTATGAGCTCTGCTCATATTATAAGCCAAGTTGGTCTATGGGCATACTACGGTGGCGCGGGGCACTGCTCTCTCCAGTTCTGGAGAATGCCCTTAATCGATTTTGGGAGAATATATAAAGTTTTCTTTTTGAGCAGAAGTGATTAGGAGTACCCAGATCTCTCTACGAGGGCATTCTCTGAGATCTTTTTTACGGACGGCTCGACGACGGGCACTAGATCTCAAGCTGGTGCTTACTTGAAGCATGTTTCTGCTTTTTAAGCAGAAACATGCGCTATTTTGAGGCCTACTTGCTGGAAAACTGTTGCAAAATGGAGCATTATTTACAGCGACAGCCAAGCTTCGCTGCTGCCGTTACGTAAGCTTCCGATTACTTTGAAATTCTTCTGTGGAACACTTTCTTTCCGAATGCCCAGCGTATATTTTTAGAAGATAGCCTCTTATCTCCTATCATTTGCGCCTTACACTTCGAGCATCCTGGTCAACGCTATTACTTCACCACAAACAGGGTCGTCTGTCCTAAAATTTGGCCTAGAAAGTTTTCTGAGTAGGCTTCTCTTCGCTAGATGCCTAGCCCACCAGAGCCTATTGAGCTTTATTTTTGTGAAGAAGTATATACTAGGTAGATAGCGTACAACTCATGGTTAAAGCATCTCCGGAATTGCCTTTCTTCACATATGGGGCCAACGATTTTCTGCAAGAATTTAAGATAAGAGGTAAAATCAAGCTTTTGTATAACAGTAGCTTTGAGGTTAGGGGAAAATTTTGGGAGTTGAAGATCCTGCTAGGTTTTGCTAGAGTTGATCAGGTACTTGCGTATATCTTCCTTCACGTTGTCATCGGCTGCTGAAGTTGAACTAAGGTAGTTAAAGGATTACACTATTCTAAATTCAAGCTCCCCTACCCTAAAGGCGGCTTTAGATATGCGGTGTTTGTCAAATAGCGAGCACCTAGTTTGGCAAACTTCGCATGTGTGGTTGGGTTGCTCGCCTAGTGCTTGCCCTAGGCCAAGCACAAACATTCGGGTGCTCGCTATTCCCGTAGCTTGTCGAACTTTCAACAAACATCAAAGTAGACGAGCACTGTGTCGGATCCCCGCAGCTCGTTTATCTTCCAGTTTTAGCGAACATTCGGCAATGCCCGAATGTCTAATTCACTGTGCTTGTCATTCCGCAAGCACCAAGCCAAATTACTTGACTAGGTGCTCGGCATTTGGCGAATAGGAGGTGTTTGACAAACACCGCATATCTAAAGCCGCCTTAAAGGTTTGACCAGCTCTAGGTGTGCTTTCAGCAGATATCGCCACCATTTATAATGCCCTTCCTTCATTTTCCTTTCAGCCTTAGTATTTGTTTCGCCCGCTTAATCTGGGTGAAGGATTCTTGTACAGTTAGCTCAGATCTTCCAGTGCACAAGCCAGTATTTTTCCGGGCTTTGTGATGATAGTCCCTCGCGTTGATATGCCAAATTGTCGGATTACTTTCTACAATGCCAAGTTAAAGAGGAAACTGAAAACCATTGAACATATTGAACGGTGTGTATAGCAATCTGGCTATTTTGAATTGGCTTGTTATATTGGTTGCGGTCAACCTATACAATCGTGCCAGTTTCTTTAGCATGCTGAGGTCTTTCCTTGTTTTATACAGTTCTATCCGGGCTATGCTGTCATAGGCGGTCTGAAAGTCAATAAATATTGAATTCAAGACATTATTCCATCGATCTTCGAAAATAATCATCTTCTTCGAAAATATGTTACAGAATTAATATACAAAGGAAAATGAGTTAATCCTTGTGGAGTAAATACAGTAATTTTGAATGAAGCTGAAGAGCATGAACTGCCTTCTGTAGCCGAGTGGATAGAGCACCGGCAATCAAGGTGTGTTTGGTCGCTGATTTGAAACTGACTACGGGCATATGCTGGGTTAAGGAGTTAGCCTAGTCCTGAATAAGCCCGATAAAAATTATAGTAAGACTAATTGACTATGCTACTGAGAGGTACTTTGCTATGATACTGATTTACTGTGATACTGTCTAAAAATGATTAGCACCACAGTTTGATGTTCTACAATAAAGGAATACGGTATTTTCTAGTGACAATATTTCCAGGAATGACTCGAAAAATGAAACTTATTGCGATGCCGGATATTGTTGACAGGAAATATATAAAATTCCAAATAGCTATTACATATTTGCTTTCCATTGGTGTGATCATACCGCAACTATGTTGCTTAGCAGGCAAAAAATATTCAGCTGGGTTAGAAAAACATATGAAGCGATACCGCACTATTTACATATTTGCAACAAAATGATAAATAGATAAGTGCCGACATTATCATGTTTATCATGAAAGCATGTGAGCTGCAAAAACAGTTATACAATAAATATCTTAATTCTTGCTTGCATATCAATGAATATGGTGTTTCGTGAGCTAATAGCGTGCAAAACAAGTATAAAGTACAGGTTGGAAGCCTTAATTCTACAGATACTGTTGGCAATAAAGAGCTCAAAAGTCAAGATAAATGGAAATTTCCGTTTACAGTAGGCGCTATCCAAGCACACGCGGTAACGAAAAATGCCATCATTATTACCCTGATGACAGAGTTATATTTAAGCAATTGAAAATCCGCATCGATCACAATCTCCTCGTAATCAAATGAATTTCGCCTTAACTGTCCCCAAATTCAATAAATGATTATAACACTTTCGGACTTTGTAGATTCAAAACTGATAAACACTTCAGATACTCATATGAAATACACTTTTTCGACGAAAACATGTAGCAGTTCAACTCCAATATTGACGCCAAGCACAAATGTTTTTCTGAAGGTCGAAATTTGATAATGATATGATATCATTATCAGTCAACGTAAATTTGCGGCGCTGAAGAACCCGGCCATTATGACAACGTCGAATTGCACTGCACGCCAGATCACAATGCCTATTATTGAGACCATAATCGGCAAAATTTGAATATATATATGTATGTATGTACATTAATAAACTACCATGGACAATCATTATTCGTTATATTGAGTGATTCAGTTGATATTTGTCTTGCGGACATGTTTTCTTAACGTATTTGCGCGTGACGTCACTCCAACGATTTTCGATTTTCGGAACGTAGACATTCGTTAACAAGTTAATTTCGCACTTGCCACATTTATCACACACGCCGAGTCATCATTCCTAACATGGACACTTTACGTAAGACCGTTTTCGACTTCTTATCTTTTTTCCATTTACTAAATCCGAACAAAACGGCCAGTATAGCCGCCTAGGCGATGGAATGAAGATTGAGATGGGTTTCATGTTTTTTGCAAGACTTTACAGAAAGTTAATTGCAATATATCCGACAAGAACGTGCGTTTCATAATGACACTGGTGATTTCGTCAATTATCCTTACCCTGATATACCCCGTATCTCGCATTGAATCGTCTCTCCATTTTGCGTTACACTCAGTTAATTTTTTTGTTTCTTTAGTATAAAATAAATATTTCTCCTTATTAACATGCATTTAATTATAATATTACATTACAAAACGCGCACACAACAACAACATCACGTGCCAACACAACACTATTTCCGGCGTATATTTTCTAAATTAATCCATATCAATCGGTTCCGGTTTTACATACAACAAATGTGATTGCGAACTTTTGATGATGAACAACAGTCGCGGTCGCGTTAGAAAAGATATTAGTTTCGTCGTTGCTCGAAGCTCGTCAGTTACTAAATTTCGCGTTCGAAGTGTGAATTGGTTGCAAAAAACTGCGCTTTACGACTGAACCGAAAACGAACGGAATAGCTGTTATCATTCATCAGTTTGTTTCATTTTTTCGCTATTCATTTGCCAAGTTCGTTCCGAATCTCACCTTCGAGGAATTTTATCTGCGAGAGCGAGTTAATGATAAGATTAGACAATATTATTTCTTTGCGGTATTGGTTGTGATGATAGCATTGTTGAAATGTGATACAGTATGCTATTTGGGGATATTATACCTAAGTAAAGGTGCGATTAAAATTAATTTAAGTATTTATCTCAGCTGTCGTAATTTTCGCTAGTTTGAATATATTTTGCGATACGCCGCTTGGTTACTTGAGATGAGTAATTTTAGTAGTCACAACCATATTCCAATAAATTAAATTCAAGTTTTTATGCATCAATAATATGCCTTTCCTTTTTTTCTTTATCTTTCTAAGAACGACATTGTCAATCTATAATTAATTTTCCATAAAAAACGCATCGATTTCGCGTGATGCATCGTTATCTACGTATAGGTAAATAGGCAGTGTTATTCATATTAGTCAGCTGATGCATCAGTTTTGAATGAAAATGAAATAGCACTTAAAATGCACTTTGTCATTGATTCTTGGCAAGTTAAGAGGTGGAAACTAATTCAATCGGGGAGATATGCAGTCATCTGAAAAATATTTACAAAAGTTGGCGATTATTGATAAAACTAAGGTATTTATGGCATTATCGATGCCTCAAGATATCTTCATGATTAATTGATAAAGTTTTGGATTGATTGAATCTAATCAAACTTTATGTTCATATGATGACGTTACTCTGACACACATGTATTAAAAAAACTAGCCCAGTAAATTAGATAAAAATAGGTGTAGTAGATAAATGTTGTGCAATTTAATTGTTAATAAATATTGAAAGCTCACAAGTGAAGGTCAAACACTAATTCACTCTATAAAAAAAAAAACTCAGCGTCGAAATATTTCTAATGCCGGGTTTCCACCAAAGAGACAAAACAAGAAACACGGACAAAAAAGGTGTTTTGTTTACTAAAACAGTTTTCAGAGACAAAAATGCTCGCGAAACTGTTCAGTTTTTACAAAACATTCGTGTTTTTGTTCAGAAAAACATGTTTTGTCCGTGTTTTTTGTTTTGTCTCTTTGGTGGAAACCCGGCATTAGATTATTTATTAAATTAATTCGAGAGAGACAAAATTTTAAAACATTTAATGATAACGACAAAGCAAGAATAGATAAATATTTAGATAGAAAGCGAAGGCAGGCTATGTTTTGCTTCATTTGAACTTACTTACATATTTAAATTGTTTATTTTTAATTTGAACACGCGTAACTAAACTGCCCTGCTTAGCACAAACGTTCTATTTACATTTTAGCACTTTCAAGATATTTAGTGATTTGTATTTTGATTTGTAGTCGATATATAAATATATGGAGAGTGCATTTTTCAATATTGATTTTAACATTCTTTTACAAAAGATAGGTTTTTCAAATTTTGTAGAATGAAGTAATAGAGCATGTTGTTTTCGAATCCGGTGTTAACTCAAAAATGAACAAAATGTAGATAGAACATTTATGCTAAGCAGGGCAGTATAGCAGTTAAGTTTTATCCATTTTCACATTTTTGCTATTACTTTTTGTTTTTTTCATGTGATTCAATACTACTGGATTTAGTCATATTAGAGAGAGTATCAAATCGTGTAGACAGATATGTTAGTTACTATAGGTTGTTGTTAAACTCTATAACAAAATAAATTTGGCCATAATCGAACTGATAAATCAATGAACTCGACACGTAGACGACTAAAAGCTCAGTGGCACCAAAGGTTCTCAACAGCATCTCACCTCGTCGCTTGTCAATTTCTTTTGCGCGAATAATGAAGAGTATTTATTGAAGAGCCCCAAAACTGGTGAAGATGTTTTCAATCTGGTGGTATTACTTTACTAGGGAAGTTTTTTGATGCTTGGACAGAGATATCGAATGATTAAATCTAACCAAATCAAGAACATTTTCTCTTGCAACTATCCATGGATATGTTTCCAGAGCAAAACGAAAGGAACCAGTGACATTTCTCTCATACAAATTTACGTTCGTTAAGATCATGCGGACATTGTTTAAGGATAGAAAAGGGGAAGGCACACGTAAAAATTTATTTCGAAAATTTTTATTTCTGGACGTATAAGGTTTATTCAGATCAAATCGCAGTATTTTAAGGCTTCGTCCTTTTTTCTAATCGAAAAATTGGCAGAATTGCACGCATCCCTCTACGTCGTGCTTGCACTGTTGGCTCTGGTTAGCAGGATCTCTGAACTCAGATCAGTTAAAAAGGTCCCAGGGCTTGTGTCCTGGTTTCCAATTCGCTAGATGCCACCACCCTCAGAATTTGTTAGCTGTCACTCTGGAGTAGCGGGATAATGATGGGCTGAGACACACGATTGTCGCTTCCACTGGCGTGGCGTGATCATTTACCGAAGGGAAGCAATTAGTTCATATCCATGGCTGATTACGTTTTCTGCAAATTTGTTACGTGTAATAGAACCCCTCTATAAAAGCACTCAGGAATTACTAGACATTCTGCATTGTTATGAAAATAAACGCTCACAGTCCTTCACACAAAAAGAAAGCATGTCAATATTTATCAGTCAAATAATAACATTCCCAGAGCTAAGAATATAACATTTTTGAAAGTGGTTAAATTTAAGAAGAGTTGGTAAATTTTGAAAAGAGAAGAATTGAAAAATGTTTGAAATAAATTATTGAAAAAAAATGTTTTTTTTTTAGAAAAAACATTAAGCAGAAAAATAAACCGAAAATCTTAGAGTAAAACAATAAGCCCCCTCTCACTATTAATGATCTATCGGCCAAAATTTTCGGTTATATATTCAAAAAGTTATTTTAATTACTTTTTATTATAGAAAAATTGCTAAAATTAACCGATCAAAAGTCCAGCGTGTGTTTGGAGCTAATTTTGGAAGCCTTTTTTGAGAAATTAATACAAAGCAAATATGCTCATTATTGTTTTTGAAGAACTAGCAACAGATTGGGAAAAAATCTAAATTCTAAATACTATTCAACGATTTTGATAAAACCAAATTTAGTTGACCTGCGAAGCAATTAATAAATATTGCGGTTTTATACATTTCTTTTATACGTGTTTTCAATCCAATTGTTTTGCCATATATTGCAGAGGGTCCTGATAGCTTTAAATTTTAGGACAATAAGCAAAACAAAGTTAAATGAACGGGGCACAGTTTGGCTATCAGAAACACCTGTAACACTATTTCAAATATCAATCAAACAAACCATGTAATTCTACACAATTCTAGTCTACCTATTATTAAATACAATATTATTACTAAATTCTATAGGCTAATAGTGACTAAATGTCTTCACCAATTAAAAACAAGTTCACAAAAAATTCTATACAAAATAGCACATACAAAAAAATGTCATAGTATAAATCATATATATAATCCATAAAATACCGTACTGTCGAATCAACAGCCTCTGGCAGTCCTTGCCACATCTCCATTCACGAAAAATCTGTACAAGCAAAGCAAAATGATTACAAAGTACTCTGCTACGCGTCAGGGGAACGCTGAAATAAGTTCCACAGCAGTCATACATTCGCAGCTCCGCTCAGAGTCTTGAAAAGATAATTTCCCCTACGAAGCAAATTCTTCACTGCTTCCAAATAGATCGTATAAGCACATTTTGTTCAATGACGTCACAGCCTAGTCTATATGGAGTCAAATAAACACTCGTAGATGCAATTTTTACGTTGCTGCCATGGCTGGTGGTTCTCTCTCAATCTGTGGTGTTACCACATCAGCTGTGTGAGATGTCCCTAATTTGATTTGGGAATTTTTAAAAAAAATGTTTATAAGCGATTTTTTCACTAGTTAAAAAAAACGATGAATTTAAAATGTATGTCAGTCAAATGTAAGGGAAGCAATGCTTTCATTGTTTCTATGAACGCCAAGCCACTGGTCGTTTCATTTAACTAAGCTGACTGACTGTTTGGTTCAATAACTGGTTCAGTATGCTGAATCGGGGAGACTGGGACTTCTGGTGGTTCGCGAGACTAATTTCCAACACACCATTTGGAACAGCAGCAAATGCAACACCAGAGGAGACGCAATCCTTGATTTTAAAACTTCTGTGGGGCTAATAAATATACTAAACGCTGAAAATTCTACCACCTTTCTTGTTCCGAAGATATAAAGTCCGCGACATTTGTTTACTCTCATCACAAAAGTTGTAAAAAATACGTATTATATGTCAGTTTGCCTGGAATTATTCTGAAGTTTTAGTTGTTCCTTATGTCGTAACAAGGTTGCAATAATAATTTACTCTAGAGCTACCCGTCTCCATTTCAGTTAAGTTTTATTACAAAGAAGGGGTATTTCAGTGCGATACTTGAGTACTCTCACCATAAAATTAAGAAATATTGTCTTAGCTATGAGTAGGACCGCCTTTATTTTCAATAACTTCACTAATTCTTTCTGACTGTGGAATTTGGTCCCACGTCCGCTTTATGACATACACAGTTCTTCTATGTGGCTTTACAGTTTCCCATCTTCATAAATTATACGGAACATACATTTCCAAAGATTTTCTATAATATTTAATTTTGGAGAAAGTGCTAGCCAGTCCAATGAAATGATGTTTTTTTCTTCAAACCACTTTTTTTTACTGTTCTCGCTTTTTGTATTGCTGCTTTGTATAGTTGGAACAAATTCATTTATCTTTCAAACACCTCATTAATTTGAATCCTTTCAAGTTTTAGTAGCTCTATGTATTTTTGAGCAGTTTGTTTTGAAGCGAGGATCACTGAATCGAAACGTCATCCAAACGTCAACGCCCCATACCATAACCGAACCAACTTCCTCACGCGTCAACGTTTTTTTCACGGCCCCTTTTTTAAATAAAACTACCACACTTCTCTCTGAATTTTTCGCGCCCACTGTAAAATATTTTGCTACACCATAAACGCTGTTGTTATCGCCTTTACTCCTGTCAAACAACTGCTGCGAGTAATCAAGTGTCGCACTTAAATACACCTTTTTTGTCATAAAACTTTCTTGGAAATAAGGACGGGTGATTCTGAACTAAATTATTACTGCAATCTTGTTGTCCTAATACTGGGCAAACTGACACGTAATACGAATTTTTTACAACTCTTGGGGTGAGATAATCATATGTCGTGGACTGTATTTGGAGATTGCTATATCACTTTACCCGGCTGGCGTAGTTCAATTAATAACTGGATGGTGCGTATCAGATGTGATCTCACTCTCTGATCACCATTACTTAATGGTAACATCCGTGGCGAAGAGAAGATATCCAAGAAACAACGGACTAAGTTCAATTGATTTCCCGTAGACAGAGCGTGTTCTAGTGGCAGGATAAAGTCACTAAAGTCAATATAATTTCTATTGAGCACTTTGAATAAAGCTATATTAAGCAACTATGAAGTGACCTGTCCGGTTATCAAAAGCAGATACAGCAGATAAAATCCAAAAACCAGAAACTGAAGAAGCTCAGGAAAGTTACCAGAAAACTTCTCAATCGAGCATGTAAGAGCAACACAGAGGATGGCTGGCTCGCCTCAGCATAAAAAACTTATCAAAATTTGGTGAGAACTTTCAAAAATGAATCTGTCTACGACCAAAACGTTATTTCCCGATACCGTACAGTAGCTGCTTGTGATTTGTAGTACTCCTTTGCGTTAATCCTACCTCACCATCCTTGCTCGATACCTTTCAAATTGAAAGGGGGGGTGGTCTCATATGTTCACATCATATAGCAGCATTGAAGCAAAACAACTGGATTAATGCAAAAAACGAATATTTTCCCCGATCTTAAAGAAGGGAACTGCAACCTATATGAGCAATTTTGGATCAAATTCACTTCTTCGGTATTTATCAAAAGGCCAGTTCATAAAAATCCAGCTTCACATCGAACACAAGCTCATTAACCCATTTATCCAATACGACATAGTACAAAATTCCACTGCCCACGCCTTCTCGAAATTTTAGTTTGATACCTCAAGGACACTTCAACTGGGACAATCGACTACATGTTTTTTCAAAAAGCATTCGACTATCTGAATACATGGACTAATTTACAAAGTTTTGCAGCATAGCTTCCCAGCTAACAATTTTTCTCAAAAATGCGCTTCTTGATCCAAATGGAAAAACAAACTTTCTCAAAAAAATGATCTCCAGTGGCGTACCTTAAGTCTTAGTCCTGGGCCCCATATTCTTCAAAATTTCCGATAAAGTTTTTCATTGCATTCGCCTTTAATCACAGAGCATTAAACGTTTTCTTTTTCGTATGCATAACATTTTGCAAAGAGTATCTGCGCAATTGCAAAATCTCAAAAGATTAATAAATCAAAGCAATCACGGCCACTACACTATGGAATTTCGGTTGTCTCCCAAGAATGCCATTGTGCTTTTGAACTCGACTTTCGAGTTTCGCTAGACTCAGCACAGCGGAACGCAAGAAACCTTTGTACCTGCTCGAAAACTCGTTATTCTGTTATTAGTGCACGTTTCAAGCATACTTACCTACAGGTGTATCGGACATTGTGCTTCGTTTGCCTACTAAAAATATTCAAGATTGAATCGAGGCAGCACCCAACACCACAACCCAACTTTGGTCATGTCCAAGTTGGATTCCGAACCGTATGCTACGAGCATTTACACAAGAGCAAGAGATATGGGATGGCTTACTAAAGTACTAACGTTCAACCTGTCGAAAAAAATATATGGCATTAACTGCAAATTGAATTCTTCACAGCCGGCAGATTTGTTGTTACAACTGTTCTTTTACGTTGCGAGTAATTTTAGTTCGTAAGCCGTCAAATTTTTAAATCACTTTTGAACTCATGTTGCGATTAAAGTGTGGAGATGTTGTTGTTATTTTGAATGTTGGCTTCAGTTTGCAATGTATCTCATTTCGATCTCCTGCAGTCGTGCAGTATGGTCAAACATGTAATGTACATTTGATCTTCGAATATGACGTATGAAATGAAGGAATATTGCTGTGGTTCTTAGATGACAACGTTTATTTGCAATCTAGAATTGCTTTTTTTTTTAGTTTCTTATGCACCGCAGACATGAGCTGACTGGTGATGTCCACTCTGTGCTTAAGGAACGTGTTAACTGGTCGTTAAGTTCGCTAACGCGATCACTGATTCTTCTAAAGCGAGCCAAGTGATTATTCTGGCTTATTTCAAAGCATAACAACAGGTGTCTGTGGTAACACAGAGTATTTAATTTAATGAAAATAATTTACAGTTTCATAAGACAATTAGAAAAAATAAAATTAATCCATTGAATTCGATCATTAAACCCAAAAAAAAAAACAATAGATAAATAAGACTATTCCCATTTTGATACTTTTTGAAATTTGGTTATGAGTTCTAGCTCAATCATCTAGCTCAATAATTATTGACATTGGGCCTCATCATATCATTTCAAAGCAAGTGGAGACTTAGAACATTTTGATTTAATATCTATTCTGCTATTTTTTTTTATCTCTAGAGCCATATTGCTCATAGCTTCAGCTCATGGTTAGTATCGTATTGCGCTTCATGGGATTTCCGCTTTGCTGGTTCGAATAATTTTTTTTGCGATATTATTGAGAAGAATAGTAGAAAATCGTAATTGGAAAAGAGTCTTGATCTATTAGTGCTCCGAAAAATTGCGTTCTCGACTTGTAATTACATAGTGCTGAATTGCAAAGATAGATCTATTTGAGATTTTTATGTTGAATCATGTGTTTGCAATTCGTATCATTCGAAAGTAACTGATTCGACTGGACTGGAACTGTATATATTTTCGGGGTCAAAAACCAGGATTTGTTAATTGACTAATTGTGTATTGTGTGAATTTGATGTTTGGCGGTAGATTTATAGGAACTCTTTTCCGCATTTGATTTCTTATTTAGAAGGCTTGTAACAGTGTTTGAAGGTATGATTTTCAAGTTAATTGAAACCGTTTAATTGGCATTTTGGCTGTAGTAAATAGGTTAAAGCTACGCCTCTTTTGAGAAAGAATAGAGAAGTGAGATACAAGACGAAATAATATAAGTTGCAAAAAATACATTCTTAAGCGACGTAGGACCATTATTTATTAAGAAAATATTAAAATGACTACAACTTCCTTGTCCTGAGCATTCCAAAATATATTCTATCAATTTGTTACGGACCATTTCAACATTTACAATGAGTTTATTATTGATCTCCTATCTTGAACTTTTAAATCGTAACTACGGCAACAGTAATTACAAGAGAACATATTAAAGTGTACTATTTACTTGTAACATAGCGAATGTCAACCCGCGCCGAAATGTTGATAGCAGTTCCGAAAAAATGTTACGTATCTAATTTTGAAATATGCATCGAAAATACATAAACGGAAGTATCTTTGTTTTTAGATACAAAAATTTTCCGAAAACGTATGGTCGAGTAGTCTGTTTTTGAGCGTCTCTAAGTAAAATAAAGAAAGAATAAGAAAATAAATGCGAATGTAAATCACCGAAATAGCACCGAAATACCGAAACTACATTTACGGAAAATTGAATGAAAGCCTTTGAATGCTTCTGTTCCAGAGTCTGCTCTAAACGCAACCATGGTGGAACATGTGGGATGTCGCAGAAGACAACTAGGCAAACTTTTCAAATTAGCTAGTCAAGTAGCTGATTGCAAGGAATACTGGAGCGAATACAAGGACGTTTTAACACTTCATAAATCATAATTATCGAAAGCTAGGAGTTGTGCGGCAGAATTGATTGCACTTCAGAAACAGCAAGATTTAGGAAACTGCTTGCTAACCACCCTGTCACATCAAATTTAGCATGCAAGCCATATGAGAAATGGAGAAGCCACAGCTCGGCAACGTTGAAGATCCACGCATACACTCTCTTTCTGGGTAGCTGCAGGACCCCACCCCCACATTATCATGATCCACCTGACAGGCTTTTTACTTCGCACTCATAATCTGCTTTCAAAAGCAAGAAAACACGTTTACATCGCATTGAGGAGCTTTTCTTTAACAGAGGCTCTGGCAAGTAGCTTATAGCCCTAAATTTTACGAAACGAAAATCCAGTACAAAAATAGCTTTGCATTTCGTCGAGGAAAATTTCTTTAGGTCTGTTCCCGTACCTGAATCTATTATAATATATTAAAATAGATTCGCAGCAAGTATTTTTGCTGCAAGCCAAATTTCGCCACAAAAGAAGCCAGCTACAAAAATCTGTTGCTGCTGCAGTACGCGAACAGTGCAGTTTTTTGCTCCGCTTATACATAACAGAACAATGCTTACGAGTGCAGACGTATTGGAAACAACAACAACTCCTGTTATGCATAGGGGGAGTTGTTGCTGTTTCCAATGCGTCTGCAGTTGATAGCATTGTTCTGCTATAGATACGCCTACTATATTTCAAAGACGAAATCGAAGACCCTAATCGCAAATCGAAAATGCTAATAGATGTCGCTATATAGCATTTCGCTGCTTTTCAATGAGTCGATGATACGGCAGAAAACGTGGGAATGAATAGGAATAAGCGCTCTAGCTATGCAAATTTTCTTTTCGACCCGAAATTTTAAATCTTAAAACAACGGCATCTAGTATCCATGTCGATGTTTTATTTCGCTGCGAATGAAAGGGTACTTTCCGTGGCATTTCTTTTCGCTCGAATATAGTGGACTTTATATGTAAAAGCATGTGATTATGAACCTGATTATGGTCAGAAGTAGGGATCATCTTACGAGAGGCGTTCAATGTATTCTCGGTATCGGGATGATTTGATATTATTGTGGGTAATTAAAATATATCATTAGCTAACAACATTTTCTGAGGGTAAAATCGAGCATCGTGCGGTGATTAAATTCCTCACTAAACAACGAAAACCTCAAAAAACTATCCATGAAGAAATGGTAGTCGTTCATCAAGACTCTGCTACTTCATTATCGACTGTACAGAAGTGGTCAAGTGAATTCAAAAGAGGCAGGGAAAGTATCGAAGATGACCCCCGCCCAGGTGGGCCAATCATGACGGCTACCGAAGAAAATGTGATCATTATTGCAAAACTTGTATTACAAGATGCAAGTGTAAAAATCAAGATGTTGGCAGAAATAACTAAGCTATCCGTTGGTACTATACACACTATACTACATGATTATCTCAACCTTTCAAAAGTCAGTGCAAGATGGGTGCCGCGCAAGCTCACTGCGCTTCAAAAACAGGCGCGGGTTGACACTTGTAGGGAGTTTTTAGAGCTGTGTGGCGACGATCCAGCAAGTGTTTTCGAAAGGATAGTTACAGGTGATAAAACGTGGGTTCATCTTAGGAGTCTACGCAGTGGCGTAAAAACGGATCAGACCCTCCGAAGAAGTTCAAAGTCACTCCATCGGCTGGCAAAATCATGGCCACAGTTTTTTGGAATACTATTGATCGAGTACATAAAAAAGGTGAAACTATCAATGCAAAAAAATACACAAGCACTTTACGGCGTTTGAGAGAAGCAATAAAAGAAAAAAAGAAAAGGAAAGTGCTGCTTCTTCACGACAACGCACCGGTTCACACTGCGCGGCTCTCCATGGCTGCTGTACGAGAGTGCGGGTTCGAGAAAATTAACCACCCACCCTACAGCCCAGACCTGGCCCCTAGTGACTACTTTTTATTCCCAAATTTAAAAAATGACCTCCGGGGAAAGCGATTTGCTGACGATAATGAGCTCAAGTAAGCTGTAAATGAGCATTTTTCAGGCCAAGAAGAAAATTATTTTTTTAAGGGAATAGAAAAACTTGTTTCCCGATCAAACAAATGTATTGATATCATGGGAGACTATATTGAAAAATAAATTGTTTTCCAGATTTTATCTTTTTTCTAACATACACACACCGAGAATACATTGAACGCCTCTCGTAAATGCGTGTGATTTTGTGGCGATGTGAATAGGCTATAAGGTTGTATTTATACCCAAAGCAGGTAAACGCAACTATGCGTATCCGAAAGACTACATGCCATTTAGCCTGACTCCACATTAACAAGAGACTTGGATCTCAAAGACGTGCACGATAGGGAAATCTGTGGGGACGGCTCTCAATAGGATAGTTCTTGTAATAGAAAAGGTACTCTATTACAAAGAGAACGCTTGTGGTGGAATGCCACATTTGTTTCTTCCGTCACTTGATGGCTTTCCCCATTTCTTTTTTTTGCCGTTTTATGATCTGAGGCAGTTTCAGTTGCTTTTTATCCTGCCAATAGACCGATACGCTTCGCGCCTGCAGCCCAATAGCCTGCGGCAGTTTCAGATATTTTAAGCCTGCAAATAGATCGGCCCGCTTCGCGCCTGGAAGCTAAAGCTCTTCGCCTAACCCTTCTGTTAATCCAGAAGTGAATTTTGATGTGTCATCGATGCGTTCTGAGTTGGCATTTGGCACTCTAAAGCCCTCGCGTTGAAGTCGCCAGCCACTATGAAGATATTGAAGTGGGTCTTATTGTTTTTTTTTTCTACAAATTCCCCTACCTAGTTAAATTTGCCAAAAAAGCGACTAACAAATTTAATACCTCTATTTTCAACCCAAACATATCTAATACCCGAAACCCGTTGGCCAGCTTTGCCTTTCTGAGGCGGTGTAGCCTGAGGAATGCACACAATGTCACGGAATTTCTTCTTGGATATGATTCGCTGATCATCAAAATTGGATTTATATATCAGCTGTATGAACAAATAGTCTGCATTGCAACATCTCTGCATATTTTTTAGGAGAAAGTTCGATTCCACAGCTTCTTCTTTTGAATTTTAGTCGTTTTTCTGATAGATTTGCAGACTCCTGACTGTAGGACGGGGTTGACTTTTGTTGCTTTTGTTTTTTAGCTGCGCAAGAAAAATGTCAGAATATTTTAGAAGGTAATAGTAACATCTTACCCCTTGTAATTATTTTTGTGGTCGTACCTATTGTACTTGCAATAGCACACTACTCAAGCGCGTCTTCTTATCTTAGCGTACGCCTAGTCAATTCGTAATCGCTAAGTACAAACCAGCTTCAAAGCTTTTCCTTCGTTCAGCTTTACGAGAGCTCTCTACTGTTGGCAAGAATAGTATGATTTTTTCGTCCTAGATTTCCCTCTCCTGGATTGTCACTGTCACTTCTTATTTAATTTCGGTTTTGGCTTTCTAAAACAATACTCTTCACCACCCCAAGATCCGTAACTGCAGTTTGAAAAGTATCACCGAATTTTGCCATATCATTGACCTTTGCAAATGTCATGAGTACGCCATCGTCTGTCGTCTTCCCAAATTGAGCCACTTATGGTCCTACTTTGCCTGGATGTACGCCGTATATGTTTCCTGGGAAGAGCGAGTTATGTTGTTCTTCAAATAAAAGTAGTGAAGCTCATTTGAGACGTAAAGTTTTGTGAATATATTTTCAAGAAATGTCAACCCAAGTAACTTTGTTGCAACCAAGTCGGTTCTGAAAGTGTTTAAGTCCAGGCGATAAATGTCTATCCTCTGAAAACTAAATCACACTAGTGGAGCACTGAGGATTCAAATCTTACATTGCCGAGCTGTTTACCTTTGCCTACTTGCCTTTGCTTTTGAGCTTTTATTTTAAATACCAGTCAGTAAGTGTAGTCTTTGGCCCAAAATCCTTTGTTTCTTTATGCAGCAAGGTTTTTAAACTTAATTATTACCATGACTATATCAAATATTCAGTATATTAATTTGATTAAATTGTTTAATATTTACAATTCGAGCCAGTTAGTATTTCTATAATTTTTAGGTTACTGAAAGAGCAATAACCTACGTTTTCATAAACAAGCACGACGATAGAAAATAAAGCGCTTGGTCTCAAAATAAAATTTATAAATACCAGGAGTAAATAGGTGTAACAAAATTTACTGTCATGCTTATAGCAGTTTCTAAGTGATCTTTTTAATAAATCTCTATGCACCAAGTTAACTTTAATGGATTTCTATTTAACGAGGAAAAGCAAAACTGTACACAATCAAACTTAATACCCATACCGAACAACTGAGTCGTGACATTACAGCGCGAATGCATGCCAATTCCGATGGTAATTCAAGCGACGAAAACTACCTTATGGAATTTAGGTTTATCCACGATTTAGTCATTACACAGTGTCAGTTTCGCTCTGCACAGCTTTAAAACGTAGGCATACTCATATGTAATTAAATACACACAAATATGTACTATCCAAAGCCCGATAGCAGCAACATGACAAATTTGCTGTGCTTTTTAATCCGAATTTTGCAAAACAAACAGAAAAAATCGATTTGCGTTCGAAAATGAATCTACCAAGTGTATTCCATATGCAGACAACATACTTACATATACTCGAACACATTAAAACATTTTACACTTTGAACAAAACACTTAAGCTGTTCGCATAGTTTTGCATTAGCAGGAAATACCTAAAGTGGAATATTTCAAATTACAGTTAGAAAGCTTGAAGATCAATTGGAAGGAACAAAACAAATTATGATGATATCATTCATCCGCTAAAAGTGACATTTATCTTTTGCCTCAAGCGATTTTTGAATCTTTCTTAATGCGTGAAAATCGATCATTGTTCCAAAGTAAGTAGATACGTCGGATAATAGCGTATAAATCTATTTTGATGTATTGATGTTTCGATGCTTTTGATGGTTTTGGGATGTTGGACAATGGGTATTATTGACAAGATCAGACTTGTACTGAAATTTTGATTGCTTTATGAAATGAAAGAACTTTAAGTAATTTTTTAGTTTTTAAATATTTAGCAAATCAACGTTTGTGGAGCTAAAGCAAAAAATTGACGTGATGCATCGTAAACTCAAAAATGAATATCAGGAATCAAAAATCTTAAAAATAATATAAGGTATCTATTAAAATTATATAAGAAAGTGTTTTGACTAAGGTCATGAGTAGAACGCATAGTTACTGCAAAATTTACTCTATGACCAACATTTTTTCATATAGACTCTGTTCAACCATGTTGTGCAATAAATAAATCAAAAATGCTTTCTTACCAACACTTCTTATCAATATTTTTTAGAAAACGATCAGACTCACGTCACGTTTGTGAAAAATCGAATAAAAAATAATTTTAAATAAATAAAATTTGTGATTCAAATACTAAATCAATTCGAAAATTTCGATGTTAATCTATTCAAATGAATTTTCTTTCATATTTTCGAAGAATTAACATAACTATTTATGCGATGTCGCCAATTTATTGTTTTTATATTTATTGTTTCAAATAGGAAATATAAATTGAATGTATAGAAAGTCGTCGACGAGATAGTGCTTGTTAAAATCGGAGAAATGAACTGACATACTCGTATTTTGCATCGAAAATATTTGTTCCATAATTTATAGAATGAATGAATACATGAGTCATTCACAGTTTTTGAGGGGTTTCTCTTACTAACGATTGACAATCATTAAAAATCAGAAAATAATTTTCGAATTAATTAAAATTTGAATCCGAAATTTTTTCAAATATATGTATTTACCTGATTTTCATTTATTTTACAGTTGCAATATCTACATAAAACATGAAATTTTCTGTTTAGATTATTTTTGCGCAAAGCCACTTAGTATGCCGGCGAATCTAGCGTGCTTCCTCATATGGGTGAATTTGAACTGTCATCTTCATTTATATTAATTAAAATAAAATTAAATTGATTCCATGCTTCTTTTCGAAATAAGCATTCAAACCTAAATATAATGAACATCTCGAACAATAGGTGTAGATAAATGGCTCGATGCTAGTAGAGAGGAGGCGATGAACTAAAATAGTTTGTCTGAAAAAGAATACAAGAATTCGCTACCGTACCAAGTTACAGTTAACATACACGAGGATTGAGAAAAATTAAAATGATGAGAGCTGCTATCTTAAAAATGTTGATATTACAGGCATAGTTCGAGCCATTTTGCATTAAATCTTTTTTGTAGTCTTTTTTAGCTTTTTGGTTTGTTGAGTTTTTAACTATTTGTGCAGTATATTAAAATTATGAAATTATATTTCCCTTCGCATCATTTAATTTTAAATGGCGAAAAAATGTGGTAGATATATAAGAAAGCAATGCCGAAGTATAATTTAGGAGATGTGGTAGAAGAGGGAAAATAAAGTTCATTTTTGAGTGAATTTTTGAACTAGTATTATAAATATGAATTTTGAATTAGTGTATGAATCAGTTCGTTTTAGTTTGGTTAGATATTTTGAATTTTGTTTTGAAAAACAGCGCCGTGGTGAACGGCTTACATAGAAAGTGTACCCGTTACGCGGCCATATACACTGCAGGCAAAAATTTAAAGACCACATCGCAGAAATGAAGCACACTTAGATTTATATAACAGCAAGTACCTTTTTCTACAGTAATTGCCTGTTTTAAGGAGAGTTGCTATGAAGGGATTTTAAATGTACATGGGATTTCCAAATTCTCAGTCAGGGTAAGACTTTAGGTGTCTACAATTTTTTAAAGTAATTAAAATAAACTTTTGAAATTTCCGGGAATATGGATTCGAAATATTGTGAAATTCCTATAAATAGGTACCTTATCCTTCAAATATTTCATTTGTGAGTTTTTGTGCTGACATGTAATACGGATTGTTATTTTCAGCGAATTTTATTCCGTGCACTTGTGATATTTAGTTATTGGTACTTTTTAGCAAAGTTTTGGCAAAATTTCTGTTCAAAATGGGAAAAGCGCGCAGTATTAAGCCGGAAGTTAGAAGTGTGATTGTGGCGCTTCATAAACGAGGAAAGTCAGAAAGAGAGATCAGTAATGAAGTAAAAACTTCAAAGACTGCTGTACATAATGCTATCGTTAAATTCAAGGACAGTGAAAGTTATTGTGATGCTGTAAGGAGGACGACCCAGAGTGACAACAGAAGCAGAGGATAAGACTCTAGTGCTTATGAGCAAAAGGGATCGAAAGTTAACTGCATCGGAAATTCGAGCAGAGTTCAACGCGGGACATTCAAAGTCCATAAGCTTGTCAACTGTAAAAAAATCGTCTAAGGGAAGCTGGACTCGTGGAGCTGTAGCAGCCAGAAAATCTCTGCTTCGAAAAGGTAACAGACAAAAGCGGTTAGAGTGGGAACGAACTTATAAAGAACGTTACAAGGAAATCTTGCAGAACACGGTCATACCATCAGGTTTGCGGTTAATTGGGCAAAATTTCACCCTTCAACAGGATAATGACCCCAAACACAGTTCTAAGTTATGCAGAGGATATTTAGCTGAATTGGCGAATGATGGAATACTATTAAATATGACCTGGCCCCCACAATCACCTGATTGTATCCCAATTGAATTGTTATGGGAGGAATTAGACAGAAGGGTACGTGAACGCTGTCCGACGTCAAAGCAACACTTGTGGGAGCTTCTTCAAGAAGGGTGGAACAATATCTCCCAAGATACTGTAAGAAAATTAGTTGAAAGAATGCCAAGGATTACTAAAGCAGTAAAAAATGCCAAAGGAGGATATTTTGATGAATGTAGAATTTAAAGTAGAAAAGGATTCTTTTTGTTTATTACAAATTTTCACTTGTAAACTAGAAAAATAATAAGCTGACATTTGACAATTACATAAAAAGTAATCAATTATATTTTATCTAGAAATAAATAAAGTCTAATAACCATGAAAACTTTGTTTATTTTCTCGATTCCTAAGTGGTCTTAAACTTTTTGCTTGTAGTGTAGATACTCTCTCCGATTTCAGTGCATCTGATAGTATCGGGACACAAAATTTATTTATTGTCAAATCAACAGAGAAAAATCAATTCTGGAGTAGAAATAAAAAAGGATAAAACTAAGATATTAGATAAAAAAAAGGAGAATTGATAAAAGTACAAATGCAAAATATAACATATTCGAAATAATACAAATAAAAAAGCAAATATTGAGGTTTGGTGAAAACAATGATTTTTTTTCAATGAATTTTTAAATATTTTTGGCTGTCAATAGTGGTGTCAATAAATATGTGTCGGTGGACGCGCAATGGATATCAAAATAAAATGAGCTTTTATTTGGGCGTCCCGAATCTCTAATAGGAAAATGAACGCTGGGGTCGACCAATATACAGCAGTTATAGAGTTTAAAGAAAAGACATTCGTCGAGAAACACTCTTAGTGAATCAATGAAGAGGTGCATACTTCAATGGGTGAATTTGCGTTGCATAGATGCAACCACATCAACTAAACAACTATGGTAAGGACACCAAATTCAGCAACGCTATTCTAGAACACTGCGGACGAAAGAGAAAAATATATATAAAAAGGTTAAGAGGTTAGCAAAAGTTTTGGAGGGTCAGGGTTGGAAGTCAGTAAAACAAGAGCACCTAACAGTGGAATGCAATGAATGCAGGCTGAATTTCAACAAAAATCAAAGATAACGCCAAGGTTCTTGAAACTGTCAACAGTATTCAGAGAAGAGCTGAGAGCAGAGTAGGAGAACAACAAGAGGAGTATTTAATTTGATGTGCAAGGAAGAATTCAGTGGAAGGATTTTTGCCGTGCGCAAATCAACTCAGACACCCAAATCATTTTGCACCTGGAAAAAGTCACGAAATAATTCGTCAGTTCTGAATATTTTGAGGCAAAAAGCCTCCAAAAGAGATCTGGAAAATCGTTAACGGACAGCAGGAACAATAAAGGAGTAAGAATGGATTCTTGCGCAGCTTCAGAGGTGAAGAAAAAGGGGGCTGAAGAGCAAGAGTTAACACTACCGTAATCGAAGAGTCTAGAAAGAAGATTTTTAGAGAGCTTGCTTTGACAGAAGAATTCCATAGTTCACTCAATCGAACGCTTTGGCAGTCTGCATGAAGGATACCCATTTGCTTTTGTTGATCGAAATTTTCGAATACTCCTGCTTGTTAAACCAATTATTAATGTCTCCTTTTAAACCCCGAAGTACATAAATGCTAATATATATTAGCATTTCAATTATCGAGAACGACAGCACTTGCACTAGCTATGCAAATTCCTATAGGCTTTCTGACGATGAAAATGATTTGCTTCGCATTGTTGTTAGCAAGTCATACCTACAATGCAAATGCTCCTCACGCTCTATTAAATTAAATCCAATGTTTCGCTATCGTCAGCGAATTGTGTACTTATTGGAATGTTTACTATTATTTGTAATTGAGCGTTGAACGAAGATTTCTGTAAGTATGTGTACATGCTGCGACTATTGTGCATACCGCAATTGAAGGCGTGAAAGTATTAAAAGACATATTGATACTTTCATTAATGGTTGCTTCATCATTTTCAGTTACTATACAATTTCAGTAGATAAAATGTAATGGCAGTAAATCGATAAATGGATAAAATGAATCACAGGACGCACATTTTATGTTGAATTTACAATAGAAAATTGAGGATACAATAAATAGAGCGAATAGTAAAAATGTATTGCGCGTCTTCGATTTTTTTATGTCTTTATAGGTAAGAGAGATTCCTAAACCGCTTTATTTTTTTCGTTTTGATTACGTCCAAAGTAGTAAATGTTTACATATAATCTTGTAATTGACATTATGGTCATTTGAAATTATCGAAACATCACTGCTTAAATTGTCCAGATACTTGAGATGGAGATGAAGCAAACGTACATATCATATCCACTTGAATTTTACATGCTTGTAGATTAGTTTCTTTACACATCTAATTGAAGCAAACAGACACCAACACAACCGGCTCATTACTAGATGATACCCGAAAAGCGATAATTATTCGAGCATGAGTTACAAGCATCTAGCTCTTCAAAACTCAATGGATTGTTAACCAGTAACACGATCATTAAAATTATGCAAGAAATTCTCGCATTACATGATATTTAGAAGATCAACATACTTAGAAAAGTGTGGGAAAGTATTTCGGGATTGATGGATAGTTTATGTTGAGATTTGGTTTCATTAAGAAGTAGATCATTGTAAGTTGGATATAGAATCGAATCTGTTAGCTTACGTATGCGTTTCAAAAGTATAGCATTTTACGTGTACGAAAAAGTTCTCCGAAAAAAACATTGAACACAAAATGAGCTAATATATTCGAAGTGTAAAAAACGCCCGGTTAAAATACTATTCCACGAAAAAAGCTAACGTTCGATTGCGGTATCATGACTGGCTGTGTCAAAAAAAAATCGAACTGGATTCAATAACTTGATACAGATAAATACCAACACATGAACAGATAGTCAATCTAGATCTGATGTGTATTTTTCTTCAGGCTTAAGATATTTTTTTATCTGAATAACTATTTAATCTATTTCTATTTCTAATTGCAGTGAGTGAACGATCTTTGTATGTGAACAATTTGCTCTATAATACCGGTTCTGATTTCCTCTTAACCGCCTTGGCCTACATATTTCCATCATCTGGACTTTATGTCAGTATCAAAAAGAAACTTGTTCCACGATATTTTTGTTGCTGCATGGTTTGGAAAAAAATGAAGAACTAATTTCTAATGGATTTTAATCTGATTAAGTTTTAGACGGAGAGCAAGTGGATTGGAAAATTGATAGGCACCCGCTGTTATTATTTGGACAGTGATGCAAAATTATTTGAAATGCGAACCACCCCTTTAAGTCACGATTTACTTATGAGATTTTACTAACGACCACCATTTCTGCTTTTAATGAATAGAAGGGATTTTTTTCTTTATTTTGGAAAGCTAGTACATAACATGGTAATATGCAAATAATGAGAGCTGGCTAAAAATGATCTTTTATTCTATGATGGCGACACAGTTATACCTGGATTTTTGAAAACGATAGAAGAACCGTCATAAGTTCGCCATTTCAACGCTTTCAAGAAGAGAAAAGAAAAAAGAGAGTATGAAAATATAAAATATATGAAAAATATATAAAAAAAAGCGAATGTTGATGGTCCAGTAGGTATCATTTATTCTCGGTAGGATGACTTTTCCAAAAACTCAGCGATAAAATGAGGAATGGACTAGCATAATCGTTTTTGTTTATTAAGCTACAGTATACCATTTCAAAGTAAATTAGGGACTACACGTAATCTAAAACAAATGTATTTTTTCCCAGGGATACCTTTAGACAGGTCGGAGAATAAACTCAATAGCTTTTGATTCTGTTGATCACATAATTCTTCCTGCAAAGTTTCGAAGTTATGACGTGTCGGGTCTTCTTTTGTTTTGGTTTTCATCCTATGTTTCTGTTCGTTCTTGTGCTGTGTCTGTGCAATCCTCCACCTCTTCCTCTTTTTGTCCACTTTCCGGTGCTCTTCAGGGCTCCATTCTCGGTCCATTATTATTCCTAGTCCTTATAAATGATCTTCCTCCCTTTATTTGTTCTCCCTACCTATTGTTTGCTGATGACTTCAAGATTTTCAAAGTAATTGAATCTACCAACGACTGCCTCCAGCTCCAAAACAATTCTTGGACTCTGTGCAACTGGTGCTCTAAAAATTCACTTGCTTTGAACATATCCAAATATCATCAAATGTCCTATACTATACGTATAAAATGTCACCCTTAATATATTCCTATACTCTGTACGTATCTTCCATCACGGCTGTTGATAATTTTAAGGATCTTGGTGTGTACATTGATCCAAAGGTCAAATTTGACCTGCACATTGCCAAATAATCGCCAAGACCTCTCGTCTGTCCGGTTTCATTTTTAGATGCTCTTCTTCTTTTCCTAGCATCGCTACGTCTTTCCATCTGTTTGTTTGTTGTTTGTAGTCAAGTGTGGTCTCCCCGTCATAAATATCTCAATGAGGTAGTGGAATACGTTCAACGTAGGTTTACTCGCTCACTGTTGTTTATATAGTGATCTTCTTTCCTTATTCCGAATTCCTTCATTAGATTCCCGAGTGTTCCTTGACGAGAGCTTGCATTTCAAGCTATTCCATTGCCCTATGCTCTCCAATCTTGGTTATATGCTGTGTATGTAACGTCAATCGATCAGATAGATCTCAATTAATGTTTTCTCTTCCCTTCGCGCGATCTGAATTTTAACTCGCCGCTAGTGCGTATCCCCAGGAAGCACAACGATCTTCAGCTCGGTATTTTTCCGCTAACGTTCTCTCAATTTAAGTCGCAAAATAAAATTTAATTCTCAAAGCTCCTTATAATGCTAGATTTTTTTTTACCGTTTTTGCACTTTCTTCCATATTAACTTGTGTATTACTTTTATTTGTTGAAGTTTCAAATGTGTATATATCTAATATTTTCAATTATTTGTTAATTTTTTTCTTTTTTAATATTTTTTTTTTTTTTGGGTTTTCTTATATTTCTATTTTTGTAACTGGGCAGTAGCCTGTTAAAATATATTTAAATAAATAAATAAAAAAATAAATATATAGATGAAAGCTAATTTTGAGCGCTCACTGTCATAACCAAGAAAAACCCTTTAAGAAAGAAGCTCACTGTCATAATCAGAAGAAAGTAATTTTGCGAAAATTCAGCTACTTCATGTGCATATCTAAACGGTAGGGGATCTGTTTATAGCCTTACACACAGAAAACTATGTTTCCGAGAAACAAAGAAAATATTTACTTGTTTAAGAGATGTGAAATCTTCTACAACTTTTATTTGATGTCAGTAATTTGTATAAATATTGTGTAAAAATTTCTTACATTCAACGGAATACAATTTTTACTTTACCTTATTTCAAGCAAGTAATTTTCCTCAAATCTAGTAAATTATGTCTACGAATTAAGTAAATTATATCTACAATGCGAATATGTTTTTAAATGTTTCAACATCCAACCACGCTTCAATATTGGACGAAAAAATGGATAATTTTTATGATTTTTGTTAACATTTGCTTTACACAAATGAGAGGTCGGGAGCTTAGCTCGCTAACGCGCCAGTCCAAAGCAGCGATCTACTGCTCGCGAGTTCAAATTCCGCCGGGTTCATGGTTGTATTTGTTCGTCTTGAGTTGTCTTAACAGCCGGCGACTGGGCATATTATCAGCGCTCCGGTGATTAAGTGTCACATTATAGCTTTAAGTGGTGACTAAGGAATAAATATAACACTAGCGCTTCAAAAAATAAGAATATATTTGGCACTTAAAATAAAGAATAATAGAATAATTGATATCGGCTTCTTAATATGTCTCCTTATCGCCATAGCTAAGCATTCTTTTAAAAAGGCTTCGGCATTGTCAAAAAAAAAATTACTTATTGAAAGTTCAATATTTAATATTTTTTTTACTTGTTTTTATTTTTTCGCCCCCTTCAAAGTAAGCGGCGCTTTTGAAATGAAGGGAGGGAGAGTTTTTACGTGCCAGCGACGTGCGATATTGTCAAGCGGTCCCCCATCTAACTAGTAACCGCGCCCAACACTGCTTAACTTCGATGATCGTAGGAAAACCGATTGATGCCAGATTTATGGCAACATTTCCTTGAAACTATACCAAATTTTACTCAGGGCAAGTTTAATATCAGTTCTTTGAAATGAATAAATTCCTTTCTTTCGATTAAATATTTCTTTGGCGCAGAATCATTACTGATTTTCTTTCATAATGTGTTCATTTTTCCTCAAAAAATTGAAGTATTTTTCTGAGTGTAAAAGCGGAGTTGAATTCGACTCCAACTTCGCATTAAGCATACGACGCCACAACTCCGACTCCACAGCACTGTCGGCCACAGAAGACGTCATTTTTCGAATCTGCTTCTAGAAGCTTGCATAGATAAATTATTGCTTAAATTGCTTGCTTACGGATGAAACTGGCTGCCTGGGATAATGGTGAGACAAATTTGTTTGTGCACATTTTCCAGAAGAAAGGAACAGAGCCGTCTAAATCGACTAACGATATCTGTATTGCAATGGTAGGAAATTCACTGATCTAGCTACCGACATTCATTAATTAGGAAGAAGAATGCAGCAACTTTTTATACAATTGCCATAGTAAATGGCTTCGATGTATTATATTAGTTGATAATATAGGGTGAGGTTTTATACATCATATAGCTTATATTTTTTAAATAAGAACTGCCCCAAAAAATTGATTTTTTTTTCCACCAATCAGTCATCTTTTTATAGTTTTTTGGACAGTTTTTTTTTTATAAAAATTAACGTTTCAAATAAACTTGCACCAGTTTTGGTTAGTTAGACAAACCGATATGCCTTCAAAACAAGATCAATTGCGCGGTGGAAGTATATCTTATTATGTTGAACATCCCCCAAAAAACAGATAAGGTCAAATGGTCAATCAATGCATGCTGCGAAACAGGGAATCTCAGATAGAAATCAGAGTTTCGATAGAAGAGAAGAAAAAGTAAACACCTTACGAGATACGGCGACTAAAGCGGGAGCTTCAAAAGTCTACCATCCAGCAAAAAGCTACCGACTGTTCCGATAAAAACGAGAGAATAACCGAATGGAAAGAGCGGACTTATAGGAGTCATATCAAACATAACAAGATCAATTGCATAGGTATGACTCTATTCATCTTAAAATGTATGAACAGAAACCCAAGTCTTAGCCCACACATATTCGAAAGAAAAAAGTTGTGACTAAGTAGGTAGGTAGATAGATTCCCGTGAATGCACACAGGCACACAAGAGCCCATTTTGGTATCGCATTTGTATGGTGCACAACCATTTTTAAGCCGAGACCCACTCCGAGCCCTTGGTGAACTGGGTGATGCTCTTCAGGTTTACCGACGCTACTCCGGTTAGATTTGCGAATAAGTAAGAGCCAAGGAACTGCTACCTTCTTCTAGTAAGAGCACAATAGGTGATTCGCACAAGAGGTGAAGAACTGTCTCCTCTTCCTCCTTGCATCGACAACTTCGGCAAAAATAATTGTAAGGGGCACCCAGCCGCGCCGCATGCCTACCAAATAAACATGGTTCAGTTTAAACAGCCACTAGCGCGTGTAGGAGTCCCCTTCAACTTGAGTCGTTCTCTAGTACGACTAAAGTCAAAAGTTTCCTAGTATTGCCTTGCGATCGCACAGGAAGGCTTTTCTACCCAAGACTTAACAGCATCATTTAGGTGTTTTTGTCGGATGACTAGTTTGACTGAAGCCATCGGAATGCCAATCGGGAAACTGAAGGACAGCTCAGGCAAAAGCGTGCCAACTTTTGCTAGTTCGTCCGCTTCGCCGTTCCACTTAATGTTCCTATGTCCTGGTACCCAAAAATAGCTCCATCGTGGATTGCCGGCATACGAGGACCAACTTGGAGAAGGTGTAACACCCAGCAAGAGATTATATACTCGCTTGGATGTCATTTAAAATGCAAACATTCTTTCCGAATATCTGATTAAATAAGAGCCAATTGGCCGCATCGAAAATCGCCAAAACCTTCGCTTGAAAGATACTGCAGTGGACTGGCGAGCGGTTGGAAAGTTTCAAGTTTAAGTCAGTAGAAAATATGGTACACCTGATTCTGTCGGCCATCGGTATATATTTTGACAGCATTATTTCCTACGAATACTAGCCCATTCCTCTCTGTTTGAGATCTGAGCTTCAAACCCTTTATTTGGAGATGGTTGGGCAATAGTAAAGTCGATGACCGCTGTAACAGACATGCCCTGCACCAAGATTTTAGCATGGACCAGGTCTGTCCTTGTCTAGAGGTCACCACAATGTAGTCTTATTGCAGCGCACCTCGCTTGTTATGCGACAAGCAGATTAGTAGTAAGGCAATGAAGCAGCACCAGGAGTGTCTTCGTTGGGATAGTACGGAGTATCCCCGTAATTGATAAAATTGCAAACCTACACACCTCTTCCATCATTTACCGATTTACAGCCTTAAGAATGGCATGCCACCAAACTACTGCTCCGTACAGCAGATTTGGTTCTAGCGTACTAGTGTAAATCCAAGGAACGATACGAGGTTGCAGACCCCAAGTTGCGATCGTCCTTTTACCGCTGTAAAGAGCACACAGTGCTTTGCGAGTTATTCCCGTTACATTTTTCGTCCATAGAAACTTGCAGTCCAGGATGAGTCTCAGAAAATGACCGAAAACTTTGTCATGTTCTGAGACTCTTCCTGGAGAACTTGAAGTTGCTACTCCAGAAATATAGCAACGAATTTATTTCGTGAAAAATATGAGATTTTTTGATGTTGAGTGACTCGGGAGGAAACCGTGTTGATGCTTTATAACGAGATATCAGGATTCATTTCTGATTTCATGCACGCATCATTCATGGACTTCGGAGAATGATCAAAGGATCGATATTGGGCGAACATTATTTGCAGAGGTCAAAATTTTGGATTTGGATAAATTATGGCCTCTTTGTACAGAGAAATGAAAAATATCGTTGGAAGCCCGTCGAAGTCTATGGTGGAGGAAGATCTCAGTTTGCCTCTTTGATGGACGTAATAATAGTAGGCATAATAGAAGAAATGATTTCAATGTTTGCTATATAAGAATGGTGCGCATTTTTAATAAGAAGGTCTATGTTAGCTCTGAGTTTACGATAAGTTTCAAGCTCTTCAACTTAACCTGACCGTTTGCATACATTGAGAAGTTTGGATTTTTGAGAAATAATAGATTTCGAAACCAGAGGTTGATTTTTGAGATTCCGGGGATAAGTGATAGGTATAAATATATATGAAATAGATATAAATATATAATGATGCGGTAAAAATAGTTAAAATGATCATCAGATGTGAATTCTGATAAGACGTTGCTCCAATCAATGGTGGTTAGAAATGAATTAAGTTTACAAAAGTCATCTTTGAAAAAGTTATATTTAGAGCATTGACGTTGATGAAGAGGCTCTCAGGGATTAATATTTGCACCAATCTCTAGTGGAGGGTAATAATTATCAACTCTTAAACAAGGAAGCTTAGATTTTGAAATAAAAAGATATAAAGATATACTAGGTCTAGGACCTTATTGATTGAGGATATTATTGAACTGTTGTTGTAGTGCACAGCTGTATATAAAAGTTCTGACTGTGGTAACGACTGACAAAGAGAAAAACCGAAGTAAAGAATCAGCAGATGGTTCGAACATTAAAGTCACCGCCGAGAATGAATTTCGAGGAAATGATGAATCAATTATGCCATTCAATGATTGAGGGGAAATAAACACAGGAAACACGAAGAAAAGTAATATCAGAGTGTAGTCTGACAATAGCATATTCAAAAGAATCTATAACTGAGTTGCTAAAAACCTCGGAGGGGATTGAATTTTTTATAGCTATACGGACAACTCCACCGAAGATTTAGAGAATATAGTATTAATCAATCAGCTTATATTTTTGATTTTTGGCATTTTTTATTAGAAATTCATAACGGGCCAGAGAGATTGTTGACCAATCACCGAAAAGCTTGAAAAGAAAACCAATTTGAATTAGCTTATGTGCCCTTCTCAGCCATCTTTTGTCAGTTAGTGGCAAATGCGTGTTTTCGGGACTAGCCTCATCTTCTGCGTTTTATAATTAGGAAGCAGCCTGAGTATGTATGATCATCTAGGCACGAATACTTCTATAGGAATCGTGTTTCGAACCTGAGTTTTTGTTGATTGCATTGATGAAATTTTTGAGGTAGAAGGTTTGTGTATCGATGAGTTCTTCAACACGATTCGAGGTTTTATATTTTGCTGTGATTTGCAAGCATTGCTTTGGATGTTGCTGAAGGTTAAGGTGCATTATCTGCATAATTATTGGTTCCGGAGATTGCAGCGAAGTTGATTTGATGTTGGCACTGCTGTATTTGCAGCCCACCTTGTTGACGTGCTGTTATTGCTTTTCTAGTGGTCCCTGTAGTTTTTGTCACTGATGTTGTAGCTAGTTTTGCGTTTTTAGTTGCTGCTCAGTAATTAAAAGTTGATGTGATGGTAGTTCACACAATCGCTGATTATGAGGCTTCAGAAAAGATGTCAATGTTGTACCAAAGGAGGCAGCTCTACCTAGCTGTCCGGATTTATGTCCATTTAATGAAAAAGGACTTGTTTTAATGCAGCATTACTTGAAGAGAGCTCGAAAAGTTACTAAAACAGCTACGAAGTTTTCATGCTTTTGGAGAAAATATACAAAAAGGCTGTAAAATAAACCTTGGTATGCATCAGCTACTGGAATTTATGCTTTAAAATAGGTCCTCTAGGTTAAAGCTCTGTCAAACGATGCTGAACGCGAATTCTAGTCAAAGCAAAGTTATAAGTCAGTCTAAAGCTTTTATGCTAATAATTCAAAATATCCATTAAGATTTTATTGTGAAATCAATGCTAACACGCACAGGCTAATATAAAGAAAATTGTATATTTTGATAAGCAACCTAGTTGAAGTGGTCAAATGTTGAAATTGCGCGCATTGTTCAAAGCATATGGAATGGTTTTTAAGAGAAGAGGTTCAATATACTAAGAATTGTTTTCAAAAACAAAAATAAATCCAACGAGTTTGTAAATCAATTTTCAGATTGCGAGAAAACGTTAAGATAAGCTATAGTCTTCATCTTCAAAACCACGATTAAGCACGAATTATATTATTTACTCGCTAGTATCATCTCTTTAATCTTTCGCAGCTATCTGCACGCAAATATCAAGCATATGACTTAATAAAAAAAATAATTATGAAATAAATCATACAAAGAATGACTTCTTTTGCAAAAAAAGAAATCTTCCATTTTAAGAAATATTATAACAATAAATTTACATTGTCTTTTCATTTTCATATCTATTTTAAAAATCAGTACTTTTACCATCACTTTTTTTCTTTAATTTACATTGCATTGTTTTCATTTGAAGTGTAACGATCTCATCGCATACAGATTTTCGGAAATTCACTTCAAATTGCATTTATCGAAATAATTGACTATGTTCGTCTATCGGTCTCTCCAAGGCGAAATTCACTTTCTATCGTAAAATGTATCTAAAACGTACATAAATTAACTTCTTTTTTTAACGAGACTTCGTATTTTAAGTGTACCGCCTGCCGTTAGATATTTATCTTTGAGTGTTGTAATAAGTGCTGGCCAGACGTAAATATACATATTTAGTGGCATTATAAAAATTGTTAAAACGCTTTGATATTCTGTGCGGTGATTGGAATGGACAGTATTTGTATTCCTCAATGTCTATTTGAATGTTCGCTGAGTTGAATTTTATTGGATGGCTTTCGACTCTAGTTTTACGAGCACATGTATTGCGGCGATCAAACAAGAGAAAGAAAGTGAAATTTTATGATATGTTTCTTACGATCGAATTGTATGCTATGATTGTTGGACATACTTAGGTGGACATTTTGTATTTGTTTCGTTTTGTGGGATTATTGTGGACATGAAGGCCCAGTTTCGAATGGTAGATTTGCATAAGCATAATAGTTACTTCAGTCAGAACACGGATTTTTTTTTGTCACGCAATTCAAGATCGATAGAAGTCTCGTTGTTCTTGATTCCTAGGGTTTTAGGACAGAAGATAATTTGTGGTTGTAAATCGCAGCTCAATTTTAAATCTGTGATCAGCAAAACATTCAAAAAAAAACTATCAACATTTAGTCAGTAAAACACACACAGTGGCTCAATTAAGCAATCGACCAGAGCTACGAGACGAAGACTTTTGTCAGTAACCCTTTATACATCCCATTTAGGAAAAAATGAAATGTATATACATTTACTTGTTAGCACTAGTTAATAACCTAGGAAAAATAAGAGCTTTTCATTATATCAACAAAAAAGTTATAAGCCAAAATTCACAATATGTGATTGTTAAATTCCAATTAAATATTGACACCTGGCAGCACTGGTTTTCTTTTGATATTTGAGATGGGAATTCCCCGAATTATAGCAAGTGTGAATAACAAAAGTCAAAATGTAAACGAAAAGAATAAATTACTTGTTGCGAAATTTTTATAGTGAATCCTCACACAAAACTAGCATGGGTCGTCGAGGTAAAGAAACTACTAACGAAGTTCGGAAATTTGACATCAAACATCACAAAAACAGGATGTCTATGCGAGAAATTGGAGAAATCATCGGTAGAAGCCATTCGACAGTTCATTACATCATTAAGCGGTTTGAAATTAATAAAAGTATTGAAAATAATCATAGATCCGGACGGCCGAAAAAATTTTCAGAGGCAGATGAACGGTGCATTGTGCGGCAAGTAAAGAAAAATCCCAAGCTGAGTGCGAATATATTAACATCAAAAGTGTCGGGTTACCTCTACATTACTGCAAGTACAGAGCCTGTGAGGGTAAGTTCTACAGAGTGAAGATTTTAACGACAGAGGTCCACGCAAAAAACCTTCTGTAAATAAGAAACATCAGCTAACGCGACTTAAGTTCGCTAAAGAGCATAAATCGGGTGACTTTTCCTATTGGAGCACAGTGTTATTTACTGACGAGAGCAAATTTAATGTTTTCCGGTCAAATATATGTGTGGAGACGACCAAATGAGGAGTTCAAACCTGTTAACCTTCAACCGACCGTAAAACATGGAGCTGGATCATTGATGGTTTGGGGCTGTATGGCTGCCTCTGGACCAGGAAAGCTAGTTTTTATTGATGGCATAATGGACTAACACAAGTACATATCCATTTTAAAAGAAGATCTTAAAAAAAGTGTAGATAAATTGGGCATTTCTGAGACATTTTCGTTCTATCAAGACAATGATCCAAAACACAAAGCTCACAATACGCGCATGTGGTTCTTGTATAATTGTCCTCACGTGAAGGAAACACCCCCACAATCTCCGGATATAAATGTAATCGAACGTTTGTGAAACAAATTGAAATCGCGGGTAATTTCTTCGAAGGCCGAGCATAAAGTGACTCTGGAGGACGACTGGAAAAAATCGATCCCTATTATTGCAGGTCGTTGGTGAAATCTATTCCAAGAAGACTGGAAGCCATTCGGAAAACAAATTACTAAAATAAGAAAAAAAAAAGCTTTTTTATACTTAATTTACTATCATTATTTGAAGTGCCCGAATATTTAATTGGAATTTAGCAACCATATATTTTGAATTTTGGATTATAATTTTTTTTGTAAATAAAATAGAAATTTATTTTTTTCTTATTTTATAAACTATAGTTATCTAGTAAATACATATGCATTTCATTTTATCCTTAATTGATTTTTCATAAAGTTACAGACAAAAATCTTCACACCGCGGTACTGTCCGATTATTTAATTGAGCCACTGTACAAGTAGGAATAAATTTCTAAATACGTATAGTGCTTTATCAATTTTAGAGTAGTTTTTTTTCCAATTATCTTACAATGGGCTAATAAAGTTGGTACTATCTATAAAGAGTGATATCATTGATGTGCGATTACATTTTATGGCATGGCATTTGTAAATTTTAGTACAACTTCCGCACAATTAAACATGAGTGCATCATTAATTTCATTTTGGACCTCTAACGCACTCTCTTAATTTAACTAAGATTTGGTTAATGATGGAAATTTTGAATAAATTCACGAGCAAAATGACTTCATAATTACATCGACCTGCTCCATACTACTTGCATCTTCACTATAATGGAATTGTTTTTACGATTTCTGATATCTATATATGGAGCACTTAAATCCATTTATGTATGGTTCACATTAACTATTGTGATCTTACTCTGGGTGAAACCTGTTTTGCAAAAATGCTATTTAAAAACGTTGACACTCATTTGTTTGCTTACATACATATGCTCATACTGTTACCACTCAGATTCAGAGAAGAGAATTTAGAATGTCAGTTGTTCACCTTGAAAACCACCAAGCGACCATAAACTGTCCTTTGAAATAAGAACTAGTCTTGAAAAATAGGTGAATACATATAATTGATAATTATCAGAGTTTTTATTGTCGTGTTGTGTGTCATTAAGGTAAACAAATCAGATTAGGCATTGAATTCTGACGAGACCATTAATATCTATGAGTGGTACTCTGTCGTTAATTTTATTGATTTATTGTGACAATGTGCTGACGGACGGTTGATTTGAGTGCTTCTTAGATTATTTTTTTTTACACACCCGTTATTCTTGCAAATTAATAATTCAGATATTTTTAAGACATATAATATTAAATTGACATAGATACACTTCCAATTTGATAGATTGCATATGACAATGATTTTCGCATGCAATGAGTCATTATGAGTGAAACTTAAATTGAAATCGGCTTGACATTAAACTTATTAATGCTCATTTTGTTTACCATAAATTACTTTAGGTTGCGAATATACAATTGCAGCTGTGAACTGTTTACAAATAAGTTCGCTTATGAGTTTTACAATCAATATGCGAATGTTTATACAACTGGTTTGGGACATCTGGCTTTGACTGATTATATAACAAGGAAATATAATTGAAAATGTGTCAGTTTTGTTTAAAAATATTTGTGAAGTAATTCGAACTGCCTGGCAATCAACGAAAAATATACAAACTTCAAACTGAGATGCTCGGAAAATTTTGAAATTCATGCTTATATTATTAATGCTATGTTCGGGTTTAAACCATATCAGTTTGATTTGGTTATTTTTTGAATAATAATGAATAAGTTTGGTTATTCGTTAATTATAAAATCGAAGCCCAGTTTGCTCTAACTACCAAATATGATGTCCAATAACACCAAATCTTATGTCCATTGAATTTACTATTTTGATCTAATGACTAGGTTTTTCGTCTTATTTTATTTCCTATTGATAATTTAGTAACTAAAATAGTACAATCTGGTATCTACTGAGCAATGCTAATCTGGTATCTACACTGAGAAAACATATGGCGCCAGACGCCATAATTTATAGACTGCTGGCGCCATGTACATAGTCGATTTAGGGATGTGATAAAATATAGCGCCACACGCCATAATATATGGCAAAAAGTACATAGGCCTACACGCCATGTACTATAGTCCTCCACGCCATGTACATAGCGTGGCGGACTATATTACATGGCGTGGAGGACTATACTGTATGGCGTGGAGGGCTATAGTACATGGCGTGGAGGGCTATAAGCATAGCGTCTGCTCCTATGTACTATGGCGTGTGGCGCTATATTTTATCACAAATCGACCGAAATCGGGCCAGAAGTCATGGCATGGCGCCAGAAGTCTATAAATTATGGCGTCTGGCGCTATATGTTTTTTCAGTGCATCTGAAGATGATCCAGTTTGCATCCAACAAAAGGCCACGAACCTTCTCAGTTCGGAGCATTTGGAGGTAGAGCACTTGATGTTAGGTGATGGAATTCTATCAAAGAAATTCCCGGGGGATTAATAAAATCAAATATCATATCCTCTCCTATATTCAAGAAGCTTGCTGATATTTATACATCTCCTCACACAGCATGGCTGCGAGTTATAATTGTAGTGCCATGAGCCATATTACATGGCTCATGGCACTATGTAATATGGCGTGTGGGGGCATAATTTCTGCGCCATGTAATTATGGCGCTGGGAGCTATACTGCATGGCTCAGGGTACTATGTACATAGCGTGTGGCACCATAAATGCTGCGCCATGTAACATGGGACCACGCGCGATGTAGATTCTGACATTATGGCGCTGGGAGCCATATTGCATGGCTCATAGTACTATGTACATGGCGTATGGGGCCATAAATAATGCGCTATGTTACATGGCTCTGGGCGCTATGTGGATTTTTTTCAGTGTACTGAGCAATGCTTTTTTTGACAAGAGAGAACGAGTTTTCAGATAGATATATGTGTATGTACTCCTGCTCGCGGGCACCACCTTGTCGTGGTCTAGGGAGGGGCTTATACATCGCAATATGTCAGACTAAGATTCATAGAAAACAGCTTGAGGATCCAGGCTCCAACCTCATGTATGACTGCAGTAGAGGACCCTGGTTACAGTGGACGACCACAGGTTTCCATTGTGGAAGATTCTATTGCCAGTGATTTTTTGAACTTGCTGGAAAGGCGAGTCTAGCGTCAGTTGGATGTCCGACTACGGCTGTTCGTGGGAAAAGGGTTATTTCTTCTGAGCGAATAATTGACGTGTTTGGTTTTTTTTTAAGAAAAAATAATACATTTCTCTTCAATCATAGTCCTATAGGCTATGTCAATAGTACCCTAAGTTATAAAATATAACTACAAGGTCGAATTTCCATACACTATTAGCTTTTCTACTACACATAGTCTCAACTCCTATATAACATAGGTCCAACTAATATGAACATAATATCGGCACATATTATTAAAGTAAACTAAATAAAAATAACTTTTCAATAGGCTCATACCTCTTAAGGGGTTAGGGGTAGTCAGAATTTTCAAAAAATCTATTTTTGCATTTTTGCATTTTCTTAAAGTATAATATCTTAAAAATATTCTCTGAAATTTTGAAGTGAATCCGACAAATACTTTTCGAGTTACTCGACAGTTAACCAAGGGCTCTTGGGGGCTCCAGAACGCTCGAGAGCAGGTAGTTAGCAGCAGCTGCAAGCAACCGATTTCTCGGGTTCGATTGTCATGAATGAATTACAACTTTGATGAATATACAGTAATACCTAAATATATAAATGCCTTACTATATATATTTACAATTTTTAGGTAGTATAAGTGTTTACATTAAATAATTCGTATTACTCTACATAAATCGAGTGTAAAACTTTAAATGCGTTTTTCTCACAACTATGTTTTTTGAACTGGTGACCACTGTAACTCGAAAACCGCTCAGTAGATTTCAATGAAATTTACACAGCTTTTGGAAAACAGAAAAAACTAGTGCCTGATCGAAGAACTTTTATTTTTGTTTAAATTTTGATTTCTTATGAACAATTAGCTGTTGTTTTTTTCCCAAAAATCTGGAGAAAAATTTCATGAGGCCGCCATTTTGTCAATTTTTTTTTTTAAAAAAAAAGCTTCGATCAGGCACTAGATTATCATTTAATAAAACTATTGTTTTTCGTCCGATTGATTTTAGATGAATTTCCAAGGATTTGTGATGGTCACCGCAAGGAATTTCTGTTGGAACTGAATCAACACAAACAGCCATAACTTTTAAAATTATTAATATTATTTTCTTCAACTTTTCGTGAAGTCAAGTCGAAACATTATGTAATGTCGCCATATTATTACTTTTATAAAATTAAATGATTTACCGGCAAAAAAAAATTATTCAAAATTCTCATTTTTTCATTTCTCTGACTACCCCTAACCCCTTAAAGCATAGGGTAACGAGTTTGAATCTGAAATGGAAACATGAATTTCCGACTCTTGCGTTCGTCAAAATCCAGAAATTCATTGAAACAGAAAAATTCTTACTTTTGCTTCGGCTATAAAGGGCTATACTGCATGGCGTTGAGGGTTTTAATACATGGCTTTGCAAGCAATAATACATAATGCCTACTCCTACATATTTTGTCAGGCGTCAGGCCAAAACTATGGTCTTTAGTGCCATGTCTTTTCATAGTGCGGAAATTGCCAATTTAATATACAGCTCTTTCCCTTATTATTTTTAAGCAAGTTTTTTTTCATTTTTAGATTTTGGGCTAGGCAAAGAAGAGACTGTGGTATTGCACATAGGAGGTGCTCTACAAGGATCGGGCTTGAATTTTTTCTATGATGGCGACAATGCTCAGAGAACGCCCTATTATGCTAAAGCACATCTTTGACAAAAGAAAAGTCCGAGCATGTGATGGAGGAGAGGGTTGAGTTTGCAGGAGATAGTGGCGCCAGTTTTGCTTAAATAACTGTGGCTTATAGTCGGCGGGGAAAACAGCCAGCAGATGATAGACTGTTCTACAATTGTTTTGACCTAGGTAAGAAAGAATCGTGAAAATTAACGGCACGATCGACACGACCGAAAGGATGTGAAAGTGAGAGCGTTGAAAGGCTCAGATATTGCATTTAGGAAGTCTCAAGTAAGGACGAGAAAAGCAACTCATGTTACGTCGATGAACAAGAGGAATTTAATACATGTACTTAGTTTAGTCGCCAATAAGGTTGAAGGCTCTGGTTTGGACATTCCTAATTCTGCTAAAACAATGCGGCTTGTCCCAGTCTATATATGGGAAGTCTGGATCTTATGGGAGTGTTGCAGATGCGTGCTATGCCTGATGCAGTAAAGTATTTTATGTCTGATGCAGTAAAATATTTCTTGCCTCTTTGAGCGAATACCAGGCCGCCTACGTTTTCCAAGCTACGTAAAGTAGTTAGGAAAACGTAGGCGGTCCAATTAATTTTGCTGATGATGTTCAACCCTCATAGGTGCTTAAACTTTTCAGGCTTTAATATCCAGGCTGAATCAGAAATACCAACATCTTCACCGAAAATAGTTTGGCAAGCAATAGGAGAATAAGGCTTGAGTGGAAGGAGTTTTGGACGCATTAAACACCAGACAGTTGGTTCGCTGAGCCCCAAGCGGTAACGGTTAATAGTTCTTTTTTTAATTAGGCAAACATGCGATCTCTGCCAACGGAAGCATCGTACCCGCGCGAGTCGACCACTATGTCAAAAAGTATGCGAAGCTAAGGGTGCTTCTGTTGAAAAACCTATGAATGGGATTGAAAGTGAAAGGAAGGAGATACAGTTAAAGGAAAGCGACGTACTGAGAGAACAGTATCTTGCGGTACCATGGCATTGGTAGTGTAGAACATTCGAAGCAATTTGGAAAGCACCAAATGCACGAGGTTTGGCTTATAGAGCGGGGTGCCAGACTCTGTCAGAAGCCTTGGAATTATCAAGAATTGTCACTCTATCAATGATTCCATATCTTCCTGAGAAATGTAAGACTAAAGTAGAACGTCCAGAACGGAGCTCATACTGATAGTTCTTAGCAAACGAACGTGTGCAAGATTCCATGTGGAAGGATATATTCCAGTCGAGTACGAAAGGTTAAATAGTTTGCACCGAGATTTAACTAAGACAGATACGCAGTGCTTACGTACAAGAAGCGAAATATCATCAGGTCACGCAGATCTGGACACATGAAACTTAGCGAGTATTTTTTAAACACCTATTGTCCGAAAAAATAAAGACTCTTATTTGAAAGTGAACATCGGACAGCTAGGAGGATTCAACGATGAAGGTGGGAAATAGGAATTAGTACAAAAATGTTAGTATGAAAGAGTAGCTTTATTCAGTGTTTGAATGAATGCGTCACCATCATGACGAATATTTTTTTCTTTCATTTTTTTATTATTTTTATATATTTTAAATATATTAAAGATACGGCGAAAAAAAATGGGTTTGACGAGAAAAAGAAAAAGTATAGAATACAGCGTGATCTTTTAACGACGCTCTTTACGTGAAAGACAAAAAGAATAAAAAGGAAAAATGTGGAGTTTATAAAATTACCTGCCCAGAATGCGACAAAATATACATCGGTCAAACGAAACGGTTAGTTCGTGTTAGACTAACGGAACATAAATGGGAAGCAGCTTCATTGACGAAAAGGAATACAACATTAGTACGATCAGCAGTGGCGAAGCACATCTTGGAGGAGGATCACAGCATAACATGGAACAACGTGGAGGTGGGACAACGTGGAAGTGATTCCATGGGACAACGTGGAGGTGGAGCCTGAGCATATGGAAAACCCCAATGAATAGAAAACTAAACACAGACCAAGGAAACTGTGCATCACCATTGTTCAGGTTAATTTGAACATGCATTTGATAGTACAGTGGAAAATTTAATTAATATAGATCGCTAAATGTATTTAAGTAAAGTAATTAATAGACAATTAGTTGGTAATTAGTCTAAGTCAATACTTTAAAAGTAAGCTCTATAAATAACATATCTAAGTTAGATTAAGATTAGACCGAAGAAGAGGGCAGATTACCCTTGAAATATCGATATTTGTCACATAAATGAATATATCTAGCTTCGAAAGGAAAAATCGGTTTTTCTATTAAAATATGTATTTGTATATTGTGTACATATTTATGGAAATTATCTTTTAAGTTATGAAAACTTATTAACGATTTTATTGATATAATTGTGGAAGTATGTGTACATTTTTCATTATTTTAACACATTATGAACATTTTACGGAATATTTTTTAAAGTCACTTCATTCACATTATTTTAACTTTAACAAGAAGAGCAGTGCAATGAACTGAATTGCAAAAATCAACTCGATATATTCAAATAACAAATTCTATTATGAAGGATGATGATTGGGAGCTTGTATCTCGAAAGAAACAATGGCTTCTATACAACCCTTAGTTAAATAATTTTTCCGAGCAGCCCGTGAGATTGCTACTTCTACCACTTACACCAGACCCCGTTCACCTCCTCTTGATTGAAAAACGTGCGGCAAAGAATCTTCTAAACCCACAGCTTAATATCTTGGGTCCAATATCTCGTGGTCGAAAGACATAAAATATATCGGTTTAAAATATCTCGGTAATTCCAAATTAACATTCAACAAAATCACGGAAATGATTAGATCTAAAATATTGAAGAGCGTTTTATCAAACTACCCACTGATAAACAGAAAATCGAAACTTTCAACTGCCAATAAACTTCTTATTTACAAGCAAGTGTTCCTACCAATAATTCTTTACGGCTGCCCAACCTGGTATAAATGTGCTAACACTCACAAGCTTAAACTTCAGATCATCCAAAATAAGTGTCTTGAAATAATCCTCAACAAACCTTTTTACTATTCCACATATAAGCTCCACAAGTTGGCTAAACTTAGAACAATTCGTCAAATGATTCAGACTTGTGCCTCTAAATTTTTAATAAGGTGTGACACTTCTTCCAACCCCCTGGTGTCCTCCTTAAGCTCCAATCATTTGGTCAGTTAATTTTAAGGTTAGTTTTAAGCACTAGTTTTAAGTTTATTTAGGTTAGGCTAAGCACATCATTAGGTTTTAAGCTAATTTTTCCTAAAACCCCCTAACACACTATTGTAAATGTTCATACTTAAGCTTCCATTATAATTATAAAAAATAGTTAAATAATTATATCAACAATAAATTATATGCTTCTAACTGCTGTAGACAACGATCTTATACTTTAAATAAAAAAAATAACTAGGTATGCGTATGTTATTGTTTTCACGAAAACTTACCGCATCGTAATTTACAACTGGTCATCAAAGATGCTCGGTGTCAAATGGTCTTTGTCTAGCACTCGATCATCGACTTCTCATAGCCATTTCGGGTATGTCATGTTAATTGAATAAACAGGCCACAGAACCTGTGAACGTGATATTAGGTCCAAGCAATTATATCAAAACGTTTCATTTGATTATATCACTGGAATATAATTATTGGCACGATTTTCAATGGAAAGCAGATACTTCAAACATATTTGCGTGAAAACATGCTAAGATCTCACATTACACAGGTAGCAAGATACTTTGCAGATAACGAATCGCTGTTAGCTGCTTATTAAGTACTTTAGATACTTGAGATTGAGAATCGAACAGATATTTTAGATGTGTTCGTAGTTCAGGTAAATGAATTATACTGGACATGTCACGTCAGACAATTTACAATGAAATCAAGTTATTAGAATTCTAATTGAAAACTTTTGCACGTCTTTAGCTTAGAACATCGATTAGGAATTTGTAAAAGTTGAATTTTGCAGTGGATTTTCAAGGTTTGTGTTCATATATGGGATTTCATTCCACTGTGTGTTGAAGAATGATGTCATATGGATGAATTGGTGTTTACAGTCTAACTCATACGAATCATTGTCGAGTTAATATATTTTTTACGGAAAGCAGGAATGAATATTAGATGCATACTCGCAGTAAATGCATAATCCGATTCTGGAAGATACATGCTTATGCCGGATTAGCAGATCCACAAATATAATTGGTTTGAACGAGAGAACTCACAGGTGAAATTTGCATCTTTTTTGATTGAGCTTAGTGCCAGAAGATGGGCCATTGATATCACATTTGATGGCGTAAGGAGCAGGCCGAGAATAAGAGAATAATTTCATGGTGAAGATGCTTTATGGGAAAAAGTTTTGAAATCCTACAGCGAGCGCAGGTTAAGAAACCATACGGTGCAATTTACACGCATGTAATAGCGGAAGTGAATGCAGATCATTTTTACCGTCAGAAGAAAAGTATGGATAGCTTAAGGTGTGAGAGATATGATGAAAGTTTATCTAAGTACTGAAGTGGGAAGCATTTCTAATGGACCATTGGAAGAATATATTTTATGTTAATGTCTCCAAATAAATTATTTTCACAAAATATTTCTTCATGGTTATCAACAGTATTATGTACAATATTATCAGCAGTGAGAAAACATTAATTTATCACTAAAACAATTATTATACAACAAAAGCTATGATTTGCTTCACCCTGAGGCTTTTAGAAAATCACTTTAGTCATAAAATATTGTATTCAATCATCTCTGGTCATTCACCTCCACTTAACTGCCAATGAATCTCATTTTCTGTTTGCCTTCACAAAAAAATAAACTTTCCAAATAGTTTTGTCAACTTTCTCATGTCGTTAATATGATTTCGATATGAACTCGCCTATCTAGTTGTACGCGCGAAAAATTTGAAAGATCCATTTCGAATGCTTATTCATTCGTTGTCAAAGCAGTCAACTAGCAAGAAGAAATATGTACGCAGACTTCAAGTAATAACTGTTTGCATTCATTGATAAATCAATTGAATAAATTACTGTGCGTGAATATTCGTTGATCTTTGTATTTTTCGTCTGGAACGGAAAACTATCCGATCAAGCTATGGATCTAAAACTTGACACTAAATTATAGCTTCTGTATTTTAACGAAATATCCCTTTTAAGTAAACTTCAAGAAATCTAAGGTTTGTTTTTGCATAATTGCTACGATTCTAGGAAAGGCTATTTTCATGTGTGATTTAGATACATATGTGATAAAATTATGTTAATTTATTCTGAATTATGTGCAGTGGGGACCACTTCTTAATTCTGTAGTGCGTCACAAATTATAATCATTCACTGGCTGTTAAGTTTGGACGTAAGTAAAAGTTTCGGGTCTAATTAAAGTTGTTGGGAATGATAATTCAATATTTTGGAATGATAATACGAAAGATAAGAGACGATGACGTGCTTAAATATTAATATTATAATTTGCGGCGTTAAATTCGATAAGTTACTTCACATTATACAGTGGGTGTAAAAAGTCTAAGTATGAGTATAAATTTTCAATGATATTTCATGAAAATCTGATAATTGTTTGATTATGTTTTTGTACCATATAACTAGCTTCAACCAGGGAAATAATATTATATTAAATAAATATTCAACAATAATACAAAAAAAAATTCAGTAATGGAGAGAAAATCCTCCCTGTACTTCGCGCAAAAAGTCTTGGCATGGCTGTACTTTCGTAGAAGTGGCAGAAGTCTCGTTAATTTGAAACGTTTGTCAAGAAAATGAACAACTGAAAATGAACAGCTAAAAGATTTCACTTAATTTTGTTGTTTAATGCTTAGTATTAATTTCGGTTTTATGTGAAAGTTGACAAATTGAAAACAGAATTCATGAGATTCTGTGAGATCAAAAATAGGTGAGGTATATTTAATAAGACGTTAGACAGATGGAAAATGAATATATTAAAAAGAAGTGTGCCAGGTTGCCTTGTGGTACACTAGAGTAAGCACATATATTTTTTGACAAAACTCCTTGAATTGGTACTAATTGGATTCAATTGGTGAGGTAGAAACTGAGGCAGTTAAATCAAGATCCGGCAAAAGTTCGAATATGCGCAGCTTTATAGGATCATATTCGAATGGCTAATGCGGTCAATATATTTGCGAAAGTCCGTGGAGACTGCGTCATTTTGGTAGCTTTTCTCCATATCACACAGCACGTCCGAAACTAGAATTGTCAAATTTATGATAGTTGAGCGACCTTTTCTAAAGCCATGCTCTTGTTCGTTCAGACAGGAAGCAACTAGTGCAGAAAGTTTATCGTAGATAACTTTTTCAAAAAGTTTTGGAATCGAAGATAAAATGACAATACCCCTATAACTTTCGATACAGCGTCTATCGCCATTTTCGAAAATTGTTGTTACATATGAAAGTGTCCAACAGGTTGGGGTAACCCCAGATTAAAGTAACCTATCAAAGAATATATTAAAGGGGGATATCAGCTGTTCTACACAATTACCAAAGAAAGTCGGTGGAAGATCAGGACTAGGACCTTTGTTACAATCGATTTTTGTGGGTATCATTTAGGTAAAGGGTCTAAGTAGATCTATGCGAAAACCACGAGTTTGAGCATTGAAACAAGATCACTTCAGTGTTCTGTGTAGTATACCTCAGTGAACTGTATGTTTTGAATTGAATGGTATGCAGTGCTTGCAGTTTGCAGTAAAACGTTTGAGTTTGCGTTGCGTCGCTGCAAATTTAACGTGGAAGCTCTGTAGTTAGACTGTTATAAAATAAAACCATTTGATTCATAGTAGCGATAGAGTTTTGACTTTTGTAAGAAAATAAATGTTATTACATTGATTGTTAAATATTGATTGTAAATCTTTTGATTGTTACATATTGATTATTTAATCAATTTTGTGGTTTAGCAAGGGAAGCACTGCTTCTTTTGCGTATATCGACGAGCCGCCCCCGGATTGAAGTGACTTCCGATCGACAGAGGCCTGCGGGAAGATGCACCTAGACACAAAAGAGGTCCGCTGTGACGCAAAATTAATTTTATAAACTTCTTCCTTTGTACGAAAGTCAGGAAACCATCTGCTTCTTATGATGAACCGCACTATCCCCTTTAAATTCACCAGGGTCAGTTCGGTCAGATTTTAGAGAAAGAGTGCACCAAGTGCCACCACTCTCCTCCTCGACAAAGCCTAACATGAAATGGAGGACGGATTCTTCCTCGTTTTCAGAGCCACAGCTCCGACAGATGTCGTTGGACCCTGCGCACAATCGTTGCGCAAGCCGTCCTATGAGGCAGCGCTCCGTAAGAATGCCCACCGTAAGAATGACCACTGTAAGAATGCGCTTCGAGTTAAGCTTAATAACTGCCTAGTGCGATGCGCATCAATGGATACCCAGGACTGCGTTATTATCGCACAGGATGATTAATCTGCCCAGGACTTCCTAGCATCCTCAGGGTACCAAGGTATCAAGCCTAGCATTTGCCCTTCCTAGCATCCTCAAGGTACCAAGCCTAGCATTTGCCCTGAAAACCCTTATGTCTAGGTACCCAAATCAAATGTATAGCCGAATGTCTCGAAATCCCCTCTAAGAGATGCACGGCATTCAGCTCACCTGAGTATACACCACTCCCGACTTTACTGTTTAGCTTTGAGCCATTGCAGTGTACACATGAATAAGTCCACTTACGAGGGTGACACCATCACGTCATTCATCCCTACCCGGAATGCGAGCTGTGAACTCCAATTCTAGTAGAAAATGTGGAGCGATGCAGTTAACACCCGCTGGAGCGGGAACTTTCTCAACCAAGATCATCGCATGGTCGAACTCTGTTCTATTCCATGCTGAGATACAATTCAGTCTCAAAGTAGTAAGATTAGCTAACTGGAAGTTCGTAGATTGGTTGGTATCCAATGAAGCAACACGAAAAGTGCCTTAGTAGGAGTGGTGCGGAGCGCTCCAGTTACCAGTAGTGCAGCCAGCCTCTGCACTTTACGCTCACTGTAGTATGTGATGATTCAAATTGCAAATTTTAACCTAACAATGGAAGATAAGTATACCAAAACCTAACTGCATATCGTTATAGACTAAAACCCTAGAATACGAAGGAATCTAAAACGTGCATCATACAAATGGTTATTAGCTTTTGAAGGTTTTAGGTATTTTAATTCAGTTCAGCACCTACACCGATAAGTTTCACAAAACATGTATCTGATCAAACGATTAATTGCTTTCGATTACGCAACTACCTCAATTACTAATACTAACTGCCATTAGAGAATCAGTCGGTCAAATCAACATCACTACATAACATTGTCGCTGATAAATCATCCCATGTACCACGGACCTGAACAACCCAACAGATTACCTTAAATAGCGGAAAACATGATCCGTTCATACCGCCTCACCGCAAATCACAATAAACAAATCCATACGACGCTGCGGCGGCACACGATTTAACGGATTCAATTTGAATTCAAGCCGGCCGGCCTCGCCCCGCAGAGTTTGGATTAGCAATTTTTTTGACGCCAGCTAGGCGCTGTTGGGCACTGGCTTGCAAATTTAGTGCTTGTTAGTATTGGTGTACGTTTTTTGAATTTCGATTAGAATAATGAGCAATTTTAATTTAATTATATGCCTTAAAAAATTAGATCATTTTTAGCTATTTGTTGCTAGTAGAACACGAGAAGTACTTTTGGAGTCAGTGAACCTATTGAATCTCGCTATCTCGAGAGCCACTTCTGAGACCAGTCACACCAAAGCTTGAAAACCACTGATAGATGCCAATCTATCTCAAATATCTTGTGGCGATAGAACACAACTGGTTTGGCATTCACACAACGACAACTCGACTATTTCAAATAGAATTTAATTGAGTTGTTGGTTCAATTGCAAGTAAATATCTCCAGCGTTCTGTCGCTTGTTCGGACTTAGATTGACTTTAAAGCCGTTCTTTTTGCCTAACTGAGGCCGTTTCTTAAGATGATGAAATTTCAATGCAAATATGCTTTAAAATCGCGCGGTTCTCTTGCATGGTATGGTGTAGCGCTTCAGTTTTTGTGGACACAGAGGCATGATGTCATGTGCAGAACATTTTGAAATTCTGAAAATAGACCCTCCAGCAATCGTCTCTTCAGTCATTCATTCTTATTTACACCAGCTGCAGTAATTTCGGCAGCTAAGTCACTCAAAGAGAATATCGTTTTCATGGTCATTGATGATTTTTGAGGATTGCAGAAGACTTGACGGGTTATGCTGCGACACAAGCGTTTGATTGTCGATGAACTTCATCGATTCATCATCCACTGAATAGTCTCCCCATCAGTGAAAACGGATCGAACACGTGCTGCATTCGAGCTTCAGAACAAATATTTTAGGGAAATTTGATATGCGATTGTTTAAGAAGGAAAAATGAATCATTACCACCACCGCATTTTCATGGTATACTCATGGCTTTCGGGTTATTTACTCTGCGGGAGACTCTTTTTGCTTGGCATTGTTCAAAATTTTGATTCTTTGATGAGTCGATATTTCTTAAAGCGATTTTTAATTTGCGGAATACGTATTTGATCATCGGGTATTATGCTTTAACCTATAGAAAATCAATTGCACGGAAACGAATTATTATTTTGTTGTTTTGCCTACAATTTGTCCATTTCGCCCAGGGAGAATATGATGCGAAAATATTTGCATTTGAAAATACTTACAATAAGCAAGATTTTTCATGAGTAATTATGTTGTTGATTGGCACGTACCTGGAAAAATGAAACAAAAATTTAAATTAGAAATTTATTTTGTTTGTTTAAAAAGTATTAATATATAAGATTGGTAGCTATATATTTTTGATTTTAACATTTTATTTTTTATCTAATTTAAATTTCGGTTTATCGCTATGCCTGTAAGCTTATGGAATAACACATCATCTCCTTTCATCGTCTGATCTCACAGCTCATATTTTATTGCCATCGCTTAAAGCCAGCACAAAAAAACGAAGACGAAATTGGGCAGAAGCGTGTCTACCATCTGCCATCATCATCAACAAACAACCATCATCAACTTTTACAATTTACCGTGCACGTACTCATCGCTACAACTGGTAGATGCAAACCGACAAACGCGCTTGTGAAAAATTCTTCACCATACAAGTCGTTAATGTTCACAAACAGAAATGCAATATGAACGCATCGCTCACGTCTGCATATGCAGCTAAAATTAGAAAGCGTTGCGTTGCACTCAGTTACATTTTGAAAACAAACTGCAAGCGAACCAAGATTTTCTTGTATTGAGAGATTCAGATCAGCATCAGTTTTTAATGCCCCAGTGTCTCGCATCTGTACTTCACTGTGGTACGATCGTACGAGTACCACGAGGTAATTTGACACGGATAAATTTGTGCATTTGTAGAGAAGTCAAACCCCTTCCTTGACTTTAAAGATTTATTAAAATGTTGAAAACGGAAGTGCTCCAGATGAAGCCGATGAACACATATAGATGGGATCGACTTGAGATTCTATTCAAAAACTATTTGATGTTTCTTTGGCAAGCGTGAATCTAATGTGTTTTAAATAATTATCAGCAATTTTTGATTGTAACATTTTTTTAAGGGATTTTTAGTACCTAAATATGAAAAACAAAATAGCCATAGTTTTTAATACCACCGATAAGGCATTATAACATATTATTAAAATATCAACTCAGAATTCAAGGGAGTTGTTTTGAATGAATATTCTATATCGCATAGATTATTTGAGCGCATTCGTTGTTGTAGTCTTGAATTTAAATTCAACGACTTCAAATCAACCCTCACCCCATTTGAATACAAACACGTTGGTATTGAAAAGAAAAATTCTTCTCGTTCAAAGCCCAGGTCAATAACAAGAATACCACCTTTCCAAGTCAAAACTTATCAAATAATATAAAAATAACGATTTTTCGCATTTGTAGTTTTTCATAGCCTTCGCATCAACAGCAGAATGCGAAGCGGATTACGTAAGCTCACGTTCAAATTTGTAGAAACGAGTCGATGTGCAAACAGTTACAAGAAGAGAATCATAAAAAAGATATTGACATAATATCCACGTTTAACCCCCGCTAGACACACCTGGGTCTTTGGTGTCCGGCCGTTTTTGAAAATCGTCAGGGCGCACAGGTACGTCAATATTTCGGGTTCTAACCTCCGCTTAAAAAATTGTACTTGGATCCAGAGCTGGCGTAGTGAACGTCACGCTCGGTCCTCCGTTCTTCGTGAATTGCTGAGCTGTCAAAGTTGGCTGCGGACACCAAAGACCCATGTGTGTCTACGGAAGCATAAAAGTGTGCATTTTCTTCGAAGCTTTTCTTCGGTATATTAGATCAAGCGGTAGTTAATTGTAACATTTTGTACAATTTTAATGAAGCGAACACTGCATTGGGAAGATATAAATTTATTGAAACGTTAGCACTTAGTTTAACCAGCGAAGAAATAAAAATTTGCGAAGAACACAAGCTTCATGTATGCAATGAATGCATTTTGTAATTTTGTTCAGCTACTTTATTTATTTTAATAAGAATAAGTGTAAGTAATAATAAATAACACAAAAACGTATAAAACTTTGAGTTACATTACTTTCAAACCAAAAATTGTAATTTTAAACGAATTTTCGACTCTAAAAAAATTGTACTTTTTCTCTTGTCATAATATTTATACTTTTTTCGAAGTTTCATTATGTTCTTTTTTTTTCTTTCATCTACTATATGTCAAGAAACATTTCGTACAGTAGAATTTTCTTAAACTTATTTAACAAAAAGCTATGATGTTTTAAGTGAATACGTGTATTTCTCGTGTTTTGTGTCGATTTCCATTAAATAACAATAATAAAAATTCATATATATCCATCACCTAATCCATCGCTCTTTTTCTATAGATATCGATCTACCTTCATGAATTTTTTCAGATTCTAAAACGATTCGAAGTGTGGTAAAAAAACGGCAGGACTCCATAGACCCAGGTGTGTCTAGGGAGGTGCTCGAATTGTAGTGTGTCTGGGGAGGGTTAAAAAAGCGTTACGTTGATATATGTGAATGACGAACACATATTTTCCTTAGATTCCTAATAGTTAAGGAATAGTTTAGCAACTGATTATTTTTTTTTATTTGTATTACGCAACTATGTATTTCATGCTAAGACAAAAAGCTTATACACGACATAGTATGTATTATAGCTTTTATCTCAATTTATTCTTGTTCGGTGTGTTTCAATTTACTGACTTAAACCCAGGGTTCGCAAAAATCCGATATTTATGATAAATATCAAAAAATCCGATATTTGATATATATCCGATATATATCGGATATGTATCACGTTTACGAAAAGTAAGCATTTTCCAGTCTGTTATTTATTTGAAACTGTCAAAATGGAAAAATTATAAATATTAGTCTGAATTTTTCACTTTTTATTCCTAAAGTAACAGAGACGTGAGTAAAAATTTGATTGATCAATTAAAATCAGGGTCAATTGTCAGGCTTCAGGCACAGATCTATAAGTGGTACATCATCGTCTGACTCCCACTCAAATTGGCCTCCGGAACCTACGCCCAATATTTCTTCTTGCATTTTCATATTCGCATTGTATTCGCAAACCCAGTCCATATTGTATGAAGGAACCGTACGACAAATTATGTTATGGGAATGGCTGAAAGTCTTCAAGATATGGACTAATTTATGGGCTTTCTCGATTCCTAATCGGTTACGTATCTTCGACTGCACAAGACCGAAGGTAAAGAATATTTTTTCGAGACCAGCTGTTGATGCTTCTGCTGACAGTAATTGTTCACATAGTGTTTGAAATTTTTCTTTGCCATCCCAGTTGAGCCATGGATTATCGTTTGTGTTCATATTTAGGAACTTCCACTATTCTAAAGATGGAGTCTGTTTAAAATTTTCACCAAAAAGATACTTAGGAAACATTGATGATTGCGTCAGCAATGACGTTACAATAGGCATGAAATCGGGCGGCATTTCAGCAAAAACTTTATCTCTTTGATCATTGCTCAAATTTTTACCCAGAAATCGGTGATCCAATATATTAGCCAAAAAATGAATAGACTCTAATGCCATGCCACGTCGATACCAAAATAAATTCTTGACTTCTAATGTTTCATTTTTTAAATCCTTTTCCAGCTGGTGCCATATTTCTACTGCCACCGATATTGTTCTTCTATTTCTTTGGGCTCTGTCTAAGGCTCTAGCTATTGGATCCAAGCGTGACAAGAGTTGAATTGCATTTTTCGTGATTTGTGCATCATTTACGATTTCGAGTATGTTATTGTCAACTTCATTTTTATTATTTTGGCATATTTGTACCAATACTCCTCGATTAGCAAGGTAAGAGCTAATACAGTCTTTCGTTGTATACCATCGAACTGTTATGGGCATTACCAACTTTTTACCACCGGCAGCCTTGTACCAACTTGCGGGCAAATGTTTATTCCTAAAATATTTGATCACCTTAATTATGTTTCCAGAAACGCCTTTGATTTCCACATCTTGCGCTAGCAGGTTTAGTATATGCGCACGGCAACTATATTGAATTATGCTATTACTATCTTCTTTACATAATTCGAGCCTCATTTTTTTGACGTTAGCTGCATTGTCGGTAACGAAGCTCTTAACAATCACTTTGAAGTTTTTGTTGGTATTTGAAATTATATCCGTAGCAATTTCTTTTAAATAATCAGCAGTATGAGGATGGCCTGATGTATCGATAGTATCAGCTAGTACCGATTATCCTTCGGGTGTACTGGGGCTGCAACAAATTATAGGCTAATTGTGAACGTTAGACCAACCGTCCAAAGACAAAGATACGGCCTTGCCCTCGATTTCATCTTTGTGTTTTTGTAACGTATCAGCATAACTTTCTTCTAGGAGACGGCCTCCTATTTGACGAGATGTGGGAGGCTTATAGCCTGGACGAAGTGCCATGATCATTTCTTTAAACTTCAAGTGATCAGCGTGCAAAAACGGTGTATTGGTGGCATAGAAAAAGTTTACGACCGCCAAATCACTTTTTTTCGCTTGGGATTTCGATGTAACAATTACTTTTTTTAATATGTTGAATGATGGTCCGCCAGTCGACAATGCGCGTTTTTAGACGCACAATAGACGCACAGGAATGCCTTGCAGCTCTTTCTTGCACTTTTTACATTGGGCTCATTTGCCACTGTTCTCTATCTTTGAAATAACATTAAATTTTCCCCATACAGCATTCGCAGGTTTCGGCATGGCTCAAATTGTTTCGAGTACTGTGGAAAAATGAAATGTAGAAAGAAAAACACTTAGGCTCAACGATCTGACAACTTGTATTGTTTTCACATTACCTTCAAACTTATCGTTCAATAGGTCAGTTATCTACTTCAATGAATATCGCGCAGCAGATGAACGCAAAGATCACTGCACTACACCAACTAAATAACGATATCAAAATGAAATACAAAAGTAGGATTGTAGCATTAACCTTTTAAACTAGCAAAGCATTTCTTAGGTAGATATTAAATTGACAGTATACTTGAGTTAACAATTGTCAAATGCTAGTCCGCGTGGACGTAAATAAAACGGGGAATCCCCGAACTTCTGATGAGATAGCTATTGGGGGGAGAATAATCTAAATGTTAGTTTTTTTTTAGTGTTGCCAAGATGCTATATAGAAAATATCAATTGATATATATCCGCATGAATATCAAATGATATATATCGTGATATATATCCTCTGGTATATATCGGCGAGCCCTGTTGTTTAGATTCTGTCCGGGCATTGCATTCGAAGTACCATTGCACACATTTATTTATTGAGGAAACTGTTAGTCAGCTCGATGCTTTTGGATCAAGTAGTTCGCCGTGAAATGGATAGTGAATCTCAAGCCGACTTTTCGATGTCGGGGCACAGCGTAAGAAGTTAGTTCCTAACCAGCGTGCCAACTCTTTCCATTTTCCCACAAAATCACTTTGACCTTGAAATTGCGCCTCCATTTACGCAATGCATTATCTGTCAAAGCAACCTGAGAGTGGGATGATATTTTTTGCAAGAGGGAGCCATTTACGAGCAGTGAAAAAGCTAGCCTGAGTATGTAGTTGTCGAATCGTATCTTGCATTTCTTTTTTTTTCCATGCGATTTCTTCCAACTTTCCAGGCTGATCAACAATACAATCTCAGGTTAGATCACTGGAATTTTGGTCCGTATAGATATACGGAGTAGGTACACTGGTTGGGAACTAACTTCTTATGCTGTGGTCGGGGTCAGAATATGTTGCGAGTGAAGTTGAACCAACAAGTAGTGAAGATGCATTACCTGTGCAAAAGGGTGGTTGGATATTATATTTAGTGAATCTCATACGGTGAGTGATGTAGGTTATCTTGATGTTTCCAGGTAAAAAACGGGTACGAAACATAAACCAATGGAAAAGAAACGCATTCAAAAGAAAGAGGGTAAAAAAACTCTACTGCATCAGAACCGCTAGAAAACTGATTTTCGAAGACATTGTCCGAAAGTTTCAGCGACTAAACCATTTTTGAGGCTACCATCCGAAAAATTTTCAAATCTCGGAAAATTTAAACTTGGTTTCCTATTTTTATAGTAAATGCTTTGCATTTAAATACATAATCAAAGTATCTGTTGGTGCAATATTTACGAAAACGTCTGGTGATGGCAACCCCGCGTTAGCAGCATAACCGAAATATACCAAATCTGTTTCACGTTAAGTCAAACCCACACTGAGAATTTCGTTTCGATTGAATGACTGCGTTAGAAGTGACACGGGTGAAAAGGATTTTAGGGTTAACACCTGCAATTTTTTTTAATTATTAAAACCTTAATATTTGTTGTCAATTGTAATTGCAGGATCGTTAATATATGCTAATTTAATGGCAAAATCGCGTAGTTAAGAAATGCTAAAAAACTACCATAACTGGCAACCTTTTCATGATTTGTTTACGAAATTTGCCTTACAATAAGGTCCGTTTAATTCATGAATTTCGTTTATTTCGTCCGTTTAATTCATGAATTTCGTTTTGAAGTTATAGGGGAAAAAACTTTATTTTGCTGAGCAAATTTACGATTTAAGAGACAAAAATTACCATAGCTGGTAGCTCTAGCCCAAATTTGGCCATCTACTATGTGAATTTCGCTAAAATCCGTTGGCTTAATCAGAAGGTATGGGCCAAAAAGCAGTTTTTTTCTTATCGATTTTTCAAGGTGGCACCGCTGCCACAGGGTTGCCCATATTTCAAAGCCACTTCTATCAGAGCTGGTCCTGGTGAAAACCAACATGTCCTGTAAATTTCATATTGATCGGATGATCCACTGGTCAGTTCTTGTGAACAGAATTTTCGAGTGCTGAAAATATAGATCATTTACTGATGGGCTGCCGTTCTTGTGCAACGCGTACCTTTCAAAATTTCAATTTGACATGGCAGAAAAAGCTAAAATTTATCAGTAATTTGAATTTCTTTTCAATAAGCAAAAATTTTCTGGAGTGTCGATGAATTGAAGAATTTTTTTTCAAGTGTTTGCCGTAGCTACAGAGTTACCCGCATATTCTTAAAAGTCCATGTGTGTATAGTTTTAGTCCCGACGATTTGATGAACTTTCGCATAAATTTCTTAGATACTTTACTGAAATTGTGTCCCGTTCAGGTTGTAAACGTCGCAAAAGCTCCTGCATATTTTTTCGGTTGGGATCTCTAAAGGCACTCTTCTTTAATCTGGACCACACATTTTCAATAGCGCTTAAAGCAACAGAATTACCAGGCCAATCAATCTACACATTTTAAAAGTGCACATAAACGCTTGATAATTTTTTAAAGCTGTATGCACCTTCGCTCTATCTTGCAACAAAATCACTTCAAATCACACTAAAAAATGAAGTTGGCTTTTTCCGCGACTGCTGACTCCCTGACTTTTAAGCCGAATTTCGAGGCTTGTATTACGGGGATATTTGCGGGAACACTGGTTCTCACTGGACTATTTTGTCGATCAGGCATTGGATGCAGTTGAATCCACTACTCGTCTGTAAAAACGTGTGTTTGCAGGCCGGATTCGACCACGGGCATTGTCATCAGCAAACCTAAAGTTCTTCAGTTTTTCACAGAACTTCAGCCGGTCTCTAATGTTCTTATCGGAAAGTGAAGTGTTGATTCGTTATCTGTAGGCTTATCACTCTTGGTTAGTGGATCGAATGTACCGCTAAACGGTTCGCCTCGACGCTTTTTCAGTGGCCCCCGGGGAGTTACGAAGCCGTTTCGTCACTATTTGCGATTCTGCTCCTGCTTTATTTTTAACCAATGCCCGCAACTTTCTTTTGACTTCTATGGAAAGTAGTGATGGTCGACCACTGCTTTTCACATAGTCCACGTTTCCTTCTTCGGCGTTGCACCATTTTTTCACAGTGTCGTTTTGGACCCACAATGCTTTACATATGTCGCTGCGGCAATAGCCTAATTGATGCATGCGTTGTTTTTCAATACGCTTTAGAAATTAACTATTTACCATTATTATCGCAAATTAATTTTAGTTCAATCCGTTAAAGAATAATTTTTTTTTTAGATTTTCACATAAGACGTTAAAAGCAAGGTCCTTGGGTAAATTTTGGTACTTTTACTTCAACTAACGAGATCTCAATGAATATATTGGTGTTTTCAATTGTCCTTTTATTATACTTAAGTTATCACCTGAAGTTAAAAAAATTACTTAAGTACTACTACTAGCCCCTCTTCTAATTTTGGTACCTATTTTTGCCGAGTTTTAAGCAAAAGTTATTATTTTGACATTATCACTAAAATTTCTACTTTATCTCTATATAGTAATTTATTAAATCCAAGTGGGGTTAAGAAAAATTAAAGAGGGTCTCAAAATTTTTATAGATATTTTTTTCCCCCCATAAATTCATTCGGGTTTATTTTTCATGTCGAACAGCAGAAACTTTTGACATGTACACACCTCGACAAAATAATCGGTGTGAACAATTTTTTTTTTAAACACCCTCCGTTTCTTTATATATCTTTATTATCCCTGAAAAATTAATTTAGTTTTCAACATAAACACACTTCATCGTCATAAAAAAAAACAAAAGGCTTCACAAACTCTGAAAAATAACTTAAAATTTAGTTAATTCATAAAATACGCCAATTTTCATATGGCCAGAATAATAGGTGTGCCCAACAAACTTAGTAATTAACATTGAAATTTCGATAGTTAGGGTGCTTTTTTATACTGAATTCGTTAGGCCGCATCTAATACCCTGAATATCGGCCATTATTCTTGACGAATTTTTCAATTCTTCCGGGCATAGACGATATGAACTTCCGACAAGTTTCTACAGGAATATTGTACCAAACTTTTTGAATATTCTCTCATAACTGCGCTTTGTTTTGGCAAAACGTCTTTGAAACTTCTCGTTTGAGTTCACCCCAGAGGTTCTCAATAGGATTGAAGTCTGTGGATTGACTTGGCCACTCAACGACGTCCACCATATGCTCTTAGAATCATGCTTTCACCAATCGAGATAAGTGTTTAAGATCATTGTCCTGCTGAAATGACCACAACAGCGGCATGTTATCCTCGGCATATGACAGCATTACCGTATCCAACAAATCCCTGTACACGAATCTATTCATTATGCCATCAATTCGATGAATCGGGCCTACACCTTGCCACGAAAAACAGCCCCATACCATTATGCTGCCACCTCCCTGTTTCACCGTTTTTTTTTGTAAACCTAACATGAAATTGTTTGCCTTCCTGTTGACGAAAGTTTTTTGCCACATCATTACCAGACAAATTTATCTTTGTTTTATCGCTCCAGAGGATATTGCGCCATTTTTTTCACCCTGCGATCCGCACCAGGTTTTATGAATAAACGCAAAGTTTTTCCTCGTCTTCGAATTTGCAGTTCTAAGCAGCGGAACTTTCCGAGCAATCCTACCAGGTAGTGTTGCATTTACTGATCGCCGCCGAACGGTTCGTGATGATACCAAATTCCCAATTTCGCTGGCAATTGTCCTGGATGATTTGAACGGGTCGCGTTTAGCTAATGTAACTATACGATTGCCGGTCACTGGTGAAGTTTTTTTAGGTGCTCCACGGGTTTCAATGGATTTTTCCTGTTTCAGAGCATTCATAACAAAATTTTCAGATCGTCCTATTGATATAGCAATGAATTTGTAGGTTTTGCCCTCATCTCGTAGCTGACGAACAAGTCTTCTCTCCTCTACACTTCAGTGAGGTCCACGGCCCATCTAATATTGTTACAATGTTATTATTGTACTTTCAGCTAGTTTAATATCCTCAAAATCTCACCTTCTGCAACTATATAAGTATTTAAATTTATTCATTTTAAATTTTTACAACCACACACCTATTATATTGTCCAGCTCAATTTTGAATACCGAACAAAGAAACAATCCACAATATTTTCCAAGAAGTAGTTTTATTGCGGGGATTCCCCCATTTCATTCAAAAAGAGTGCTACTCACTTGCCGTAGTGGTTTTTTGATTGCAGAACATATTGTATAATTTTTTCTCTACATTTTACACATTTTGGGGGTTCACACCTATTATTTTGTCCGGGTGTGTATATACTGATGTGGCCAAATTATTATCACCTTCTGAAAATCTTAAGTTTTTTGTCCTAAATTACACCTTTTACAAATAAAAACTAAAACTTATTGTAATTAACATATTTATTAGTATTTAGTGAACATTCCTTTCGCATCTTTTAAACGCTGTATTCTACGAGGCATTCCACTTATCGTATTTTTGGCTTTTTCGATTAAATCCGTATCATTTTGCCAGACTTGCTTCATTGCTGCAATCAAGTCTGATTTTGTCCGGGGGCAGTTTTCTGCCACTTTTTGTTTAAAAATAGCCCAGATATTTTCGATCGGATTCATATCTGGACTATTTGCTGGCCAATCAAGGATTTGGATACCTTGTGTTCTTAGAAATTCAATGATTTTCTTCGCCGTATGGCATGGAGCCTTGTCGTGCATGAAAATCGCTTCTCCATTAAATTTTTCGTTGAGAGTCGGTACCAATTGTGTCTGTAGAACAGTTAAATATTGATTGGCATTCATTGTTCCCTCGACTACGTAAAGTGGGAAGAGTCCTTTCGATGAAATTGCCGACCAAATCATGACCCTGACTGGTTGTTTGACTCGTTGCTGAACACACGAAGCTGAATATTCCTCTCCTTTGTATCTGCGGACAGTCCTGACCATTGGTAGTGTTAAACTCATCATCGTTTCATCGCTGAATATAACCTGATCAGAATATAAAAAAAGGATAAAGTCAAAAGACGAACTTTTTGACAAGTGTCATTTGTGTCATTTCAAGTGTGACAAGGTAATATTTAAAAAAGAGATATTATTAGTTTATACCTTTTCCCAATCGACTGCAGACCATGATAAATGTTCATTCGCCCACGTTTTCCTTTGTAGTATCATCCTAGCATTTAGTTTTTGCTTTTGACGAGGACGTCTTGCACAGAGCCCAGATTGGAAAAGTCGACGCCTAACTGTTCTCTCCGATATTTCCACACCAACGTCGCGTAGAGTACCTCTTAGGGACTTGCTGGATAGCGTTCGGTCTTCTTTCGCTTTTCGCAATAAATATCTGTCTTGACTGGTTGTTGTTTTAGGCTTGCGACCGCATTTCCCCTTTCTTTTCGGACTTCCTGACGGCCGGACAACTCTACTTTTCGCAAATTTGCTAACAAATGACCTACTTACTCCCACTTTTTGAGCTATTTGCGCATGAGTATAGTGTCCTACTTCCAAATACGTAGAAATTTTAGCTTTCACCACTGAACTGATATCTTTTGCTTTACCCATATTGAAAAATCACTACTTTTACAAAAGCCACTTTTACGTTCTCCTTCAAAAGTCAAAAAGGAGACTGAAATTTTTCGGTAAAATACTTCACCTTAAATGCTACTTAGAAACCATAAAACAGAAACAATTAGCAGCTCAAACAAATTAAGAGGGCAATAAAAACTCAGAATTCATATTTATCTCAAAATGGCTGCAGGTAATTAATTACCCATTACGGAGGTAATTCCGCGGAGAAGGATCTTTTCATTCCACGAATCTTCGTAGTTAAGGACACCTAATCTAATTACAAACCAACAATAAAAATAACTATAGTTCCTCGATTCTAAATAGGATTAACAATGATTTTATATGAGGTGATAATAATTTGGCCACATCAGTATATCCCATATAGATATGAATTTTCAGCGAAACGAGTCTAATACTAATTTTTTTGGAAAATCAGTAAAAAGGACGGAACAACTAATTGTAAAAACTGTGAACAATTTACGACAAAACTTAACTACAAAACTGGACGACATTGGCGGGCAGCTCAAAGCTACCAAATTAGAATTATTAGCGCTAAGTTAACGTAATAATGAATTGTTCCAAAAATTCAATGAAAAAGAAATACGAATCGAAAATTCCCAAAAATTCCAACTAATTTCCCACTCGAGAACTTGACAGCTTAAAACCAGCCACTTCACAAATCAGAGCGAATTGGGGCAAGTTAGATCCGCCGAATTGCTCATGAAACACATTTTGCTGAAATATCTCAACCTAGCTCAACATAGAGCAGCTCATTAAACACAGTAATAGTTTATGTTACTGTACACGTATTATGAAAAAAATAAATTATAGCTTTATACTGTGATTGGCAATGAAAATGTAGATTCAAAATGACGGCAATAAGTCAACCGACTTAGCTCAAGGCCAGACAAATATAGTTTTCATGTTGGATGAGTAAAAGCTCTCGTCCCTTCTTCTCCCATCTTCCAAAGTGACTAAAACGACAGCTTCTAAGGCCAAAGCTAGAAAGAATAAACAACCGACAGAACTCCCGAAAGCCTTAACCTCAAATCTACCACAAATTTTAGAAATGCTTAGAGAACACTGACTCTCTTTATCTGTAGTTTCAGCGGCATATATCAACAGACTATGATTTTTACGAAGAAGGTTAGCGAGAAGAAAACTACGGTAATTAGTTGTGGCAAACACTCGTAAACAAAACAAACCCACTAAAATTCCGCAGCTAAAGCAAAATATTCGTGCTGAAATACTGGCATATTTTTTTCCAAATATGTTACGCAAAACGCTCTAGAAAGAGCGTGTCTTTATGAGACTCAAGCTGATGCTTATTTTGGGGATGTAATCTTTATCTGAAAAATTTACAAGCAACATATTTGGCTAATCAAAAAGTAAACATTAAAGAAATTAAAATCTGTAAAAATGATTATCATTTTATACCAACCAGTGACTTTCGCGCCAACCTGCAGTTAAAACAATATTAAATCCATTTTATGAGGTAAATTTAATTTGATAAAAAGACCATGATGCTAAATTTAATAAATCAAGTGCATCGGCTAAACAGTAATATAATGCTGGAAATCATTGGCAGAAAATATTATGTCGCAAGAAATTACTATTAGCTAAGGATGTTTGATTCAACATTTCACACCAAATTAAAAAGAATCGTTTGCTTGTTGCTACGGTTATCCACATGTAATTAAAAATTTTACAACTGATAATTTACAGTAAGTGACAATAAGAGATATTTATGATTGCCATAGAATGAAAAAAACAAAAACAAAATAAAAACAAGAGATAGCTTCACCATAAAACGTGACACCAGAAAAGTACTGATAATAGACAATTTATGTCAGCGATAGTTGTTATGAGGACTGACAATATCCAAATATAATTGAGAAATTATGTGTAACTTTGTAGAATTCAGTTTAGACTTTTTCGATTGCGATTGTCTTAAATATTGGAGGCTGGACGAATTCAGTGTAATTGATAGGTTTATTCAATATTGCAGGGCCATTTTAATTCAAACTAACAATATTTCTGGTAACCGATTTTAGTAGCTGAATGCATCTTCAAAAGTAGGCATTTTCAATTTTAATTTGAGCATAGATAACTAATTATGATGAAGCCAATTCAGCCGGAAATGGTATTTCCATTGAAAACGAAAAGAAAAAAAAATCAATCATCGGCTTCAAAATAAAAATTACATTGAGATTGCACATCACAAAACAGGTAATTCGTAATTAAGTTTCGATGGAATGCTTTTCTGTTTTGCTAAAGAATATTTACGCATAAATAACCTGAAAACATGTGTGTATCGAACTACACAGTACACACTCCTCATTTCATTTACACTTATCTCAATTATCGCAAGTATACGAACAAACAATCATTGTGTAACAGCCAGCATGTACGAGGCAAGTATATTGTATTTTCGGCATTCCCGTTGCTGTATGCTCAGCATATGTGAAGGTGCTGTACATAGTGGTAATTGGTTTTATCTTCAGATCACACACAGATATCCAACAATATCTTAAGATACAAGTATAATTACCACTTAGCCAAGTGTGGGAAAAGAATGCGATTGATGTTTAATGGACGTATAAATTGTTAAAAAAACGAAAAAAGTGCTACAGTTAGACCAATTACTTGTACATTTCACCTCATAATAAAAGTACAATACTCCTCACCCGCACCGCTATCGCGCTTTTTGACCAAGAACCGTCCAGTCAGTGAAACACCGTTGTAGGCTATTGTTTATGTTCGCGTCTTACAAATGAAATGGGGTCAAAGAAGTGCAACTAATTTAATTAATGCAAATTGAAGGAGTGCCCACCAAACATGTATATACGAGCATGTATGTATGAGGAGAAAATAAACAGCTTTGCAAATGAGTTGAAAAGAAAGCAGCATTCAAGTGCATTTCAAGGTAATAGAGCGTTGCTATTAGAGATTTTCGCATTTATGAATAATTCTTCAAGTGTGTTAATGAGATATTGTCGTTCAGATTAGAGGTGAATATATTTGCATGACATTGAGTTTCAGAGGATTTATTGTTTTAGTTTGAAAGTGAAGTAAATAGTTCTCTAGGTTTGAAATTTTCCAGGCTTCAACATTCTTTTTATGGATCAAGTTTTATCACAGGATCTCAATTTTATCTAGGGATACATTTTTTCTTATAGTGACTTCCATTTCTTCACAGACACAATTAGTAAAGGTTAATTTTTCAAAGCTTATTGATAAGAAATTGAAAAAGAAATCAAGCTTCGATTGGTAAATATTGGTTTTTAAATTTCATGTTTTCTCCAGTAAAAAATGAAGTATTTGCTCTTGCCTACTATAAAAAACTCAAAATTTTCATTTAACAATACACCAATATAAAAATCATTAAAATATTAGCAGAAAAATAATCCATTATTGGTGATTAGGCTTAATATCATTATTAAAGAACTAAGAATAACTTGTTTCCAAACCAAAACCAGTAGCTAAAATTGCTGCATAACATATTAGCGTTGAAATCTATTTTAGAAAAACAATAGCTGCTAAGACCTTGACTGCTAAAGCCTATCAATAGCGTTTAAAAAAGAGAAACGAAAAAATTTGATTTGTGAATCACCCGCTGAGGCTGGATATTTATGAGTCATATAGCTTCCGCTTTCTGCCTTGATGCTTTCTGGCAGTTTGATTGTGTTTTTGAATAAGTAAGCTTTGCCGTGTTTGGCGCTAAACAATATTATGAATGAATTTCGTGACAACATCGATGAAAACATCAATTTCACACGATTTTTCTAAAGAGAGGGTAGAACTTCTAATAACACGTTGGAAAATGCATGCGAAAATCACGTAGTTCTATTAGTACCGTGTCCAGTCTTGTGAATTCAAATTGGTAGCTCTAAGGTGTGACCAATGGATGGAGATAAGATTCAGACTGCTTATTGTTAAAAGAAACAATGATCAAGAAAACCATAAATTTGCAATCATTTCCAAAATGCATTGAAGTATAATTTATAATAATTTAACAGATACTATTGTAGCTTCACATCTCGTATAATGTTTCTTGACGCTTTACTCGACATGCACAAACTTTCACCACAAAATGTATACACGAGAAAAATGAAACATATTTCCTCTATGCGATCTGTGTGTCAGAAGTTAGCTGTGTAAGTGAAAGGCAATAAAAATTCGCTCTTCTTATTCTTGGCGTAGATAACTGCATTCGCAGCTCGTGTGAATTAATCGTATTTGATAGAGTACCCTGAGGCTGTTAAATTTAAATATTCAATCATTTTGTAAGCAAAAATATAAAAATTTTATGAAAAATCTTATGCTGATTTTAAGTGACGGAGAATTGATTAAATATGGGTAGAAATTAGAAATTAATAGCGAAAAATCGGATGCTGAAAAACATCAATTAACCTTTGAAAAATCGGTAGAAATCTGAAATATCGGTAGAAATGGCAACAGTGATCTAGTATAATTAATTGTATGTTTAATTTAACAAATTGTAATTCAAAATGAACTGACTGAAGCTCTTAAGCTTCAGAAGTTTCTTAAGTTTGAAGTTCTTTAGGTCCTGGGAAGTCTTAAAAATTTATCTTAAATTTATCTGGTACAAGGAACATAAATTATATTTTATGCTACTATGAATATCAGGCGAAACTGTGTTGGAAATCAGATAAAGCATATTTAAAATATGCATTGCATCAAGGAGATATATACAGTCTGTCAAGAATGAGTTTACACATAGGAAAAAAATTCAATTTTTCATCTTTCTAATTATAAAATACTACTTTTTATTTATGTAAATGAATGTTTTTTTCTTAATTATAGTTATTTCCATTATTTCCAACCGATACATACAAAAAAAAGTACAACTTTAATGCAAAACAAGAACGAAAAGACCAACGAAAACAATTATTGCAATTCTTGAAGTGTCAAGAAACTCTTTACACAAATTATTATTGTATTTAATATTTACATATTTACAGGATATTTAATATTATTTGGTATATTTAACATTTGGTATGGCCACCTTTGGCATCCACCACACATCGCAACCGATTTTTCATTGAATGAACCAACTTTTGCAGGTCATACGTGGTTGGTATTTTTTGCCATTCTTCGAGAATCGCAATTTTTAAGGCAGTTCGGTTTTTGGGTTGCCTTTTAGCGACTTGTTGTTTTAAGTAAGCCCATAAATTCTCGATGGGATTTAAGTTCGGACTCTTGGCTGGCGTATCCATCACTTTTTCGCAGTTGTATAAGGGCCACATTCGCACCATGTTCGCCTTATGTTTGGGATCGTTGTCCTGGTAAAGCTTAAAATTTGGTTTGCTGTTATGCGTAAACCCGAATTTCTGCGCACTGCTTGCCAAATATGTTTTAAGGATATGCAAATATGGTTGGGCGTCCATGGTTGACTCGATGAATGCCAAGTCTCCTACTCCTCTGCTTGAGAAGCACCCCAAATCATAACGGACAACTTACCAAATTTTACAGCCGGAATGATATTTCGATTTTCCAACGATGTTAAAGGCTTGCGCCACACTCTAGCCGGTCCATCATTATAGTACAACATCATTTTCGTCTCATCGCAGAATATGACGTCGTCCCAGAAGTCAACGGGTTGAAAAAGGTGCATCATAGCGAAAGAAAAACGCTTTTCGATGTTTAGTGCAGAAAACAGTGGTTTCTTTCGTGCAGCTCTTGATGAGAACTTATTTCGTAGGATGGCCTGTCGTACTGTTTCATGGGAAACAGCAGCGTCACACTCTTCCTTGAGTTCCCTAGCAAGTGTTCTGGTCGAAATCCAGGGGTTTTTATCAAGCTTCCTTATCATAAGGCGCTCTATACGTTTAGATATTTTTGGTTTTGAGCCACCTCCACACTTTGGCTCCAATCTATTCTCATTTCCAGCACGATTTATAACGTTATAGACTGCCATTCGTGCTACACAAAACATTTCCGACAGTTCCTGTGCACTTTTACCTAATTGGTGGTTATAGTATATCATCTGAACTAACTCAAAGGATAATCTTTTGCCTGGCATTTTAAAACACAATATCTCACTTATTTATGCGTATTAGCCAAAAATTAATCACACACTAATGATCAAATTTATAGAGCTTTACAATACAGACCAAAAATTATGGTAAATTTACCGTATCGTTGCAGTAATGCAAAAAATAAACTTTTGTGTAAAGAGTTTTTTGACACTTCAAGAATTGTAATAATTGTTTTCGTTGTTCTTTTCGTTCTTTTTTTGCATTGAAGTTGTACTTTTTTGTATATATCGGTTGGAAATAATGCAAATAACGATAATTAAGAAAAAAAAAATTATTTACATAAACAAAAAGTAGTATTTTATAATTAGAAAGATGAAAAATTGAATTTTTTCCCTATGTGTAAACTCATTCTTGACAGACTGTACATATTCCTTTAAGTTATCTGATTTTCTGTAAAATATTTCGGTACCTATTATTGTTGAGGATTTTTTTTTGTATTTGGTTTTTTTTTTCATTTTTAATTTTCTGTTATTTTTCATTTTTTCATGTATATTTATTTCTCTTCCTTGCTTTCAGAATGGAACATTTAGTCGATAAATTAAATCTAATCATAATTCCATACATTGGAAATTCAATAATTTAATTAATTTATTTCGTAAGATAAAACAATTGATCTTAATTATTTCTTAAAAGTGAGTTCGAGCAAAAGGTACGTTGAGGATAAATGAAGACCTAGTAAAACGTAACGGGACACAAACTGAAAACTGTGCACTGGTGGTATATGTAACAGAACCATTAATAATTTCGTACAGTAGACATTCGGCAAAATACACTCTGTGTAACAGGAGGGTAGGGATTGCTAGGATGGAAAGACGCATACTATACTTACAGTAGGGAATACGAAACTTGAGGAATAGCGAACGAGTAAATCTGTGTTGCACAGACTCAACAGCATGAATTAGGAAACAATAATGAGCACCCCAAATTTGACAACAATATTCGAAGGCACTACGCACGAAGGAGATGTACAGGCGTACACATGAGGAAATATCAGTAAAATGTCTGGACGCTATAAGAATGAAGCTGCACAAACGCAAGACCTTGGGTGTGACACGCAAAATGTGGACACCAAATTTTAGTTTAGTGTCACACACAACACCAAGATCAATGCAATTATCAATAGGACTGGATAAAGAACCAAGGATGGAATAGGAAAACGTGATGTGGGATAATTTACATGTAAAGGACATCTGGAAGCATTTAGCAACATTAGGGTTAATACAATTGACAGAGCACCAGTTGCCCAGAGCAGACAAGTTATCCTGCAGCTGGGAGCAGTCATCAACTGATTCAATCCACCCGAATATTTTCAGATCGTCAACGGACAAAAGACACGGTGTGTTGAAGAGGGAAGGAAGATCATTTATAAACAGGAGAAAAAGAAGATGAAAAAGAATCGAGCCTTGCGGAATATCACAAGTAGGATAGAAGAGGAAAGAAGAACAAAATTGAACCGTTCCAAAACAAGCACGATCGCGAAAGTATGAGGAAAACCAGCAACGAAGCTGACCCGAAATATTGAAGCCATCGAGCTTTAAGAGGAGCATTTCATGGATCAAAGAGTCAAAAGCCTTAGCGAAGTCTGTATAATACATCCACTTGCTTTTGCTGGTCGATGGCAGCGGCAACAGTATTGGTGAACGAAAGTAAGTTGGAACCTTTAAGCTTGCCTTTGCTCAGAAGCGAGAAGAGGTTCAATTATGGGATAAACTTTATTGTAAACAACTCTCTCGAGAAGCTTACTGAAGCAGGATAGAAGTAATATGGGGCGATAATTGGAGACCCAGGACGAATCTCCTTTCTTCAGATGGTATGAGAAGTTCTGAAAATAGTTTCGACGGATACACTACCATCGTAAAATCGGACAGAAATGGTCGATTTCAAATAAATTTCGAACCTGCTTTAGCCCCAGAAGTTTGTCAGTTTTCGGGCACGTATGGCAACCAGCATCATTATAATTTAAAACCTCTTTTCAAAAATATCGACGGAATTATTACTTGTCTCAAACTTCGTTAGTGTTTATCTGTCTACTGAAGAAAAAGGCAAACTACCATTAAAATAGCGATATCTGTATATATATCAAAATAAATATATCAAACTCCCCTAACCTCCTGGTATTTCAGTTTACATTTCTGATTTGGAAGTGAGAAAATATCGAATCAGGTTAATTCAATCCTTAAACAATGTCTTAAGAATTTCTTAAGGGGTTAGTCTACTGTTAAACTGCTCCAAATGAACTTTTTTTTTAAACAGCTACAAAAAAAAACTATTCAAGATATCGATTTCAAATTTTACATACACCTTTATTGAAGTTTAAAGTTAACATTTTTATTGGAAAAAATTATTAGAAAGCCAAAGGGCGACCGCCCTAATGGATCGCCGCAGCACCGCCGAAAAAAAAGTAAATAGCGTCTCGTAAATTCCTGGACAAAATAAGCGTCTGTGAACAAATTACCAAAAATATTTCATTAGTTTTGAGTGTAAAGGACTGCACGGGCCTAAATTTAGAAATTTCTTTTTTTTTTTTGACGATTTGGAAACATTTTTTTGATTGAAAAAACGCGAAAAACTGGATAACCAATGTTCAAAAGTATACCAAATTTTTTTGAATCGCTTTGGGGCTCTAAATTTGGGCCCTGCAGTCTTTTATACTCAAAACTAATGAAATATTTTTGGTAGTTTGTTCACAGATGCTTATTTTGTTCAGGAATTTACGAGGCGCAATTTGCTTTTTTTCGGCGATTGCACTCTCGCCGAGGAATGACAAATGTTGACGAGGTGAGTGTGTAAATGGTCTCCTTGTCTATTCTCGGCTGTTTTTTTCATGGCAAGCACGCATGTGTAAATGGCTTGCTCGTCGGCTCTTGTTTGTTTTATGAAGGGATAATGATCCTGTTATTGCTGTGCCTGAGTGGTTATGACCGTCTCGTCCTAGCTCGAAGCCGCTGGAAGCGAAGTCGGTTTTATGTATCGAGTCAAAGGGATTCGAGAGGGTAGCGAATGCTCATTTACATTTTCGAATTTTTCGCCGGGAGTTCAAATATGTCCTTGCGTGGCACAGATTGAAATAACTCAACGCACACCAGGCAGTTGCAATAGCCACAACCTGTACGTCAGCCATGGTTCACTGAACTGAACAAAACAGCCCACAACTGTCGAAAGGAGCATGGTGCGTGTTGCATGATGCAATATCCAAAGTAAACAATTCACCCTATGTCTTGCTGAGCATCTTGTCGAATGTTTTGCCGGATGCCCTCACGAGACGTTCGTCTCTATGTATAAATGCGGCATTATGTGTGATTGTGGCATTATATGGTGGTTGTTTTCAACCCTGGGGTATTAGCCGTTGAACAAGTGCAGGCAGACTGAAATCGAATCATTTATTACACGCATTTGGCAATATAAAGAGACCATAGTATGCTTTTGCTTGCTTCAAAAGTTGAGTATTGTTCACTCACAGGGTGTAGATCATTTACTAAACTACCCAAACTAGCTGTTGTAGGTGAGCCGAAAAAGATTATGCGTATACGATTGAACCAAGCACACTAAACATTTGATATGTGTGCACTGTTTCAGGCGAAAATAACGCAGCCAGCTGTCAAAGTATCAAACCGTTATGCCTGGTTTGGTACATTTGGCGAGCTTTTCGTCGAGGAACTTGTGAAATTACTTCCCTCCATATCTTCGTATGCAAAAAAAAACAGCCGAGAATAAACAAGGGGACCATTTACACACTCGGCTCGCCAACATTTGCCATGCGTGTAAACGCGGCATTAAGCCGGAATTACATGCTCGCCGAGTAATGCCAAATGAAGACAAGGTGAGTGTGTAAACGGTCTCCTTGTCTAGTCTCGGCTGTGTTTTTCATGGCAAGCACGCGTGTGTAAATGGTTTGCTCGTCGGCTCTTGTTTGTTTTACGAAGGGATAATGATCCTTTTACTGCTGTGCCTGAGTGTTTATGACCGTCTCGTCCGAGTTCGAAGCCGCTGGAAGCGAAGTCGGTTTTATGCATCAAGTCAAAGGGATTCGAGAGGGTAGCATGTGCTCATTTAAATTTTCGAATTTTTCGCCGGGACTTCAAACATGTGTTTGCGTGTCCCAGATTGAAATAACTCAACGCACACCAGGCAGTTGCAATAGCCACAGCCCGTACCTCAGTCATCGTTCACTGAACTGAACAAAACAGCTCACAACTGTCGAAAGATGCAAAGTGCAATATCCTAAGTAAACAATTCACCCTATGAAAGGTGCATGGTGTATGGTCCGTGTTGTACGGTGCAATATCCTAAGTAAACAATACACCCTATGTCTTGTTGAGTCTCGTCCAATGTCTTGTTGAGTCTTGTTTACTCTTGTACCCGAGACGCTCGTTCCAATGTATAAATCGGGCATTAGATTCAATTCTCATGCCGAATTTATACATAGGACGAACGTTTCGTCGAGGGGCTTGTAAAATTACTTCCCTCCACGTTTTGGCATGTGAAAAAAACAGGGGTGAATATACGAGGTGACCATTTACACTCTCAGCTCGCCAACATTTGCCTGTGTGTAAATTCGGCATCATACCTACCACGTTTTCTTGCAATCTTTTGAATTGTTTGTTTTCATAATGCACATATGTATGCATTCAACCGATGACGAGTGAAGCATTTATTTTCAAACCAAAACCCAAACTAAACAAACATTTCACTTTTCAAATTGAACTAAGAACTAAGTTTAGCCTTCTGTGAGCAGTCAATGTGACTCCGTTTTAACACGAACAAAACTTGCAAGTCTATTTGCAAAGCAAAAGAGGCACTTTCTATCCACTCAGCAAGCCTGCCACTCCTCCCGGAGAGAGTATCGAATTGTACCGATTCGGCCGGAGTGTGATGTGGTAAGGCTGAAATCTAATTATAATTGCACGCTCCTACTCGAGGGGACACGTAAAAGGGGTTTTATAGCGGTTTTCCATCGGTTTCACCGAGTTCGTGTTTCTTTTTGTGTTTGAAATCGACGGTGTTGCTCATAGACCTTACTGTGACGTCGTCAGCTGCACGTCACTCCATGTCGACGATGCATGCAATCCACCATTACGATTTTATATACCTTGCTGCAACAATAAGCCCCGTGGCTGTCGATTTGGGAAGCCTTATCAAAGACACTGAGGCTAACGACGGGCAGACTCCAGTGCCATGGATTATCTACACCAGCCCCGGATTACTTCGAAAACAGGCAAACACGAAGCTAAATATCTTTTAGAATCCGCATGACATTTAGATGATTGGTGTCTGCCCTGACTCAGTCCCAGCAGGCTTATTAGAGCAGCGGGCATGTCAGTCAGAATTTGCGTCTATGCTATTCGTAGGAAACGATAAGTTGAAATTGAAGTGGATCAGAGCCAGAAATGGAATAATTGCGAGAATTCGAAGATGGTAATTGAGTAGGCCAGCAACAACAGCAGACCCATAACAGACCCTTCTGCAACGTACGAATGGTATTCAAATGCGAATTGACGTTCATATCGCCGGAATTTGCTATTGTTGCGCTTGGTTGGAGCAGAACGAAGAATGTACAAAAGTGATTTACTTTTGAATTCATCTACCGGAAACATAAGCTTGAATCGAAGCAACATAAATATGATTGCACGAATTTATTTCAATATGTGGTCGAATAGGTTGATAGTCTACTGTGGCCATATGCCGATTTCGCTGCATTATGTTGAGTATTACAGAGAAGACCAAGACAATGCAGAATTTAAAAGTGAAAATATTACGAAGCTTCTATAACGCAAATACCATTACCATACCATTATACCATTACAACAGAAGCTTAACAGCGATAATCGCTTGTGTGGAGTAAGAGAGGCGATGAACTTAATCCGTGACAGAAATATTATATATATTTACAATCATCTAGGTTTTTTGAGTGATTTTCTTATGCAAACCTTGATTATTTTATATAAGGAATAAGTTAAATCGATGACTATCATCCATAATTTTACGTTTTCGAATGGGGCAAATTTATAGTGATAATGAATCTGACAAATTTTTGTTGGCCTAATAATCCTACAGTGGCTCACAGCTTATTTGATACAGTGACTATTTAAAAATGCAAATCACTGTAACTTTGAAATTAAGAACCCTATCCAAAAAATTTAAACGTATTTGACTAGATGCATGTTCAGCAAATACAATGCAAACAAAAAAGGTTCCAGCAATAGTCTTCGGCGTCCGGTAAAAGAGAAATACCACTGGCGCAGAAAAATTGCAGCACACAGCTTATTTGATACAGACACTTCAATGCGTATAAACTTCTATTTGTCGCATCGTTAATCTGTCTTGTTTTTGTTTCTTGAATTTTTGATTGTGTTAGACATTGGCTTAGGTAATTTTTAGCAAGATCTTGTAAGCTGAAGTGCCAAAATGAGCCAAAATTGTAAAATGGGTCATGGCACCACAATTGAACAGCGCGAGTTGGTATTAAACCACTTTAAAAAAGGACAAAGTGTTCGCAAAATTGCTGAAAGTGTGAGTTTGAGTGTTTCTACAGTGCAGCACATAATTGATCGCTTCCTACACGAAAATCGGGTAGAAAATAAGAGGATAAATGCGCCAAACAATATTTTTACCGTATCCGACGAACGATACATTGTAAGGAAAGTGAAAGCAAACACAAAAATTTCCGCTCCAAAATTGGTTACTGAGGTTCATCGTGAATTAAGGAAGTCATGTAGTGCTGAACCCGTCCGACGAGTGCTTCGCGACCATGATTTCAGGGTCCGAGTAGCTCGTAGGAAGCCTTTCATTTCCAAAAAAAAATACAATAAGCCGATTTGCCTTTGCCAAAGAGCATGTGGAAAGCCATCCGCGTTCTGCAATACGGTTATTTTTGCGGACGAGTCCAAGTTTAACATTTTTGGCTACAACGGAATGTTATATGTCTGGCGCAAGGCAAACACTGAGCTAAACAAGGAGAACTTCAAAGCTACTGTGAAGCATGGTGGTGGTAATGTGATAGTTTGGGCCTGCATGTCCGCAGCCGGAGTCAGAAATTTAAAGTTTATTGAGGAAACAATGGACCAAACAAAGTACCTTGATGTACTCAAAAACAATTTGCTGCAAAGTGCTAAAAAACTGGGTGTTAGCGACCAATTTTGGTTGTACCAAGTCAACGATCCAAACCACAAGTCGGGAATTGTGCAGTCCTGGCCAATTTGGGATTGCCCTCATTTGATGTCTCCGCCGGCACAGTCACCAAACATGAACGTCATTGAGAATCTGTGGACTTTGTTGGATAACAACATTAGAAAACACAAGATTTCTAATAAACAAGACCTGATGAAAGCACTGCTAGAGGTATGGCAAAAAATTACTCCTGACATCACACAAAAACTCGTTGATTCAATGCCGAATAGGCTCCAGGCTCTGCTTAAGTCTAAGGACTATCATACCAAGTATTGAAATCAACTGAGAACCTCACAATTCACAACAATTTTAATGTTTAATCAAACTGTATCAAATAAGCTGTGACATGAAATTTGTTATTACTTTTAGTTTTTTTGTTTTTTAAGATGTAAAACAGCAACTTTGTAACAAATATAAACTTGTTTAATAAACAACAAATAATTGCCTTCAAAATGGTGTTCAAAGTTTTTTGATATTGTTATTATTTTTTGAGTTATTGCAACTTAATTTTTTAAAGAAGCACTGTATCAAATAAGCTGTGAGCCACTGTATGTCGAAAAAATCGTTTCTGCAGACTCTCGATCACTCCGCCTTCTAATAATCTCATCCTGCACTATTAAATCAGCCAGCCTTCAACTGTAATCATGAAAATCTGTCTGCAAACCATATGAACCTTTGTATTCATACAATTCTTGCTTTAGTAAACATCAATTAAGTTGACGGCGCATTTGGTTTCCAAAAATAATTACGAGTGTTTGTTGTCATTATCAACACAAGACGACAAATCATTTGTTGTGTCAAACAACAAAAGTGCATTATGTTGCCCATACTTCCACGGGGCACACGTTCCAAATTTAGAGTCGGTCATTGTGCATGCAATACCGACGACGACGTGACGGCTACGATAGCGTCCAGCCTGCCATGCTGATAACCATATGAGCAAACACAATTAAGCCATGTGCAATTGCGCACTCTGTACAAGTTCCCAGATTCATACTTATTTGCAAATTATACAGAATACAAACATACGGAGCCAGAAAATTGCCTATCCTGCCTTGTCGATTGTACGCTGTGTGAAAGCATGCGTTGCGGGCTGAAATAAAGCTGTGATTATTTCAAATGGTTCGCTGGTGAACAAGTGGATAGTGAGTGAGGCGGTTCGCGAAATACTTGAGGGAATTTCTCGATATTTCATTAAGTTGGTCGATTAAATAATCGAGGAATGCTAGTTCTATGGTTAGACCAGGGGTGGTTCGCTCGAGATACTTATAACATACTTGGTTGCAAGATCTAAATCAAGAGATATTGCGGATGCCAATCCAAAAGTTGCACTGGTAAAGATTATAGGCGAATCACTTTCGATTTTGGAAAATGATGTGGTTTCCAAATAGACACGCTTTCGCTGAGCCTTTATTTGCGATGCCTGATGTTCGATTTTTATTTCTTTCCTGTAAAGCTATTTTCCTTATTTCACTCTTTAATTTACTTTAAGGTACTAGTACACTTTATAGATTTAAAAAAAAAATCGTTTTTTTTTGTTGTTGCATTTTTCGACTCAATATAACTTCAAATATGACCTCCTGAAATATTTTTTCGAAATTCGAAACTTTAATATATAAATATTGACTTTGAGCGCATGCGCGTTTTCGGCTCGTTGTAGGCTTTCGAGCTGCTGTCGGCCGTGTAGGGTCTCTTTGATTCCCCTTCTCTAAAATACCAGTTTCTCCTATATAAATTTTATTTGCGGCTTTCTTACATGTGCTCAGTGGTTATTAAGACTTCTATAAATCAACTGCCTGCTTTTGAAAAATGCCTCCGAAAGATCAATATCGTAAAGAAAGTAAAAGTTCGAAAATGAAAAAAAGCAGATCTGCTAGGAGATCTCGCAAATATCAAGGTAACCAACACAAATTGGAGTAAAATACTTCATTCGCCAGTAACTCTGGAGGAATGGAAGTGCAGGGAATGACAGAAATTTTTAAAAATTCTATACATAGGCGATGGCGATTCGAAGACCTTTACAAGTATTTCAAATGCCAAATCATATGGAGATTTTGTAATTCAAAACACAACGAGTGTTATAATAAAACACTGTGGGCAATTGTTCCTAAGCATACATTCGTTGGAAAGGATGTCGTCGAATTGGGGGTCCAAATTTCATTGTCCATATTCAACGAAGGAAGAATGACATTATTGGAAATTATGGAATTAATGGGCTACACCATTATGAATATGCGCGGTCGAAGCACGCGGACAGAATTGCAATGGCCGAGAAAGCCAGCAAAGATGCAACAACGAGCGAGAAAAGAAGCTTAACAACAGGAAGAGCAGGCTTTTATTGATGATGGCGTACTATTTTATGGTCCAGGCATAGCAGATTAACCGATTGTAAAAGCTTAATTTGCATTTTTCAAAACTTATAAATAAAGAAAATGAAAAAAACTTTAAACACGTTTTTCTCGAAACAAGGTTTTTTAAAACGGCGGACAGATAATCTTCGGATTCACCGAACCAATTTTGAAAAACTTAAGTGCGTTTTATTTGTTAGAGTATCTTACATCGTAATATACCAGAATATGACAAAGAAAATCAAAAACAAATTTTTGGCGTTAAAAAAACTAGGAAGAAAAGGTTCGATTTTTGACATTTTTTTTTTCACAAGTCCGCCATTTCTTTTTTGATTTTTGGTTTTTAAAAACCGTGGTAAATTACGATGTAAGAGACCTTAGCTTTTAAAACCCTGTTGAAATTTTTTGTTTCAACCTACCAATCTATAGATTATCTGTCCGCCGTGGAGTAACGATTTTTTTCAGAACATGATTTCAGCGCCCTTTATAAAAGGGAAATAAATAATCAAATAAAAAAATTGTTTTTGTGTTTTTCAAATATCAAATAATATTATAAAAAAAGACTCATGTTAATATTTAGGAAAATGTCTGAGAATAAATTTCTTGAAAAATGGTCATATTTTTGCCTTCTGAAGTGCACTATAGTACCTAAATGGTTCAAAAAATTAAGAAAGACAAACAAAATAAATTAAAAAAAATATTTGAAAAAAACTACACAAATAAAAGACAAAAATTAGTTAGCACATTGGAATAAGTAAATACATGTAGATAGCTAGATAGCAGCTTTCCGTCTAAACTGACTCCGGAGAAGGCTCAGTTAGGCATACAAGGGTTAATTGTGATACCGCATTGCTTACGGCACAACCTCTATAGAGTAGAGAGCTACTTCAAGTCTTTGATAAATCGGGTGACCTTCTTTAAGTCCACCGAAGCTTCTTTGGGTGGTATGTGCCGGGCACTACTTCTATCTTCCGGGCGGTACTCAGGAAACCATTCAGTTCCTTTAATGACCTACACGATCTCCTTTAAGCCAATAAAGGATAGTATAGCCAGGCTTGTGGGGAAAAGTGCCCGCATAGCTTCGGTGCTGAGCCTAAAAACCATATACAGGCGATTTGGCTTGTTGATACTCTCTTTGATGCCAAAACAAGATCAGCATGAGGACCATTACATTATACATTGCGTAAGACATGCTTAAAAGTTTTCAGTCGCATTTTATTCACTGGCCAATCATTAGATCTTTTAGCGTTGTCAAACTATTTCTTGCACTGTCTCCGCAGGGCGGTGATTTCTAAATTTCACTATTGGCCGGCTTTGGATTCCTTTTGGAGCTGTGGGTGGGTTGTACACTGTCTTAGCTGCAGAGTTGAAAGCACTGATAAGGGTGTTAACTGACTGATCCAGATCCTGGTAGGAATCGATATTTCCTTGAAGAATCTCCAAATAGGACATGACAAGGGCTGACACTTCATCCAATGTGTTCTTTTCCTGTTAATAAAGGCTGCCTGCACAGTTGAGCTGCGGCCGTTAACATCGAAGATATTCATGCGGGAGATACGTGTGCCACCAACTGACTCAAGTAACGTTAAGAACTTTCCTCCGTATCGAGTTGGGGAAGGTTTGATTGTCGCTAACATTTGCGATGAATATATCGTAGGTTAAGATGAAGTCGAAAATTGTTTCATTTCGGCCGTTCGTATCAGATCTGCTTTACACTTCATTATTAGCATAAGAATAAGCTCCTAGAATAATAGGCACGAAAATCCTCCTAGCGGCCACCACTATATTCTTGACAGTATTAACTGGGAGGATTATACCATGATCATCTGCCATGTAGAATAAAATAAACCAGTAAGTTGATGGATCTATTTCCACTGCAAAAGCCATGTTGTTCTTGTCAGAAGAAGGAAATAATTTTCTTGGCAAGAATGAAGACTTTAGATTATTCCAAGCTATCGGATCTTACCAGTCTGTATCAATCGATGCGTAGCTCGCAAAACCGGTAGTTTACCGTACATGGTTCTTGAGTCAAAATTCATTCCTCCTCTATCCTTAACAAGAGGTGGATTCGGGCAGCTGTTTCTGCTTTGAGATGGTGCAAATTAATTCGATGAGCCTTCGCCATTAATGCTCAGAGTTGAGTCCAGGTCCTTTCAAGACGCTATAGCTGCCTTTTCTCCAAATCAAAAGGTCTAGATAACCGTCCAACTCAGAATTAGACCCACCCACTTCCCATCTTACGCTTATTTTCAAAAGCGGCGATAAACGATATGTTGAAAAATATCGAGGCATCGCTATTCTCGCAGTAATCCCCAAACTCTTTGAGAAGCGCGTCTGCGATGAACTGACTTCCATAATCGATCCTCTTTTCAAGGAACAAAAATATGGATTTCGAAAAGGCAATTCAACTACCACGAATCTCATGATCTTGGTTTCGGACGTTCTCTGTGAGTTGGAAATGGGAAACCAGGTTGATGCGATTTATACTGATTTTCGCAAGGCCTTGGAGAGTCGATTATTCAATTTTGACTCAAAAATTAGTCTATTTCTGTATATCTGGCTGCCTATTCAGTTGGCTTAAATCTTATCTTTGTGACAGAACTCAGATTGTCAAAGTCCAAGGAATTTAAAAAAAAAACAGCTTTTGCGATGTCCGGGGTGCGACAAGGCCGTCATTTGGGCCCTTTTCTCTTCAATATTTTTATTTCGGATCTATCTGGGATTTTATTTAATACCCCACAATTCTTCTACGCTGATGACTTGAACTTGTACCAAACTATCAAAACGTACTCCGACATAGCTTTTCTCCAACCAAAACTTCAATCTCGCAAACAGGTGCTACTTGAGTAAACTAAGTCTCAACGTCAACAAGTGTCTACTGGAATACGCCTGCACAGTACGGAGTCCAGCTTTTGAGCTGCAGACCGACAGGTTTGAATCGGTTCAGAAGCAAGTTTTACTTTTCGGCTTGAGTCCATGCGACTTTAGTAATCTCCCCTCCTAGGAATACAGACTTCTTTTAAACCTTATGACTCTTTCATCAAGAAGAATCTTAACTAGTGCATGCCTAACCTTTGACATCATTAACGGAACAGTTCGGGTAGGAGTTCTCTCGTACAAAATTACATTTAACAATCACATAAGACGGACTTGGCATACAACTTTCCTTAAGGAATACCAGCACTACACAATCTATGGGTATAACGAACCCATCAATAGATGTTGTAGAGCATTCAACAATACAAATCATTACTATTCTTCAGGCATCACTAAATTTATCTTCAAAAATAACTTGACGAGGGCCCATTAAGTTTGTAACTCATTTATTTCCCGTCCCAATTCGCTTGAATACAAATAAGAATCAACTGAAATTATTTATATTTTATATTTTGCATTATGTATTTGTACGATGCCTTGTTTGGCAAATAAATAAATAAATAAAAAATAAATAAATAAATACTGACCGCATCAACAGACCAGAATTTTGAATCTTATTATTTCTCCAATTCCATTCTTGAACGAACGACGGACCTTTTGTTGGAAGACTCTTTTGCTGCTTGAGTCTACTCCGTCGAGTTATGCTTATTGGTCTCTAGATCCTCACGCTCAGAGCCTTTAGTGCAATCAAGCCTGCAAAAACTTAAGGCTAATTTCTCCACCCTGCACTTAGTAAAAACGGTACTACCTTTTCAACTAGAATTAAAAGAGCTTTTCGTCGATTCTCAACAGGCTTTCCAATTTTAGCCACTGTTTAATCTTCCGTAGAAGATCAGAGTTGAAGAGCCTGACTGTCTCCAGAATTTCCTTTGAATCGGAATGAAAGCAGGAAATCAATGCCTTGCGTCGACATCGACTGGGGATTTCGTCTTTCGGCACCACCTTTAATTTGGCATTGGCCAAGGCTGATTCAAGACGAAGCGTTGATCTTCACACGCTGCCAGCCTGACTCCTTCAAGCCATTCCACTGGACTCGAACTGACTTTCTTTAGCTTGAACGGCCCACAGTTATCGCATATCTGCCACCAAGTCGTCGATTAGATTTCCGTGTCTAATTTACGCTTTACAGTAGACCTGGAACAAAGCCTACTTTAGTTTCAGCCAGTTTACTGCATAGATTATTCCATTTATTTTACTGCCATCGATTACACAGCAGATGAGGCACTGGACATCAGGTCCTCTCGTTTACTTAAAGAATATCCACATTCCACTACTTACGCAGCTAATGAGCCGGTAAATAGATGCTGCAGAATATTTAACAGTATAAGTTTTCTGTATTCCCCAGCGATCTCCAAATTCTCCTTCAAATCCTCCCTTTCCCAAGCCATCCATAACCCCTTATCTTAAGCTATATGTCAATGTTTTATTTGTTTGTTATTTATCAATTGTTATTGATTTATTTATTAATTATTTAATTTATTTAATTTTTCGTTTACACATATTTATTTCAAATATTTTCTTGTATTGCTTATACCTTGTTTGGTTAATAGATAAAATAAAATGAGTTGCAAATGGGAGCGACTTTTTATTATTGTTGAACAATGCCTCGGAAGGGCTTTTTTGACATTTTTGGACAATGCCTCGGGAGGGACTTTTTCTAGTATCATTAGAACTTTGAAGGCTGACCCCGTACGACCGGAGTTGATGGATAGAGGTTGATTGCCTGGTTGAAGCTGTATTCGTTGAGGATCGGGCATTTACAACCCTGTACGTAATTTTGGTTATAAACGGCTTTCTAAGATCTCGCCAGGATTAACTTGGAGACTAGGGCCCCGAGACCACTCGAAACAAGGATGAAGTTGAGATTGTACTGGAAGCTAGTGGAGCTGATTTATTCGTTATATCTCCATTAACCATAGTGATTTAGCAGCGAGGCTACTAGAAGCTTAAGCAGCAACAAATATTACGTGCAATATTAAAGCGGAAGAAGCTCAGTGAATGTTAAGCCTTAACAGGAATAAGTCTGTTATGCTTGTTTTAATACGATTTTTTTTAATAGACCGGTTTATACAAATAATAATAATAACAATAGCTCTATTTTATAGATCGAACGGATTTAGAAATATTTTCAGTGTTTGAATCAAATCTAGAGTTTAGACAATGTCTTTACAGCTAAGTTACTAATAGATATACATTTAGAAATGATTAATTGTATATAGAGTTACAATTTATCTCAGATTAGGCGAAATTAGCTTCAAACCTACTGGAACACTTAAACTAAACTTAGGATAGTTTTTACAACTAGGGATTATAAACTAGGTTAAGGAAATATATTGGAGAATACGCTACCTTACGCACGATTCAAGGATGCAATTAGTGGGTTAGACGAACGTGCACATTTATCAAGGAACTTTTGTTGCAGAGTAAGAGCTCTGGACTTGATTTTATTGACTTTTGCCAACTTGTGCAGGCGAGTGGTGGAGAATTAGTAGGGTTTGTTCAATATGACTCTGAGGCATTTATTATGGAGTATTTGAAGCTGGCTAACATGAGAAGCTGCACAGCTAATCCATATTGACCAATTAAAAATTGATCCAAGAACATTTATTTGCGAATTCGGAGGTTTTTTCGTGCACGTTTTGTGTGTGAAGAAAGTTGCTTCAGTTTTATTTGAGTTTATTTTAATCTTCCACCTTTTACAAAATTGATCTATGAGAGATAATTTCTCCTGGAGATTGTTGATTATCAACGCTGGGTCAGCTTCGCTAGCGAAGATTGCAGTGTCGTCAGCATACATAGCAAACTTGCATCGCGGTGATTTTTCGTGGTCAGACATGAAAACATTATACAGTGTGGGACTAAGGACAGAGCCTTGAGGAACTCCGGCAGGTAAACCACATTTTTTTGATAATCTAAGTGTCTTTACATTAAAAGTGCGCGAGTCTAAAAAGGAATGGACAATTCTGCATAAGTAGGTGGGCAGTGAGCATTTAACAAGTTTGAAAACTAGGCCGTCATACCATACTGTGTCAAAGGCTTTTTCAATATCAAGCGCTATGAGAACAGTATAGCATTTTGATATGAAATTATCATTGATGTGGTGAACAACTCTGAGTAGCTGATGAGTGGTAGACATACCAGGTTGAGAGCCGAACTGAAAATTCGGAATAGTGGAGGTAGCTTCGAGTTCTTTTCGAATACGGAAAATGATAGCTTTTTAGGAAGGAAGTAAGCTAATAGGGTGTAGCTACTGTGGAGCCTAGGATTTTTATCTTGCTTTAAAATTGAAATGGCGATTGCGTTTTTCCAAGCAGAAGGAAAGTACCCTAGCTTTAAGCAGCAGTTAAAAATAAATGTAGCTAAAATTATTGCCTTCCTAGGAAAGTTTTTGAAAAGGACGTGCGGCAAGCCGTCATCAAAAGGGGCGGATTTTAATTTCAAGCTTTTGAGATGGGATCTTGTTTCTGCAGGAGAGCAAAAATCACTAGGTTGGAAATGGGCCCTGGCTTCTAATAGTTTGACGATTTCAAGGTCAACTTGGAGACTGGTGTCGGGGTCACTGCAGAAAAGCGTAAGCTTGTGTGTGCTTTGAAAGGAGTCAGCAAGTACATCAGCCTTTTCTCTTTCAGTATAAGCGACATCGCCATTAGGAAGGTGCAAGGGAGGGAGCATACGTTTTTTGTTCTTCAGTAGCTTGAGCAATGCCCAGAGACGATTTGACCCAGGTGCCTGTGCGTATAGTAAGTCATTCCACCGTTTATTACGAAGTTCAAGAAACGTTTTACGTATTTGGGTGTTCTTTGCCACTGCCTACGAGTGTCAATGCGGTGTTTGATTAAAGCAGCAGTGGCGTTGTCTATATGATCCTGTACAAATATGAACGCTACAATAATTTTTCCGAATGCTTCTGTATATTGGGGAAAATTACTTCTGACCGACTACAACATTCCATCTGAAACTCATTTAAAATTGAGGAGTGTAAAGCAACCCAGAATGGAGTCTATGTTCTACAGCGATAGGGTGGAGTCCAAGGGCTATGAAGATATTTTTTAAATGTTTTCGTCGCTGTTTGTTTTTGGGTATTACACAGCTCTATTTCAGTATACATGAGTAAACCATTGACAATGCATCTTTCGTTGACAATAACTTTCGAAGCCAAGAAAGTATTTCAACCAGCTGAGATTCCGTATTTGTTAATTTATTAAATTTTACATTGTAGGAGACTAAAAACCAATTTATATCATATACAAGTTTTAGTTTCTAATACAACTTGAATAGTTTTTGGTACACTAAAAAAAATTTATTGCACATTTTAGCCTCAAAGCTTATAATTGCTGGATGATTATTCAAAGGAAACCCAAAGAGACTACTTTGGTACTATGATCAAACTATAAAATAAATCTGAAATTAAAAGTAAACAAGCAAATTGTCATTAATGGCTAAGTTGAGGTTAAGACAAGCTGCGAAAAATTAATGTTTTCGCACATACATATTTAGTAATAGTTACCTGTGATTTATTTGATAACCAAATTTTTTTTTGTACATCGCGTACATAACACAGTGCTTGTATGTATTCGAAAAAATATTGTTCATTTAATAGACTAATTGCCATCGAAATTTTCTGCCGGTTAAACCAGCATTTTCAATGATTCCCAAAAAGTACCGACGCATAATTGAACTGAAATTAAAGTCGCCGAACAAATTCCAAAGAGGAAACGAATGCAATAATCATTCGACAATATAATTATAGAAGCGTATAAAAACTCCGCCAGGAATTCCATGACTTTCGAGTTTTCTGTTCCATGAGCTACATTCTCTGGAAATTGTCTTTAGCTGGCCCTGTGTTAATGTGATGTTTACAAGCTGAAAGCAAGCGATCGTGATCGTTTCCTTGTGTATTTAATGGTCACTTAATGGAACAGACAGAGTGCGTTTGGATTCCGGAAGATACCAACAGTTTTGAATATTTTCTCTGTTGAAAATAAACAAGAGGCTGTTGGCAGGAACTTATGAGGATGGATCACGAGGGTCCGCTGCTGTTCCATACTGCATCGACGGCAGCAAATTAAAAATGCACGATCGTTTGATGGGTGCAAATGGTACAGATTAAATAGCACAGGCTGTGTTGTGGGACTGGTTTTTTGTAGCATCTTCTTCGACACTGGATTTACAGTGGATTGAAAAAATACAAACTGAAGGGAAGAGTCTATGTCAAATGCCGATGCATACGCGATTTTTCCATACCCATTTAGCTTTTGAACAGTTCTTAAGCGTGAAAATTGAACACCTGCTTCAAAATGAACATACATAGTCCGACTGAAAGTGGCAGCCGACTTCCAAACACCTGTACCATTGCGCACACTTCTGGTACACCATCATGCACAATACCCAGAGTAAAATACATCTCCAGACACACAAAATACGCAACAGACACTCAATCTTTCGTCGAAAGGTGAAATGAAACTGAGTTCAGCTTAAATTGGAAACGTGCAAAAATATTGATGGAATCTGCTACGAACCAAACAAAGATAATCTTGCAATGCGACTATGCAAGTTCGACCTGAGCTGCGCTGCGATTTCTCCATATAAAAAGACATCAAATAGGCTTTAATTTTTCATGTTGTCCATACGACTCTGCCGCGGATGATTCGGATTCGTTGCGGATATCAACTTCACACCGTGTGGCGTATACAAGAAAACACGATTCGCGTAATTCTAATACACGACCTATATTCGCACTTGGAGGGATTCTGTGAGCTCGGTCGTTTTGCTTCTATGCGAATTTTCTCGCCTCCCTTCGAAGGCAACGTCATCTAAACGACGCGACAACGGAATTGCCGTTTACATATGGGTGAAAAGGTTTGTGGCCTTATAGGCAGTTTCTTTGCCTTGCCGCAATGGGTGGGCATGTCTTGTCGATCAACAGATAGTGTATGGCAGTGGTTTTGCAATGTTACATAATGTAGTTATTTGAAATTAATGACTGTTTCACGTCAAGCGCAATCAAGATATGCAAAAATAATAGATTTTTTTTTGAATATCTGAATTGAAATCCTAGGTCGATCAAAAAATCTTATTGCAATTGGCTAGGCATGATAAATACTAGTTCAGGTCGCTTGTTGGAAAGGTTTGCCACTACCTATTACTGTATGCGAAAAATATACGCGCGTTCAAAAAATCGCGATTTGCTTCGCATCCACAACAGTTTCTCGATTTTCTCTTGCTTATTTATTGCTTGTTTCCTATTTTTTGTCATATCTGTTGGTTCTTGTTGGTGTGGTGTGTTTTCTTCTACGTCTCCCCATACACGGGTATTCTGTAGCGTTCTATTGCTTGGATATCGAAGCCAGATGCAAATCCAGTTCTACCGGTTAATTAAATCGAGTATAGATGCGGGTTCAGTAGCTGAATATGTGCGGAACAAAGGAAGATATCAGGACGCGAAAAGTATCTTTTCGCGTTCATTATCTTTACTACAACGTAGGTCAAGTAAATATACTAGATACTTGACCAGTCAAGAGCCTGACGGGCCCAGTCTGGCTGAGAGTCTATATTTGATCTGGTTAGTATGTGGGAAACAGCTAGCTTATTCAACAAGCACGACGACTATTATGGACTTTTATCTTTTATAGACACGTATCGTCATTTGGTTTACGACTAAGTACTGGGTAGGTTTCCTCTGCGCTGCAGCCGTTTTTTTTCTGTAGATGTTTCGATGACTCTCAGAAGCCATATATGCGAGTTTCAATACGTTGTGCGGTAGTAGTCGGATGTCTAAATTTCCCGTTTCGGGTTTGGCATTTTACCTGGAAGAAAGAAACACGATGGGAGAATTCGTAATTCGAGACGAGATTTCCGTGTTAGATTCGTTGTGATACTTTCATTTCTAGTTAAGATTGATCAGGACATCATTCTGAAAATGATCTTTTATTTCCGAACTGTAGTTGCATTTGGACAAGAGCACAAATGGGTTCTCGCTCCAAGTTGGCATTTATAAAGAAAAACAACTTTTAAGTAATGTATTTAATAACATGAATATGTCGTACACTGAAAGAAAAATCTTGGTGAAATCAACAATTTTCCTTAGTTGTTTTTGCGTCAACTACGGGCTATAGTTAAAACAACCATAAAAAGATAGTTGATTACTTTTATGCACCATGACGCGTGGTTGATAAACAACGGCCGTGGTGCAAATAAAGTAAGCAACCACAAACAATGGTATTCCAACAATGTACATAGTACGAAATAACTATAGCCCATTTTGGTGTGTTCTGGCAGGGTTAGCTCTAGAAACGTACAACCCGGGCATTTGTCCGGGGTGGTAAACGTAAAGGGTTTAATAGAATCCTACTGTTTTCCAAAAGACTAAAAAAAATATTTGCAGCCCATACTTCTTAATGTTTTTCAAAACAGCCATATAAAAACGGCACAGATAATTAAGTAAGAAAAAATGCTAGGTCAGAGCATACGCACTGTATGCGCTCACTGCTTCGGCGCTGCACTGCACCGCAATGCGTGTCCTTTACATGCATACATTAATTGCACAAAAGGCGTCATACAGCGTAATATAAAGGCTTCACAGCATAACATGAATATGAATTATATCGAACAGCAAACCGAACACAATTTTGCCATGTAGCATATGAAACTTCTATGATAGAATAGGAGTATGAGTATGAGGAGTATGAAAAATCAACAGTTTTCCTTAGTTGTTTTTGCATCAACTAGGGCTATAGTTAAAACAACCATAAGAAAGTTGTTGATTACTTTTATGCACCATGACGCGTGGTTGATAAACAATTTCATTCGGAGCATGAAAAACGTCCGAATGTTGAAACCATTCTACTTTGCGTAGAATAATTCCAAAGACGTTGCTCACTGAATTACGTTTGTTGAAATCAACTATTGCAAAGTAGTTTAAGTACCATAAAAACTGTTGATAATTCGAAACGTTGAAGTTTTGAGTGAATTGATGAATATTTTTCTATTGATCAACTAATTTTCGTGGTTATGAAACAATTAAAACAGTTGATTTCATGTACATATTTTTTGTACAACCAGAGCCAACTACTTTTATACCGTTAAATTAACTATATTAACATAGTAAAAATAACTATTTTCCGTAGTTCGTTTAACGATTTTGAATGAATCGTTGCAATACTATTAAAAATAGTTGAACCAACCAAGAGTTTTTCTTTCAGTGTATATATTTTTTAAACATTATAATTAACTAATTTATTTATATTTATAATGGCAGGGAAATCAGTTGTGATAATTAAATGTATTCTCCAATTTATTACAATTATAACAATTTTTGGTTCAGAAAAATAAATTTCCCGATCTGTTGACACTGCGCGATATCGATACCAGGATGTTGGATGAACTCAAGTTGCTTTGTAGAAACATAGGATAGATAGGTTCCATGAGAAGTTATATTGCAAGCTAAATCGGAGGTATCATCGCTTACAATGATCGAAGGATTAATAAAATGTTCTTTGCTTTTGTCTTGTCTGATTCATTTCAAACTAAACTATTGAATTCTCTTCTGTCATACCCTCTGGACAGTAACGTAAGCGTTCATTCGATCTAACTGGCTACACAGCAGGACTTTTTACCTTGTATACGAGTTCCACTACGAAGACGGAATACGGAATCATACCACGATAACTGCCTTGAGAAAATCAGTGCTTCCAAAACCAGGATGCCATGGTGGACCAGAAAGCTATAAAAACTCAGAAGAGCAGCAAGAAGAGTGTTCAACTGGGCCAAAACTACATCAAACAGAGAGGCCTATAAAAAAATCTCTGTGAATACAGCAAAGAGCTAAGGAAATCCAAAAGAAAGGCATTGAATGCCTTCTGAGATAGTCTCAATAGCATTCTAATGCCATTAATGGCATATAGGACTAGTAAGGACACCATACGAAGGACTGACAGCCACCTTTGGAGATACACTTGAAGTGATGCTTAGAGCACTCTTTCCAGGGTTCAAAATTAGGTGCAGCGGTGAGGCTGAAGAAGAAGAGGAAGGCCCTGATCGAACACATTACTCACCTCTGATTAAACAATTCATCACATACCCTTTAACTCACCAGGACCAGACTGCTACAAAGAGCTACGGATAAATTAAGAACCATTCTGGTAAACCTAGAGCGAGCTTTTGTGGCAACAAACCGACCGGCCTCCCAAGATCATGCAAGCCATTAGCTTCATATCTTTCATATTGAAGACCATGGAGAAACTGACTGACTTATAAATAAGGAGTGATTTTCTGGTAAATATACCACTTAACAATTTTGAATTTGCCTACCACAAGAGCAAACCAAATGTATCAGCTACACATAAGCTGGTACGAATAAAAGAAAAGGTATTGGATACCAAGGAAATCATACTATGCACCATCATGGACATAGAAGGAGCCTTTGACAATGCAGGCCACGACTCACTGAACCACGCTCTCCAGAGTGAAAAATGCTCCTATAGAAGCAGCAAAATGGCTGAATAAAATACTGAGGTATCGAGGTGTGTTTGCGGAACTGGCTGAGGTGACGCTAAGGGCGGACACTAGAAGGGGATGTCTAGAAGGAGTGATTTTATCCTCCCTGTTATGGTCTCTACTAGTTGATAGTCTTCTCGTGACCCTCAATAGTAAAGGAGTAACTACTCTCGGCTACGCGGACGACATCACGGTAATAATAAGATGCTATAAATATTAGGGGCATAGTCGTATGTCTGCAGGTAGAAGTAAAATATTTAAAATTCCACCTAGATAGGAAACTCACTTGGGGCAATCATTTCAGCAAAACGGTACTGAAGGCCACTACGACATTCTGGGCGACAAAACAAATGATTAGACACAATCGTGGACTACCTCCAAGATAGACACCATGGGTATAAGACCTATCATTTTGTATGGAGCTGTAGTGTAGTGGAAGAAAACTAGATAAAAAACTGCTGTTAATAGGCTCACCAAGCTTCAAAGGATGACCGGTTTGCTGATTACAGGAGCAATGAGCTCCAACCCAACGGCAGGATTGGAGGTCTTTCTAAACCTAGAACCGCTACAGCTCAAAATTCAGTGAAACGGGCTACCATCTCAAAATCCTGGAGGACATCAGACCCATAATGGAAATGTTGAGCTTCAGCGATCAATAGAGATGGGCAAAATAGCTCTTAGCTCACCACTCATGACTCTTTTCTACAGTGTTGCGCCATACTCTCAGAATACTTTTGGCTGCACATTTCACTAAGTTTAGTCAAACGAGAGCTTTCGTTCGCAGACTATGCTTTGCTTTTTTCAAGCGCTGCACTGTAAAAGTGAGTGGTGAGTGGTGAGCTATGAGCGATTTTGCCCATCTCTAGCGATCAAATAAAGATCAAAGCAGCCTTCAAGAAGAGATTCAAGTTCAAAATTCCATCAAAGAACAAATGGAAGGATTACCCATCCTTCGTCGTACAAAGAAGCGCAAATATGGTATACGGATGGTTAACACATTGATTGTGGACTAGAAGCAGAGCTGGTAGGTCCCAAGTGCAAACTGCATTTGCCTCATCCAAAGGAGTCCATTATCTATCAAGCGGAACTATCTGGCATATTTAGAGTCTCATATACCAATTTTGAGTCAAGTTCCTAGATTTCTGGCACAAATTCATAACATTTTCGAGTCTAATTAATATTTTTTCAAATCAAATTCATGAATTTTCGATACCGATTCATAATTTTTCGAGTGTAATTCATAATTTTTTTTAAGTTAAATTCATACTTTTTTCGAATCAAACTTTTTAAATTCAAATTCATAGTTTTTGTAAGACAAATTCATAATTTTCACAAGCGAAATTTATATTTTTTTCTAGTTAAATTCATGTATTCGCAAGGTAGGTTCATATTTTGCGCATCGAGTTCATAAATTATGATCTTGACGTGCACAAATTATAATTCGCTTTGAAAAAACTACGAATTTGATTCGAAAAAATTACGAATTATATTTGTGAAATTTATGAGTTTGGCTTACTAAAATTATGAATTTGATACAAAAAATTATGAATTTGACTAAAAAAAATTATGAATTTAACTCGAAAGCTTATGAATTGGTGTCGAAAATTTACGAATTTGATTTGAAACAATTTGTATACTCGAAAATATTATGAATTTGTACCAAAAATCTATGAATTTGTTTCGAAAATGGTATATATAATAAAGGTAATGAACACTAAAGGGTCAGAATTAAGATCTTATCAGATAGTCAAGAGGTTCTCAAAGCTATCAATTGCGATGCGATCATATAAATTCTGCTAAACTGTTAGAGGTGATAGAGGTCCTAAATGAAAAAGGGACACAGGACAGGCTCGAGTTGATGTGGATCCCTGGCCATGTGAAGTACCAAGGAAATGATGAAGCTGATACCAAAGCCACAGAAGGATCAAGAATATGCTTCAAAGGCGCTTCTCCGTATTGGGGCTTTACAAAGGCAGTCACGGACATAGAAATTAAAAAAAAAAGCAAGAAAAATATCGAAAGCCACTGGCTTAGTCTTGAGGGTTTGAGACACTCAAAAAAATAACTTGCCTTCGATAACACAAGAGCAAAAGAGTTGACAGACCATCCTCCTTGCAAAGTATCTTCAAAAAATATCTCCACAGAATAGGGAAGGAGGAGAACGACTGCTGCAGATACTGTGGAGAGCCGACAGAGAGTGTACAACTTCTTCTCGAGACGAAAATTAGAGCTCATTGGCTCTGCTGTTCCTTCCATCAGGGACATAGCAAATGTCTCGTCAAGGAACAAGTTCAGGTTCATAAGAAACCTTGATATCCTTTATGAAATAAGGCAGAGAAGGCACAATTGACCCAGTAGGTCGCAGTCATAGGAGTCTTCTGAACTCACTCCATGTTATCAATCAATCAATCAAGTGTTCGGGTAGGACTTTGCCTTTATTCACTTTTATTCGCCTCTAAACCATTACGCTACCAAAAAACGCAAAGCTTCGGCAGTTCATTACGCCGCAGTAACTGCTTTGATCTTGAAGTGAAAATAAATAACAAATGATTCAGTGAGGTTATTAATTTGTGATCATGGTTCTCTTCTTGTCTATAAATAAGGATAGACAACGTATATCGGCTCTAAACAGAGAATGTTTGATACGGGAATATATATTCTGCAAACGATTAAGATTCGAAAATCTTGATATTTTTGAGGACGGTAGCCCTTAAAAACTTTCCACCCTATAACTTCCAATGTTGTAATCGAATCGAAGCGAAATTTACGGGGTGGATTGGCCTTAACGTGAAGTAGGCTTGGTGTGTTTTCGGAAGTGGTTTTTAGCAAAGAGTTGCCAACACCAAGCATTTTTGTTAATTTCATACCAACATACCATTAAATTTTCACATGATAAATATCTACAATAGTCGCGTTTTTGCGCCTCTATCGACAGCTTAAGATAGTAGCGCTGAAAACAATCCTGTTCCAGTTGTTGCTTTAATACTACTATTCTAATCTGCTCTCGATAGACGCGCAAAAAAATGTGGCTAATGAAAACAAGTATTTTCCAAGTTTTGAAATTTTTTTCTTCAACAACCCCAAAAATCTTTCTATTCCTGTAACTCCAGATTTAACTATCGGATAAAAACGAAATCACAGAGTGTGCTTATCTTGACGTGAGCCAATCGTGATAGACTTTGGTATGCACTGGTAATAAAGGGTTGGCAGCACTGAGCATTTTCATAATTTTGTACCAGGAGATCCTGCCATAAAATGTTCATATGATAAACCTCCTATACTGAAATGAATAGTTCTACTTAATACTACTAAATACTTTTACTTTCCTTAATTTTGAAACTCATGCGAGTGACAACCACGAAAACTTTGAATGCAAATAATGGATTCCTGTAGAAAATCGGTAGCGGGGTGGAGTTTTTTTTTTGCGAACAAAGTGGTAATATAGAGCATTGTTAAGAAGAAATGAAATTGCATTCTGCAGAAATAAATTTAAAGGATAAATGGGTTAATTCCTTAAAATTTTAATGCAAAAAGTATTAGTAAAAGTAATATCCGTCATTAATTTGTCCAAGAATTCTTTGCAAATATTAGCAAATCAGGTCGCATTTGAGATAAAAATAGCTAGAAAATTGCTCAAAAGTTAAAAGCAATATTTTTCACCTGGATGAAAATAAAGAAAGAAAAATCTTTAATGTGCGATAGTTAGTAAGGGAGGTGTCATATGGGGGCATGTGAACCAATTTTTACACCTAAAGGAATCAAGTGGTATACCCTAAGGAACCTTGTTCTGAATCATCCTGTATAGGCTTGCTCATGAATGAAAATTAGTGTTAAAATCTATGTTATAATAATAATAATAACTTTATTGAATTCGTTTAGGTGTTGTCTGGTGCAATATCTTAAGGTTAGTGTTTAGACAAAGTCTTTACATCTAAATTTTAGTTAGCTTTTTTTCAGAAAGTTTTCTTGCGAGGTGCTTCGTATAGTAATATAGGAAAAACAAGCTTAAAACCGAATGTTGTGCTTAACCTAAAACTAAGATTCATGACTTAAACCAACTGCGTATACAGTAACTGTCGTTATAAATTAACGATCAGAGATGCAACCAGAGGATTATTGGATGTTGCGCATTCGTTGAGAAATGTTTGGGTCAAGTGTTTAGAGATATCCAGTACTTTCTTGAGCTTTGCTGCAGCCGATTAGTTGAGTAATAAAATGGTTTGATAGCAATAATTTTTTAACATTTGTTTTGTAATATTTGCAGACTTTTGATATGTGATATTGCACAATTACTCCATACAAGACACCCATAGAGAATTATTGGCTGCATTGCACACTTAAAAACAAGCAGTTTGTTGGTAAGAGCCTGGATTTCCTATTAATAAGCGGCTAGGAGTAGTAAATTTTCTTCAACATTTTCGACTTTATTGCTTCGACATGGGCGTGAAAAGTTAGTTTCTGATCGAATTGGATGCCCAGATATTTAATGTCTTTTCCCAGGAAATGGTGGATCTCAGGATATTTACCTGGCGATTCGGCAAGTGTCATAATGCTCACTTTTTAGTGAAATATATTGCCTGAGTCTTATCGGAATTAATTTTTACTTTCCATTTGATGCAGAAATTATAAATAATTGAAAGCTGTTGTTGCAAGGTGTTAATTATCACATCTGGACACTGACCACTAGCAAATATGGCGGTGTCGTCTGCGTACATGACGATGTGGTATTGCGGTGCTTTTTCTAAGTCGGACATATAAATGTTGTAGAGAGTCGGGTTTAACACTGACCCCTGAGGAACTCCGGTTGATAAATACGTATTTATCGGAGAAGGCTTTGGATTTAACTGAGAAGGTCCTGGCCGAAAGAAAGGATTGGATAATCTTGCATAAGTAAACAGGAACAGAAGATTTTATACGCTTATATATGAGTCCGTCATGCCAGACAGTGTCGAATGCTTTCTCGATGTGTAATGCAACTTATCCTGTAGATCTTTTATCATTGAAGTTATTTTGTACATGTTTCAATACTCTGCACAGTTGATGCGTTGTCGAAAGCTTGGGTTGAAAACCGAATTGAAAATCAGGTATTGCTGCAGACGACTCTATGGATAATTGGATTCTGGAGAGCATAATTCTCTCAAAATCTATGTTAATCCATAATATCACTTTTGATTAATGCTACAAAGCTTTAATAGCTTCTGATTAACCGTTAAGTGCATATGTGCAGCTGTATACTGTCGCAAGCCTGCATGCACTTCATGTCGTCCCTCAATGCAACCAACTGTTCAAATGAAACAACCCCACTCACTGAAATGCCATCATTTTTCATTATCGTGATTTTCTACCTTCTCCATCTATCTGTCTTCAAGATGTTCAGAAGTAAATAACTTACTTCTTGTGAAGCGTGCCTATACATCAGTCGCCCCCGCAATGACCGACAACTCCCCTTAAAATTAACTGAAAAGACCTCGTTAGCACAATCGTGTCCACTACAATATTGCATTTTGAGTTAAATACAAGTACGTGACCATAAAACTGTCCGTATCAAGTTCAAGGTTTTTCCGCAGCCGTGCTTGGAGTCATAAAATGATTAATTAGACACGCCTGAAGGAAAAAATACAAGCCCAGCGAATCGAGAAGCTCAAAATAGATTTCGTTACCTGACGCAACGTCACGATGGATGAGATGAGATTAAATCGTTTTATCTGTCTAATCGATGGCACTTTTCGTGTTGGACGGTAGGAGAAAAAAAATCGCTTGATACAATTGTTACCGGGTGTTCGGATCGATATCGGTCTACTGCTTGTACTATGATAAGTGTGTGGAGCTCGCGCATTTATAGCTGAAAATTTAGCCGAGCAATAGTAATCTGCAGATCCGCTAGCAGTTGAATCAATTTCAGTAGAAGATGGAAATGGGCTTGTACACATCACACCAAGAGATCACACTTGATTGTAAGTTGGAAAAGAAATTCAGCTGTTAATATATATTTATGATCAGGTAACGTGCATGTACTTTTCAAATCTTGTAGTTGTTTCTAAGTTAAAATATATTTTCTTTATTTCCTAGAGGACAATTTTATTTCCGGACTCGTTTTTCAGACTAATATTCATTCTAAGTCCGACTCTCGTCCGCGAAGACTTTAAATTCTCATCACAACTATTTTGCCAGCGTTCTTGCTAACCGGCAACATCGCGCAACAGACAGTCCTATGATGTAAGCCGATCTTCGCAGTCAAGATCGAGTCGAACGTCATCGCGTGCCCATTCTACTGTCCGAGACTAGAGGTCATGCGTAGTATCTGTTCGCTAGCGCGGCGATTGTGATGCTGCGGCCGCTGTTGTCACTGGACCACTTCACTGGTCAATTCAAGCAGCACAGCAGTCTCCAGTTTGTCATCGCTAGATTGTTGTTCAATCGAGTCTAGGAACATTCCCAGCTCTGGCACTGACGACGGCGACAACGACAACGACTTGATCTATCTTGCAAAAAAACATGCTTCGAGTGCTCCACTCTACCGGCGAAAATCTTTAGTCCGTATCTTTTACCGGCATTCTCCTGCTTCGTGCTTGCTAGCCGCTCTGCTGCTGGACTCCCTGCTTCCTGACCACTTGAACCAAAACAACATTTTCGAGGCGCGGTGTGTTCTGCGCAGAGTAGGCTAACACGGTTATGGATGGGCGGGGGTGGGTGATGGTAGCACTGAAGAGCCAAGTTCGATTTGAGAGCGTGCGGTGTAGTAGTATATGTGCTTATAATGGCTGACTTGGTCAACTGACCACTCTTGTACTGGTAACGCAGACCGGTCTATGGTGGCCTGGCCCAGCTTCGAAGCGGGACACGGTTCATTTAATCGTATATTCGTATTCTTAATCAGAGAACAAGTTGTCTGTGAATGAAAGTCAACATTCTTCCCTGATCAGCAGTAGCAATGGTCATCGACACACTGGGGCTTGAAATTCCGTGGGATTTCGTGGTGTTGCTGGATCGAAGCTCATTCGATGCACTATTCTATCTTTTCTGCTCATGCTAACGTGATTTCGGTGTTGGACAGTAGGTGCTAAATGGCGTTTGATAGAAACAAATTGATGATTAAATATTTTGGAGAGAATATTTGGAGAGAATTTGAAACGATGGGATTGAAGTTCTTTTTGTCAAAAACTAGACAAACTTACTGGCGTTCCCGCAATCTATAAGAGTATACTGCGTGTTGGTGCAGATGATTTTCAATTTGAGCGAGAAAAATATGTCATGTTTACTGTTGCGTATGGCATGCATAAATGTTCATTACCTCATATAAAACCTCATAGATGAAGCTGAAGTCAGCTATTTAGCGAAGCAGGCTAACCCAATAGTGCAGAGGGTCGCTTTAATAGAGGCACGGGAAAGAATAGTGCGGAAGTTTACGCGGCAACGCAAGATCCGGATCGACTTGCAGGATACGCAAAGGACAGTCGTAATACGCTGAATTAAGCGTCTTGGGTAGGCGAATGTTGCTAGGAACTACAAGTAACCACATAGAGCCACTTTTTGCTACAAATGCGGGGCAGAGGGCCACAAAGCGAAGACTTGCACCGCAAAGGAGAGCTGCGTTGTGTGTGTGGGAAAAGGTGTCAACAAAGATGTCCTAAGATATGGACCTAGATGAAGACGCTGCAGAGTCTACAAGCAAGAGTTAGAAAAGGTTAAACAACTATCCACTGACCGGCGTTTGTCAAGCGAATTCGAGCAGGATTAAAACTACCAATGACCTCTTTAACAGCTGCCATACGGAAACAACATACTAACAGATAGGGAGTTTAATTCTTGGTACTCGAACAATCTTGGTATAATAGCCACATGGGTGCTACATTCGAGGAGGTTGAGCGTGGTTAGTGACGGCCAAGGAGCAAGCTTTTTATGGGTTGGCAATGGAGGAACCATTTTCTTCAGTCGCTATTTCACATCAAACGAAGTAACATGGGCGGGGGCATTGAATAAACAGACGGACAGCTCGAAACTAGCCCAAGTGTAAAAAGTCGGAGCACTCGGAGTCGTAATCGTACTGTCTCAGAAACAGCTATATTTGCTATCGCTGAAGAAAATCCGATCGACCTTATTGCTAGAAGAGTCTAGAAGAAAGATCACGCATTATCCAGAACTATTCCGCAGTGCATACGACTATTTTCGCTATTTTTATCTATTTTATTTATTTATTCACGGAAATAAAATCAATTTCATACATATGTTTATAGCTTAACTATCTAAATAAAAAATGATAATAAAAATAAAAGACAAGATAAAAAAAAAATTTAGTGGCTGTTATAGAATCCAATAAAAAAAAGCTTATGATAACGATATCAACTAATAAACTAGTGGTAACAGCATTGAAAACTGAACGATACTAAATCAATGCTATATCTAATTTATCCATGGAAAAAAGTGCGCAACTCATGTTCAATGGTATTTATAGAATCATTAAAGAAATCAACCCGATTGCTCAAAATATTGCCCGTGATTTGGAGTCTCATAAGAGAATTCTGGTGAAAATTTGACCTAAAGTTATCCACAATGAATATATCGTTTGATCTAGTTTGCCTGGAGGGAACCCGAAATCGCAATAGGCCAAGGTGATAAGAGGAATCCAAATTGCCATTAATTAAATTATATAAGAATATGACATCATGGCATGCCCGACGAGCCTGAAGCGACGTAATGTTTAGCAACTCCATGATCACAGAATGTGCAAATTCGCTGCTGACACAATAGTAGAAACTATGCTGCTAGAAGAAGCAAGATATCCGAAAATTGCTGGTTCCTCAACTGTTTGATTTTTTTTCTAACAAGCGGAAATTATTTAGAGCTTTTGGTTATTTGAAGGATTTTTCCCGTAGCTATTGGGTTGCCCGCATATTAATAAAAAATCACACAGACTTACTCCTTATAATTACCTAGTATAGCAACAACACGGTAATCCTATCGTCTACACCCGTAATGGCAAGACGCAATGTTCCCCAGGGAAATAATATGGATAAATAAAGCAGCAGCATTCAAGCAAACGGCAAATAACTCTAACATGTCATCGGAATAGGGAGGATCCCCCAGTAAAAACTTGGTTTTTATTGTTAATTTATGGTCATTTTAGACTTTCGCTGCGAAAAAAATCCAAGTGAAGGTTTTTCAACGGAATTATCTTTTGTTGTGGCATCAGAAACTCTAATTTTTGCTAGTCTATAATTGGATTTGTATCTGTTGATTTTGAACAATAAATAAACAGAACAACATATGCTGCGAATGAGCCAATAAATATGTACTTACTGCAAGGTATTCCATAGCATGAGCAAATACTTATTCCCCACGATTTCCGGATCGTCCTAGAAAAACGACATTATCAAGGCTCTCTCATCCTTCAGATTCTACTTAGTCAACATATCATTGTTTTGATATATACCTATATTATTGCAGGCTAATTTCACTTTTGGTCAAGTATTAGTAGTATTAGTTTGTCCGTTTTTCAATTTACTCATTTCACTTATTTAGTTATATCATTAATAATTTCACATCAGCTTGATCAATATATTTTATTTAATTTAAGTGGTTTGGATGATTGAAATAAATTAACAATCAAAAAGTTAACTTTGTTTGGAATAGGCCGTCATTTACAATCAAACTTCTTCTCACAGATTTTTTCTCTTTAGCACGTTTCAATGTTTTATATTAGCTATACAAAAAATAACTGTTGGTTCTTTGATCATCTTCCAAAATACAAAGAAGAAAGACTGGGTGTTTTATCGACATTGAGTAAAAAAATATTTAATACATTCTTCCTATAAAGACCCTAGGGATTGTGGTTTTTGAGCAAGCCAAAGATCTGATACCTATTCTTGTTTCTGTTTTGCATCGAGGGAAATATTAAATTTTTAGGGAACGGATAGTAGGTACAGGACTTGGTTAAATTATTGTTTTATTTTTAAAAAATCCTCAGCTTCCTATTTGACAGATCTTACATTGAAATTTTAATCCCAGAGAATGTCTTCTTCTCTTTTTCATCATGCTATTTTTTACCCTTCTACATTCTCATTTTGCCTTACATATTAACTAAATATGTACAGTTGACAGTTACAGTGAAGAACCTCTAAAAAAGGGTCTTCCAAAAGCCATTCACAGAGCAAGGCTCGTAGTATTTAAGAAATTTATCGAAAAATTTGACTGATTCTCCGGAGCATCGATAAAATGAGTGTTTACAACCTTCCCACAGTTTCCCATGAAACTACTTAATAGTTCATTTTGTGATGATTTACCAAGAGTAACTGATTAAACAAAAATATAAAAGGATAATCCAACTAGGGCATTGACAAGTGTACCGTTGTTTCGTACACGCGTAAAATTAATCCGTTGAGCTTTGAATACTCTTTGAATAGTATTGCCTTAAGGTATTCTGACAAAGTACTCGATTTAGGAGTACTTCTAAACAATTCTTTTACTTTTGACGATCATATTAACGCCATCTTATCAAAAGCTTCATCTACCTTGGGTTTTGTGAGGAGGCGATCCAAAGAGTTTCATGACATACATCTTACTAAGATTCTTTTTTGTGCGTTAGTAAGACCAATACTTGAATATGCGTGTATAGTTTGGGCGCCTTATCAGCAGGTTTATGTGGACCGTATCGAGTCCATTCAGAAAAAATTTCTTCGGTTTTGTTTGCGTGAATTTGCTTGGTCAGATCCTCTTCACTTGCCTCCTTACATTAATCGACTTAACTTACTGGCCATGAATACACTTAATAAGAGACGAGAAAATTTCAAAACTATCTTTGCTGCTAAGATCCTCATGGGTAACATTTCATGTGAAAAACTTTTAGGTTTATTTGGCCTCAATACCAAGGGTCAGAGAATGAGACAAGTCAACATTTTATCTGTCCCTGCCTATCGGACCAACTACGCCTTTAATGAGCCCGTTTCGTGCATCAAAAGAAATTTCAACGATGATTATCATCAATTTGATTTTAATTTATCTGTATCATCTTTGAAAAAGAGCTTAGCCAAAAACAGTCCATTTTGACTGATTTATTGTAAGTCTTAAATCTGTAAATACTACTAGTCTGTATTAGACGAAATTCTTTGAAAATAAATAAATAAAAAAAAAAATAAATCCCGAGATTGAAATGGTAATCCCGAAATTCGGGATTAGAATTTTCGGGATCGCGAGATAGTCCCGAGATTTTGAAGGGAATTTAAACAGATATATTGGCTTATTCGTACTCAATTTAAACTTTAGTTCAAATTTCTATTCACAAATCCAGAAGTTAAGTTCATTATAATGCTAAATTTATGCACATACATATGTGCAAGTAAGACGTTAATCTATAATTGTATCTAAATTAATCTTACGATCTGATTTCTTCTTATCTTCTTGTCCAATAAAGCTCTTTATTTGGTCATGATAGTTAGTTATAAAATTAGTTAAAAACGAATTGAAATTTAATCAGCATAACGGATGTTACGATAATGTAATAAAAATACATTATTCTTTTTAGTTGTTTACATATCAATTTCAAAATAAAATTGCTTTTCAATGAAACAAGTGATAAGTAATAATATCGATTGGTTCAAACTGCTGATTCATTTTGAAAGTATGCTCTTAATAAACATAATTCGTCATGAGTTTCAAAATTTAAACTAGACCTGATTCTGCTGCACATATATCCAGCTGCTGAAAAAGATATTTCGGGTACACTTTTTGGTGGGATATTAAGCATGTAATCATACGCCAGGTGTAATTCATTATTACAACTGGCTTCTGCCTCCGTTTTCATAAAACAATATTTCTTTTAGTATTAAGTTCTGCTTTCTAATTCCCAAAATGGGCTGAGTTTTATCAATCCCGAAATCTCGGGAGTCCCGATAAAAAATTCGTGATCCCGAAAATGTCCAAAATGTGTCGGGATCCCGAAATCTCGGGATTGCATGCCCTAAATCCAACCAACCAGTTGATGAATTGAATGTATACACCTCAGAATTTATCGTTCGACGCCCGGTGCTGGCAAAAATGCCACAACACAGTGATCGATTAAAACTGGTGTACCAAGAACTGGTTACTACTGCATTCCTTGGCAAATGCAACGGAGACGCGCGCAGCGAAAGAAGCAAAAACAATACAACACTCGACAGGTATGTATGTAACCGTGTACGTGTCCGATCCACCTCTGATCGTATCGCGCTTCGAGTCGGGTATGGGTCACCACACCACACCACCACACAGAATAACGGACCTGGGCCACTACTTTTACTGTAAATTACTTCACGCACCACTGACAATCACTATGCTGAGTCTTATGTACTTACAGTCCTCGGACACGTAAATCGGTCGCCACTGGGTCGCTTCGGCATAGATACAGGTAACTCAGGCGACAATCGAAAGATTTTAGATACAAACCCTCATTAGCGACCACTGCTTGATAACGAAGCATCGGCGAAGTCATCAGACTTACCCACCGGTAGTTATAAATCGGGTGAGTCAAATGTCAACAATTATTCTCTTCCAGACATCATCACTATTTCTACTTAAGATCAGTTTCAATTGATTCGCTCACCTCTGACCGCTTCGTAATATCCCAAATCCAGAATGTCGACCTTGTGGTGGACTGCTTACACAGGTAACGAGAGAGGTAATCCACTTGATGAATGGTCACGGCTCAGAAACCCGTTCACGAACTGCGCCTGATGTTCGAGGAATTAAAACTGAACTTGGCACTTTCCCTCGATTCTTCCACCAAAAAACACTGAGCAATTCGAAGAATTTCTCTGGACTATCGGAAGCCCTCACAAAACTACCGAACAGCACAAACGCAACTGGCACAAAACTCGCGATTCTTTATTTATCTTTCTTCTTTTCTTTTTTTTCCAATTCGATCAAATATTCTCTTCTGATTTCGTTCCCGTTTTAGCAACTGGATTTTTCCTCTACACTCTCATACAATTTTGATATTTTCTACGGAAATCCGTTGGTTTGCGAATTTTCTGATTAGATTGTCACTCGCAACAAGTAAAAATATTGATTGATAGTGCAAGAAAACATTAAAAGACACTGATTTTCCAATATTATTTCTCAGATTCCCGACAAGACAAGCGCTTAGGCTACACGTATCACACGCTCAAACAACAACTCAACGACTGCGATGTGGTGATTGGTGTGGATCGCATTCTTGCGTTTTGGTTCACATTCAGCGAACGTATTCAGCTCAAGCCGAACTTGAAGGCGAAGATGGCAGTGCCGCTTTGTTAGATTGAGAAATCTAATTAGATTTTGGAAGCTTTGAGACCACGCTTACAGCCAGTACATAAACCATTAGTCGCTCAGGCTAGTGGTCTGTTTCAAATCGTTTCGATAGGTAGCTTTTCTATTTAGCTTGGTTTAAGTCTGTGGTTGAGTTCAGTGAATGTAAAACTATTAATAATTCTGGAAATTTTTTTTTAATTTTTTTGTTTTTTTTTCTTGATTCAATATTTACATATTTAGCGGTTTTCGTTTTATTTTGTTTTTTTAGATTCTTACCGTGACCGAAATTGTAATATTTTCGTTATCAAAACAGATAATGAATCGAAAATATTAAATTAAAGTTTAGTTATTTTCGCCGAAGATATCGATTTTTTTCTTGTTCAAGAGCAATTTAATAAATTGCTCTTTTTCTACGGATAGATTTGATTTTCACTATCGATTATCATAGAGGGTCAAAAATATGTTGTATGCTTTTAATCGGTAGATCAATAATTTGAATGCTTTTAATCGGTTGAAATCAATATGGTTTATTAAAATGTATTATATGTTTTAAAAAAAATTTATTTCTGAAAAATATTTTTGTGCTCTATCTTTAAAATACGTTTCGTGGATTCGATATTCTCCGCATTCGCGAAATAAAACAGATTTCTTTTACACCACTAATTATACTTTTATTTACACACATAATTCTAAACACTAAATCGCTTACACTTTTTTGATCGCACTATTACAATATCGCGTTACAATTTCACACTATATCGCTTTTCAAAAACTTCCGCGCCCGGATACACTTAATTCGTATTCCACTGTATAGGTCTGTTCGCGTACCTGAATCTATTATGATATATTAAAATAGATTCGCAGTAAGTCGTTTTTGTACTCTTGCTGCAAGCCAAATTTTGCAGCAAAAAGAAGCCAGCTGCCAAATTCTGTTACTGCTGCAGTTTGCTGAAGTACGCGAACAGACCTTATGAGACTTTCACTGTGTACAAAATATCGTTGTGTATGTGGGTGTTTGCTGATCTCACCGCTAGAGGCCGAATTGTAATAACGAGAATCTGCCGGGGATTAGCATCTCACCGCCAGACGTCGTGGGATTCTACATAGGAATCCGGGTGCTGTCAAGGCCATTAAACACTTTCTCTGTATTTGCAATGTATTTAGATTAGTTGTATCTCAATAATAAATAAAGTTTTGTGTTAGCCGCGTGTACCATTTGCTACGTGTACTCACTATCGCTGTGTACTAACTAACTTCGAAGACCTTTCGCGGCGGTATTTATACTCGTGAGGTTGTGGGGACCACAAGGTTGGACACAGTGTCGCGGTACCAACATTACCTACGCTGCATAACCATCGTCAGTACTTAGAATTACAACTTCATCTTCATCAGCCGACCGACGAGGTCGTGCCGTGAGCGCACTCATCATGTCTATCCTGTCATTTAAGTTTGTAGTAATAAATTGTTTCTTTAGTTAAGTATTAGTTCCGTGTTTAATTTATCCGATAATCAGTAACCTATGCGCTACATTGGTGACCCCGTATTGTGAACGAGGCTCGACACCCATCGCCTCGGCAGAAACATCGACACCCTACCACGAGGCATGCCGACGGTCGCCTCGGCAGCCGCAACTCGCTGCTACGAAGCCCGACAGCTGTCGCCTCGGCAGCCGCATCGACTCGCTGCCACGAGGAGCAACACCGTCGTATCGGAAATTTCGCCTCAGCAACTTGCGCAGCAACAGATCGCCACCACGGCGCGCTATTTGTCGCAACAGCGTGATGTTACACCGCAGCCCATAGTGCTGCCCACAGGGCCCCCTACGGAAGATCAGCCGCTATCGACACGGCAACATGCATCGCTCCGAATATCAGTGCAAGCACTTGAGGGGGAGTGCTGTGGGGACCACAAGGTTGGACACAGTGTCGCGGTACCAACATTACCCACACTGCATAGCCATCGTCAGTACTTAGAATTACAATTTCATTTTCATCAGCCGACCGACGAGGTCGTGACGTGAGCGCGCTCATCATTTCTATCCTGTCATTTAAGTTTGTAGTAATAAATTGTTTCTTTAGTTAAGTATTAGTTCCGTCCGTGTTTACTTTATCCGATAATCAGTAGCCTATGCGCTACAAGGTGAATTGTTACATGTGTCTAGACTATTCTGGATTTGTGTCTTGAAGGTTCTTGATCTGACTTTGGAAAGGCTATTGTGAATTTCCATTGTCATATGAGATCTGATTATGGTTTGGGTTCTGGAATGTTCCGATTTTGCTTCTAAAAGGCTCTATCCTGCGTTTTATCTATAAATTGTTTTCGTTGTTTGAAACACATCTTTTAAATACATGTATGAGATACATGTCGAGATATTTCTCGTTGTTTCTAGCTATTTATGGCGCTCTTACAACGATATATGTTTTGTTTAGCGTGCGTGCAACAATATCATAAATGTATACGTTGATTCTTTGTTGCCAGGAGCAGCAAAACCACGCGATCCAGAATTATGGCAATAAATTCAACCTCGTCGATTGTTGGAGGCCTAGCTGTTTTATCGGCGGGAGTTAGAGGGAATATGACGATTGAGTCAGAATCACAAGCTTCCAGCGGAACATTAGTTTTGTCCGCCTTTGTTTTGAATCATCATTTCACGCATTCAACGTAATGGTTAAATAGTGCCTCATCTGGGCTCTGAATAATGCCAGCAAAAGAGATAGAGTTATCAATTGAAAAATCGGCCCTAGGTTTGAATAATAGTGAAAGGACTCTGGATCAACAGATTCAAAGGGGTCAATCAATCATTGAAAAGGTCAACCATTTTTTTAGGAGATGCATCTGATGTAGATTCAGACGCATAATCAACTTGTGCTGATTGGGGTAAATTATGGTACTACCTCTGTGTTGTGACTCTGTCTAGATCTCCTTACTTTGGGTACAGAGGAGAGTGGTGAGCCAGCTATTGTGTCTGGGGAGGATACAACTGCTTACACCTGAAGACCAGGATATAGCACGAATCTCCATTCCTAGAAAATACATCATATATGTCCTTGTTCTACACAATTTTTGTGACAGGGATAACATGGTGATTGCTGCGGAAATCGATCGGAGGACATGCTGGTTTGTTTCCTGCTATATGGCGCACGATCATGGTGCAAATCCTTGTTATGGCTTCATCAAGAAAGTATTGCGTGATTTTTATTCTAGCAGCTGAGTCTAATGCTCACCATGAGGTGTGAGGTAGCTTCAACATTAATGGCCCTGTTCCGGTACTTTTTGAGCAATTGACAGTGAAAAGTTCTTGCTTACCCCTAATTGGAGGGAGGCTCTCGACGTCACCTTAGTTAGTTGCCCATCCACTCAATTTCTGAATGGATGACGAGTCATCGAGGAATGTTTATTCTCTGATTACAGGTACATATCCTTTAATATGGTTGGCCTTAGCTCAACGGAGCAGGTAGTCTTAATTAATAAGAAAAGAAGGGACTCAACGAATTGCCAATCCCTGCTCGGATCCTCATTAGAGCCGTTCCCTACTAAAGAGCATGCATACATTCAAGCATATATAACATTCGTTTGACGGAGCGGCTTTGTGGTAGTGACCTCAACTAGCACTTTAATGGTGTGAGTGTGTCAATTGAGACAGGCGACAATTAATATGCTCAAAATGCCCTGCATTTTATGGGATCAGGAAACCGTAATAAAATGATCAGAGAAGGTGGAATTCTTATACAATTCGTTCATTTAGATACCCGCTGAAAAACTAGTGTATGGATCACTTTTCAAGTGTAGATCTGAGAAAGTTTATTCAGAATTGGAAACAGAATACTACAGAAAACTTTGAGGATTTGTATCTTATGTCTCATGCCCATAAGACCACCTTAAATGAATGATGATAATCCTACTGAAAGAGTGAAACGCAGTCTAGCGCTTCAGCTACTTTGCGACCTACTGAATTTCCATCTTGCGTCTGATTGATTGCTCTAATAAGTGATCTTAAAAGTCACGAAACACAATGTGAAGCTCAAAAAGTGTAGCACCTGAAAGAATAATAAGAAGGACCGATGTCCAGCAGAGAGCCTACCAAGCGGTTTGGATGGCGAGGACCATCAACAAGGGCAAGAAAGATGCCCTAGAAATGGCCGTGAAGGCTTCTCGTCCGCATTAACGGAGTACCCTTCTACCCCGACGGCTGGGCTGGGTAGCGAAACAATTGGGTGGATATGCTCCAAAAAAACCAGGACTGCTACGCATGATTTCATCCGTCAAGAAACAAATACTAGCCACAATATAAAAAAAAACCTAGCGCATCAGAACCGCTAGAAACACTAATGGTCGAAGAACAGTAGAGAATTTGTGCAGATTTTCAGTGTGTATTCTACCCCTACTTACTTTTCCTACTTAAAACTAATACATCCTAAGTAATAATAGAATCTAAGCTAATTTTGATTTCGGTGACTTCATCGAAAGTTACTGCGGTAGAAACGTGTTTGGGGCTGTCATTCGAAAAATGTCCAGAGCTTAGAAAATTTAAACAATGTTTACTTATTTTCATTGCAAATGTTTGCGATGAAAATACTTAATCCAAGTATTTATTGGAACGAAAATTACAAAAAGGCCTAGTGCTAGCAGCTCTTAACTAGCACCGAAGACAAAAATATGTCGCATCTGCCTTACGTTGAAGTCAACCAGCTCTGCGAATTTCGTATTGATCCGATGACTGCATTGGAAGTTATAGGGATTCAAAGAAATTTAGGGTTACTATTCGAAAAAGTTTTCAAATTTTCTAGCTCTTAATATTTGGTATTTATTTTCACTATAAGATCACTACGATTTGGAAATTTTTATTCTAAAACCGCTTACTAAAGGTATGCCAAAAAAATACAAAAACAACCATAGCTGACAACTCAATCATTTTATTGAACTAAAATTTCTACTGAATATTGCTTACAACAAGATTAGTTTGCCATATGAATTTCGTTATGATACCATGACTGTACTGGAAGCTATAGGGCAAAGAGCTTTATTTTCCTTAACGAATTTTCAAAATTCAAGTCACAAAAATTATCATAGCTGGCAGCTCCAAACGAATTTTTCAACCAAATTTCTACCAAACGCGGTTTAAAGTAAAGTGTGAAAAAAAATTGTGTGAATTTCGTCAAAATCGAACGACTGAATAAGAATTTATAGGGCTAAAAGCAGTTAACCTTTTTAGTGATTTTTCAAGATGGCACCACTGGCACAGAATTGCCCGCATTTCAAAATCACTTCTATCAGACCTGGTCCTATTTAAGACCACTACATTCTGTAAATTTCAATTAATTCTGTTGATCGGATCGTGAGTTTCCGTGAACAGAAGTTTTTGATGCTAAAAACATAGGTAAATTGGGCAAGGGTTACCAGGCGTGCCCGTTGTACCATGTCATTTTTTTTACTTTGGCTATATAAACAAAGCAAAAGATTTCTATATGAGTGGCTTTTTTTTTGAAGAAGCGAAATTTTTTCAAGAGGGATTTGGAGGTTTTCACTTTCAGTGCCTGCTACAGAGTTGCCAGCACGCTCATTAAAAGCTACACAAATTCACAACTAAATAATGATGGCGCGTTCCCGAGAAATAGTCACTGAAATTTTTTGATGATAATATATACATAATATATATATACATATATATATATATACATATATATATACATATATGTATATATATATATATATATATATATATATATATATATATATATATATATATATATATATATACATATATATATATATGGAAATATGGATTTTTGGAATTTTAGGCAAAAGTGGCTTTTGTCCATACACAAATATTTGTCAAACTAACCCGGTCAGGAAGTGACAAAGTACAAAGCTAGCAAAATAAAGACCTGAAAACGGTTGATTAAGCCGAGGCAGACAGCCTCCGGCCCCGGATGTTAGTATTCGTGTTTTTCAGACAAGTGGAAATGATCAATCTAAACAAGACTTTACCGCCTTCCGGGCACGACTTTCTAAAGGTTGACGAGTTGTCTCTCTCCAACACCGACTCAGACCGTTAGATACTGGTGACATGAATTTCGGACGGTAGATAGAAAGATTTCCGAATATGGCAATGGATCAGTTTTTGAGATTGAAAGCTCCGTAGGAGAAACTTCAAAATTAGCTTTCAGTGGTGAAGCCGGAAACATTACATTTTTATACAGTGCATATCGAAAATATGTTTGTATGTTAATGTATGTAAATTGCTGGGTGTTACACACCACAATCGATCTTTCCATCTCAGCACGAAGTGATAGAAGTTATTCCAGAACTTCCGGATGATGAACCTATTTGAGGTGGACTGAATTACCGTTATATTCAGAGCATCCTACTTTTAAGTATAGATATTTTTTGTCATATTCGTTGGCTGTCTACAGCCTATGCACTCGTCTAATCTAGAGATTTCGTTGATCCGGGTTGCAAGAGCTTTTTTTTTCAAAATTTTCCAAATAATTCTACATTTGCGTAGTTTAAAAGAGAAAAAGTGAAGTATTCGTAAATGAAGTAGCCTTTGTCAGGTCCAGAGGTTGAAGCTGCATTAGAACTTTATTCACAAATTTACATCCAATGTGAACACGAGTATGAAACTGATTAGTTCCACAACTCACTTTACCCCTGATTTAACTCCGATACCTGGTCAGAGCTAGGTTAACTCAAAGCTCGGAGCGCGGTCCCTCGTCAGAGACTGGATTCGAACCAGAGACCTCACACACTAGAGGCAAGTACTCTACCCAATAGACTACACGAGCTGCTTAAAAGCGTAAGTGGCATTTATTTGGAATATATTGGGGTCAAATAAACGAGGGAAGTAATTAGGTACAGTCAGTTTTTCAGCGAATACTCATGTTGCTTCCTATTATTTGTAGCATGCATAAAAATGTGAGTAAAGTTGATCTTTGGTATAATGGACATATTGTAGCTATCTGAAATCACTGCTGCTACTGAGGATAACATTTACATTTGAGTTTCAGTAAGTTACATGTTTCGGACTCAAGCCAGTGTACACTAAATTGTACCGATTTTCATGTGATGCCTTTTAAATACCTATCCATTTGTCCAAGATGCAAATGTCCTAGCAGACTGATGACTAGACGTCATTGCCAGTGAAACTCCCAGCTCGATCGTGTGCATTTCATTCATCAAATCATCAAATTGACATATTCAGTTTAAGGAGCGCACCAGAATATGAATCGTAAAATGATTTTCATTTCTCCGGTCTTTTCCGAGAAACCTCAAGTCGTTTGCATTCATCTTGCAATTTTCGGATAAGTACACATTGTGTTTTATTAATGCTTGATCATTTTCTCTGCAATCTTTACTCTGTTACTTACAACAAGCATGAACACCGACCGCATAAGACTCAACATTTACAGTTGCATTAAACATTGATTTTGATGGAATTGAAGGAAATCTCGCGAATCTCGTGATATGAATTAATTTCGCTGGAGAATTTGGATTGGAAATGCATACGGAGTGAGCGTTGTTGCGACTGTCATGAAGACAGATGTGCGAAGGTGAGTGTAATAAATAAGAAGCCTAGATTACTTTTTTTCGAATAACGGATCATGCGAAAAAGTCACCCGCATAAAAAAAAAACTGAAATAGCTTTAACGTGAGGAACTATTGTCACTGTGCTTTAAACTCATGAGCCAGATAGGTACTGGAAATTACGCTGAGAACGGAAAATCATTTCTCATAAAATCGAAATGAGTGCGAGGTAAGACAAACTATAAAACAATTATTTCATTTAGTACTAACGTAATAGATAAAAACGTATTTACAATAATCTTTATTTCAGTACTTCCCAGTGGATAAGATAAAGCAAGTTTGCACCAATACACCAAATTTTGATATATGCGTCTGTTCACGGGTGTATACCCAACGGGAATCGCTGTAATGCATTCTGGCAGAATTCATGAAGCAAACATTCTTAGCAATGTACATGTAAGCTGCTTGGAGGCGGAACATCACTCGCAAAAATAAGGGGAAAAGATATGCCGAATATATGCCGACGCGTTACTTTTCCCGTTGGGATGACACCACTGGTACATCTGACTGTAAAAATTGTTCATTCGAATAAGCAGCCGTGGACCAAAACCAAGAAAACCCATAATCTTGTTCCCTCTCCTTCAAAGAAGCATCCATATGATTTTCCTTCCCATTCTCTTCTATCCTGGGCTACTTACAAATTTTGTCATCTCCACAACCACAACGCTGACCAAACGAAACCGCAAAGGCAGATAAGGCTAGTTGATTATGCAGTACCTTAGACATGGACACAAAAGTTTGCGCTTTGCGCAATTTATCTAGACAAAACTGAGCAGATATGGAGGTCGCATTATTTCGTCCACAGATTGTGTGAATTTGACAACCTCCGTATGTTGAGGTAAGATATACATATTATTTTTTCTTTTGATTTTCTCCATGGATGTTTAATTTCATGATCTTAAACTATCGTGAACTGCGCTCTTGGGCCCCGGGTAATGTTTCCAGCAATATTTTACGACTGAGGTAATCACGCTCCCTTATTGCTCACCATTTCTGCGTCGTGCTGCAGGGCAGCGATGCAGATATGGTGTTCCTACATTGGCACAAACTGGCTCACTCTACACGGACAAAGATCTCGACTAATGATTTGGAATTGTTGCACTTGTGCTGGTGGCTATGGTATTCTGAACCTAGTAACACTGGAGTGACATCCAAATACCAACGACTCCAGGTTAATATCATACCGCCTCCAACCTGCTAAAACCTTGGCAGGCCTCAGAGTACGATCGAAGTTTGCGCCGTTGAGTTGGCCTAGATAGCGGCTCTGAGGGTGTACCCACAAAACATGATCAACAATAAAATTAATAACAATAAAGCGATCGAAATAGAAGGAAACACACCAATGACGAAGGAAGTAAATTCTTTTATAGATAGGTCAAAGGTGCAAAAAACACCACTTGTGGGCAAAAACTCTATAAAATTAGAACAAGAATAGTCTAGAACACCTAGCACCCTGAATTCTGCTCTGGCAGGTAGTGCAGCCACCACAAGTAAAAAGGGTGAAGAGACTCCACGTGCGGAACGGTGTTTGGTCCAGAAAAACAAACGCAGGCATTGTGTTGTCGTAGGTATCTCTCCAGTGGCACAATCTTCTTCAAAAGGAAGCTATATTGCTGCAGGAAGGGCGCAAAAAGAAAAGATGGTGCGAAAGTCCCGGGCAATAATTAAAAAAGTGGCAGCTGCATCACAAGTGCAGAAAAATATATCGCGGCAGGTGAAAGACGGCCTTCTTGAGCTCGAAGAGGCTCAGAAAGTTGTAGAAGCTTGCTGAAAAAATTGGAAGAGCTGAAGAAAATTGAAGGAGCCCAGCCTAGAGAGGATGGAGTAAATTATACTGCCAAAACTCTATGTACTGTGCAAGCCGAAGCACAAAAAAAAACGCCTGAATGTAGCCCTAACAGAGAAAACATTGTTAAGATTAGAACAGTACACATGTCTGACTGTGTTGATAAAGCTACATAAAAGCGACGGTCAGCAAGATAATTCAACAAATTCTGGCACTTCTAAGAAGTTGGCGTCGAATTCAGAGCTTAACTCAAAAACCCGAGGCGAAAAAAAAAAGAAATCGGCTAGGGCAAGAAAGGAAGCTGTGGTAATAAAGCCAGCATATCCGAGCAGGCGCAAGCGCAAGTGGGGGTACAAGTAGGGGTACAAGTGGGGGTACAAGTTCACTAAATCAGGAAGATGGCGGACGGTGGATTACTTGTGACACTGGCAAAGTGTGAAGACATCTTGAAATTCGGCGATGCAATCCAGGCAGCGGTAGGGGGTTTAAGAGAAGTTAAAAGGCTCGTCTTCAAAGCCAAAATCGAGATACTCGACCTCGACAGTCTTACGACAGAAGAAGTAGTGGTAGCAGCGATTCAGGAGGAAGGGCTTCAGAACGTAAAAATTACCTTATTTCCTTAAGCCGTCGTTAAACTGGCTGAAGCAAAAGCTTTGAAGCTAGCTGATACTGGACGAATTAAAATTGGCTGGGTTAACGTTAAATGACTGCAAAAGACCTAACCGTAGCACTAACTGCTGGAAGTGCGGACAAGTCGGACACGTTCCAAAGGTATGCTTGGCGGAGCCATTCTGCTTGCTGTGCAACGACAAAGGCAAAACAAAAGAAACCAAGCATGTTCTGGGGTCTGGAACATGCAAGGCTTTTCGAGAAGCGCTCGATGCGCGGAAGAGGTTGCTGCTTAGATGAGGGCTCTCCTGGGGAATCTGCAAAGATGCCACTCTGTGAACGACTTACTCACGCAGCTTATGCATGAATCCACAGCTCAAATCGCAATGATCAGCAAACCATATAGAAGGAGAAATCCAGAGACATGGTATTCAGATCTTTCGGGCTATGCAGCCGGGTTGCAGGCACTCGGAAAGTTCGGGTTAATCGGCAAAGCTCGGGAAATGGATATGTTTGGATTGAAAACCGTGGCATCAGCTTTGTCAGCTGCTATTTGGCATCGAATGACCCAATAAGGGAATTTCGTAAAAAGATAGAAGCATTAGAAGTTGCTCTTCGGGTTCTTCAGGCAAAATGGTAGTTACTGGAGACTTGAATGCGAAAGCTTTGGAATGGGGGATGCCGACTAAGAGCACAAAGGGGAGATTAGTTATAAAAATGGTGTCCAGGTTGAGTATGGCCGTGGTGAACAGGGGCTCAACACCAGCCTCCCTCATACCAGGCTTCGGTGAGTCAATTTCTGATATAACTCTTCTTCCGGAGACGTTGCCCATGATGGTAAGGGACTGGAGAGCAATCGAGCAGTACACTGGAAGTGATCACAACTATATTACCTTCTGATTCTCGGAGAGATACTTGGGTCGAATATTTCGAAGTTGGAAAGGAGGAAGCTATTGGAATTACTTAACAGCAGCTTTGCTGATGAAGTCAGCGCAGAGCAAGCAGGGGGAACAATGGGCCCGATGATATAGGTACGATTGTAAATTTTACAATGGGCAAAATTCAGCGAGCGTGCGATGTGTCGTCACTTTGTAAGTCACTACCGCGCAAACAGAAGGCTTATTGGTCGACTGAGGAGATAGCGGAGCTAAGGAGAAGATCTCTAGCGGTCTTGCAGTGGTCATAGTTTACCTTAGGGAAGCAATTAGTTTATTTCGATGACTGACTTTGGCTATGTTTTCTTCAAATTTGTTACGTATTAATGGAACGCCTCTTGTTAGCTACTTTTAACATTGCAAATACAAAAGCTTCCATGAATTACGAGCATGGACGTGCGAGTACTTATACTGTATTGTTATCAGTACTAATTCGCATGCCACCAATATATAATTATTTTTTCATTAAATATATATTGGCAAAAATTAAATATTGGCAAACATATAAATTAGCTATGTTGCAACAGCAAGCTATGTAAATAAAGCATTTGCAAATATAGCTACGGCAACAATAACAACCACAGTGATTATGCAAATTAAATGTTTATACGCATAAAGAAAATTTCAATATTCTAGAACTTATAAAAAATAACAGTAAAGTAACAACATTCCCATAACGAATAACATATATATTTATATTTAAAAAAAAACCTAATAAATTTAAAATAAATGAAGTGACAGCTGAAAAAAAATCTATTATAAATCAAATTTGAAAAGAAAATTCATGCATACTTCTATTTTAAATTTAATGCAATTTGCCTTTGTTTTTTTTTTTTGCAAACTCATCTATGACGTCTTGAAAACTTTACTCGCTCAAACATTATTTTAAGAAAACCTATTCTATGGAAAGCATTGCCAAGTCACTTAGTCACTGTTCATCTGTCCTATTCCTGAGATAAGTTTTAATCCTTTTTAAGGAAGAAAAACTGAAAAAAATTCACGTAGTGTGTAGGTACTACAGCAAACATTCTCATTCAAAAAAAAAAATACGCACAAGCAAATTATATGGGGAACGTCACAATAAGTTCCACAGCAACCATATGTACGCGGCTTCTCTCTCAGTTTCTCGCTTGAGACGAGAATTTCCCCTAAAGCATAGTACTGAGTTCGATTTCACGTGAAATTTTCATACAAAATTTCACGCGAAATGTGTTTCGGCGAAAATTTCGCTTGAAAATAAGCAAGTTTGGTACTGTGTTCTTAGCATGAAAAGTTGCTTTGAAGTTGCTTTCGCTTTGAAAACATAGATGGCACTGAAACATGTTGTCAATCATTTCACGCCAATTTAGTTTGTGCAGTTCATTCTTTCGAGCGAAAACGTGACATTTAGTGTTTCAATTTGAAAATTGAGCAGTGCAAATGACTTTCCAATAAGAAAATCGATCGAAAAGTGAAATTCTTGACATTTTATCCGTCAGGAATGAGCAGTGTCTCTGCTTTTCTCCGTTGTCAAAATTTTCGCTCGAAAGAATGACCAGATAATGGAAATATGTCAAAATTTCACGTGAACTCGAACTCAGTACCAGCCTTAAGAAGCAATTTATGCATTGCTTCCAAACAGCCAGTACAAGCATATTTTTTTTGAATGACGTCACAATGCAGTCTACATGAAGTGAAATTAATGCTCGTAGAAGCAATTTTTTAGTTGCTTCCACCCGTCTTGTTCTCTCAATATTTTCATTCGGTGGTGTTACCACCTTAGCCGTGCAAGATGTTCACTATGAGTTTTTGGGAAAATTTATTTAGAAAATTCCTGTCCATGATTTTTCTCGTGATTTCTAAATAAATTAATTTAAAATATATATCAGTAAAATGTAAGGGAAGCAATGCTTCCCTTGCCTCCATGAACGCCACGCCACTGGTCTACTGGACGACCAGAAGCGATGCTGCTTGCCGCAACCCACAAAAAGGCAAAAAAAGAGCTGGGAATAGCTACAAAGTGGAGGAAAAAGCAAATGTGGCACACTCTGTGCGGACCTATGAGGCCAAGGCTATAAAGTAGTATAGAGTAGGCTCGGCAGCATGAGTGGCGGATATCGTGAGAAATATTCCTGGCCACCCATGGAGGAATATATTGAGGAATATATTGGATTCACTGTTCACAGCGCACGACGTGAGAGCAGAAAATGACGACACAGTCTACCAGCAAGATATCCCTTTGTTCACTAAAGAAGAACTACGCAGCGCGAATGACAATATTCCAATAGAAGTCCTAAAAGTAATGATGGGTAGACACCCGTCAACATTACTACGTATGTGTAATGAATGCTTACTGGTGGGTGACTTTCCGTCAACCGGAAAAATGGCACGACTTTCCCTAATTGTAGAGGGAAATTGAATTCCTAACACACCATCAGCGTACAGATCTCTTCTGCAAGCTTGATACTGCGGAAAACTTCTAGAAGGGTCACTGAAACCTCAGCTACAGGTAAAAACTGAAGCCTTTCGAAAAACCAACAAGGATTTTGCAGCGGCCGCTCAACAATAAGTGCCATGTGCACAGAGGCCGCTTTTCATCGGGCTAGACTCATAGTAGTTTCGGTAACGCTGGACGTCCGTAACGCTTTTAACTCGGGGAGATGGACAGACATATTGCATTCTCTTCGACATTTTCAGATAAAGGAATACTTGCTGGCAATTGTACGAGACAACTTGAAGGTTCGCCATTTGATTTAGGAAACGAATCAGGGAACTGTACGCAAAACCATTACAGCCAGAGCAGCACAAGGGTCCACTTTTTAGCCAGACCTATGAAATATTGCCTATGATGGTCTTTTGCGCCTCGAAATGCCGGAAGACGTGCTCTTGGTGGGCTATGCCGATAATGTAGCCTCTGTCATCAAATCTAAAAATCCTCACCTCGACCAACTCAAACTCAATCAAGTAATGAGAAGGGTTGAAGGATGAATAGAAAGCCATGGTCTCCAGCTGGCGATCGCAAAAACTGAGATTGTCATGCTGATGAAGTGGGGGATACCAACCATTATGCCCACGACGGTTGGCTCTGAAGTAATTGAGACCAGAAAATCGGCTAAGTATCTTGTTGTGATGTTGGACTCCAAGCTGGCTTATGGAGAGCACATCCAAAAAGTATGCGAATAGGGTGCTACTGGCTGATATCTCGCTTGGGAGACTCATTGCAAAGGTTCACGGTCCTAGTGCGAGTAAACGTAAGCTTCTTATGATAGGGGCTCACTCAATGCTGCTGTATGGCGCAGAGATTTGGGCCACTGCGTTAAGGTTTGAAAAATATCGAGGAAGGATGGTGAGCGTCCAGCGTAAGAGAGCTCTGCTTGTGCTGAAGCCCTCCTCGTGACTGCACTCCAACCCTACCGGGGTTGTGACTCATGTCCTGCCTTATCAAAGAGGTTGGCCTCCTAATGGATGTATGTTTAATAGACGTAACATTTTTTTTTATCATTTCTTAATAAAATTTTCGACAAACTTCATGATTCAGTGAGGCAAGTGGAAAACCAATTGTTTTAGACTAGCTAGGAAAAGTTTGGTATCAGGGATCAATCGATGAAAAGTCCTATCTTAGTAAATTTTTCGACATTGGTCATTTGAACGAATACAGTATGTGTTTTGTGCATATATTAAAATGAAAATCAAATTAAATTCATTGAATTTGATTGTTTTCCCTTAGATGGCTCCTAGATTGGAGAAAAACTTGCCAAATAAGTGATCGACCATTGGAAAGTTACAGACAAGCTGCATGGACTAATGGCTCGGCATCCTTTCACGGTCAACTGCACAATCACCATTCTAGCCTGGGAACTTTGTGTCTGGTGGGTGGGGGAGGGCACATCATACCGTTTCGTTACATCACTGCAAATTGCATGCACTTGTGTGTATATATGTACATACTTCAAAAAATACTACCAAGTATTTTTGGAACAGGTATTTTTTTGTACTCGTACTAGGAATACCTAGTATGTGAAAATCCGAGTACGACCCAACTCTAATTCAAGCCAAATTGTAAAATGTCGAATTTTGCGCACCAATTAAAGGTACTAGAATCATTTGATTGCCCCGAAATTTTTCTTATACGGAGCGTAGCGCCATCTCGCAGCAAATTACTACGTGGTCTTCGAAGACAGTGATTCATTTTCGAACACACACATGACAAGAAAAGAAGCGATACGGAATTCCGCACAAAGTTGATTTCGTATGGGATTTGGCACTCCGTTTAGTTTTGCATCGAATATATTATTAGGCTTCAGCACGAAGTGGTTGAAGCTGCCCCAGAATTTCCGGATGATGAACCTATTTCACGTTGACTGAGCTGCCTTTATGGCCATATTCAGGGTACCCTGCTTTTGGGGGTGGATATTTTTTGTCACCTTCGTTACCTGTCTAGAGGGTATACACCCTTCTAACCTAGAGTTCGGATTAACGTTTGCATAAGCTTTTTTTTCTTAACTTTGGAAATAGTTATACATTAACGCATATTAAAAGAGTAAAAGTGAAGTTTTTCTACGACAACCCCTGTTGGGTCAAGTGGCTGAAGATGGTATACAGCTTTATACACAAAATCTACAATCTATGTGAATTCGAGTGTGGAGTGATTAGTTCCACAGCTCACGTGTTTAGAGCCAAGTAAACTCAAAGCTCGGTGCACGGTACCTCGTCAGAACACAGACAGAGCATAAAGACTAATAAATAGCCAGCCCCTTTGGTATAACTTTCCACCATTAGCCCCTTCAATCCTCTCGTGCACAAAGCATGTTAAAAATGCCTAGCATTCATTGTCAAATTGGAGGGGAACTACTTGGATTTGACCCGATTTGACAATGAGTAGCTAAAAAATTACTACCATCCCCTTAAATGTAAATCTTATGGGCATGTCCACTCCAATTCTACTACCTCTCTGTAAATAGCACAGAAAGCGCGATATTTTCTGATGGGTGAGAAGGGTATGATGTTGAAGGTTTACGGATCAGCTGGTGCCTAAAAAGAGGCCGCACAGAAAAAATACGAAAAGTAAGAAAAGCATATTTTCGGCCCTGATACAAAATGTGAATGTATGCCAAAAAAAAGCCAAAAACCAAATAAGCTCACTTTATCATATGCAGAAGTGAGAAAAGCATATTCTCGGCTCTGACAATCGACCAATGTGAGGTGAGATCCCATCAAGAAATAACAAACGCAGCAAACATTCGCTGCCAACAGCCAACATTGTCGTTAGTGGATGGCATAAACGTAACACATATGTTATTTTTGTTCTCCAAACGGTATTGGAAATAGTATTCTGCATCAGTTATCTTATTGCCGACCATTTTAATATACAGAATAGGTTTTAAGAAAATTAATATTGCATCAAACGCCAATCGTTGAAAAGGTGTTTTCCAAAGTTTATGTATATTGCCTAGTGGGAATGAAATAACGTATCTTATCGTAGCATTGCCGCTGGCGGGGTAATTTTTGTCTCGTTTCATTTTTCGAATTCGGTTACTGCTATCTACTTTTCGTAATTTGTGGGGTAATGTCGTAATTTATATCGCAAATCACGCGCTTTCCGTGCTATTTAGTAGTCTTTATTCTCTGACATGGGTTTGAACCAGGGACCTCACACACTGAAATCCAGCTACACGAGCTGCTTAAAAGAGTAAGTATCATTAATTTAGAAAAGACTGCAGTCAAATAAACGAGAGAAATTGTTAGGTATAATCTGTTTTTCAACAAATATTTCTCCCTATTATTTGTTGGATTCATAAAAATCTGAGTAAAGTGGATCCTTGGTCTAATGAAAATACTGTAGCTTTCTAAAATCACTGCTGCTATTGAGAACAACTTTTTAAGATGAGTTTCAGTAAGTTACGTGTTCCCGACTCAAGCCAGTGTACATGATTTCTACCGATTTCCATGTGCTGCCTTTTTAATACCTATCCATTTCCCAAGATACAAATGTCCTAAAAGACTGATGACAAACTGACATTGCAAGTGAAACTCCCAGCTTGATCGCGTGCATTTCATTCATCAAATCATCAAATCGAAATATCCAGTTTAAGGAGAGCACCAGAATATGAATCGTAAAATGATTTTTATTTCTTCGATCTTTTCCCAGAAATATAAAGTCGTTTACATTCATCTTGCAATTTTCGGATAAGTACGCATTCTGTTTTATTAATGTTTGACCATTTTCCCTGCACTCTTTACTCTGTTTCTTATTACAAGTATGAACTCCACACAAGAGCATACATTTACAGTTGTATTATGCATTGATTTTGATGGAAATCTCGCGAATCTCGTGACATGAATTAATTTTGCTGAAGAAGTAATAAAGGCTTAAGGTTGATTGGTAATACAAAGTGACCATCGTTGCGACTGTCAAAAAGACAGATGTGTGAAGGTGGGTGTAATAAATAAGAAGTCTAGTTGGTTTTTTTCGAATAACGGATCATGCAAAAAAGTCACCTGCGTAAAAAATGAACTGAACTACAGTGGCTGACAGCCAAAATGATCTGGCCAAGTATTTTACGAAAAATGATCAATATCTGTTAGCTTCTGAGTGAATAAAGAAAACAAGTAATGAGGAATTGCAGATATAATGTTGATTCATCATTTAAGTGAAAAAAAAAACAAAAAAAAAGTCTAGCGCATCAGAACCGCTAGAAAACTAATTTTCGAAGAAGTTATCTTTGAGGGATTTAAAAATGTGTGAAGACGTTATACGCTTCTTTGTAGTATCATATCAACCATTGCTTGCTCAAAGGAACAAATATCATTTTCCGACAGCATTTCCTATAAAACAAATAATGAAAATGTTCAGAGCTGGCAACATTTGTCCAACACAGCAGCACTAAATCTACCATTACATGCCCATGCTTAATCAACCTTTCCTTTGAATTTCGTTTTCATCCGAGGATATCATCGAGAGTTTCAGCGATTAAACTATGTCTGGGGATGCCATCCGAAAAATTTCCAAAACTTGGAAAATTTAAATATCGGTTGCTTATTTTATTGTAAATGCTTTGCTTCTGAATACAAAATGGAAGCATCTGTTGGTGCAATATTTACGAAATTGTCTGGTGCTGGGAATCATTTGCTAGCACCATAGCTGCTTCACATTGTGTTAAACCCACCCTATGAATTTCGTTTCGATTGACTGGCTGCGCTGTAAGTTATAGGAGTGAATATAATTTTAGGGCTACCAACGTCCTAACTTTTTAAATTTTTGAAACGTAAATATTTGTTGTTAATTGTCATTGCAGGACCATTCCTATTTGGAAATTTTATGACAACATCGCTCAATAAAAAAAATGTAAATAAATTATGAAATTCATCATAGCTGGCTACCCTTTTTCGATTTTTCAACGAAATTCCTACAGAAATGCAACAAGATCCACTTATCACATGAATTTCGTTTTGATTTCGTTTCTGCATCGGAAGTTATAGGGAAAAAATCGTTATTTTCTTGAGCAAATTTACCATATTTAGGAGACAAAAATTGCCATAGCTGGTGATTCTATACTAATTTTTCAGCCAAATTTCTATGAAATCTATTTTAGAGTAAGGTTCACCTACTGCGTCAATTCTTTTAAAATCTGGTGGCTAAATCGGAAGCTATAGGCCAAAAACCAGTTTTTTTAACCACTGCCACAGTGTTAACTATATTTCCAAATCACTTCTATCACATCTGGGGTCCTAGTCAATACCAACATGTCTTGTAAATTTCATATTGATCGCATTATCCAATCGTCAGATGTCGTGAACAGAAATTTTGAGTGCTGAAAATAGAGGTAATTTGATCACGGGCTGCCGTTCTTGTTTACCGCGGAATTTTGCAAATTTTTATTTGACTTGGTGGACCAAAGTCAAAATTTGAATTATTAATTTGAATTTATTTTCAAAAATCAAAAATTTTTCAGGAAAGTCGATAATTTGAAGGATTTTTTTCAGGAGCCTGCTGTAGCTACAGAGTTACCCGCACAGTCTTGAAAGTTCATGCGTATTAAATCCTAGTTTACATCAATACGCTCTGAAAATTTCACCATGATCTATTGTTCTTCTTAGAAGCTCTGACAAATTGAAATTTGAAAAAAAACCTTTTTAGGCACTCAGTGCTTATACAAGGCTCAAAATTTCCAATTCTTTATCATAAGCAAACTAAAAACATAATAAGTTTTCATTCCTAGTACTTTTTTTAACAAAAATTTACACTGCTTGGAATTATAGGAGTACTTACATAAAAATTCACTAAAATGCCCACCGTCGCCAAAAAGTTTAAGATATCTGAATTCTAGTAAATCATGGACCTATCTGTTAAATACATCTATATCCTCCGAAAATTTCAGCTCAATCGGATCGGCCACTCCAGAGATTATCTCCCTTAATCATTTTGCTGATATGAATATATATATATATATATATATATATATATATATATATATATATATATATATATATATATATATATATATATATATATATATATATATATATATATATATATATATATATATATATATATATGCCTATTTTAAGCGAAGCAAGTTTAATACTAATTTTCGAAAAGAAGAAAAAAACAATGCGTTACGAAAAAAACTAATAAAAATCTTAAGTGCCGATTCTGGCTTCAAAGCCAAAATGATGTGAAACGGTTTTTGCTAGAAAAAAATTGTATCAAGTTCTTAATGTATTATAAAATAAAAAAATATTACTTCTAGTATTTTGTGGGATTGCCTTTCTGCTTCGCCTCGGATCTGCGGGGCATCGATTCCACTAAAGATTTCGTGTACTCTGGCTGAATTTGGTTCCACTCTTCCTGCAAAGCTCTTTGTAGGTCCTGTCTGTTGTTAATTGTGTGTTTCCTGATGCCCTTATCCAACTCTGACCACAAATTCTCTGTTACATTTAAGTACGGAGACTGGAGGTGTTTGAATAATATGTGGGCAATTCCAAATGAGCCACGTTTCAACGGATTGGGAGAAATGCTTAGGACCATTGTCCTGATCAAATCAAAAACTATCCCTTATATTCAATTTTTGCAGTAAGTTCCCGTTGAAAATATTCAAATACTGGTCTTTATCTATGATACCATCGATGAAAGCCAGATTTCCGACCCCATACCATAACATGTCCACCTACGTATTTCACAGTGGCCCTAAAATATTTTGGATTGAACTCTGTATTTGGTTGCCTCCAGACGTATTTTTCCCTGTCAGATCCAAACGAATTAAATTTACTTTCAACAGAGAAAATGAATGTATCCCAAAAAGCAGTATCCTTTCTCAGATGTTCACGAGTGTAATTAATCCTGCGCAATCTGTTTTTCCGATTTATGAAAGGTTTCTTCCAGGCAGCTCTAACATTTAAATTGGGATTCCTGAGTATCCTTTTTATAATTTGGGGGTTGCTATTTTTGCCGAGAGTCCTTTCAGCAAACTCTGCCAACTGTGGAGCACTCAATGTAGGATCCTTTTTTGAATGTCTGACGTTCCAACGGCATTCCGCCTCAGAAAAAATTTTGTTGTGAGCTTTTTTGACTTGTTTTCCTGCACGGCTTTCGCGCAAAAAACGTGCAATAATATGCTAAGCCATTGAAACCCTCTTTTTAACAATCTCAGTAATATTTTTTTGAGATGTCTCGTCCTTGAAATGGTTTATTATTAACTCTCGCTCTTCAATAGAAGTGTGATGACCCATAGCGAATTAAGTGTCGTATTGTTCTTTACAGAATAATGATTTCGTTTAAAACCAAGGTTTGACTGATAAGCATCATGTCTGCAATGCGATACTATTCCCTCACAGACGGATTATTGGAACTAGCGGTACTTTTTCTAGGAAAAACCATATCACATCATTTTGGCTGTGAGATTAAAATCAGCTCTTATCTGGATTTTTATTAATTTTTATCGTAACGGACTATATTTTTTGTTATTTTTTTTACCTAAATGATGAATACACATTTTATCTGCAATTCCTCACAAGTGTTTCTCTTTAATGCATTCAAAAGCAGCTGGATATTGATCATTTTTCATAACTTACCTGGGTACATCATTTTGGCTGTCAGAAATGTGAAGAAAAACGTGAAAAAAACGTGAAGCAATATTGTCACCTTGCTTGAAACTCATGAACCAGATAAAGTGCGATATAAGACATACTATAAAACAATTATTCCATTTCTAAATAACGTAATAGATAAAAACATATTTACAATAATCTTTATTTCAGTACTTCACAGTGGAAAGATAAAGCAAGTGTACGCTAAAACACGAAATTTTAACATATGCGGGTATTCACGGAGCTATTTCAGAAGATGTAATTTTTGCAATATCTAGCAAATCGTAATAAACAAAATTTTACAACAATTTTACACTTGTTTACCTATTTTTAAACCGATTCGGTGAAACAGCACTATCGAGGAACTTCCGAAGTTAACGTTTCTTAATGTAACGAAATTGATCATAGCAAATAATTGAACGAAATCGATCATAGCAAATAATTGAAATCGATTGATTGCAACTCGTTTCTGCAATTTGAGTGGAGGCAAACCTCTCTCCGATAATGACACCCAATTCCACCACGCAGAATTCTACTACATAATTGATTTGGAAGACCGATTTTTCGTTTAGAAGCTTAGTATATTTCAATTTCTTGACAGATATTGGATATTGCGAGAATAATGTGGCCTCTTCTTCAGTGTCTATTGGTCATTACTTGAGAAAACTTAGAGATTTTGATGCATGTATCATTTTCTCAGGTCCATACCTTGACAACTATATGGTCCCACGTGAATTTTGTACATAAAGACTTTGCGCAAATTTTTTTGGTTAAGAAATTTGATGCACAATAGCTCACGTTAAATCAATAATTAACGAGATGTTTAAGAGGAACTAATTTTCTTAGCCTTTGAATTTGAATTACTATGTTTTGGGCACACGATTTCATAATCGACTTTTCATATTATGTTCCTCATCTTATAATACACATAATTCGGTTGAAAAATCTTAGCATGGATTTATTTGAGTGAAGGGCAATTTTTTTGTTGGGAATAGTTGGGCTACCACTGATGAATAGGCATGACTAGATTTTGTAATGAATTTTATAAGGCTGCTAGCTTCATTGCGTATTGTTCATAAATGAATAAATGCATGCAAAGCCCCCAAGGGAAATTCTTTAAAGCATCGAGAGTGACCTAGATTTTAATTAGAATCGTTTAAGCTAACCTTGTACTTCAATTTTACTCTGCTTTGTTGTGAGACAAGTGATTTTGGTCAATTCTGTCATTTAGCTTGACTTTTTTAAAATTTTAAAATTTAAAGCTTAAATATGTTGTTATTTGTTTGTGATCACGGTTCCCTTCTTGTCTATAAATTAGCATACACAACTTATGTCGTCTCCTTATCAAAACAGAGTATATTTTATACGGGAAACTCGATCGTTTTGCGGACTAAGCCACCGAAAGCAGAATCAAGTCGAATTGTTTTTGGTTTTGCTTTTGTTTGTTAGACTAATCAAATAACTCTTTCAATCTCTATTTAATCCAATGATTTCGTTGAAAGTTACAGGAATAGAAAGATGTTTGGGATGAAAAACTGAAAGATGTTTGGGACCGAAAAATTTCTACGAAAATAGCAAAAAAGCCTTCGCAACCCTTCCCTTGCATCGAAGCCAAAAATATGTAACATCTGTCTCACATTGAAATCAACCTACCCTGCAAATTTCGTTTTGTTCCAATGGCTCTATTGGAAGTTACAGGGGCACAAAGAAATTTAGGGTTACTACACGCAAAGGTTTTCAAATTTTCGAAAACTTAATATTTGTTGTTTATTGCCCCAAAAAGATCATTATCATTTGAAAATTTTACGATAAAATCGCTTAACAAAGATATTGCAAATAAATACAAAACCAACAATAGCTGGCAGCCCTATCATGGTTTTTTACTCAGATTATTTCTGAATGATTCCTATAATAAGTTACATTCATCAAACGAAATTCATTTTGATAGCATGATACTGCGCTGGAAGTTATAGGGCAAGGGGTTTGATTTTTCTGTGCGGATTTCCAAATTCCACGACACCAAAATTATCAACTAGCAGCACCAGCCGAATTTTTCAACCTAATTTCCCAACCCAATTTCTTAAACTATGGTTCAGCTACTGTGTGGATTTCATGAAAATCTGGTAACTGAATCAGAATTCAAAGGGTAAAAAACAATTTTTTTTATTTATAATTTTTCAAGATGGCACCACTGGCACAAAGTTGCCGGCATTTCCAAATCGCTTTTATCAGACCTGGTCCTACTTAATACCAATATATTCTGTGAATTTCAGATGTATCTGATTATTGGGTCGTGAGTGCTCGTGAACAGAAGTTTCTGATGCTTAAAATATATGAAGGTAAATTGGAGGAGGGTTACCGTTCGTGTCCGATGTGAAATTTCATAAGTTTTGCTTTGGTTGTATAAACAAAGCACAAGATTTCTATGTGAGCTGGTTTTCATTGCAAAACACGAAAATGTTTCAGGAGATTCTATGGTTTGAAAGTTTTCACTTTCAATGCCTGAGCCACACAAATCTGCAACTTAGTAATATCAATATATCCTTTAACCATAATAATTATTTAATAAGTTGGTCAAAAGTTATCGCAATTCAAAAATTTCCAAATTTTCCTAATCTCATTTGAGGCTCCCACCGCACACATGGGGTTAAAAGATTCGAAAATATTATCATATTCACATTTAGAACACGTTCAAAATTTATTGAAAAAGCTTTATTGTTGCAAAAATTATTTGTTGACAGAATTATAGATATGTTTAAAATATCACTAATATGGCCGCCGGCGGCAAAGAGTTAAAGATTATTAGCATTATTAGCACTTGGCACGATTCTGCATTTACACCAGTGTATTCTGAAAATTTCAGTTCAATCGGATAGCGAGTTCCTGAGATTTGTTCACTGAATTTTTTTGATTATATATATATATATATATATATATATATATATATATATATATATATATATATATATATATATATATATATATATATATATATATATATATATATATATATATATATATATATATATATATATATATATATTATATATATATATATATATATATATATATATATATATACACATATATATATATGTATATATATATATATATATATATATATATATATATAGGGGCGGATTTGACCATTTCGTCTCAGAAATATTTGCCGCCCTTTTCGTTAATAATATTATATGCAATAATATGCGATTTATTTTCGATTCCCTAGAATATTTCGCTGTTTGGCGTTGTGCCCGAGCTCACAAAAAAGGAATATCAGAATAAACCCGGCACCGGTTTGTTCGTGAAAATGTCGTATTATTACGCCCTTGCCGCACAAATAATTAAAATACACACACGGTAAAGAACCCAAAAGTACCTAAAAAAAAACCTCAAAGTTTCAATTTGCAAGGTTCTACCTTGCAGCCTTATTGCTATATGTGAAGAAATTTCGACGAAAAGAAAAACATGCCAAACATACGAACAATTTATCAATTTATTAAATCATCAATCATTCATTTATAAATCATTTCAATTATACTCGTACATTGCCAATTATATTATAACTCGCAAACGAGAAACAAAGTATTTTGGGATATATCCTATATTGCCACACGTCTTGTCTTCTGGGTCGCGAACTATCAATTCATCACAATCGAGAGATCGTAATAATGCGGACTCGAAGCTGAGAATAGCGAGAGCATCGAGCCGATCTTCCTTCAATTTAGAACGCAGATACATTTTAAGTCGAAGTAAACACGAGAAGCTCCGTTCTCCAGTGCAGAAGTGCAGACACAAATGCTTTATGCGATGTCGACGTTGGGGTACACAGTCTGAAGCTCATCTTCTCGAATCGATTTCAATAGGTTATATATATAATAATAAACAATTCTCAAAGATTTACTTCTGATAAGCATTTTGTAAATTAAAGAGTTATTATTTAGGTTCTTTTTAAGATCTTTTTAGGCTCTTTTTATGTTTTTTGTGGTTCTTTTAGGTATTTTCAGATACTTTCTGGGTACTTTTTATGTATTTTTGAGTTTCTTTGGTCCTTCAATGTGATTGCATTTCAATATTTATTAAGCGTGTTTTTTTGCTCCCCCTATTCATAACAGAGCAATGCTATCCACTGCAGACGCATTAGAAACAACAACAACTCCCCCTATCCATAACAGGAGGTTTTGTTGTTTCTAATGCGTCTGCCCTAGTTAGCATTGTTCTGTTATGAATAGGGGGAGCAAAAAAACGCGCCTATTTTAAGTCAAACTTTTCAATGTCCGAAAAAAATCATCAGTTGTGAATTTTTAGGCTCATTCCACTCAGGTATATGTATATGACAGAAAAACAATTTGCCGCCGCAAAAAAAAAAAATAATAGAAAATTTGCCGCCCTCTGCTTCTATTTTTACTTGTTTTTACCCGAAATCTGTTCCCTCATATTTCTGGCTTACAGTCAATTTTGTCTCACCACACCCGTAAGTTTCTTCCTAAAAAGATTTTACCCGAGAAGCAAGGGAACAGGTCTTATGTAAAGCGTAGCATGAAAGGTGCAAAGCTCCACAATGTGACGTATCAAAGTTTGCAGTTTGCAATGCCAAATTTAAAACACCTCAAGGCCTAGTCAATCACATCTGCGTTTTCTTCATTTACGTAAAGCTCTATTATGCTAAATAATATTTTTCAAAACATCATATGGAATGTCCCAATTTAAACAACAACAAACATTTTTTAAAAGTAGGATTTTTTTAAATAAAATAATAGGAAGAAAACTATTCAAAACTTTTGGGTTGATCACATTTCATTTTTTACTGATTTACAAACAGGTGTATAAACAAGAAATTAAATTTAATAAAGTTTCTAACTTGAATAATTTCTTTTTGGAAATTTAATACTCTATGTGCGAGCTAAGTGCTTAAAAATAAGCAAGGAAAGTTTGTTAAAATTTCAATGCGATAGCTTCCAAGAGAATCATCAAATAGTCACGAAATTTGCAGGACGCATAAAAATAAGCGCTTGTGATTTTCAATGAATGTGTTTAACTCTGCAGCTAAACCTCAAATGAACGAATCTCCTGAATTTTTTTCTTTTTTCTTTTTGAGTAAAAATGTAAATTTTTGTTAAATTTCATGGAATGTCCTAAGATTCAAATTGAGATTTTCAAAATTCCTCTTTGCACAAGAACGGTAAGCCTTCAGCATTTTACCACTATTTTAAGCATCCGATTGATGTTCACCAGAAGTAACGTGTTAAGCAGAAGCAAAACCAGGTCTGAAAGAAATGATGTTGAAATGTGGGCAACCCTGCGGCAGTGGTGCCATCTTGAAAAATCGCTAAGAAAAAAATGCTTTTTGCCTATCAATTTCGCTCCAAATAGTAATTGGATCTCACTCTAATTGACGATTGGAGAAAATTTATTTGGAAAATTTGGTAGGAGCTGCTAGCTAGGCTATGGTAATTTTTGTGTTTTTAATCTTGAAAATTGGAAAAAAAATTTTGAACATTTTAAAAGTTTCGCGGGTGGTAACTCTAAATTTCTCTTTACCCCTTAACTTCCAATGCTGTCATCTTGTCTAAAGTAAATTTGCCGTGTGTGTCGGCCTTAATGGGAAGTAAGCTTTTATACTTTCGCTTTGGTGCTGGCTCAGGGTTGCCAGCACCAGGTATTTTTGTTATTTCTGTACCAGCAGATGCTACCATTATTCATATGGCAAACGATATAATGATAATAATTGTTCGTATTGAAACTCCAACCATATTTCCATCCCTGTAAGTTCCGATGAAGCCACAGAGTAAGATAATTCTGAAGTGAGGCAGTTGAGGCAGATTTTTGGTTGTAATGCTGGTAAAGCAAGCTCTGATCATGTTCATAATTTATGTTATATGAGAAGGCACTTTCAAAAATTTATAAGATAAACATTTTATAATGAATATGATTCACAAGTGTTTCACTTTCCTGATTCATGCGAGTGTTAGCCCTGAAAACAATTCTGCACTACGATTTTCAAGTGAACAGGTTGCTTGTAATGAGGAGCACATGCAGTAGAATATGCAAGCAAAGTTTGTACGATTCCTCTATTTTTCTTCGATAATTTGGGTTTCTAGCGATTCCTACGCGCTAATTTTTACTAATGTTCGAAGAACATATTAAAATCGATTCGGCCAAAAATTCATATTTCCATATATATATATATATATATATATATATATATATATATATATATATATATATATATATATATATATATATATATATATATATATATATATATATATATATATACATATATATATCATCAAAAAAATTCAGTGACTATTTCTCGGGAACGCGCCGTTCGATTGAGCTGAAACTTTCAGGATACATTGGTGTATATGCAATTATTAAATAATATCAATTATCTTTAACCCTTTGGCGCAGGCGGCCATCTTAGTTATATTTTTAATACACCTATTTTTCCCTACACAAATAATTTTTGCAAAAATTAAGGTAGGGTAATAAATTTCGAAAGTGTTTTATATGTGAATTGGATAGCGTTTTGGAATTTTTTAACTCCATGTGTGCGCTAGGTACCTAAAAAGAGAACGGAAAAATTTAAAAATTTTTAATTTGCGATAGCTTTTGACAGAGCTATAAAATCATTATGGAACTTTCAGAGCATATTGATATTATTAAGTTGTAAATTTGTGTAGCTTTTGATGAGCATGTTGGCAGCTCTGTAGCCAGGGCAGACGCTGAAAGTGAAAATCTTCAAATCATCGACTCTCCGGAAAAAATGTCGTTTTTTGAAAAAAAAGCCAATCATATATAAATCTTATGCTTTGTATACACAGCCAAAGTAAAAAATTTGAAATTTTATAACGGGCACGCCTATTAACCCTTTCCCAATCAATCTATATTTTTAGCATCAAAAACTTCTGTTCAAGGAAACTCATGATCCAATAATCAGAATTAATTGAAATTTACAGAATATATTGGTTTTAAGGAGGACCAGGTCTGATAGAAGTGATTTTTTTCTGTTTTTTTCCAAAGTCAGTCATTGGGTCAATACGAAATTCGCACAGCAGGTTGGCACCTAAGGCAGATGCGACATACTTTTTGCTACGGTGCTAGCAAAGGGCTGCCAGCACTAGGCCATTTTGTTATTTTCGTTCCAAAAAATGATTGCATTAAGTATTTTCATCGCAAACATTTGCAATGAAAATAAGTAAACAATTGAAATTGTTTTTGCGGGAAGATTAAAATTGAAAAAATTTTTATTTGCATAGAAAATGTTATTTTGACAAAGTGGTTTCGAAAGTATGCACTGATTCTCATCAGACACCAGCACACAGTGTATACTTGACTGATGTGACCACTTGCAGTTGGAAATAATTAATTTTCATTTATGCTAGTTGTGATAAATTTTAACATCTCCGGCTTATATCCATCGAAATAACTTACTTATAAAGGTTATTGATTTAGCTTTAGAGACGATATACGTTGTCTATGCTGATTTATATACAATATCACAAATCAATAACCTTTATAAGTAAACAATGTTTAAACTTTCTGAGATCTGCACATTTTTCGGATGACAACCCCAAACACCTTTCTATCGCTGTCAATTTCGATTAAGTCACCGAAATTAAAATGAGCTTAGATTCAATTATTACTTAGGGTGTATTAGTTTTAAGTAGGAAAAGTAAGTAGGGGTAGAGCACACACTCAAAATCTGTACAAATCCTGTACTGTTCTTCGAACATTAGTGTTTCTAGCGGTTCTGATGCGCTAGGGTTTTTTTCTTTTCAAAGTACTCTTTAAAACGATTTAGTGAAGTGTCATAATTTGCAAGCGGATTTTAAAACGTTGTTACATTCATTTTTACTAGCACGATTATATTCCAATTTATTTCGAATTCCAAAATTCCTTTGCTGTCAGTTCTCATTTCAACAATGATTTCAACTATCAATGCTTTAAACACCTCATCTACTGATTAAATGCTTATTTTTTGCAGTACCGCTATGTTTTTTTTTGGGATTCGGAGTGCTATTTCCTTCACAAGTTTAATAAAAAACGGTCCTAATGTTGCAAATAACTACCTTTTCGTTTTGCTCAATTTTTTCTTCCTCTGTAACTCCAATGGTGAAAACTGTCATTTACATTGGAAGATCCCGGAAACTTTAAACAAAGAACTGACTCACTTCAATGTTTATAAGTGTAATAAGATACCATAAGATAACATGTCTTCTTTGAAATGGTAAACATTTTCTAGAATACTTTTACTTTAATTTCTGGTTATTCAAAAAATAACAGCTCTTAAGTTTGACATGCTTATGGCTCTAGATTTGCTAATAATTATATCAAGCCTTCATTTCTAAGATGCAAAGAGGATTGTATAGGGATAATTTTCCTTTCTTGTATGTAAACTTTACGGACCATTCGTCCATTGAAATTTTTATCACACACTAGTTATAAATATTTATTAAATATTTTTTTCTCCGTTCTGAAATGCGATAGCGCATATACATATACTTTTTTCAGTTAATTGATGTATTGCATGCCCACTTACTATTTTACGAAAACAGAACTAAGGCTTCCGACTTCCTAGAACTTTAAAAGCAAATTTCCAAATGAAACGCGGATTATTCACTGTTTTACTAGAAGCCCAATATATTGCGATGAAAATAAATCGGGCTGCTCAACTTTGACTTTGGCTAATAAATTCCAAAACACCTTAGTCAATATTTTACTATAAGTCACTTTTGAACAATACCGACGGTATCAAAAAAAGTGCGACGCAGCACACTCATCGGGAAGTAACCGATGAAAATATTTATGTATGTATATTCCGTCAAAATTAAAACAATAACGTAAAAATCATTTGAAAATATGTTTGCCATACGCTAATGAATAAACACGACCAGACTTTGTTATGAATTTTATGAGGCTGTTAACTTCACTGCATATTGTTCATAATAGCACGCCATATTCACATTTTCATGCATAGCGGGCTGTAAATTCAGGTGAAAATCCCCCAAGTGAAATTCTATAAAGAGTCAGTATCGACGACGAACCAGATTTTAATTGGAATCGTTTAAGCTTCCTTTGTAGTTCAAGTTTATTCTGCTCTATTGTGAGACAAGTGTGCTTGGTTAATTGTGTCACATAGCTCAGCGTTTCCCGTCATTTTCAGAAAATACATTCTTTAGTTTCGAATTCCCGTTAAATCGTGAGAAAGCGTATTTGGCGAAATGTCAACGAAATTGGCCCTATTCTTTTTGGTATGCCTAGTGCTGACGGTATTGCATCCAGTTGCAGTGGAGTCAAGTGAGTTTCAACCAAGTTTTGTTACTGTGTGTTTCAAATAAACCATTGGTTTTTTCAAATTTTTCGTACTCAGGAAATCCAGTCTGCAACTTACCGCCCAAAACGGGCAGGTGCCGGGCATACTTCAGAAGATTCTACTACAATCCAAGAACGAACTCATGTCTAAATTTCGTCTATGGAGGATGTGACAGCAATGGAAACAATTTCCAATCGAAAGTAGCCTGTGAAAGAACGTGTAAAGGCTAATTAGAGGCAACTTGTATGACATGACATATTTGAATAAGGTTTAGAATTAAAATTTAAAGCTAATGTATATTGGTTTATTTGTCTGGAAAAGCCCTTATAAGTGATGTGCTGAGTCTTGATTCGTGGAAACTTAAAGAAGTAGTAAGGAAATTGAAGCATCGGTATCTTGTACACTGTAAAGAAGGTTTGGTTTATTTTTTTAACATTTATTTCATAGCACTAATTGTACTACTAATTTAAATCACTGTTCGTGATTGCGATAAATACGTCGCTACTAGCTATGGTAAGAATTAAAAATTAGGCAGGTGTCTTCAATATCCAAAAAAAAAAAACAAGCTGAATACTAAAGCCATGCCATGTTGAAGTGTCTTTAGAAAAAAACGTAAAGAAGATTTGATGGTATGGTGGATGAAAAGTAATCAGCCTTAGCAAGAAAAACTAACTCTTTCAGTAAATTGGTTTTTTGACATATACGCACTAGGCTGCTCAAGTCCAATAATTTTAATGATGAGGAGCATGCGACTCGACACTTCAATTTTGGTCTCGAAAATTGAGGGAGTGATTTCTAATGCGGTATTGCTGAGCTTGACGAAAGGGAATTTATGCGTATTGAAAGAGACTTCGATTACCCACCTGTTGCGTAGCTTGTACATAAACGGGGACAATCATGCTGTGGGACTGATCTCTTGTTCCGTATCAAGAAAAGTTTCGGCAGTCACATTAATATCTATCTGGTGCCATGGTAAAGGGTTTTTATGCCCAACACCCACCACAACTTTGTGAAACACCCACCACAACGTTCCATCTTGTCAACCTGTTCTTAATACCATCTAATTAATAGTTAGCCTGTGGATATTCCTCACCTAGTATTTTGTCTTGTTTATTGCCTGATATGATATTAGTAAAACAGCGGTTTTGAACAAATGAATATTTTATTGTGTCTAGAATACACGACCTATTAGTGTGATGTTCTACAATATGATGACTCGATTTCATCATTCATCGATCACACCACACACCTCGTGGTGAGCTTGAGAGTTCCCCACAGCACTCCCCTCCAAGTGAGGGAACCTCGCGGCAAATCGATGTCTGGTTGGTGCTGGTCGATAAGTCTTGGTGATGCATGCTGGTGGCTTAGCAATGGGTGTCCACACTCTTCTGCTCCTGATTCGTTTAACTTCCCAAGAATCTTGCTGGCTTTTCTCTCTTGCAGCTTGTTGAATGGTTGCTGGTTTGTTATGTATCCGTTCTGTCGGTCAATTCGTTACAATTGTTGCTGGTCGTTTTGGCCCTTCATCGGTCGCAAGTGCAGAATTCGTTTTGAGAAAAACCGGTTTCAATCGCTCTGTGCATACGTTGATTGGGTTTCCATTGACGTCTATGGTTTACAGAGCGGTCGAAATTCGTTTCAGTATTTTGTGTGGACCATTATACGGCCTAGTCAAAGATTTTCGGAGTGAGTTCACCCTTAGAAACACGTGCGTACATGTGTCGAGATGCTTGTTTTTGAAGATTTTTCGGTCGGTGGAATGCGTTGTTTTAACTGGTTATAATGCTTGCATGGTTTCCCTTAAAAGTGTGGTGCGATAGTTGCATTTGATGCTGGAACTAAATACTCGTCAGGGAGGTTTAGCGTCGAGCCATAAAGCATTTCTGCGCTTGATCTGCCGATATCTTCCTTATACCTCACGCGCAGCCCCAGCAAAAGCGTAGGCAGAATATCAACCCATGCAGGGTTTTTATCGTTGCACATTATCGCCGCCTTTAAGGCCATGTCCCAGTGTTCTATTAGGCCTGTTGAAGCTGGATGGTACGCCGAAGTTCAGTTTCTATCACAGCCAATGAGGGCTGTCAATGAGCGGAACATTGCTGACTCAAATTGAGCTCCTTGATCGATCGTGATGGTCCGCGGTGAGCCATGAAGTGACGCGCATTGATTAAAAAATGCCTTTGAGACCGATTCTGGTGTTTGACCATATAGGGGAATCGCTTCTGGCCATCGCGAGAAGCGATCGATCACAGTGAGGCAGTATTTATATCCTGACGATGGTATTAACGGTCCCACGATGGCCAAATGTACATGCTGGAGCCTGCTGCCTGGCATAGAGATTTGTTGGATAGGGTTAGATGATGGCGTCCCATCTTTGCCCGCTGGCAAGGAACACACGTTCGTGCCCATTCCTTGATGTCACTTTGCATGTTCATCCATACAAATCTTTTTGCTAGGGTTTTTACAGTGGCGTGCCCACTAGGGTGACCCGGCCCGTTTTACAATGCAATACAGTATTCCTTGATTTTCGACTGTGATTGGTTGCAGCTTGAGCGATGTCTCGTTGTGTTCCAATAGTTGCTGGAGTTTGGTGTCTGCCTGCTGAGAAGCGATGAGTTCCTTTGTCGAGATACAAGCAGGTATCGAAATTTGCTTGATTCGTGACAAAGCGTCGGCGACGTTATTTGATTTCCCTGCGATGTGCCGAATGCCCGTCGTAAACTGTGATACGTAACTGAGGTAACAGACTTGTCGAGGTGATGCTCTATCAGATTAATGATTGAACGCGAATATGAGCGGCTTGTGATCCGTTTGAATAAAAAACTCGGATGCCTCAAGCAGGTGTCGTAAATGACGTACACTGCTGTAAATAGCTAGCAGCTCCCGGTCGTATACGCTGTACTTTTCTTAAGCACGGGACAATTTTCGCTGATAAAACGCCAATGATACCCATTGTTTTCCTTGCTGCTGCTGTAGAACCGCTCTCACTGCTACGTTGGACGCATCAGTCACGAGCGTTAGTGGTTAATTCGGCTCGTAGTGCGCTAGGAGTGTTTTGGCCGCTAGACTGCTCTTGCATTTAATAAACGCTTCTTCAGCCTCCGGATTCCATAGAGCGGGAGTTTTGTCTCCTTTTTGAAACTCCCGGAGTAAAACATGAAGCGGGGCTTGACAGAGAGCAGCGTTTTTAAGAAAACGTCGATAAAAATGTACGAGTATCGGAGCTCTCTAATCGTGGACGGTTTTTTGTAATGATTGATTGCCTCTACCCGGGATTCTGGTACCCTCGTTCCATTCTTGTCGATGATATAACCTAGAAACCCGGTCTTATTCACGCCGAACTGGCATTTGCTCACGTTGATTACCATGCCGTATTTGCTTAGTCGGTTTAAGACCGTATCTGAGATGATTGTCGTGTTCTGATGGTCTGCTGGATGCAATTAAAATATTATCTATGTAGCACCAACAGTAATCTAATCCTTTTAGAACCTGGCCCATGAAGCGTTGGAATGATTGGGTGGCATTCCGTAGACCAAACAACATGGCTGTAAACTCGTAGAGTTCGAACGGAGTGGTGACCGCCGTCTTTTCAATATCCTCCTCCGCTACCGGAATGTGGTGGAAAGCCCCAACTAGATCAATTTTCGTGAATACTGTTTTTTTTATAGATTTGATACGATATCCTCAATGTATTTGAGTGGATATCGGTCGAAGCGCGTGGCGACGTTTAGACGACGTTAGTCCCCGCATGGGCGCCAACCATATTTGTTTGGCGCAAGGGGCAATGGGCTAGCTCACGGGCTTGAAGAGGGCCGACATATCCCTCGCTCCAACATATAGTCGAACTCGCGTCTCGCTATTTTCAGTTTCTCTGGCGATAGACGACGCACCTTTCGGCCGTTGGCGGGCCATCTGTCACTATATGGTGACGCACCTTATGTTTCGGACTCGGAAAAACAAATGTTGCAGGATTCGTTAGTGTAGAATATTCTTTTAATATTTTATGGAACGAGGATGATTCGGATACAGTTGAAATGCTCGGCGTATTTGAACGAGAAATTTTACCCGGCACCGTGCGAAAAGTAGTGTTGTCTACTAGTTTTCTTTTTCTCATATCCACCAGCAAGTTATGGTGGCGAAGGAAATCCGCGCCTATTATCGGGTGACAGACACCAGCAACATAAACTTTCCATGAAATTACACGTCGAAAACCGAGATCTAATTGTTGCAGCTTAATTCTGTATGTAATTATCGGAGTACCGTTTGCTGCAAATAGCTTTATCTCTGACGTTTTATTTCTGCAATTTTTCGGGCGAGGAACGACAGATACATCTGCCCCTGTATCCATTAGAAATTACATTTTCGTGACAGTGTTATGAACAAAAAGCCGTTTAGGTGCATCAATCACACCACATACCTCGTGATGAACTTGAGAGTTCCCCACAATCCGTAGTCGAAACGGAAGTAACGGTTGATTCACTCAAAGTCAGTATTGCAATTATTAGTACTGCTATTAATTTTGTTCCGATCGTCGTGGCTTGTTTTGATCGCGTATAACTGTTAAATTCTATTGCATGTTGCACGTTTTGTTTTTCTATTGTGCTTTCTTTTTATTTTCGTTTTTTTTTTTTGTTTTTTGGCGTTGTAGTCATGCAGGATTTTCAATTGAATCTTTGCAATATGCGCGGGATAAGATATAACTTTTTTTTTGTCTACTGTCACTTATCCTTGCACAAACCATCAATTTTGGTACTCTGTGAAACTAAAGTCGTTTTTGATACTGATATTAGTCAGTATCACGTACTTGGATATCATTTAGTGCCTCGTTGCTTCCCCAAAGATGGATTGCACTTTATGTTCGTAATGATGTGCCTTTTATCATCCTTACCCAATTTACAGCTGTTAATCCAAAGTTTAATTATCTCTAGATTAGAAAACATTATCATTTTTTTGCTCTTTTATACCGCAGCCCTGACATGTCTGATGCGGATACTGTTCGTTCCTTCGATATAAGTACTATAGATAGCACGGAAAGAACGTGATTTGCGATACAACATGCTATATTTCCCCACTGATTGCGAGAAATAGATAGCAATAACCAAATTCAAATTGAAAAAAGATAGAAAAGAGAGTACCCCGCCTACGATCAGATACGTTTCTCATTCCCACTAGGCAATATACATGTTTTTTGCCAAAGAGACTATTTTAACGAATGGCGATTTATGCAATATTGATTTTCTTAAAACGTTTTCTGAGTATTAAAATGGAATACTACTTTCGATACCATTTGGCGAGTAAAAAGAATATCTGCCACACTTTAATGCAATGCACTACACACAATTTCGTTTGTTGCCAGCGGATGTTCACTGCGCTTATTGTTTCTTGATGGGATTATATGCACGCCAACACGTTCTCACCTATCAGCTAATATGGTTACATGCATTCTCACCTATCAGTTAAGAGTATGCTTTTCTCACTTTTGCATATGAAAAAGTGAACTTATTTTAGATTTGGTTCTTCTTAGGTTCCTTCAGGCAAATATCGTACAATCTCTTCTTTCCGTGCTATTTATTAGTACTTATGTTATGGCACTGCGTTCTGACATGGATACAATTCTTGAGATATCCCCTTAATCTGAAATCAACCCCGCCTGTGATTGCAATGTGGACAGCGTCCAGTGGCTCAGACACTCTTCCACCACAAGTCCGGTGGGCAGGCAGGTTGATCTTTTAAGCAAGTCGTTCAATTTTGAGCAGTTAGTGTATTGTCCAACACGAGTTCCCGACATATCTGGGTGTAATGCAAATCTTTCAGATTTGTTTTAACCTCACCCAGATAAATATTCGATATTTTTTTCTGCATCTCTTGGCAACTCGGACCACAATTCTCACTTTAACATATCTTCGCTGATTAGCACTAATCAGTAACTAGTCTGGCATTATGGTAAGACTGTCTGGACTACGTTTAGAAAATACATCAAAGAGTTTGACTGGTCCGATTGCTTTGCAACAAAAAACATAGAATATATAGTTTCGACCATCACCAATATCTTATGGTGTGGAATATATTCTTTCATCCCGCATGCCTTCAAGAGCACTTAAGCAACAACCACATCATGGCTTATTTACGAATATCAAGAGATATATTGAAAGTACTTGCTAAGCTTGATGTTTCCAAATCTGCCAGACCTAATTGTATATATTCACGCGTTCAACTCATGCTGAACATCACAGCCCATGCTGAGACCCCTTTAATTATCGAGTAGTTGGAATTGTTTCGGTTCTGTCTAAGGTATTTGAATCACTCGTGAATTTAAAGCTAATAAAATATTTTTAGTGGAGCCATCTTATGAACGGCCGCCAGTATGGTTCCGTTATGGGTGCTCTACTGGGGATTTACATACGCCTCTCACTGAGAGATGGAACCATTCTCTCAATAGCTTTTGTGAAGCAATTGTAGTTTCTCTTGATATTTCCAAGGCCTTTGACAGAGTCTGGCACCCAGTTCCATTGCCCAGCTCTATTAGCCAAGCTTTGTGCGTCCTCATCAAGTGGATTGAAAGTTTGCTGGTAGATCGTTGCTTCCAAGTTGTTCTGGATGGACTCGAATCCTATGCTCACAACACCAATGCCAGCGCTTCACAAAGTAGTGTTCTCTCACCAACTCTCTTCCTTTTATTTATAAACGACCTCCCCCCCCCCCTCCTTTTTCAATCCAATTCATAGTCTCGCCGATCACAGCACCCTTGACTTCACATACTATTTTGAGAGAGTGGCTGACTCTCGCAGGAATGCTAGTTCAGTTAGTAGACATAGCGTGTTTGGAATCGCTAAACAGGGACCTGTAAAGCATTATCGCCTGGGGCTCAGTAAACCGTGTTGTGTTTAATGCGACCAAAACCCAATGCTGCCATAGTTCGCTCAAGTTTTACCCTCTTCCTGCTAGCCACACTATTTCGTTGATGGTGTAGGCGTTTCAGGGAAGCAAGTAATTATTTCTTCCATCAAACATAGCCTATATCTACAAAACTCTCATAAGACCAAGACTTGAGTATAACTCTCATATAAGGACTGGGTAGGCCGCGCTGCTTTAGCGGAACTAGACAAAGTCCATCGTAAAGATTTCAATTTTATAGGTATATACGTAATGTGGGCTGCCTTTATATTCTTTATCGCTATTACTATGGTCATTGTTATAACGAAATATCAAGCCTGATCATTTGTAGAGCACCTCCTACACGCAACATCCGACGAACCTATTCAATCAGTGCCAGTCGTGCCATTAAATTTCACGACTCTTTCTTATTTAGGTCAATACGATGGTGGAAAAGCCTACAGTGTACTGTTTTCTCCGCCGACTGTAAATCACAGTTGTTTAAACGAAACGTGTACCGCTATCTCTTGCAAACTCAACTCTTCTTAATCCTTATCACTTTTCTAAACTTTCCTTGGCATCATTATAAAAAAAAAGCTGCGGTCACATAGCGTGGAAGATGTGTTAGTTAATAATCTCTAAGACAGAAATTATTGTTGTCGGAGGCTTCAGCCGATTGCAATTGAACGAAGGTGACAAATAGATGTCCCTAAGGGGGTGTATTGTGGAAATTCGGGCCTTCAGAATGGAATTATTATTATTGTTTCGCTTCGGAGTTATTGTTATTATTCCAAATTATAATTTTTTCCAAAGCCCTTTAAATGAACCTTTGTCTCAGGGACATTTCAAGAGCAAAGAGCAAATGGAAAAAGGATGAAAAGAAGTAGATATTTTAGTCAAATACTGGAATCCAGATAGCGAAGCATAAATGCCTAAATTTTCCTTTGGAAGCAAGATCAATTTCAGTTTCTTGAAAAATGTCGATATTTTGAGGGAAACCGACAAAATAGCCCGTGACATCGGTAGCTAGTCGACACTTAATACAATTTTAGAATAAAATTTGCAAATTATTGCTGAATTGTCACCACTGAACATCGGCTCTTGACATTACTATTCGTTAGCTACTACAAGCTGATTGCTTCAAAAAAAGACAGTCAAAAAATGTTCTTTTTGTCTGGCGATTTGAGTGAAATCAGGTAAGAGCTGCGGAAAAAATTGAGATACATTGTCGAGTACTGATATAAAACAAAAGTTCTATCATACGATTTACCCATAATTACTTGACAAATCACCCTCACCCCACTTTGATATGGTAGAGCGCGTAGATAGCGCGTAGAAGATATGGCTGCAGATCGATACTTCCAGGCTCAAATGTTTTTTTTCTTTGAAAGTCTAAGCACGAAACAGAGATCAATCATTTTGTTCCAAAGTTAAATATCCTCAAATAAGATACATTTCACAGAGTGACGCATGTCTGTATGTTTGTAGATTTATCATTCAAAGTAACAGATAATACTATGGAGCACTTGCATCAACCATGCTCAATATTCGACTATTTTGACACTTTTTTTCTCTGAAACCAAATAATCCTTTTCTTGTTGATTTGATAGTGTACAAACGGAGTCTGAAAACTAAAGAAAATCGCTCATGTCCAGGTTATGAGAAAAACAAAAAAAAATATTTTGTCAACAAATGTACTAAATATTACTTTATTTTTTCCTTTATTTACACGATACTGATTTGTTTTTGAATTTCCTATTATAATGATAGTTTAGATTATCACATTAACATATCAAACAATAGTCTACCAGAATGCTAGTAGTCCATTTTCCTCGATATTGCTTTTTTATCATGATTTATCATGAAAAAATTGAATCTGAATAATTAATTGTTTGTGTCTTATAATTTTCAAGTAAAGGTAATTTATCTAAATCTTTCACAAACTGTTATATCACCTCTTAGAAATTGAGGAATTAATAACGACTTTTCTGGCTTTTCATATGTTTTTTTTTCAAATGAAGAATATGCAGGTATTCATTTGATTTATGGCGAAGTTCAAAAAGACAGTGGAGAATCCCTCACCACAGAACTTTTGAGAATATAGACATGCGCTTAAGGGAACGTGGGACATTTGCTTCGATTAAGTCAGATCAAGTAACATCAAGAACACATCAAAACGTAGGAGACTAAACATTGTGGAAGGTAAATGCAAAGCCGAACACCAGCACCAGGAAAATAGCGCAACGAGTTGGCTTATCTCAATCGAGGGCTCAGCGTACTTTTCATGATAGTCAGCTGTATCCGTACCATTATACAGTGGTACAGGCATTACAAGTTGTAGATACACGGCGACTTGAATTTTGCTTTATATGATGATATATTCATCACTAACTGCACCTAAATTGCGCGGAAAACAATTCAAGTGGGAAACCCTAAAGCCTGATAATCTGTCAGAAAATGTGATATCAGTTCTCCAGAGTCAATTGATTTGGTGTTACACACAAAAATAACCCAAAAATGATGCTTCCAGCAGACGTGACGAAAACAACTTCGAACTTAAGCATTGTCTAAAGATTCCACACAAAACAAAATAAATCTGGCATTTTTTTAAATCGATTATTTAGTTTGGTGTGTTTGAGAAGTTATAAAATCAAAGAGTCTGTCTCCTCTGGCGTTATATTTGTTGTTGAACCAGCTGGTATGCTGGGTGCTAGCATCGCAGCCCGCCAGAAGTTTTAGTCTCTGTTTTAGTCTCTCTTTTAGTGAGGAGTCATTTTTCCAGAATTGTACGACGACCTATGACCGGTCCCGGCTTGAAAGCTGTCTGAGCATGGTGACATTAAGCAGATTGGAAACCAGAACACAAGTCCTCGGCAGTGTTGATCTTACGTCACAAATGATATTTCCCCCCGTAGTTGAACTGAGTCCATAGATCCTGCTGCCTCGAACACACATTTCCTGTACAAATGCAATGTAGGGCGATGCTTCCAGTTTTGTCGATTTCTCGCTCGAAAGATAGACGCAGTCTTGTCATGCTGCAAGTGGATCTGAACAAATTTTATAGTTTCAGGCATAGAAATGTCGGGAATTGATGTCATTGGAATTGTTTGCAGGGACCTTTAGAGAATAGCCCTAACCAAAGATGAGTCTGCGACATAAGCAACTGTCAAAACGGACCGGGTTTAGAGCAAAAAAAAAACACTTTTTGACATAGGCAAACACGAGTGAACATAAGTGCCCATACAGCGCATAAGCGAACGTATGTCAAGTCGTATCTCATCACCACTTTACGTACGGACAGCTCATAGCAACAACTGAACAAAACGTTGCTTAATTAGCATGCCACTTTTTTGGCTGTTCGGAAAGTTATGTTTGAGTGCCACATATGCTTTGCATGGTTTACCTCATCACTGGTTGGACCTAATGTCCGTGTAGTCTCCGTGAACGAAACTTTACAAAAACAAAAATTCACTCTGAATTTGCTTAAAAGTTCAGGCATTGGTTTTCGCTTCAACCTTGCGTTTCCTCCGCGCACTACCGCTGACAGATTCGGCATCTGTGCTGGCCGGCAGGGAGATCTCCGGTGTAGCCGATCCCTTCTTACCTTTGAGCGTTATCACTGATTCCCGATTTGCATCAGAAATCATTGTCTTCTTGAACAGAATCTTCTCTTGTCGACGGTTGAGTGCTTTCACTGGTTTCCAATGCCCAGTCGGCGTGGTTTTGCACCCAGTCATCAGTTCTGAAACATTTCTGCCCCAAACTGGCAGCCTTAGGATCCCCAACTAATCTTTCTTTCGCTACACCAGGTAAGTTCAGAGGTTTCGCTACCTGATATCTAGTCTCCAGGGAAACAACAGCAGTTGTTAATGCATTTGTATCACTGCCCGCCTTCACCGGCAGCTTGCCCCTTTTGCGCAGTTTCTTACGTTGCCTGTGACTGAGAGCCTCCACAGGTTTTTTCAGAGGAAAGAGCACTCCTACTTTCTGTGTTACTTGCGGGTGTCTCATTTACACTAGCCGGAGCTGCCACCTTTAGTGTATCCCTCTTCCTCTTTTGTGAAGTTTTGAGAGGAAATATCTTTTCTCCTGGTACGGCTGAAGTGGGACTTCCAGCTGATGCTGAATTCGCTTTTCTGGAGCATGCGACCAGAGGGGATGCTCACAGCAAGTTTGAAAACTTGCTGGCTATGGAATTATTCACGATGGTACCCTGTGATCTTCCACTGCAACCAGGGTTTTTCATCGAAGTCGCACATTAGATTGAGGCCTGCAGAGTCCAAGCCCCTGTCGTACTGAGCACGCCCAGCACGAGTAGATTTTCAGACTCAGTCTGGCTGCAACCTGCAGAGATAACATCCTTTGGATTCATCCTCATATTTGTCCCCATTAGTTGCCTCTTACGACAAGCTGGGTCTGACTGTGGATGTATTCTACAATTGCTTCACATCAAAGCAAACAACAAACAACATGTTTTAAGCTTGTCTATGATAAAGAATTGGAAATTTTGAGCCGTTTGTGGGTGCAGGATGCCTAAAAGTAGGCAAGGAAATTTTTTCAAATTTTGTTTTGTCATTACTTGTAAGAAAAACAATGGATCATCGTGAAAATCACAGAGCGTATTGATGTTGACCAAAATTTAACACACATGGATTTTCAAGATAAAGCGGGTAACCCTGTATCTGTGACAGGCTGCTGAAAAAAAATCCTTCAAATCATTGACCTTCCTGAAATTTGTTTGATTTTTGACAAAAATTTCAAATCTTTGATAAATTTTATCTTTTGTCCTTCATGTCAAGTTAAAATTTTCAAAATTCCGATTTGCACAAGAACGCCAACCCATCACCAAATTAATTCTATTTTCAGCACTCGAAACTTCTAGTCACGAGAACTGACGACCGGATAATCCGAGCATAATGAAATTTACAGGACATGTTGGTATTAGCTAGGACCAAGCCTGATAGAAGTGATTTTGAAATGCGGGCAACCTGTTGGCAGTGGTACCATCTTGAAAAATCGCTGAGAAAAAAAAACAGCTTTTTGGCCTATAACTTCCGATTCAGCCGTCACATTTAAACGAAATTCACACAATATTTGGATCTTACTTTGGATAACATTCAATGAAAATTTGGCTGAAAAATTAGAATAGAGCTGCCAGCTATGGTGATTTTTGTATCCTAAATCTTGCAAACTTGTTCAGCAAAATAAAGCTATTTTCCCTATAACTTCTGTTCCAGTCATGAAATCAAAACGAAATTCATGCATTAAATGAATCTTAATGTGAACCAAATGTCGTAGGAATTTCGTAGAAAAATCATGAAAGGGCTGCCAGCTATGACCATTTTTGTAATTTTTTTGAATTTCTTTACTAAGTGATTATATCATCAGATTTGCAAATGGAAATCATCCTGCAATAAAAATTAACAACAAATACTAACGCTTTAAAAATTTGAAAAGTTTTGCGGATGGTAACCCTAAAATTCTTTTCGCCCGTATAACTTCCAGCGCAATGATTCAATCGAAACGAAATTTACTGGTTGGGTTTAACTTAACGTGAACCAGATTTGGTATAGACGAGTATTTTGCTTTGCTGCTAACACAGGGTAACCAGCATTAGCCATTTTCGTAAATATTGCACCAACAGATGCTTGAAATTACATACTCATATGCAAAGCATATGCAATAAAAATAAGCAACCAATTTTTAAATTTTCCGAGTTTAATCGTTGAAACATTCCATGAAATCCTGCGATCAGAGCAAAATTCAAAAAAATACGTTGATTTAAGTATGAGCTTGTTATGGTAAACTTATTGCTGCTGCGTTGGGAAAGTGCTGCCAGCACTGAACAGTTTTGAGTCTTGAGTTTTGTTGCTTTGGATAAGGAATGGTTGATATGATTCTACAAAAATGTGTATAACGTCTTTCCACATTTTTTGTCACTCGAAGACAATTTCTTCGAAAATTAGTTTTCTAGCGGTTCTGATGCGCTAGAATTTTTTTTTATTTGATTCGCATATGTCTAGAATTTATGCTTTCACTTATGGCAAGCGAATGCATTGCATATAAAAGTAATGAAATCAATTATAAGTAATGAAATTGATGATGTGTTTGCCACCCAACGTGCTCATACTTATGTAATATGTATGGCTTCCGGTCAATTTTCAACTTAATCATTTACCCAAAAGTGATAGGTTTCGTTCATGTAATACTGTGACACCTATTTTTCGTTAGGTTTTCAATTGCTTCTCTTAGTAATCACTGAGCCATGGTTTTCTCACGGCAGAAATCACATACTTCACTACAAAAAGTTCAAACGTGTCATCATGTGTCTTTGCTTGATTACCGCCCGTCCCAATAAGATCCATTAAAACTTTTTCTCATCGACACTTTGATATATTAGCAATTCTGGATAAAAACCTTTTCGGTGATCTGAAAACACTCGAGAAAATCCCTGGAGGCAATGGGGGCCCGGAACCATATCGATGATTTTTTTGAAATCAACCATCATCGGAAATCACTCGGTAATCGAACTACAAAATGAAAGTGAAATTAAGTCATATGAAGTGATATTACTTCAATTACATCATGTAATATTGAAATACTTGATAAAGAAAAAACGATTTAGAAATGCATGAAAGTAAAGCAAATCGTTATTGCGTGCTATTGTTTTTGAAATGTTGAAGCTAAATTGTTTTCTGGAAAAAAATCATTACGTGACTGATCATCTGACATCAAAGCTGTGAAGAAGAATGTCAATATCTGTTTTTGATTAAAAGACCATATGGTAGTTCAGTTAGGGTCACTTGAATTGAATGCTTTGGTTTGAATGTTTGTATAATACGGAGACAGGATGTTTGGAAAGTCTAATAATATAAATCTCTGTAATAAAACTTTGGTTGTTTTAGTGTAATTTTCCAAAAATGCTAAAAACCAGGAGCTGGAACGATACATTCTTGTGGTTACTTAGAATCTTCTCTTCATAAAATTAGGTAGAAAGTTCATGCTGTGATGATTTTGGTCTTATATCACGCAGTGAATATTACACTTTTTACTTAATTTTCATTGTGAAGCATTTTGTCATTTACCGCCCTGATATTATTGTATTCTCTGAGCGATGTATCTTTTACCCATCAACTAACTCCGATTGTGACATAATTCAATCACAAGCGCTTGGACATACTTTTCAAAAATCAATTATCAGTAGTTATTTCATCGCTCATCAAAAACCACTGGTTATGGAAACAATGAAAGTTTCAAGAAAACAAACACCTGTTGCGACGTAAATAACCCTTATCGCAGCCGAAGAAATCATTTGAAAAACAAAAGACTTAGGCGAGCAACCCGAAACCGTCTGTCTAGTAAATCCTCTATTTTCACAGACACTTAGGTAATATATTTTTCAAAATTAATAGACAACAAACAATTTTGCTACTTACATTTTAATTGCACTCAAGTTAAAGCAAATCGTAGGAAAATCACTGTCATCTAGTCGCCAATGAGTGCACTTGAAATCACTTGTACATCGATGATGCTCTGGGTGAGAGCTCTCGTTGAATTTGTTTCGCGGTGGGCGATGGTCTGTTGACGTTGCTAGGCTCAAATTAACGAAATGAAAAACTTTTGTTTGTTTCGAGACAGTGTGAAACTTAGACTTCATAGTGGTTAAGTAGATTTGGACACAGCTGGATGCACGTTTAATTATGATTGCATAAGATAGTGCATAAGGTAGGCTATGATAGTGCTCATTCAATAGTTCTTTAAGAATGTAATTGGATGTAAACGCTTCGCATGTACTTTCACCCCTGAAATCAATACAACAGTCAGTGTCAGACGATACTTTTGAAACGAAGACGTCTTTTGATTTTGTGGGTGTTGCTTGAGATTGTCTATACTGCCAGAAACACCACGCCGTTGTCATAGTCCGTCTATTGTTGTCGTGTCCCCCAAGCTCAGAAACGGTGAGCTTATTTCTAGCAAGCTTGGTTTGTGGCAACGTGAAAGATTGTTAATGAGGTGCGGTATCGGTTGACATTCAGTTGAGTCTTAACGGTCCGCGAAGGTGGTCGGCACACGAGTGGTAGCATCTTGATCAGGTTTTCTAGCCAAACGGTTTACGATTTTCAAGCATATTTTCGTGAGACCTATCGATTACCACTAGGGCTCAAATTACTCGTACATTTTATGATACTTTCATTCCATCACGAAATTTCGCATCCCGCAATTTATTAAGTGCTTTGCAAATTTAATGTTTCGTGTGAATAGTTTTGCATGTTGTGCCGGTCCGGGTGAATAGTTTCTTTTTTTTCGTGAAAACAAGTTAAGCAAATGTGAACACTCAGATCCGTATTTGAATAAGCATAAAGTGTGGTTTGATATTTGGATGCTTTGTTTAGTACCGTGGACTCGTCACTGACATCTTCTATTCTCAATCAACTATTGTGAAATCGAAAACAAGGTAAAGGAGTAGGCAGTGATTATTTGATTTTGTGAATTTGTTGAATGTCAAATAAGAAAGCTGTTTGATTATTTGAAAACAAATGGAATGAATGAATTGCACGTTCTGAGATTTTATTTTTGATGCTTTTGATTTCAAGCAAATTGAATGATTAAAGTGAAACTGTGCGAAATAGGTTTTGACAATTTTGATGATGTTGTTAATCAAATGATGTATTTAAATGCTGTAAATAGTATGGCTTGAAAATCGATTTTTAACCACCTTTAGTTCTTGAAATCCAAAAGTGTGTTTTTATGAGCTCAAACTAACTAATTGCAAACTTGTACCAACAGCTACATTTCGAAGGCTATTGACAATCTTCAAGTAGCCGTGGTTTCTAAAAGAACTTATTTTCCTAATTTCTGCTGATTGTTTCAAGTGCTATGCAGATTTTTTGTATAAACAATTCAATAAATACTAAGAATGTCATCGATTTAAACATTTTTTTTTTTAAATTTTCTTCGAAAATATGGAGCATCTAAATAATGACAGTAAAAAATTTACTATAAATTATGGTACTATCATCAATTTGGGTTTATGTTAAGTGACATTACATAAAAAGATTAATTTTTACTCATTATAAGCTAGAAAATTTTGAAGCTTGAGTGTGCAAAAATTAAATAATGTCGTTTTGAGAAAACTCCGCCATTAATACAAATTTATATAAAATGTGGGAATATATTCTTGAATAGTTTTTCTAATAATTCACGCAACAAGGAAAATTGATTCTTTAAGTCATCCAAACATAAAACTAGATTGTTTTCTTCCTCGAAAGATAAAAGTCAATTTACAAACCCGACAAACCTTTGGAATTGTTGTTGCCAGTGGGGTCGCATGTTAGTTTACCATAGGGAAGCAATTAGACTTTGGCTATCCTTTCTTCAAATTTGTTACGTATTAATAGAACCCCTCTTGTTAACTCCTTTTAATATAGCAAATATAAAAGCTTTTAAGAATTACGAACGTGGACGTGAGACTACATTTCAGTATTATCAGTATTTCAATTCCCATGCTACCAATATAAAATTATTTTCTCTTTAAATAGATAGTTGCGAAAATTATATATTGGTAAACATATAAATTAGCGAAGTTGCAATAGTAAGCTATGTGAATAAAGCATTTTCAAATATGGCTACTTCAACAATAACAGCAACAGTGATTATGCAAATTGAATGTTTATAGTCCTTGACGCATAAAGAAAATATCAAAATTCTAGCACATATAAAAAATAACAGTAAAATAACAACATTCCCATAACGAAGAGCATATATTTTTATATTTTCAAAATAACTATTAGCTAATATAAAATAGATGAAGTGATATTTTAAAAAAAAAATCTATTTTAAATCGAATTTGATAAGAGAATTCATGCATACTTCTGTTTAAAATTTAATGCGATTCGTCTTTCTTATTTTGATTTTAAGAAAACCTTTTCAAACAAAATTTTAAGAAAACATTTTCAATGGGCATTATTGCCAAGTCACTTATTCACTGTTCACCTGTGTTTCTATTCCTACACTTTCTCTTGCACTCGTTGCTTGTAATGCTAGAACTAAACAAACTAATTTATAAAATTGTTTTAAACTATTTTCTGAGTTACTGTTGGTAGAATACTCAAAAATATCTTTAAAAGATTTTCCTTGTAAGCACAATGAGTTCAGTTTTTTAATGAAATCCTTTTTGTCCGCAAAAGATCGAGGTCCTAAAGGAAATCGAAAAAGGCCACTAATTATACAATTTTGATCCATACTTTTTACGGAACAAATTAATTTATTCGCCTTTTAATTGCACTCTCATTATTTTGAGTATAAAACAAAAAAATCATGCGATTCCAGAAAGTAATTCCACGCACTCAATTCTAAACAATTCAAATCAATTATATTTCAACAATACTGTAAACTATTAGTAAAATAAATACCTTCACCAATTAAAAATACCTTCACCAAATTTATATATAAAATGAAGCACAAATTTCACTACCGAACTACATTCAAGCACAGCGAAATGATGACAGCAGTTCCTGGCAGCCGTTGCCATAACTCGTAGTTCAAATTAATTCAACACTTCAGATAGTGTAGGGCAATAAGTTCCAATGTAATCATACGTAAGCGGCTTTTCTCTCAGTTTCTCTCTTGAGACGAGAATAAGAAGGAATTTCTTCATTGCTTCCAAATAGCTAGTATAAACACTTTTTTTTAATGACGTCACAATGTAGTCCACATGGAGTGAAATTAACGCGCGTAGATGCAATTTTTTCGTTGCTCACAAATTTTTTTTAGATTCTTAGCGCTGTAGCTGGGGGTTAAATCTGAATTATTTTTGAGAGAGTTTTGAGGCAGTATCTGTTGCGGGTATAATACTGCAGAATAATCAGTTTTATGAACCTTTTTATCATATTACGCGCTGAGAAATATTTGCAATCTAATTCGAAAAATATTTAAGAACAAATAACTTGCTGAAAGAACATATTTTTCTTATCTATATACTTAGTTTGGAAAAAAACAACCCCCAAAAAAATTAAAGTAACATCAACAAGACATCAAATATATGTTAGTTAATTTTATGACAAATAAAAACAAACAAATGTTCATACTCTTATTGAAATATTGGAGTCTTAATGGTACAAGATAAAAAAAACTGAAGCCTTTGCAGATGATATCAACGCAGATGACAGCGAGACAAAGCTTTTTTGCGTTGGAGAGTTAGTTTTGACCAAGACGTTTGGAGCTCAGGGGTGCTTAATTGGATGACATCGGCTCGCGATTGAGAACAATGGAAAAATTTGTTGAAGATGGTGATAAACTGAAACAAAATGTTGGTCCTTAAAACGTACTAGGTTCATCTAACTTTCGGTTATGTTAAACTATTTGCCACATCATTCAATCATTTATGAGCTTGATGATAAAATAGCGCAGCAGCCCATCCGCATACACTTTCTCTAGTTTTCTTCAATTGAAAAAAGTCAGGATTGCTCTGAAATATACATTAATTGAATCTTCCCACCATTTTTGTTCCTCTTAGCTCTACCGATTAGCACTTACTTCAATATCTCACCATCATCAGCCCATTAAAGAGCACCTCACTTGATTTTAGTCGATATTCATGGCTCGTCAAAGAGCGGATGCAATTGATTATTTGTTTATTACTTTATCGACTTCACCTGTGTTGCTTTGCCGTCCTCATTGTAGCATTTCCTAATTTTGTACAAGAGTCTACAGAATGTTCGCCGAATTTCTAGATGCTGGGCTACCAACTTACTCGACATGGTTTCGAGTATGTTTTTGAAGATAGAGAGGTTTTATGAATATCAAATGAGCGATTACGGTTGGCCCAGAAGCAGATAAAGACGAAACTCATCGAAGCTAACTTCAATCATTACAATATGCGAAGTTGTGGTAGGAACTTTATGACGTTATATAAATTATAAATTAAAAGACGATGTATAAACTAGGCGTGATACAATTGTATCATGTAAATTACTTCAAGAATTACCTACCGAGTGATGAGGGCTGATGAATATTATGCCCAGCTGATGATTCTTCGCAGGTTGGGTCATCCCCACGAGTGATATGTTTCAATAACTACGCATGAGAACAACAGTGTATTTTAATTCGGACTATGTCAAGAGGGTTTTACATGTTCAGTTAACGAGACAATGTACAGCAAGCAACTTTAGCAAATGTACAACGAAAAATAAGGGATGAAACTAGAGTTCATAAGTATTAGCATCATTAGCAGGATATTTGTTTAAGCACTTGAAAATAAAGTCAATTTTTCCTGCTAGTGGAGCGTCACCTCCGATCATCAAATTGCTCGGTATCTGAACTTCAGTGACCTAGACAAGACTTAGAGGAATCATTCAAACGTGTAATACTTGCCATCATCTTTTGCCGTCAGCTGTTTTGCATATAGTCCCAGATAACACTGGCTACAAAACACTAGTTTCCAAATAACTGACATATTAGAATGTATGCCGTGAAATGATTATTGTTGGCTATTGTTTGTATATTAGAGTATTTTGATACTTTGATGATACCTTCCTCTTCATTTTAATCTTGATTTTGTGCAGTAGTTTTCTTTAGTTTACCGTCATCCATTAAAAAACTCAAAGTATTGATAAAATAATTGATGTTAACGAAGTTCTTGCGCATTCCAGACTTAGGAGGACAGCAATAAGCATTCAAAACTTTTAGAAGAAATTTCATTTTCAATGCTATGAACAATTTTCAATGCAAGTTTTTTTCTGTAAATTTTTTCAATGACTTCGTGATCTTTGATCTATAATGAATGAATGAATGATTCAATGCATGTATACTCATTAAACGTCCTAAAAGTGAAAATTATTTTTGGTTGGTGCATACATCTCAATTAGTAATATAGGGTTATTCGTTTTATGCTTAAAAAAGTAAACTTGAACAAAACACACTAAATATTCGGAAAGTGTTGGAATTTTTATTTCATTGTAAAGATTGATCTTTGTCATTATATGTGAAATACAATACCATTCAAATGTTCTTCACGGGATTTCTTAGAGGACTCAATCCTTTTAAGGTAATTTTCAATGACTTTCCAGCACATTTTGGGCGATATCTCGTCTATGACTTCACACGAATATTGGCCTTCAGTTCGTCCAGAGTTTGGGGATTGTTCGCATTAACACAATCTTTTGCGTACCCCCACAAAAAGAAATCCAGAGACTTCAAATCAAAGAATCTTGGAGACCAATTCACATCAGCCAATCGCGAAATCACGCGTCCTGGAAATGTCTCTTCCAAAAGAGCTCGATTTGCCTGTGTTACGTGACTTGTTGCCCCATCCTGCTGAAGCCACATACCGTCAAGATCATAATCTTCGGTTTCCGTCCAAAAATAATCGGTTAACATGCGGCCATAGCACTCAGAATTAACGGTGATGGCTTGTTTTTGTTCGTTCTCAAAAAAAAATATGTCCCAATCACACCTCCAGACCATAATACGCACTACACAGTGACATTTTCCAGATGTAATGGCCTCTCTATGACCACTTATGGACTTTTTGAGCCCCATATTCTACAGTTCTGCTTATTCACTGAAAATTAGCATCAACAGCTTGTTGTTCCAACACCCAATTCTAAACTTTCAACTAAATAAATGATTGCGTAGTCGACGTGTATCTTTGACAAATGTCCGTATGCTGGGTTTTAATTTTTGAATCACTTAATGGATAACCCGCCCAACCTTCATGTTTTTAACAGCTGACTGTCTATTTATTGACTTACAAAATTCATCGCAATAGAATTAATTTGTATTCTATTCTATTTTGGCAATGAAATGAGGAAAAAGAAATCAGAAAGGTTTACAAAAAGATAAAAGAAATAGGATTCAAAAATCCAACACCCTCGCGCTAAGGTCGAGTATGAATAGGCTCGATCCTGGCAGAGGGCCAAGCTCAAATTCATTATGACGCCTGGAGATTCGGACAAGGGGAGAAGAGATGTACACGTTTGTGCGTATGAACGGAACAGTGCAGACTTTCTGAGACCTGTTGACATGTAACGAATTGCAACGTCGGTTCGAATCGACTAAGCCAGCCAGATGTAATTCCTCGATGCGATTTCAAAAGGAAGCACTCGCCAAGCAAATGTTGACGTGGCACATGAAGAATAAGAGATATTATATTCAAATAATAAAGAGCAAGCGAACCGAGGACAGATAGTTGTTGAAAAACGAATAAGAAAATGAAAAAATTGAGGATTTGAGAGACAAATTTATTTGTTTGCATTTGCAAACATTCCAGGACAAGGAATTGAGGTTACGTCAATTGAGAAGAGAGCTTAGATCATTTTGCAGAAGATTACAGCCCTTGGGCCTTTTTAGATTTGTATTCTTGATTCAGTCCTATAACCGGTTTTCTGGGCAAGAGGCAGAAGAATCGAGGGGAAATCTCTACAAAAAGTGATGAACGTGGGGGGAATTTTGCATAACTTTTGAAACTGATTGATCGAGCGGCAACTCACTAACAAGCCTATAAACATAGTTCACGGATCAGAAATTTTTCATGAAACACTCAAGTCGAAATGAGAAAACAACAACACGCACACATTCATATGCATAATCGGTATATGAACGCTTCCGTTGCTGATGCACACTAAGTGTGGAAATGGTGATTGTTGTCAAACCGCTTTGAGGAGTGCAGCAAGATTACAAGTGTGGAAAAGCCCATTAGCTGATCTGATAACTCGAAATAGTTTTATATCGTCAGGATACAGTGAATACGGGTAAACACGGGAGGGAAGATCGTCGATAAAAATCAAGAAGAGTAAAGGGTTTATCTTGGAGAACACCAGAAGAAGGGTGAAAAGAGGAAAGAAGAAAGGTTGTTAATACTAGATACGATAACTGAGGTAGAACTTAAACTAAAAAAGAAGTGAACCGAAAAAAAACTAAATCATCTAACTTTATCCAATAAAATTCTATGGTTGACTGTATCAAGTGGCTTTTGATAAATCTGTGCACAATACGTCCACTTGTTTCTTTCTTGTTTCATCACTCACGAGCCCATGCTGTTTCAGAGACAGGATAGGATGAATCCTGGGATAAACTCGAGAGAAAACAGTTTTTTCAATAAGTTTACTAAAGCAAGGGAGAAGAGAAATAGGACGATAAAACATCGCTAGCTTTAAAAATTGGATTAATATTAGAGACTATCCAGGCAGAAGGAAAACAACCAGATGCTAGGCTCAAATTAAAAATGATAGAGAAGGAGACGCACTATGAGGAAGTCATAGACCAGACATAAAAATTGGAAATGTAATCAGATCAGATCTAAGCATCTGAGTAATAACCCCTCAACTTCTACATCTGATCACGTCTCTTTTTTGTCAAATTGTGGATAGTGTGCTACGTAGGACTTCGAAGTATTTTGTTATTTGAGATTGTGAATCATCGTCTTAAAGCTTAATGCTTAAGGTCTTTCTGTGATTTGCTCGAATTTCACTTGATTTTCTCTAATCACATTGTATGAAAATTTTACTAGTTGCCTGAGAGAGCCCCAACTACTGATTGGCTTCCAGCTCGTGGACTTTTGCAGGTCCGTCTTCACTCTATGGTGTGAATGCAATGAACTATAATGTGCTATTTGCTAGTCGTCATAAATGACAAAAAAAAAATGGAATTTCATGCTGATCTTGCCCTTATAAACAATATGTCAATCAACACGGTATTATTACGGGTGACACAATGGATAATTCAAAATTATATGAAACTAGGTCCAGACTTAGAGTTGAATTGAAAAAAAGTTTTTTTTAACCGTAAATTAAGAGCTAACAAAAAAATAGCGGTTATACTATTTTGATTTGCTGACTTGTTTGTGTCACACAATTTGCTACCTCCCATCCAAGTATTATTGGGTTCATTGTAGCAATTAATCAGTTAAAATCTTTCTCCTGCTACGAATTAGATATAACTGACTCTTAAAGAAAAAAAATGCTCTCTATTTGTTTAATTGACTAGGTACTCAAACTAGCTCCGTTTGTACATAGGGAAGCCCAAATAGATGAAAAACGCATCCACGAGTTTCCTTTGGCGCGCTATCTTTGCGGAATGTATAAATGACTCATTAGAGCCACTTGTGTGCTCATGACACCAAATCAATTTGTTCACCTGTTCGTTTTTTTTCGTCCTTAGAATCTAACTATTAATTCGATAGCCCGATCTTTAAGTGGCTTCAGCCCTGAATCCTGATACAGAGGATGGTTTTTTGGCCAGTTACTAGTGGGTCAGGGTTGAAGAATTGTCATTAAAATCAACTTACCGTTATGGGCTATGCCGTCATAAACAAATTCATTATATTGAATATGTCTGCCAATACAACTGTGACGAGTTCCTTGGCTAATTGTCAGGTCTAAAATGTCTTAAATCATTGGCAACGGAAATAGTCAATTCAACATATTATATTTTCGGCTGACATCAATTCAGTGATGTGTGCACATCAGCCTTGAGAGGGCACAAAGTGAAATGAAAAGCCGCAAAACAGCAAACAAGCAGATCCAAACGCGAAGAGTGTACGTACCAAGTTATCCATCGCGAGCTCTGTACCATTCTCGCGGCGGTATTTAACAAGAAGACATAATGCAATATCATGGAATGAGTGTGCCTAACGCGTGTGAATTAAATTAACCAGCGTCCAATTCGTGTTGGACATGCAAATGCGTGAGGCGCTGAATAGATGCGCAAACACGAAGCAAACTTGCAAATAAATTATTTGTGACAATAAATCGATATAAACTCGAAGCGAAAAAAACACATTTTGCAACGCTTGATATGTCTCATCCGTTTGGAGACTGATCTGAAATCGACGGAATGAAATTTGGGCTTTTGCTTTCGATTTTTCTCCGGAATGAAAGCAAAACGGTTTCGAATCTTAATCGGTCGGGGTTGTGATTTGTGAATTCACGCGCCACGAATGCATTGTAAGCTAATGAACTTGCATTGTCATTTGCATTGAGTGGCCTTTGTCGTGGATATTGTTTATATGCAGATTTCCGAGAATTAGCATGACAAGCCAATGACTTCGATGCGTGCATTGAGCAATAAAATCTGAAGTACTGATTTTGTGGAATCAAATTGAATTTTCAAGACGTACTTTGCATGGTGTTAGTTTTTGATCTAGAAACCAGATAGTCCAATGAACAATATGTGTACGCCATCAAAAAACACAATGTAGCTTTCATGTGTTTGAAATCGTGATTGATTATGAGTTCGATACCACGGTCCGAATTTATTTCCACCGATCATTTGTGCCAAAGGGAGTAATAAATCATTTTCGGTCTTTTTTTATTTCCCGCAAGCTCAATAACAAGTTAAAAATTGTAAGACGAATATGTAACGGAAGTTGCCGCTGACGTGACGATGACAGTATATTTCAAGAACCTGACGCCAACAGTTCATTAAGATGCCATCGCACAGTGTGAAACCACCACCGCACGATTGATTACTCTTTAGATACGATTCACTTGGATGATTCACTTGACGCTTTTTTCTTCATCAGCAGTCAATGCGCATACATCATAACTGTCTGCTTGCTAGTTGCTTGGCCTGAGAAATGGCTCAATTACGTGAGGTCAATGAGTAATGACTACTGCTACTTTTCCAGTGTTTTTAACCGACGCGACGCCTGTGCACGTTGATTGGAAGCCACTAGGCTTATTTAACCATTCGAAGTTTGTCGATTTGAGGTTTGATTTCAAGGAGGTTTTCGTAGGTCATTAAAATTTTGTCATGAATTCCATACATCTTCTATGCTCTATGGAATAGGAGGATGCTTGAAGTGAAAGTGGTGATAAGTGATCTGAACTTTTTTCAGGTAAATCAGCAACCGCAGTTCAAATTTATAAAATAAAAATTGTGTTTGCTTGAGAAACAGAAAACGATCGTGAATAGCGTGTGGAATTGAATGCGAAATTTGCAGAGGTCTCGAAATATGTAAGTGCTAGTGGAACTCTGTTCAGGCTGCAGAACATGCAACATTTTTATGCGTATTCAATTCACAACAACTTCCCCGCTACAAGATTCATTTACACGCTTTCGCATAAATGCGACCGAATTCATATTGCGCGCCAGGGTTTCGTAAGTAAGTGCTAAACAACAGCAATAACAGTTGTAGGAACAAAAGGAAATGCTGCTTTTGATGGAAAGAGAAATACAATTGAACTAGATTATCACATGAAAGTGGTTTATAATAAAATGTGAATGTGTCTGAACGAATTTAACTTTCTTTAGATACTCCACCTATCAAAGGTGGACGCATATTTATCGCTACATAGAATCAAGCATTTTAAATATACACTCAGAGTCAGAAGTTTACAAGCAACCAATAAAAAATGTTATTTAGAATATTTTTCCAAAAGTCAACAAATTAGCAAACTCAGTTTTTATTTTTCTGATGAAATATTCAATGCACAGTGTCAACGTAAAATTTCTTTGCACGTGTTCGCAAAACAGCCGAGATAACAGTACTTTTGTTCTTCAGCATAATATAACAAACGATCAAAAGTCTACAAGCGGTCATTATTGTTGCGATTTTGCGAGCATGCAGAAGGTTATTTGCTTAAAATTTTGATTGCATTTGATTGATATATGAATTGATTAGATAGCTAGAATAAAGTCTCTTGTTTTTTTCTAAAAAAAAAGCTAACATTTTTATTATGGAGTCTAATAGGAAAGAAATAAGTGTCGCGAGAGGGAAATCATCATTAAGCTCTGGAAGGAAGGGAAGACAAACCGAGAAATTGGACAATTGGTTGGAAGATCACACTGCTCAGTGTATACAATAATAAAAAATTTTAAAACTACCGGAATTATCACGCCACCCAAGCTGACGTCCCGTGAAAACCGCTCAATATTGAATGCAGTGAAGAATAATCCACGCTTGAGTGCATTGCGAATTGCAAATGATGTTCAGGAAAGATTTGTCAAAAGTATTTCTGTCGTTACTGCACGACAAATTTTAAGACGGTCTGGTTTTCATGCTAGAGTAGCACGAAAGAAACCGCTTATTTCTGTAATCAATCGAAAAAAGCGCATAGCTTTCGCAAAGAAATACTTAAATATGCCTGAAGGTTCTGGAACAACGTGCTTTTTTCCGATGAATCGAAGTTCTGTATATTCGGTATAAAGGGACGCAAATTAATATGGCGTAAGCGAGAAGAAGCATACAATAAGAACAATCTTTACCCAACGGTAAACATGGAGGTGGTGCAGTGATGGTTTGGGGTTGTATGGCAGCCAATGGTACGAGCAACCTGGAGTTTGTGGAGACAACGATGGATAAACATATATATTTCAATATTTTAAAACGTAATATGCAAATCCAGCGCTGACAAATTGGGACTACAACGATTTTTTTATTTACAACACGATAACGACCCCAAGCACACTGCGGAAATTGTGCGCACTTGGTTACTGTACAAGGCCCCCAAACAATTACACAAGCCTCCACAACCACCAGATTTAAACCCCATTGAGCATTTATGGGCGCTATTGGAAAGAAAAATACGCAAACATACTATTTCAACAAAACAACAGCTCAAAGACATAATATTAAAGGAATGGGCGGAAATAACAATTCAGGAGACCAGTAAACTTGTAGTTTCGATGAAAAACCGTTTATTGGAAGTTCTTAAGCGTCGCGGTTATCTGACTGGCTATTAAATTATACGAAAAATTTGATTTGAACATTCTAAAACTTCTTTCTAATTATTGCTTGTAGACTTTTGATTCTTTGTTTGGCTACCCAGAAGAATAAAAGTACCGTTATCTCGGCTGTTTTGCTAACACGTTGAACGAAATGTGGCGTCAACATGTTACTTTTATTATTGTTTAAGCAAAATAAAAATTGAACTAAGTAAATTGATTGATATTTAAAATATATTCTTACGAACCCTCTTTTGTTGGTTGCTTGTAGACTTATGACTCTGAGTGTATATGTATCATGGGAATACCTAAAACTTCCTGTTTCCAAGCTATATTTTTTACTTCAATTTTATTGATTATCTGCTCGACATTAACTATCTTGATTCAAATCAAAATCGTAATACCACTGTTTCGACTATTAAAACCCACGTTCTTCATGGAAACCGAATCTTCGCTTTGATCTACTTGGACTCCGACAATTCAATTAGTTGTCGGCGGCACCCGTGCTCATCTAAACTTGTATAATCGAGATTAGTTTATCTAGCAGAAATTAGTGAATTTTTAATTGCGTGCATATTAATCGCGCATTATGCCGGTTAACTGTCTTATTGACCTTGGCAAGCGTTGCAGCATAATCGGCGGTGAGTTAGTTGTTGGTCGAAGTTATTTCATGCAACCAGGATGTGCTGTTTTTGATATGACACATGTGTTCGACTGAAATTAGATAGTTGAGTGACGGGGTGGTTGTATTAGATTGCACCTTTGACACTTTGCTAGACCGAGTTTATGATTAATTAGAGTTTTATTATAATTGGACAAAGTCTGTTTTGCGATTCGGAAGCATTATATATTGTTTACAACAGATAAATAACACATTACTGACGGCGCGTACAGTAAATTGTCTGTAAGTAATCTCATTAGCTACTCGGCTTTGAACGGACCAAGGTGGGTGTCACATGATCAATGATAGATTTTTCAGGAAGGCGAATCAGCTTCAACTGAACTTATTCAACATATATAACATGTAAAACAAATTCAATTGTTTGTAAATAATATTTAAATCAATCCTACACATCATGCATACAAGCACTTACACTTGGTGGACACCACTCGACGTAAACAAGATATGAACAATGTCAACTTGATCCGCCACTTATCATGATTATGTTCGATGGGATTAGTAGTAATCCAAAACCTGATCACCATGCCTCTTCGGATCGATAAATGAACTAAAGCGGCTGTAACAGGAAATTCTTGCTGAAAGTTTGTTGTCCGTGAATCAGAATTTCAGTAACATTTCGATGTTTGCAGATCGCGTGATACCTTGAACGTGTTACGAAAACAATACCGGTGTTCATTTATCAAGGCTGAAAGCTGAAACTACAAAGACATTTTGACGTAACAATTTATTTTATTTTATTTATAGTGGCGATGACTAGCGCGCATGGCGCTTCAAATGACATTAATTTCGGAAATAGCTGAAAATATTGAGAATGAATTCAAATTGGGTATTATACTCCGAAGAGAGAGAGAGATATATAAGGAAATGAAAATGGCTGTGAAAATTGAAGCAATTTGCCTGAATCTGAGCGTTAGTAGTAGTGAGGGAATTTGACATTCATCTACTCGGCGAACAGAAAGATAGAGTGAGATAGAGATGGATAGAGAAAGATAGTAGGCCATGTGTACGCGAATTTGACAAGTAACAGCTCTGTAGCAACTAAAAGCTCGTAGAACTAAGGTATCGGGGAAACCAAGGGGAATATCTGAGGTGACAACTCTCTCGATTTGTTCTATATATATTTGTTCTATTATCTTTTGTAGTAAAATTGCTTCACCTAATTTCGTATATATATAAGCTTGTTTCATTTCCTTAAATTTCTCTGTCCTGAGGTATTGTACAAGTATATTTTTCCCAAAAAACCAGAGTTTAAGAGTGCAGGCTTTAGCATTTTGGTTTCTTTGATTTGTAAACTGCATGCAGAGTACAATGTTGATTTGAAAAAACTCAGGAATAAAGCAAGCACAAAAACCGAAAAAACATCTGATAAATAAGGTAAGCATTTTTTATGGATGACGTGCCCTACTTAGGCGATTTCAACCAGTAAGAATGCTTACAAATTTTCTAAAAGTCCTCGGCAATTTTTCATTCATTGGGAATCGAGTAGCTTTGAGTGTGAGTTCTAAATCAATACTTCAGTGTGCCGAGTCTTTTTATGAGTATTTTCCATCCATGTAGAGGATCTGGCTTAAGCAGCTACAATCAGGGCAGCAATGGTGACCTGAAGGACTGGAATTAGCTATGGCGAGCGACGCATTGCTATCTTCCGTTGACTTCCCCCCGAAACACTGTTTGCAAAGAACAAGAAAACCGTTAAATGATCAAATTTATACGGAAGGACTCATCTTGCAGCCCAGACTTTGACGGCACTGGACTTGACTGCTCAGAAACGACAGACGTCGGTTGAGAAACCAGGTTAGCCAGCAGGAGTCTTATAGCGTAGGAACGCCTGGCAATTTATTGAAATGGCCAAAAATGGTCTGGCGAAGACAGCTATTGATAACTGTTAAAGCGATGGCATCATCTTACCGGGCCACTGAAAATTGGTGCAAAAGGCACTTTTAGAAGGCTTTAATAATTTGATCAAAGTGAACCCTGTGCTATCCTGGTACTTGGTTCAAAATGGAAACTGTCAAAAAGAACAGTCTGATGCTCCTGAAATTTGCTCAGGAACATCTGCATTGGAGAATAAAAGCAGTTCTATTAAGACCTTTCAGGTAGGTGGTCGATTTGATCTCAATATGGTAGATGAAGAGATGGCTATTGGATCTGACGAGAATCTGGACAGTACCAGAGCGTATAAACTAATAAATAGCGCAAAAAGCGCGTGATTTGCGATATAAACTACGACATTACCCCGCAAATCGCGAAAAATAGATAGCAGTACCCGATTTCGAAACTTGAAACAAGACTAAAAATACCCCGCCGACAGCAATGCTATGATAAGATACGTTCTTTCATTCACACTAGGCAATATACATATACTTTGCAAAAATACCTTTTTATAGACTGGCGTTTTATGCAATATCCATTTTCTTAAAACCTAGTATGTGTATTAAAATGGGCAGCAATAAAATAACCAACGCCGAACACTAAGAGCATTTAGAACAAAATGAACATCGCCGATACGTTTATGCTATCCACTACAGACAATGTTGTTTGTTGCCAGCGAATGTTCGCTGCGCTTACTATTTCTTGGTTGGATCATACGCACACCAGCAGGTTCTCACCTCTCATTGGTCCATCAACGGTGGGAGTATCACAGAGATCTATCCTTCGGTCCTTACTTTGGAACATAATGGGTACTAATGCTACGTGTACCCAGAAATGTAGTTGTTCTAGTTACACCAACGGTAGTTTGTGTAACTAGAACAGTTACACCACCAAGTTCCATGCCATTATCTCGAAGAAGCCGAAACGAGGCAATCTGCGCTGGATTTGAACTCCCCAGCCATGAGACGGAAATGATGCTAATCAAGAAGCGAAGGAAATTATCAGTAGTACGGATAAAGTTTGGCGATTATATAACTATCCAGTACCCTGTTTTAAAATACCTGGGCGTAGCTATCGACAAAAAGTTGAGCTTCAAACCTCAGCTGAAGGAGAAAGCAAGCAAGAAGGCATCCATTGTTATAGTTCAGTACTCGCTAGAATTCTACCCGATATTGGAGGCCTGAAGCAAAGCCGAAGGCTATTGATTTTAAGAGTGGTGAGCTCTATTTTACTGAAAGCAGCACCATTGTGGGCACCAACAATACAAATAAAATCTAATTGGCAAAAAATTGAGTCATTATGATCAGTAATGTCTCTTCTTAGTTCAGCTAGTATTGAATGGTGACCACTGATGTTAGTACTACTAGCAATAACATTCATCACAATGACGGATTTGTTCATGGCAGCACACTTTGATAGACTTTAATCTACTCTAGTCAGGATTTATTTATTTATTCATTTTCGTTTTAACAGGAGCGAGCTCAATTATAAAAACAGAATGCTAAAAACAAGAGATAATCCATTGAATAATTCATAAAATTACATTAAAATAGTTCAAAATCAAAAAAAAGGTGAACTACGATAGCAATACAATACAAAACAAAGTAGAATATAATTAAGATAACAAAAAATTAAATAAATACAGAAGAAGTAGTTAAAGACAATAATGTTAACAATTAACAAAAATTTAAGAAGTTTCAAGAATTAAGGGTATTATATGGCATCTACAAATAGAAAAGGTTAATGGAAAAATACCAAGCTGTAGTTAATTGTGTCTCCTGTCCATACGCAATAATGGCGAATTGAAAAGAATGTTGGTTCGCGCAAACGGGACTAAGAACACCAACACCGACGCAGATCTATCTGAGCGATTAGTCACGCGAGCCAAGGTCAGATAGCATAGAGCAGTGGAGGACCCTGAAAAGCAGACACTCAACAAAAAACACTCGACCGATGATACTTTAAAGAGATAATTTGGAGTAAGGACAAACGATCACTATACTCGCAATAAGGTATGTGAAACTTAAATAATGATGAGCTTGTTAATATAATCTGCACGTGCTCAACAGCATCATTTAAATAGACAAGGTGGAGAGACCAGACCTGGCAACAGTATTCGAGGATGCTACGTATAAGTGACAAGAACAGATGGACGAAAGAAGTGATGTTAATAAAACCATAGGAAAACCTGAGGACGAAGCTGAACAAACGAGATGCCTTGGCAGTTATGTATACGATGTGTTTATCAAATTTAAGCTTAGAGTCGAAGAGCACACCAAGGTCTTTAAAACCATTGACAGCCGCAAGAGACGATCCGGATAAGGAGTAGAAAAATATTGGAGGATACATTTTACAAGTGTAACTCATAACGGAATATTTCGATATGTTCAGAGTAAGAAAGTTCCTTGAGCACCACTCACTCAAAGCACAAAGATCATGCTGCAACTAGTGAAAATCATCAAGCGAATCAATCACTCTGAACATCTTAAAATCATCAGCAAATAGAAGACAAGGAGAATGGATAACGGAAGGGAGATCGTTGATAAATACCAAGAATAACAGAGGACCCAGTATTGAGCCTTGAAGAGGCCCAGAAAGAGGGCAATATGGGGCAGAAGAACGTGAATTCACAGATATCACATAGCTACGACCAGGATCCTTTAAATGCAGCTCAGTACCTCGAATACCCAAGCCAGGCCAGTCTACTATAGATTTAGCTCTAAATTCAAATTGATGAATTTAAAATTTCAAGGACTTATGTCGAAAAATGTTTCTGCTACATTTCCGACCTACCTGACGTTCTACCAAATATACCTCATTTACTTTATGTAGAAAATTTCAAAATTTATCCGATCATTTAATCTAAATCTGCTGCACTTTCTCCAATCTTAGCTCGGTTCACTTTATCATTGGTGCAATGGAAACAAGCTTTCTTTCAACATTGAAGAGTGCCAGTTTTTCTCCGAAAACGCACGTTCTCATACAACACGTACTTCGTCGGCAATAATTTGTTAGCTCGAGTTGATAACGTTTTTGATTTTGTATTATCTTGGATGAAAAAACTTTGCTTCACCTTGTATTTGTATAAAAACGTACCAAGGAATTTATTTATTTATTTATTAGCCAAACAAGGCATAAATACATATTTATACATATAAATATGAAATATCAAATTATTTAAAAAAAAAAGAAAAGAAAAATGTTAGGTACAAATAAATAACACATAAATAAATAACTAATTGAGTAAACAAATAAGTTTGAAATAGACAATAAGTAAAATAACAATGAAATAAAAGAATAACAGTTAAAAACGATAATTAAACAAGAGCTTAAAAGTTATGGTGTATAAATGGCTTGGATAAGGGAAGATTTGAAGGATAGTTTGAAAATCATTGGGGAATAAAGGTTGCTAAAGCCATTGAAGACCCTGCAGCATCTATTCACTGGCTCATTAGCTGCATATATGATGGAATGTGGATATTCCTTTAGTAAACGATTGGACTTGGTGTTCCTTAAGAGGATATTTATCACAAATTTACTATTAAGGAACTCAACTCTAATAACGCCTCTAATTACGTCAAATATGAAGCAGGCCAATATCACAATTCTTCTGGATGCAAGTGAAGTTAAGTTTAAATGATCCAGTCTAAACTCATATGGGGGTAAATTTTCGAAATCATAAGGGTTGTACAGATATCCTAGGACGAAAATTAAAAATTTTTTTTTAATGGACTCGAGTCTGCTATTGTGAATTTCGAAGGCTGGGTTCCAAATAATACAGGCGTATTCAAGAAGAGGGCGTACAAGTGCAGTGTATAATGATCTTGTGGCCCACAAGTTTTTAAACTCCTTGGCAAGTCGTTTAATAAAGCCGAGCTGCTTATTCGCACGGGAAAGAATTTTGTTGTAGTGCAAGGTGAAACGAAGTTTCACATCCATCACAACACCGAAATCAACAACGCTATCAACGCGAGTTAATAAGTTGTTGCCGAGAAAGTAGATGTTCTGCGTAACCGTGCATTTACGGCTGAAACTTATAATTTAGCACTTATCAATATTCAGCGAGAGCTTGTTTATATTGCACCACTGAACCAGAGATTCAAGCTTATATTGAAGGAAAAGTGCATCAGATATAGATTCAATGGTGTGGTGTACAGTTTGAGGTCGTCTGCATAAAGTAGGGGAGGTATGTTTGACAGGACGTCAGATAGATCCGAGATTAATATGTTAAATATGTTAAACACCAGAGGTAGCAAATATATTTTTTGATAAAATTCCTTGAAATTGAACGAGTTGGCTTCGGGTGTGGAGGTAGGAACTGAGCCAGCTTAGTAAAGATCCAACAAGTCCAAATTTGTGCAGCTTAAGGATCAATATAGTGCAGTGTGGCTTAAACTATTTGAAAAATATATAGTGCAGTGTGGTGTAAACTATTTGAAAAAAGATGCTCTGCGTCATCAGTTGGAATTGCCACTACTTCGTCGTAGGCATTTGTAAAAACAAGATCCAGCCAATGGCCGTTTTGCTTGGGAGTTGGAGAGACTTGCTGCAAATCGTTGCCGTAAAAAGTACTCGCAAGATTGAAGTCATTGAAATCTGAAAGGTTTGCAGGAAGAAGAAATGCGTCGTTTTCATCGGGGATAAAACATAAGTTAGGACGTTTGAAATCCCCTAAGAATATTATTTTGTCTTTTTCATTTAGAGACGTTGTAATGGAAGATATTATTTCACAGAAATGGTTTTAAGTACCCTATAGGTCAAAATATATCCCTTTATTCTCGAATACGCTTTCATTACCTGGAATCCCGCTTTTGAAACCCACGGTAATAGACTCGAGACCATACAAAAGCAATTCCTACTTTTTGACTGGAGATGGCTATTCAGACCTTACGACTTTAATAGCCTTCCCCTAGTGAGTTTAGACTGGGTCATCTAAACTTATTAGCACTTGCATCCAGAAGAATGAGGAATTCAACCTGCTTCACATTTGACGTCATTAGAAGCATTATTAGAGTTGAAATCCTGAATAGTAAAATGGTAATAAACACTAGTTCCACTCGTTTGCTAAAGAGACATCGACATTCCACTACTTACGTAGATAATGAGATAATAAATAGATGCTGCAGGATATTCAACAACACAAAATCCTGTTTTTTCCAAGCCATCCGGACTCTCTAACCTTAACCTACATGTCAATGTGTTATTTATTTACTTATTAATTGTTATTTATTTATTTGTGACTTTTTTAGTTCTCTTTTTTATGCACATTAATTTTCAATTTTGTCTTGTATTGTATCAGCAATTTGTACCTGGTTTAATGAATAAATAAATATAAAAAATTCCAGGTAAATGGAAAATTATACTCATCTCAACAAATGCTTCAAATACTTATCAAATCTTTAGGAAATCATTAATTGACATCAAAAATTAATTTCCAATGCATATCGTCAGGTCGTTGTAATTGCAATATCATTAATCTCTGATACTGCCTGTACTCAAAACAAACATTTCAATATTAACTGGGAACCTATAATTAAGCTCCACATTAACTTCATCGATTACTTTTAATTGCATGAGCTCTTAATTAATCCAATCAGCCGGTCGCAGTTTGAATAAGTCATTTTTCAATCAACTAGCACACGACATCACAGCAATCTGTAATTACGAAAATTCAAATGAAACAGATGTCGATTCACAGTGAAAATCATAGAGTATTCGAGGTGCTAACAAGGTGTTTCAATTAGCTTGCCTAAGTTAGTTTTGTTGGGTTACTTGCCGTTTGACAGCAAATTTCAATTACTTATACGTAAACCATAAAGTTACCCAAAGTGGCTCGCATAAATCCAATAATATTGAATGTAATGAAAGTGAGTAATATTTCTAAAAAATATTTGTAAGTGCTATGGAAATTAGTCAAGTTAGAGTTCCGCAAGTATTAAAACGAATCAAACATAGTCAAATATATTATGCCGGCAAGGAAACTTTCATTCTTTAGTTCCCACAGAGGTAACAAGTGCCAGCTACTTTCTTCAATGAAAACATTGACAAAACATTATACTTTTCTATGATTACGAACATTAAACTAAGCAAATATTTGCCAAACTCTCGAGCTTCCATCACAAAGCAATAATTTAATTGTATTCGTTTATTTCTATGCGTCTGCGCCTATCTGATTATGAGTGGCGAGTAAATTATGTGATTGGATATGCAAATTTGGCGGTTGTTTATGGTGCGGTTCTATTAAGATGTCGAAAACTACAACCTAGCATTTTCGGCCGAGTTGTTAAAATGTTGTTTGGTTTCTATTTGCAGATGAAATGTCTTGAGTTATCTAATCTACCCGGCATGTAAGGAACTGATCAAAGGAAAGAAGACTACTCGTATTGATTGGACTACATCAGAAATAGTCATTTATTATAAGATTTTCGAATCTTCTGTATCTTTAAGCGACACAGTACAATAGGATTAAATAGCAAAAAGATGACACGTGCGGTGACTCTTGTAGTGGCAGTGGTTAGTTTCTTGTTCATATTTAACAGTCTGTGGGCTATGCAGATTTTGATTTGATAAATTCATGTTTTCAGATAAGCGCTTTATCTGTTGACGTTCGGACAGATCCACAGCAGTGTGGATTATATGGGACGCCACCATGTCAATTTGTACCGGCTCCACCAGGACATACACCATCTTGTGCGGGCCCTGGCAAAACTTATTGCGAGCACATTGAACACTATCCCACGTAAGTAATTTTTTTAAATTTTTAATGAGATAGCTAAGTAATATGTTATATGTAATTCACGTAGTGATATTAAATTGTATTTGGGGCACAAAATATAACCAACCTTGCACTGAATTCGTGTCAATCCATGCAATAACGTTTATTTAACTGAAAACTGACAAATAAGTATAGTTTGCAAAAAACAAGCAATAAAATCAATGACCTTGAAATCGATCAGAGTCATTCAACTGGAATAGCTTCGAAGATGCTATCATTTGTGAAAATCTGTTTTTATTTCCGTTAACGTGAATTTTACTTACGAACAAGCGATGCATATCATACTCGTAGATAAATCTAGATAATAGTAAATATCAACGAACTGATCGAAAATTTTCCAAACAAAAGACTGCTAGTGGCAAGTTTTTTGCTTTGTAGTTGGAAGATCCTTAACGATGGCTATGCGGGATAATCTATTGAAATGCCGTCTCTTATAGAGCAAATAGTTGAATTGTAGTGCTAGGCGAGTTGAATTATGCTGGAAATATCAAATTCATCAAACTTTGGCTGTTAACATTTTGGGTGAAATGTAAATATGCGTAGTAGAGACTATATAATCGAGTCAGTATCAGGAAACAAACGAGCATCTAAAAAATTTAGCGGGTATGCACGTTTTTTTTTCTTATGATCATATGAAACGGTGACCTTATGAAATGATAAGGCGCTATGATGTCTACGCTCACACCCGCAAACACGAAAGTTCAATTTTGATAACAAAGACTCAGAGCTAACGTTTCCAGTGGGTAGGTAGGTAGCTAGGTTGAAGTGGCTGCCGATCTACAGAGGCCTGACGACCGACACACATAGGCACAAGAGAGGCCCGTTGTGATGCCACAATAAATTAGTGACTCTCTCCTACTCACTGAAATCAGTAAACCATTTGCTTCCTTTGACACACCGGACTATCCCCTTTAAATTGACCAGGGACAGTTCCTTCAGGTTTGGGAGAAATGGTGCACCAAGTGCCACCAACCTTCTCCTTGCCAAAGCCGGGCACTGGCGCATGAGATAGAGGACGGATTCCTCCCCGTTCTCAGAGCATTAACTCCGACAGGAACCGTTAAACTCTACGCCCAATCGCCTTATGAGGCAGTGGCCCGTTAGAACGTCCACAGTGCAAAGCAGAGTGCTTCAAGCTAAGCCCAAAAGATGCCTGGTGCGATGAGCATCCATGGATAACCAGGACTGCCTTGCTATCGTGCAGGATGATTCCTCTGCCCAGAACCTCCTGACGTCCTCAATATATTTTTGATGGACAATTTGACCGATGTCAAATTAGCCGGTAACAAGATTCCAAGCCTTGCTAGCTCATCGGCCTCATAGCTGCCCTGAAAACCCCTATGTCCAGGTACCCAAATCAATTGAACAACCGAATGTCTCGATATCTCCCTAAGAGATGCACGGCATTCAGCGATAATCATGGACACTGTACAAGGACCAGCAAGGGTCTTAATAGCCGTTTGGCTATCTGTGAAAATACCAATATTGACCCCGAATATTCGATTACACAAAAGCCAGTCGATTGCCTGTAAAATAAAACACACTACAGTGCTTGAGATTTAGCTCATCTGAGTATACACCACTTCCGACTCTATTGTTTAGCTTTGAGTCGTCGGTGTACACATGGATAAGCCCACTTTCGAGTGTGAAGTCATCATGCCATTCATCCCTACCAGGAATGTGAGTTGTGAACTCCAAATCTAGTAGGCATTGCGGAGCGATGTAGTCAACACCCGCTGGAGTGGAAACTCCCTTGGCCAAAATCCTCGCATGACCGATTTCTGTTCTATTCCATAGTCTCACATAGTCTCACAGCAGCAAGATTGGCTTGCTGTGAGATAAGTAGATTGGTTAGCAGCCAATGAAGCAGCACGAAAAGTGCCTTAGCAGGGGTGGAGCGAAGCGCTCCAGTGACCAGTAGTGCAGCCATCCTTCGCACTTTTTCAAGCTGCCATTTGCAGGTAGCCTTTAGAGCAGCCTGCCACCAGAACGTTACCCCAAACAAAAGAATTGGCTCAACCATAGCAGTATAAAGCCAAGCAACAGTACGAGGAGGTAATCCCCAATTCGCTCCTATGGCTCTTTTACAGCAGTATAGTACGTTGAAAGCCTTCCGTGCTCTTTCTTCTACATTGTAGGCCCATAATAACTTCGAGTCAAGGATAAGCCCTAAGTACTTGACCCTCTGATTCAGTTCAGTGGAGACCCCATTTAATTTGGATAACTCAAAAAATGGAGCTTTGTACTTCCTTGTAAACAGGACCAGCTCCCTTTTGCTAGGATTCACATTTAAGCCGCACTCACGACTCCAACGTGAAAGTATGCCAAGAGAGTGATTTGACCCTTCCGATACAGTAGATAAATACTTTCTCGATACTGCCACAGCTATGTCGTCCGCATAAGCAATCACTTGGCACGGTCCAGTTTCATTAGGAGAGTATTCACTGTGATGTTCCACAGCAGGGAAGAGAGAACCCCACCCTGAAGTGTGCCCGTACAGTCTCCTTGTCCCAGGGAAGAGATGACCAATCTACTTTTGACAAGCTGCACAATAAAAGCAATCAGCCGCTCATCCACATGTAGCACCCAGAGTACCTCAACAATTGCATTAGACTTTACGTTGTTGAAGGCCCCCTCGATGTCCAAGAAGACTCGATTGATCTTTTAATATGATAATCAATGATCCTTTCCAAAATCTTAAGCAAGACAGAGTTAAGGCTTATAGACGATAGTCCTTCGGCTTAACATACGAAACTTTTTCTGCTTTAGGGATAAACACAACTCTACTTTTCCGCCAGCTGCTGGAAACATACGAGAAGCGTAGGCAAGCGTTATAGATCTGTCTGAGCTATGCTAGCGATACTTCCATGGACTGCTGAATGTCAACCGCACGGACGCCATCAGGGCCCGGAGATTTAAACGGCTCAAAGGAGTTAATAGCCCACCTCAGTTGAGAATTTGATATTCTAAGCGGCGGCATTGAACTGTAAGCTTGCTCCGTTTGGTGCACCGCTTCTATAGGGCGATAATTGCCCGGAAAATGTGCGTCCATAAGAACGTTTAATGTATCTTTGCTCGAACTAGTCCAAATACCCTCAGGGTTCATGATGCAACCCATAGCCTTGGTGTCGTGCTTGCCTCGCTGAGACTATCTACGTTTCCACAAAAACATATCCATGAGTAACTTCGCAGCGAATAGAGCTTTGAAATTTCGACATCGAGTTTCAAGAGTGTCCATGGTCAATAACTTCAAGCGGCTTTGATAAAGAGATAAGCAAAAAGGAAATAAGAAAAAAAATTACGAATCTATTTTGGACAAACTCAACATGCTCTTTGTAATATGGAACCACACCAAGCACCTCTATTCTAGGATCGGGCGAACCAGAGAGCAGAAAAGGATTTTTGTCATACGAATGTCATTGAATTCTTTTAGACCGTCTTTCTAAGAAGCCAAGTGGACAGATGGTTTTTTATTATTATTGAGTCAATGGGGTCATTGAAAGTAAAAGCAGAGTTTAATAGTACACCTAAGTCATGAACTTTATTGGAACGGGTTAATAGAGTGTCATTTAATAAGTAATTGAAATTGATGGGACATGATTTGTGGTAGCAAGAGATAACTGAGCATTTGTCAACATTTAGTGAAAGACGGTTTAGAGGTAACCAATTAGAAAAATTTGTGCGTTGCAGGATCGTACAATCGTCAAGTGATGATATTACATTGAACATCTTTGCGTTATCAGGGTAGAGTAAAATGGACGATCCAGGAGCAAAGGTGATAAGATCGTTAAAATAAATAGCAAAAAGAACCGGACCAAGATGGCTGCCTTGTGGCACACCCGATGTCAAGATTATGTCGGTAGATAGAGTGCCATGAAATCGAACGGTCTGCTTGTGATCTGTGAGATAAGATTTAATCCAGTCAATAAACTTATTAGGGAATTCAAAAAGATGCAATTACGAGGGTTGATCCAAAAGTAGTGATAATCGGCTATTTCCAGTTAGCATAAAATTCAAAAAGAAAATTTATTACCACTTCATATACCCACTAAGTCACCGTAAAAAAAAACTTAAATAAGCCACGATGCCAGGGAGGTACATTCATTTGAATTTGAGCAGTCGAAGAGAGAACATCAAAATTGAGAAAAATGAGATGGCATTAAGTACCTGTGTTTGAAAAAATTTCCACGAAAGATATAGACAGCAACCTGGTGGAAATATAAAGGGACTCTGCTCCTCCATATTCCTTCGTTGTAAACTGTGCCAAGGAGTTTAAGCTGGAAAGAAGATGAACACCGCAAAGGAAGTCCATCCAAGTCCCTCACTGACGACAATGTGAAAAAAGTCAAAGACGTCGTGTTGGTAGATCGAAGAGTGAACATCAAGCATGTAGCTGAGGTCACAGGGATGAGAAACAATGGTTGCCCACGAATTACATATGAACAAGATCTCTGCGCGTTGGTGACGGAGAATGTTAACAAATTAGCAAGAAACGAGTCGACATTTCGATGGTGAATCTCGAAAAATCTGAGACAGATTAGAAGAAATCGTTGTCACGTTTCGTGATCAGGGATGAGATTTTAATTTAAGTCCTTTCGTATGCGAACTCAAAAAGACTGCTTTGAAGCACTTGGCGTGGATAGAACTCATTTTATCAAAGTGTACTTCTCATAAGAATTTGTCTACTACTGAAACAAATCAAAGCTAGAGAAATATTTCAGTGATAGGAAAATTTACCCATAATAGATAGCGGACTTCACTTTTAAATTTTTCGAATAACTGAAAATACGCTCTCGTTGAACAGACTGTATATGCCAGGAAACTTCTGAGAGCATTATCAATCGTCAAATTTCCGATTCGAATTTTATACGCGGATCTATTAGTTCTCTTGACACAATTAATTTGATTTTATGCTTCCGTTGTCTATATTAATACAACTTCTCACATCTGAAATGAAAACACACCAGACTTTCCTTTTTATCAAAAGTGATTAGGCGTATTTTTCGCGTTGAAAGAAATTAAATTTTTTATTGGACAAACACGATTATCGCAGTTATCGTTGGTAGATAAGTGTGTGAAATTCATCAATAAATTGGAGAAACTAGCATGACACTCATTCAAAATTTCGCTAGTATAGAATTTAGTATGGATTTAATTTGTAGATCACATGTTTTTACAGTGCCATTCACAGTAATAAGTCTTCATATTTCCCCAGAATAATTTAAGTTAAAACTAAATGAATATTTTCGAATAACTTTTAAGTTCACCTGCCTTCCTGCTTCGAAATGCCAGGAGCCGCAACTGCTTCACATCCACTTTCTAAAGCACGTTATCAATTCTTATCTAGTTTACTACATGAAAGAAGTTTACACTCATACCAAATTTGGATGCTACACTAAAATTAACAGCGTATTTTCTGATTTTGACTGTACTTTATGTCTGACAGGTTTAAATAAAAAATACCGTTTGAATTATTAAACAGATCTAAAAAAAATATAAGTACTAACCAACAGCTTCAAATTCAACAAGAGCAAGGAGTCAGCTGAGTATAAAAATAATGTGGTCTCACTACAATCCATAGCTGCGTATCAAGCTATTCAAATAATATCAAGTGTTATTTATAATACGCTCGAAGAAACTGTTAAACACAAGCTTACTAGCGTCTTAGCACTGAAATAATCCTTTAATTCAAAACCACTTCACACCTACAATAGTATTCTTGTTCAAGTTCAAAAAACCAATGAACCAATGTTTTCTTAAAAAACATCAACCCAAATATATCAGTGGCATATTGTACGAAAAAAAACCGAAAAAGATCTAGCGCTAAGAGCACTTGTCCCACTGACTGCTATTTACCACTGCAATCGATGAGGAACCAGAAGTCATATTCAATACTTAGTTGCTATTAACGGTTGTTATTACGTTTAATGTTCGAGCAAAAAGCTATATCGATTTATTGCTGACAACGATACCCGTCATCGCAAATGTTTTTGTTGAAATTTTCTTCATCTTTGGATGATAGTGTGAAGCGTGAAACCTGAAATTTGAAGCGAACAACTTGATCGTAAATGCAAAATCATCATGAGTTATACATACATACATTGAAAGTGAAATGAGCAAGTTTTAATTTGAAATATTCGTGCGGATGTTCTCGAAACTATAGATTGAAAACATCAGTGTGATATTAGACAATTTTTTCTCATATTTTGGTTTTTACGAGGAAGATTTTTGATTCTCAATTCAAAGTAGCATTCTATAATTGTTATAAATTAATTATTGATGCTAATTCAACCCCATAATGAATATATGCTAATGAAACAAACAGTGTAATCCGATGTTCTGAAATTAGCATATCATGACCATTTAATCATAAAATAAGGATAATTGCGGGAATTTGTTGTTCTTGAAAGAATTTGTTTAATATGAACTGAAAGAGGCGTAGTAAACCACTTCAAAATAATATAAAAAATGTCAAATTTATCCGGAATTTTTTCTTAGAAATTGCTCTGGATTATAGAAAAGTTAATATTACATTGCGAGATTTATTCAATTTAGAAAAAGTTGATTATTGATTTGTGATTTATTTTATTCGTATTAATAATATATCTGGGAACATGTTTTATCCAAATAACTACTACTGCTTTATTGCCGTTAAGAGTATTTTGAGCTTATATTATTCCCTCTTCAGCATTGTTCTCGTAACAATGGAATATATATCACAAAATATCCAACATATTGCCAAAATATTGAAAGACTCTTAAAAATTATGTACGACAACTTAATTAGCTATATTGGGACACTTAATTCGAAAAAAGACAATATCATATCCAAGCAACTTGCACAAGCGCGAGCAAATGAAGAATTCCTGTCGGAAATATCAAATCATTTCGATGGTCTGGCGTCTACCTTTTCTAAATCGGACAGTATTAGTCACGGAAAGTCTTTTGACACGCTTGGGAAGAAAATGGATACTCTTATTGATAAAATGGGTTCCATTGCATCGAATTTGTCCACTTTCAATAACCCTAATGATACTTGCCAAGCAAACAACAAAGGTACGCTTGTAAATTTTGAACAATTTTCACGAACGTTAAAAATGCAAACTGACAGACTCACAGACGCTAGAGCAACAGCTAAAATTAGCTGATATCAGCAGAAAATTGGAGGATTTAGACCGTCATTGCAAAACCTCAAGAAATGATGCAGACGAAGATTTATTAGCGAACGAGATAACACTCCATCAGGAGCTCCTTAACACAACGTTGGAAATAAATAATAACACAACGACTACGAGGACGCAGGACAAAGCAACATCACCTATAAGGAATCTAGCTTAGGGTACAATTCCATCTACTCAGCAAAAATTTTCAAACCTCAACGGTGAAACCCCAATTTACAAGTTCGGTACTTTTTGGTCCCAAAACGATTGGCAGAATCGTCTACAAAAAATAAAAATAACGAACGATATTCTTCACAATAAGAGCACGTCTTCCAAATTAACGACTTCAGTAAACAAAAGTGAATTCTTTGTGAAAGGGATTCCTTATTCTGCTGACGACAAATGGTTGGGAAAGATTCTCGAAGCTGATTTTCATATAAACGACTACGAAGTGAAATTTTTATCCCAGCGTAAACATATATCCTCAAGACGGTGTAAGGTCTTCATCCCATCAAAGTATGCCTGGCTTTTTACTTGTTTGAGTGGAAACAACAGCTCCATCAATTGGAAAGGAGTGACATTCAGCCCCTGGAGAAACATCACCGACAAAACTAGGTATAAGAAAAAACAAAAAATTGTAAGAAAAAATTGTATCCCTAGTCACACCTTTACCCAATTTCCTTCCACCCATAAAACTCGCTCATTACGTACTCAGTCCCAATTTTCAATGACAACAGATAATTCTTCCTTATCTGACTGTTCCAATGCTTTTACTCATAATAATAGTAATGCACTGATACCAGTTACCAGTTAACACGGCATACCAGTTAACACGGCATCTACTCCCTCAAGTACCAACGTTGTTAACAAACACTCCTCCAAGGTTTCCAGTCAGGCTGCCGTAAACTTAGCTCCTTCTACGAGCAATATAAATTATTCTTCTAATGGTAGTAATATGACATCTGAATCTCTTCGAATCGATCAGGCAACCCTTTTAGGCATTTTTCCTAACCAATCTCAGAAAAGCCTCAAACTTTTTTACCACAATTGTGGTGGTATGAGAGGCAAACTAAGTAAATTATACCTTGACGCCAAATCGTGCCATTTTAATTTACTCGCCATCACCGAAACTTGGCTTAATGCCTCTCATAAGAATGAGGAGATTCTTGATAGTAGTTGGACTATTTACAGAAGCGACCGTGATTATTGTTCTACGGGTCAGTCGCGACGAGGTGGTGTCTTACTTGCTGTTAGCAACACACTTTCAAGTGAGCTTGTAGATACCACCCCAAATGTTTTCTTCCAATGTATAATTGTTCGGATCTCCAGTAATAACGACTCAATTTACATCGCTGTTGTCTACATCCCCCTAGATCTGACGAATCCATCTACAAAAATTTTTGTGACACAATATCTTCACTAGCGACATCACTTAGCGAAAAAGATAAAATAATAGTTTTGGGTGATTTCAATCGTCCGAATCTTTGCTTTGTTCCGGATGAAAATGACTCTTACCTTCTCCCCGTAAACCTTGTAGACACCAACGATTTCAATCTTGCGAGTGCCTTTTATGGTAATGATTTGCAGCAGGTTTCCCAAACTCCTAACCAAAATGGTAATTGGTTAGATCTTGTTTTCACAAATGCTTATGACGAAGTAGTGGTTAGTCCAACTAGTGACGCAGAGCATCTTTTTTGCAACAGTTTACACCATACAGCACTGTCAGTCGAACTTTCCACTCCAGATTCCACCTGCTTAAAAACTTACAATAACTCAATTGTATTTGACTTCCGTAATGCTGATTATGAAAGCATTAAACATGTTCTTGATACTACTGATTGGTTGACTACTCTTTCAACACAAGATCTCGAGACAGCCATTTCCTCTTTATACAATAAAATATTTGACTCCGCTGAAAGATATGTTCCAAAGATAAAAAAAAAAGAATAAATTGTCTGAGCCATGGCTTGATTGGGACCTTAGGCATATGCGAAATCGTAGGAACAAACTTTATAAGCTTATTAAAGAAAATACCGATGTTAGTCCTGCTATTCAGGAAGAATATAATGAAGTTGCTAAGCAAAATTTAGCAAAGTTTCATGAGGCCTATGACACTTACATTAGAACAACCGGCGAAAATATAGTCCGCAACCCGAAAAAATTCATTGATTTTGTTAATGTGAAGCGAAAAACTACTGGCTACCCATCGTCTATGTTTCTTAATAATATAACGTTTTCCTCTCCTAAAGAGATATATGACCTATTCGCTGATAGTTTCCAAGAAATTTTCAATGCACCAGACCCATCAAACTCACACCTTTCTTCCGCTGATTCAGCTTCAACAGCTTTTGTGAACCATTTAGAAATTTCCCGTCATGAAATACGTAAAGCTATTTTGGATCTCGACTGCAACAAAGGTCCTGGGCCTGATCTTCTTCCTCCGATCTTCTTGCGCAAGTGTGTAGAGCAGCTTATAGATCCCTTGCATATTTTCTTTAATAGTTAACTTTCGTCGGGAATTTTTCCATTCTGTTGGAAGCTTGCGTATGTCATACCCATATTCAAAAATGGCGATCGACGCTGTATCCGAAATTATAGCGGCATTGCCATTTTGTCTTCGATTCCGAAACTTTTCGAAAAGGTGGTATACGATCAACTTTCTCCGCTTGTTGATTCCCGTTTGAACGAGCAACAACATGGCTTTAGAAAAGGTCGCTCAACTACCACGAATTTGACAATTCTAATCTCTGACGTTCTATGCAAAATGGAAAAAGGATACCAAATTGACGCAGTCTACACTGACTTCAGTAAGGCGTTTGACAGAGTTGACCATTCTACCTTAATTCTAAAGCTTGAGAAATTCGGTATTGCCGGGTCTTTACTCAGCTGGCTGACCTCCTACCTTCGCGATCGAACACAATGTGTAAAATTTCAAGGATTTTTATCGAAAAACGTTAGTGCTACCTCTGGTGTACCCCAAGGTAGCCATCTTGACCTACTTCTTTTTAATATATTTATTTCCAACTTATCTGACGTCCTAGCAGGCATACCTCATTTACTCTATGTAGACGATCTCAAACTTTATCAGACTATTGAATCGAAACCGGATGCCCCCTTTCTCCAATCCAAGCATAATTCACTTGATCAGTGGTGCAATATAAACAAGCTCTCTCTCTCAATATCAACAAATGCCAAGTTATTAGTTTTTCCAGGAAATGCACGGTCACACACAATACGTACTTCCTCGGCAATAATATGCTAGCCCGAGTTGATAACATTGCTGACCTCGGTGTTATCGTAGATGAAAAACTCCGCTTCATCTTACACTTTGATAAAATGCTTTCTCGTGCGAACAAACAGCTAGGTTTCATCAAAAGACGTGCCAAAGAATTCCGTAGTCTGTGGGTCACAAGATCCTTCACTTGTACGTCCTATTCTCGAATACGCTTGCATTAGCTGGAATCCCGCTTTTGGAACCCACAGTGACAGACTCGAGTCAATACAAAAACAATTTTTACTTTTCGCCTTGAGAGAACTGTACAACCCTTATGATTTTAGTAGCCTACCCCCTTATGAGTTTTGACTGGGTCATTTAAACCTATCGACACTAGCCTCCAGAAGAATAATGATATCGGCCTGCTTCACATTCGACGTCATTAGAGGCGCTATTAATGTAGAATTCCTGAATAGTAAAATTTCGATAAATATCCCTGTGAGGAACACCAGATTCAATCGTTTCCTAAAATAATATTCACATTCGACGACATATGTAGCAAATGAGCCAATAAATAGATGCTGCAGAATATTCAACAGCATAAGCTATTTATTCCAAATCATCCTTTAAATCCTCTCTTTTGTATGCCATCCATTCCCCTAAACCTTAAGCCATAGCTTATATGTCAATGTTTTTATTTATTTATTGTTATTTATGAATCTATTTGTTACTTTTTTCATTTGTTTGTTACTTATTTAACTTGTTTGTTTTTACTTTTTACTTGACTTTACTTTTCCATTTTATTTTTAATTTGTTATTTTATATCTGGTTTTGTACCTTGTTTGGAGAATAAATAAAATAATAAAAAAAAAATAATATTTCTGATCATCAATATCCAACTCAGCAGCAAAGAATACGAACCAATCTTGCAACATAAAAATCGAACTAAATAGAATTTCTACATGATAAAATCAGAAATCAATATGTCTTCACTACGACAGTTTAATGGTCTTTTAAATAACATTTTTTTCCATATGTGTCCTGAATCTTAAACAATGGGTTTATTGCCCAAGCAATAGGAAATCCAATAGTACACATCGTCGATGAGCATTCCTTAGTGAGTTTCGTGAAATTTAATGCTGTTAATGTGCGTGGAATATCAATGCTCAGAATGTGAGTGTTTAACTGTTACTGAAAACGGAAACAAATACCTAGTTGACCGTGTTTTGTGATTTGTTTCGCGAGAGCAGAAAGTTTTCGCAATGCAGACTTTTAGTTTTATGCACACTTTAGTCGTGAAATACTTTGCTCGGAAAATAAAAACAATTGGCAATATTGTGAAATGGTAATTTAAAAATTCAAATTATTCATTTTCATTTATTGATGACTATACCTAATTCCGCTATTTATATATGCATAAAAGGCATGTATACTAGTACCGCTTATTTATAGTGTAAAATATTTATTTATTGTTGCCTGAGGTAATATAGTTAGGAAAATTACGGATAATTTTGATTAATAAAACTGAACCAAATTCGTATTAGATTATTTTTAACGCCAAGATTCGAAAATTTGCCTTAATTTGTTCTAATTCATATTGGTATTATACTTCCTGTTTAGGCCGATCCAGAATTAAGCTATCACAAAGATCTGGCATCGGCTTAGAAAATTTTCAGTAAACTTTCACTAGAAAAAGAAGTTCCAATAGCTCCTTGCGAAGAATACCTCGTGGAGATAGCTGAGTCTTTGAGCTGAGTCTACGTATAGAGATTAGATGGGGCAGATAGGCCTACAACAAATGATTTAGCTAACCGCAGCCGCACTAAAGCTCAATGGTATAATCTAAGACCCAATTGTGGGGCCAAGATTTGAAAATTAATTAGTCATTTAATTTATAATTTTTGTAGTTCCTTTAATCCTAGTACTCAGTTAGTAAATTTTACTCATTATGATTTTGTTCGTTAGCATGTAAAAATATTTATAAAATATATATTAACAAAATTGTTTAAAAATATGTATAAAAAATTTATTATTGTTACTATTGTGTTAAATAACAACTACGACAATAATGCTCATGCAATTTTAAATAAAAATTTATTTCAATAATTTAAATTTGAAATAATCAGCTCGTAAAATGACACGAATGGATATAGATATAGTTAAAGTATGTAAAAATTTATGAGGAAACACTATCACTGTGAGGCTAGATGACTATTATACTCGTCTATGGTAGTTGCAGTTTATTTCCAAGGCACGAAAATGGATAAAAAGAAATTCAAAACTTTTGAGTCTGGTTTAAACCTGGTATTGAATTCGTTTCATAAATTTATTAAGTGTGTTAATTAAAATGCTAGGAATAGAAAATGACCTTTTTTGGAACTGGTGTCCAGAAACCTTCAAAAGCTTTCCTGCGAACGATGCTGAATTATGTGAGACTATTATTTACTAAAAAACATCACCCGCCGACCACGGAAATCCAAGCCGGAACAGCTTTAGATCATCTCGTCTATTCTTGCCTGTTTTTCTCCATTCACACACATGCCAAAACATGGCAAGCACAATGGTGTGAAGTGAAAGGTGTTTCCCCGGTGCCTAGCTTTTTCATAAGGTTTTCTGAGGGTTTATGAGGGTCTAGTCTTAGCTCGAGGCCCCTCGAAATGTATCGAGTCAAAAGAATTTGAAAAAAGGTTTGGTATTGGCTCAGTTGATATTTGCGAATCGATTTGGTTTGCCTACAAAATCATGGATAAGATGCATCATAGCGGGCAAGATGCATGAATACGGATGGGTACGAGGTATACTGTTCGAATATTATGAGGCATGCTTCCTCTTTTTTCGAGCGCAAAATTAGCTCTACATATACTGACACAGCTGATTCTGCGTCATTTGACCGTAGTATCATCTGCACAATGATCTCCGGCGTATATCGCTCCCAATTGCAGAGTAAATCGTGTATCGTTCTCTTTTGAAGTGGACGCAATGGAAAAAGGTATGCAAAGCGCCATCACTTTCTTTAACACAATACCTACAGATCTCCGTCCTGTCTTTCCCCATTCTGTGAAGGTATTTCCTGAAGCAGTCGTGGCTGATAGGAACTGGCTAAGGTAGAAATAAATTTCATTGTGGTCGCGATAATGCCAAGATGCTACGGCGCAAAGAGGTCTACTCGTCTATACCCTCTTAAAGCTCGTAGCACAGCGCTCCTCCCAAAGCTGAAGCGTACGAGTTTGTGCTTGAGCAGCTACTATTTCTCTTCGCATTTCTACTCTGTTCAAAAACACCTTTTTCCGTTCGTTCGCCAAAAGATCAAGTGGCACTCCACCCTCCATAGCTAACACGGTGTTTCTTAAAACTTTAGTGGGAATGAAATCAGACAAATATGATTCGACCTTATTTGTCCTAAAAACATGTTGTTGCATGTACATAAGCAAAATCGTATTTCCACATATCAATGCCAGAAACACCAAGAAACATCGCAATGTATCGACTCCAACTATCACGATACAAAACAATCTAATGCATTTCATTGTAATACTAGAACGGAAATTTGCCCTCCTAGCAGCCAAAATGCGCAGCACTTAAGGATGAACGAATTGTCAGCGGACGAGAGAAGTCCAGAGCAGACTTAAAGCATACATCTGACGATTCCGGAAATGCCTGAGGGACTATGCATAGCACTAACGTAAGACTTGGCAGTTAGTAACTGAGAAGCAAATCGAGCAAATTAAAATGTTTAACGATTAGTTCTTTTAATAAAAGTTTGTTTAAAGTAAAGCGAAGCTGATTGAGAGCTTCATTACAATTTTTGGAGTGATTAGTTCCACGACTCACTTTACCCTTGATTTAAATCAGGTACCTACTCAGAGCTAAGTGAACTCAAAGCTTGGTGCGCGGACCGCGGATCGTTCAAATCTGCATTCGAACCAGAGACCCCACACGCAAGAAGCCAGTGCTCTACTCCCTAGGCTACTCAAGCTTCAAAAGTTTGTTTAGTGACGATAAAAGAGTATCTGGAAAATACAGAGAACTACGAATTCATGATGAAAATACAATAATTGATGCCAGAAGTGGGACATTTTTGCTTTCGTGATTCCACAAGTGACTGTTATTAAAATTATGGCAATGAATTCACTTGAAAATTGAAAACAAATTTGCGTGGGCTAAGTGGAGATTAATGCTGAATCTAAATAATGAATTAACAATGGTGAAATTGAAATTAGAGTGCTGCAAACGTGATTTGTTGACGACCGGAAGCAAAACGACTTTGCCATAACAGTTAAGGGGCGCTCTAATCTAGGTAAGCAAGATATCACAAACATTTTAGTTTTCAAACTAGATTAATCTAATTATGAGATTGCTGCTGAAAACGGCCTCCAATAAAAGACAACAAGCTGACAACAGTAAACAATAAGCCATGAAACTGGACCCGAAATTGGAGCCGCAAGCAATGAAACTGGACCAAAAATTCAATTAGCGAATGATTAGAGAATGATTAGATTCCAATTTATGGAATCTAAGCACCAGTTAGCTTGAAGAAGAGCTGGATCTGCTGAATTCGGATTGATGTTCGTGAAAGCCATAGAAACTACTCCATCATAATCAACTGACAGTTGCACTTAAAGCACCTATTACAATTAATAAGTAGTTTGAGTCTGTTGCACAATTCAGTCATTGGTGCGACCGAGAACGCGCGAACACACAAGTGGTGTCAGTTTGCGGTGTCGCAGTGCAAATACTTCAAATCATTTCAGTGGATATTCACTTCAGCTATTCAAGCCTGGTGAGCGGTTTGGATGTGAGATACGGCAAAGACCATCTAAAGTAAGTTCATAGTTCGCAGCTCAGGGCAAGTGTGCAGAAGCCAGAGGAAGCTTGCCGCAGCTGGCTCAAAATATCGAACGATTAACACTTATGTCCCTTCTACGTCAGATCCAGAAGAGCGGTATAAAGCGGAGGAGTATGCTTTCTTCCAAGGAGCCAGTGCTAAAAAACTCGAAAAAGCTCTTTGTTTTTCTGATAAAAGCATGATGGAGTACACTTTGGCCTACACTTTGAACTACGAGTCGGTAAAGTGGATGTGTTGTCGCAACGTTAGAGTTCGTGAAATTCACGAGCTAATGTCACGCCGAGCTTGGGATTGAGGAGAAGGAAATCTCAGGAAATAGAAGGCGAAGTATTGTCAGAAATTTCTGTATACCATCAAACCATCGAACATACTCACTTCGTTCAAACCAGTTGAAATCTAGTTCGAGGATCAAAAATGGACCCATAAAAAGCAAAAACGCCAGGCTATATTTTCCCTATTGCCAGGCTATATTTTTGTGTTCAGTATTTAAATCTGCAAGAAAACGTTAAAAATGACGTTTGAAATATCACCATTGACTCTAAAGCTAGATTGATTAGATTGATCTTAAGAGTGGATATGGCGAAAAGTGGAGACTTAAGAGCGTTGAGAGATTCGTACTTTAGACGGCTACTGGTGAATCTTCACCAGCTCGTGGTGAAACCGTTCGGCAGACGCAGCTCAGAGATTTAGGATTTCAGCATCTGTTATAGTTAGCGGATGTAACCGATGATTGCATATTTGGAATGGGGTTTTTAAGTTATAATGGTTTCTGTTTGAATTTAGAAGGGTGAAAAGTCAATTAGAATAACCACGTCAGCCTGAAAGGAACATTGCTATCGAACAAAAGTAAGAGGAAACCACATATACGAAGCTGTGTATCAAGTAGCCGTGTCACCAGATCAAGGAGTAATAGGGTGAGAAGTATTAAATACAAAACTCTCTGAGACTGACATGAATTCGCACCTAGGTCTGACCATAAAACTTTTAACATGCAATTTATCAAAGAAGGCATATTCTATCAAAATATATAATACCACTAAGTTGGTAATGAAGTGGGTTTCGGACGTTAACTACAAAGCAGTAAGAAAAACCATGAAAAAGCAAAACAATTTGGTGTGGCTCTTCAATCCTTGTTAATGGAAAAGTCTAAGTCATAAGCTGCAACCAAAATGGAAAGGACCACATCGCGCAGCCAAAGGTTTTACTGGGTAAAGCAGTATCACAGACGCCGAAAATAACGAAAAATAAGGCGAAGAATGAAGCACCAAGAAACAACATAGAATACATGGGGGAATTCAGCTTGGATGCATTCAAAGTGAAATCATTTCATATTTATGTTTAAATCGCATCGGATCGTGAGTCTGTGAACTGTCAGCAGTTGCACCAGCCGTATTTAGTACGATTTGACCCTTACGCTATTGTGAACTTACAAACTTTTACTGTACAGTACAGCCAACCTAGTCCAAACGCTGGGTTATAATTTGTTCTTGTTTTCAATGCTACTATTCTAACCTGAGCTCGATACAGGTACCAAAAACGCAACTAGCAACAGCGATTACATTTATGTCAGCAATACTACAATCAAAATGTTAACTGAAAAATGCCTTGAAGCTATTTTTGCCAGTCGTTTGAAACGGAATCGTCATGTAACTCACATCTGCAAAAGACGGCATATGTTTGCGAAATGCTCTTAACACTGAATCGTAAAATATTGCACTGTTACAGTCTACTATGCTACATCTGATTCATTTAAAAAGCAGATTCATCAAATGCTCTTATTTGTCTACTTCACAAGCTTTCTCAGGTTATTTTTATCAAAATCTTTCGAAATTCCCGTATCGCAGATCAATTTATTACGAAGGTAGTACTTCGAATGAGAAGTTAAGACTTAGAACTTAAAAAAACAGATTACGCTGAATTACGCTTAACCACGTAAGTGTTTTGGGGCCAAGGAACTGCTTATTATCTCATGCATATACACTTTTATTCAAATAGTATTTATTATCTCATCCTAGTTTATTTAGCTTACTTGCGCCCAGAGCCATGTAACATAGCGCATTATTTATGGTCCCATACGCCATATACATAGTACTCTGAGCCATGCGCCATAATGTCAGAATCTACATAGCGCGTTGTCCCATGTAACATGGCGCAGCATTTATGGTCCCACACGCTATGTACATAGTACCCTGAGCCATGCAGTGTAGCTCCCAGCGCCATAATTACATGGCGCAGAAATTATGGCCCCATACGCTATATTACATAGTACCATGAGCCATGTAATATGGCTTCAATTATAACTCGCAGCCATAATGTGTGAGGGGATGTATAAATGTCAGCAAGTGACGTTTGAGTATATACATACATGACAATGTATGTCAATGATCTCTTGAAATCGTATTGATATTCATATGATTTTGCTACCTGCTATTGATTTTGAACGTAATGACAACTGTCCGAATGATAGATTTAACTGATAAATTCAAATTTACAAGCGGATTCAGAATCATTTAATATATTTGGCTAAAAAACCCCACGCCATGTAATATAGTCCCCCACGCCATGTAATATAGTCCTCCACGCCATGTAATATAGTCCTCTACGTCATGTAATATTGTCCTCCACGCCATGTAATATAGTCCTCCACGCCATGCACTATAGTCCTCCACGCCATGCACTATAGTCCTCCACGCCATGTACTACTATAGTGCATGGCGTGGAGGACTATAAGCAGAGCGTCTGCTCCTATGTACTTTTCGCCATGTACTATGGCGTGTGGCGCTATATTTTATCACAATGCCCAAATCGACTACGTACATGGCGCCAGAAATCCATAAATTATGGCGTCTGGCACCATGTGTTTTTTCAGTGTACACAAGCCAATCAAATATTTTGCTTTCACTCTTTTACCTATATAATAACAATAAACAAATGGGTGAATATCTTTAATTATATATTCTATTTGCAATAAATTTTACATTAACAAAAACGTTAAAAAATCCATTAAAATTTGGGTCTCAGAGACAAAAGCCTGAATTTTCCATTTCTACGGATTTTTAATATTACCACTGTTGAATTCGGTTTCGGAAAACTTTAGTCACATTGTATTTAAAAATAAATATTCTAAAAATCTAGAGCATAGTATGTCGCATCCTGACAATTAGACGTTCGATATAGTTTGAAGTTTGTTGTGCTTGAAAATTGTGGAGTACCACGATTTATATCTTTTCATAGGTTTGTTTTTTAAAAAAAAAAATGTATTGTAAGTTATTTGGTCATTGACTTCGACTGGTTTTGTTCTTTCAGATATGTAATCAAGCACCTGGTTCACAAATGGGGCTATGAATCACGAAACATAATCGTTGACGAAACAGGAGATGATTTTGAATCGATAAGAGTTCGCCGTCTCCGACAACCGTCGCATCATTACGATCCATCGTCATTATTTCAGCCTCCGAGAGCTGCCAATCAACTTGATAACTTCGAAGGCTACAAATACGGTAGCCCAAGCATTGCACCCGGAGGTTATGCTGCAGGTGCAGTTTCGGATCCGATTTATTTGCCGAAAGGACGTGAAACAGAGTGAGTTTTATTGTAAATCAAATGAATTTGCTGATCAAATATGAATACGAATTTCGCTGAACGGATTATAAAATATATATTTTCTATTACATGCATTTTCTATAACAAAACATTGATTTGATTTAAATTAGATTTTAACTGTAGCTGATAAAATTTAATGAATTTTCAAGCGCAAGTTGTTCATCTTGTTTCATGTCAATGAAAATATCCAGTTAAAAACAAATCTCTCCTTATCAATAATTTCGTTAGCTACCTCCTGTTGAGTGCACTAACAGCAGCCACACAACAAAACACCAAACTTAGAAACAGCAATAGTTACCACCGACCAAAAGTATCCTACTACAATCCTTCAGCCTGGCTGAAACGTTTCAGCCGGGATTTGAATCGCGGCAAAGCAAGACAAAACTCAACTTTTTCGCCAGACACTTTCGAAACGGAAGAACTAACAACTCCCATTGCGGAAGAGCCGCGCAGCCGAACGAAACGACAAAGCGCGGGAAGATTCACTCTATGCCAATCTACCTCGCAATATATTACACCGCAAGCTGCGCTGAATAGTAAAGGTAATCTATTGAAATTTTTTAGTTTGTAAATGTAAACGCTTTGAGTACATATTGTTTTAATGTTTCAGGAAATTGGATGTACGTTGTAAATGAAGCAAATACAGCACGGCAGCTTGTTAAAACGGAAACATGCGCGTGAGTATAGCAAAGCTTATTTTAAATAATTTCCCATATGGTTGGTGTTTTGAATAAGAGTATCAGTGACTGTCAAACTGTAAAGCATGTGGTATATTTTGGAGTATTTTTGAAACGAAAAATCTGAAAAACCCCGTGTGTTTTAGTTCTAAAAAATTATAGTCTCCGATTAGCTACAGCTTCTCAAAATGTGTCTAAAAATGGTTGAGTAAACGACGCGAAACCTAAGAAAAGGATAATTGCCGAAAATGGCGAGAATGGAGGAATCGAAGAAAATTTTGTTTTTTTAATTTTAAATTAATTAGTTTAAAAAAAGACACCCCCAAAAACAAGCGACACCTGGATATCCTCCCATATTATGATTGAACTCCTCCAATATTATGGATTGAGTTGCGTACTTTTTAACTTTTTATAGCTGTTGAGGAAATTTTTAGAATTACGCTGGAATAATAATCTTCGGAACGAAAAAGTTGCACTGCTCAGTTAAAAGTGCAATGAGGAACTCAGAATTTTAGCAAGGTTAGGCTTGGTTACGTTGTAATCAAAGAGTTTTAATTCTTGACAGGAAATCAACTGTTTATTCATTTATGTAATGTATGCGGCATTTGACGTGAAGCGGATAATGAAAATAAAGTCGAGGCTCTGGATTTTGTTCATATTGTGGCATAATGGTACTTCTAGAGGATATGAATGTGGATACACAATTTTTTTTCTATGAGACTTAGTACCCGAGTGATGAGCTTCTGAATAATTGACGAAACTGATGATAGGTTTTTTTGGAAGCCGATTTTGAGATTCAATAAAAGAAATCTTAAAAGTTCAAAAATTAATTGTTCTTATTAATTTTAAAATTTTATTAGAAAAAACAATTTTTTTCTTCTGTAGAATCGGAAGTAAACACTTCAACTCCTAATTTGAATAATTTGGACCAGGCTAATTTTGTTTATTTTTAAAGCATCACGATTTAATAGCTGGACAAAGAGGCAAAATATGCCCTTTGAGCAGTATGCTGTACAAATGCCGTGAAGGCCTTTGTCCGTATTAGGGGTAAACCCTCAAATCTACACCCGAAGAATGTTAGAAAAATTATGTGAATTTGTTTTAAGAAAAGTAAGATACGTTTTTCATTCATCATGGAATTACACAATTGGCACCATAGTATATGCAAAACACAGGGAAAAAGTACGGAAATTTTTGCAATAGTTTTTATTTTGAAAAGAAACCTAAATATCAATACTTTTCTTTCATATATACTTTTTTTTTTATAAATATGCTTCTTATCTATGTACATGTTTCTATATATATTTTGTGATAATCGTAGGCTTGTCTTCGGCTAATTTGTTGTTTGAATGGTAGTCTGTAACCTTCTACAATTCATAAGCTATAACCTGTATAGACTGTCTTTCTAGTTGTTCAAAGGCAAAGTCACGAGGACCTGACTAGGATCCGAATGGGGAAAGAATGCTTCATTTGTGGGCTGTGCCAGCTTTGACAACTTCGTGGAGCCTGTTGCGGAACAGCTGTGAATAGCCGTCACCACAGCAGAATTTTTGCCTGACCTACTACCTTCACGTGACATAAGGTGCCGACTAGCCACCGGTGTCATGAGTATGTGGAGTGACACAGCTAGGGAGTGGTGTCACGCATTCTGGACGCGGACCAGCAAACAGAAAAAAGAGAAAACAGGTGAAAAGGACGAGATAGAAACCTCACCGACCCAATGCTCCACCGAATTTATTATGAGCTTCTTAAAAAAACAAATGACCGGAAATGAAACCAAAAAGTTTTATCAATAATAACTACAATTATTTTATAAATGGAAATAAAAAATTGAATACTTTGCAGAAAAAATTAGAAATGGTGAATAACAAATATAAATATTAAATCAAAATTTAAAAAAAAAAATCACATAAGTATTACTCACCGGATTCGTGGATGACGGTCGACCGTTGCACGGGATCCACTGCAAATATGACAATTATGTTGCAAGGTTCAATATAAGTCTAAAGCATAATTAACATATACTGATAAGATGGTCTTCTGAATTCATATGATCAGCGGCCGTAATGTCATTCTTCGCGGGGAATATACATTCAATTCACATTTGCTGATTTCAGGGTTCTTCTGCTGGTGATTGTTTGTTCCACAAACTTGTGCAACAACGCATAAAATTATTATTCTGAAAAACGGAATAACTGAGGTGTGTACCGGATGAAAATATCGCTTAGTTCCTTATCCAAAAAACACTTTTGCAAATAAATTCAAAGTACAATAACCAAAATACAATAACTACTCAATTAATTTTACACTTTCACTGAATCCACTCAACTAACGTTATTTAATTAATTCGCTTTACAAATATTAAAAATGGTACGGAAAGAAAACTACCGTTTGTATATTGTATGTTTATGATCTTTGTAGCATACCAACACACCATACGAAACGGTAATTTCTTGGTGCACCTTACACTGGCAATATTAAGTACACAATTTTTAAGACACGTGTTTTTTTTTAGGCTTAGTTTAATACACGTCTTAATTCTACCAAGTTTGTTACAAGTGAGTAGAGCTGCAGCTTGAATGTTTGTGTAAAAATAGCCTGATCGGCATGTATTTACACGTATCCGAAGTTCCGAAAGAAAAATGTTAGAAGAAAGATAGGAAGATAGAACACAATTATCATGCGCCAAGCAAAATACCTTGAGAATTTGTTGCTCGTATGATCCTAATCGCAATAGGCCTGTTGTAGAGTTGGTTCTGCCTTTAATTGTGTTTTTTAGTTCTCCAAAGTGAGTAGGAAAATTTTCTACACTTATGGTAATCACGAAATTCGAATCTATTACCCTATAAACTCTTCATTTTATTATTCCAAAAGTTGTTGAATTAATTTTCCATTCATTAATAAATGTGTTACATATTATTGAGTTCTCTTGACTGAAATTGAACAAAAATTCGAGTTTCCCATAATTTGATTCTCACAATAAATGCCGGCGTGGTCTCCGCTTTCGATTTACTATAAAGTTGGCGGATTCTTCTGTATTTCTCTTTCCGTATGTTTTTATGCACGAATTAAGGCTTCATATTCAATTTGAAAACGAAAAGTATTTAGTTTATTCATGATTTGTGATTTTAATTTGTATATATTCTTAATTCCAATACATTTTAGTATAAGTTTGATAATGACAATAGGGACAAATATAAATATTCATAATTCAATTTGATTTTAGATGTATATGTGGTACTAATTTTGCAAAGAGATGCCAATAGTGGGGTTAATGGGACGTATGCATCAAACTAATTTTCAAAAATGAAGTAATATAGTTTTTTTGTTTTGTTTACTATAATTGTTTTTTTTATTTTAGGGAGTTGCTGCAATACTGTTCGATGCTCTTCTGTTTTCGATCAAGCCAGCTAAATCCACAGATTCTCTTTTGATGGACACCGTCAACGCTCCAAAAATTTCCGAAACACTGGCAGCTCCAACTAACTACTTTCTACCGCAGCTCACTGACCCGTTTTTTTCTTTTTGAAAACCAGTGGTGGGTTCGAGCTAAAATTTAACTTTACTACCAACAATCAGCATCTGTCAGACTTGTCCAGTATTGCGGCCATGCACAGGTTCCAACAACCAGCCAGTACGCAAAATCGAATGCTTAGCTGTGCACATACTGGACCCCACACGCAGCACTCGCCCAACAATTTTTTTTTGTTTTGATAACGCAGCTGATGCAACTATTGTTGCAAATCAGCTGCGCACAGGCCAGTGAACTCGGCGCAATGCAATTAGGCATGCAAAAAATAATGCATTCGATAGTCGCATCTGCTATGGTTGAACTTAATTGTGGAATGATTAGAACACTTAGCCCTTCAAAACATAGTTTTTGTCTCGGAGCCTCGCCCTTCATGCCAACCCAGCAATATCCACAACTCCGCATTCCCCTAAGTGAAAAGGTGGCCTTCTTTTATGATCCATGGTTAGCGTTTTAGGAGGATAGTGGCTGAAATTCTTCGGAAGCGACTTTTCCTTCCGAGTGCTCCTTTTTTTATTATAGGGTATCTACTCACCAGACAGACTCTAGGAGGAAATTTCACTTTGCTTGGCCGACATCTACATCAGTTTTTTTAGCGGCCCAACAGCAGAGTGGCAATGGAGGTATCATCTTTCGCACAAAAGGATCGAGTGCTAAGAACTAGCAGCGGTTCCAAAGGCCAATTTGGCGCTCGTTACACCGACTTGTGCTCCTGTGAATTCACTAAACATTGGGAACGAAAATCCCATGAAATCTTAGATGAATACAACGTAGAGGTCTCCTGTAGTTCGCACGAACGACGAGTTAAAGCAAACTTTAGTCTGCGCGAAGGGCTGAGAAGACATGAGCAAAGAAGCCCAGATCAAAGCGCATGAGACAGTGGAGTCGCTTGAAAAGCAGAAACTCATCGGGAATCTGTCGAAGATATTTGGAATAGAAAAAGACGATCACTATACGCACAGTAAAGGATGCTGAACAATGAGCGAGTAAATCTACGCTACCGTATTCACTACATCCACTTGTTTCCGCTGGTCTAAAGCAAAAGCAACGAAGTTAGTAAAGGATTAAGATTAGAGGCGAGAAATCTACTATGAGACATGTTGCTCCGGAACAAGGAAAGAATGGAGGAGAAGACATAGCCTGTTGTGAACAACGCTTTCAAAAACTTTACCAAAACAAGGAAGGGGGAATTGGGACAATAGTTGGAAATGCAGCTTGGGTAGTCAGACTTGTGTATAGGTAAAATATAAGCATATTTCCAACTGACTGGGAGAGAGCCGGAGGAGAAGCTGTTGTCCCATATAATAGGCAAAGAAGCACACAAAGACGTCCAAAAATATTTGACCAACAGGTTTGGGTTACCGTCAGGACCACAACCGAAATTGGTATCAAGACAGATACTCGAGTAAGGATTCAACTTCTAGAGGATTAGTGTGAATGGAGGAGAGAAACATGGGGAACTTCATAAGGCAAGATCGAAATGCGTTTTGAATATGGCAGATGTGAAGGCAAATCTTCACTAAATTAGTTTGATTTAATTTCAATTAAATCATCAATATAGGAATTCGATAGAGGGAACAAAAACACTTGGTTTATTTTTTTAGTCATCACTGGGAACTTTATTAGCAAAAGTCAGGGTGCTCAACAGTTCCGCTCAATCTTAAGAATTTCAAACTCCTGGGTCATAATAATAATTTCAAAACCTTGGGTCCCAATTTCAACTTTAAATTAGCTATTGATTTAAATCAGTGAAATGCCTTGTGCAAGTTATAAGAATGTCCGAAAAAATAACAAAACCATGGAAGATTATATTACACAAACACATAATTGGATGCACGTCAAAAGTGCCAATTTCACAACATCACAATACGAATCAATTAAACCTCCCTGACCGCTCTTATCGCTCATAGTAAATTCACAGCACTTATCGCTCCGATCCAAATAACCTGCACTACACAGGTGCGTGACGAGAGCTTCTGCGAAATGAAGCAGGTATTTAGTCTCCCTAGTCATTGCTCACTCATAATTCCTATGAAAAAACGATGCTAATTGTTCCATCAACATGCTTCAGCAAATAAACAAATAGGCAATACACACCTCTTGTAGCAATCGCTGCTAACATCAACCTGAGCTCATGCAGCAACACCTCAATTTACACCAGGAAGCCAGCGAAATCGACGAGGACGATCAAGGGTAGAAATGGCTTGCGCTATTGCAGTGCCGCCACCGAGATTATGTCCACGCGCGTCTTTTGTCATTCACTGCGAGCTGTCGAGCAACAATCATCCCCCTACGATAGCGGGCCCCTTCCTGTTCAAATTGATTAGGGAAATATTGCCGTCAGTGTTACCTTAGCGAGGAGAAGTCGGCACCAGAGTCACCCTTGCCCCAAAAACGAATCGACGACCTCTCAGTCAATAATAAGCAAACGAGTGAATGATTCTTGTGGCTATGATGATGGAATTCTAAAATTGAAGGGGTAGTCCCCTTCTAATCTGGGTAAAGACATTGGGGTGACATTTATGAAGAACACCTCAACAGGGAGTTGAGTGTGTTGTAGCCAGTGAAGACTTCAAAAACGCGACCGCATTGAGATTCAACAGAGGATGGAAGCTATGCAAGGTAGGATACGTCGGGAATAAGGAAGTTGTGTTGACTTGAAACCTGCATTTTCGATTTGTTATCAAGGTCAGGATCGGTAATTTGAATGGTCAAGGGCATGAGATGAATTGTCGAAGACACTTGTGATTTTCGGGCTACACACGAAAGTGAATTCGGTGAAGGGTTATGGACGTTTAAGTGATTCCGCTATTGTATTAAACCCTTCAGTTATAGTGATTGTCAATCAGAAGCCAAAGAAAAGAGTCGTTTGGGGAGTGTGAATCTATTTAATTTTGTAAATACTGGCATCGGGAATTAGGTCAATGTTATATTGCACTATTTCTAAAGAAATAATTCTTTGGGGTCGTTTAATTAACTCTGTCATTTTGAACTACAATCAAACCCGCATTTCAAGTTTTGCAGAAAACAAGCAGTTTTGCAAATCAGAAGTTTTTATTTTTAGTTAAATTTCAGCAAGACTTTTATATTATTATTATTATTACCATTATTAGTTTCCAATTTTCAGTAAGTTCTTTCATATTATTTTCTCATTTCAGTTCTTCGCAATGCTCAAATGTTTGTCAACTACCGCTTGGTTACAATTCACGATGCGAACAGAAGTACGTGCAGAAACGTCTCGTTGCACTTAACGGCGATGGACAGAATCTATACACAGATACATTTTGGTTTCCAAGCTGCTGTGTATGTACACTATCAAATTAGACAAAAATACAAGTTGAAAATTATCGAAAAGATCTGAGACGTGATACTTATTATAGAAGTACTAAGATATGTAGGTCGAAAGCTGTCAAATAAAAAACAGCAAACTGGCTAAAGGTCATGTGAAAAGCTATTACCTTACCAATAAAGATAAATCCGTTACCACAAAAATGTACATATGTATTTGTTAAAAACTCATAATATTGTAATTTGAAAAAGAAAATGGTTAATTTTGTCGGACTACAAACATTAGTAATATTACTTTTTACTTTAGTGGAAACTATCTAGAATCTTTTATCTTTAAGATAAGAGCTATAGTTTTGAAATTTCGATTCGCACATTATGTTTCATTTACTCCAATTATGGCTCATGCGTTTAGTTTATTATTTTTTATTGTGATCAATTATTTCAGTATTTAGAAAAAAAAATAAAACAACAAAAAATCTTATTCTGCAGATCCATGCAAATTACTTTACCATTTTGAATGTCCGTTTTGATGCTTAATACCTTTTCTACAAAGTCTTCATGCAAAAAAATATTGAATGTTGATTTCCAGTTCTTATATTGTTGTTTGTAATAACTAATGTAGTAAGCTCGTTAGATGAAACCTTTGGTTTTAATAAAGTCCCTCGATTTTGATGTGAACCATTTGTTGAGCACCAGCCTATAAAATGTTTTGAAACTGATAAATTATTTTTACTTAGGAAGAGTAGTTTCAAATTACGATTTTTTAATACAAATTTTAATTGTTAATTCCGAGTGTTTTATTGACTGATTGATTATCCGTAGCTAATCGTGGCTAAGCTTTCCTCAAATCTACATATAGCATATTGAGATGTAACAGCAAGACGTGAGTGACGTGAAAATTGACTATTTACACAGGCAAAAAGTTAATTCCTGGCAAATTAATGAGACGAGTGAAAGCTATCAAGGTTAGATCAAGGTTAGAAATTAGCAACTTAAGTGAATGCAGCAACCTATATGGTATAATTTATTAATTTTTCTATGAATGATCTGATCTGAAGTGAAAAAACGCACCTATTGTGATCTTCTATTTTTCTAATGTTCGAAGAACATCAGTATTAAAATCACTTTGGCCGAAAATTCATATTTCTGTATATACAGGTCTGTATAATAAGTAACCGGACTGAGCCTGCCCCGCGCCGTCAAAGCGTCTGCGAACCGGTATTTGGTGCTGTAGTGGTGGTGGGGGTCTAGGTAAAGGGAACTGGGCTGCAGCAGTTGCCTCCAAGCGCTTGGAGAGATAGCATCGAGCGAGAGCGGAGTGCGTGTTCAGTTACGTCGTCGGAGTGAAAATGGAGCGTACGATCGAGCAACGTGTTAGCATCAAATTTTGTGTCAAACTCAAGAAAACGGCCACGGAAATTATTCAAATGATTCAAGAGGCTTACGGTGAGGATGCTCTGTCCAGAACTCAAGTGTTTCAGTGGCACAGAAATTTCCGGGAGGGCCGCGATGACGTCCATAACAAACAGCGCGTCGGTCTTCTATCAACGAGTCACACGGACACAAATGTGCAAAAAGTGTGTGATGTGTTGAACAGTGATCGTCATCTGAGCATTCTGGCTATCGCAGATGAGGTTGGAATTGATAAGATGACCGTTCACAACATTATTAAGAACGATCTGGGCATGGGGAAGATCTGCGCGAAGCTGGTACCCAAACACCTGACTGATGAGCAAAAGGAGCGTCGTGTTGCTGTCGCTTCGGAAATCCTTGATCGACTGCAAACCGAAACAGAGTTTTTTAACCACGTTATTACAGGAGACGAGACGTGGGTTTTCGAATACAATCCTGAGACAAAGCGGCAGAGTTTGAAGTGGCACACACCGGCGTCATCACGACCGAATAAAGCGCGCATGAGCAAATCGAAGGTAAAGTCGATGCTCATTGCTTTCTTTGACGTGAAAGGCATTGTTCAGAAAGAGTTTGTGCCACCCGGCCAAACTGTAAACGGTCAGTACTACAGAGAAGTGCTCCGTCGACTAACCGCCCGGGTTCGCCGAGTCCGTCCGGAGATTGCAGATTCGTGGATCCTCCATCACGATAATGCTCCGTCGCACACCTGCCTGCTCGTGACCGAGCAGTTGGCCAAACAGTCGAGGGCAACGTTGCCACAGCCTCCTTACAGCCCATATATGGCACCAGCGGACTTCTTTCTGTTCCCCAAGATCAAGAGACACCTTAAGGGGACGCGGTTCGGGACTCTGGAAAACGTTCAACGTGCTACGACGAGGGCTCTAGACAGCATCGAGGCTGCCGACTTCCAGGGAGCGTTCGGGAATTGGAAAATCCGGTATCAGCGTGCTATAGACTCCAATGGGGACTACTTTGAAGATTTCTAAAGAAAAATTGTACATATTTTGCCAATAAAAAATTTCCTGATGTCAGTCCGGTTACTTATTATACGGACCTGTATATACCATCAACAAAATGCAGTGACTGTTTCTTGGAAACGCGCCATCCGATTTCGATCCGCGCCATCAAACTTTTAGGATACATTTGTGTATATGTAGAATAGGTCCAGGTCTCACCAAATGTTAATTAATTTTAATTCTTTGACTTCAGCGGCCATTTTAGTGATCATTTAAATATCCCTATAATTTGGCAAATAATTTTCCGATTTATTATTATCGGCAAATAATTTTCAAAGAAACTAATTTTACGAAAGGAATTTAAAACGTGTTTCCAATGTGGTGTATATGATAAAATTTTGGAAATTGTTGACCCTATGTGTGCGCTGGGTGCCTGAAATGATATCGGGAAAATTTGAAATTTTTTGAATTGTGATAAGCTTTGACAGAACTATTAAATTATTACAAAACTTACAGAACTTATTGATATTACTAAGTTGTAAATTTATGTGATTTTCTATGAGCATGTTGACAGCCCTGTAACTATGGTAGGCACTGAAAATGAAAGCCTCCCAATCATCAACTCTCCTGAAAAATTATCTCTTTCTGAAAAAATAAAGCAACTCATTAAAAAAATCTTATGCTTTGTCTATCCAAGGTAAAGTAAAACTTTTGAGATTCTATATCAGGCAAGAGCGGTAACCCTTCCCCTATATTTTTAGCATCAGAGACTTCTGCTCACGAGAACTCGCGACCCGATCATCAGATACAACTGAAATTCACAGAATCCATTGGCTTTGAGTAGGACCAGGTCTGATAGAAGCGTTTTTCTGCCAGTGGTGCCATAGAAAAAGAAAAACAATTGCTTTTTGCCTATGGATCCTGATTCAGTCACCAGATTTTAATGAAATTTACACAGCAAACGGAGCCTTATTCTAAGCAACGCTTGGTACAAATTAAGCTGAAGCTGGGTTTCCCCTCAGCTTTAAAAAATTTGTTCAGGAAAATAAAGCTTTTTGCCATATAACTTTCAGTGGAGTCATGACAATCAAACGAAATTCAATTGGTAAATGGAGCTTATTGTAGGCAATATTCAGTAGGAATCTGGTTGAAAAACCATGATAGGGTTGACAGCTATGATAATTTTTTGTACTTTTTGCCATATATTTCGTAAGCGATTTTATCATAAAATTTTCAAATGGTAATGATGTCGTAGTGACCATAACAAAACATATTAAGATTTCGAAAATTTGAAAACTTTTGGGAGTGGTAACTTTAAATTTCATGCGTGACATTTTATTTATTAGAAATCAGCAAAGTCGTCGCCTTTTTCCCATGGTCAAAAATTTCACTCCAAAGAATGATCAAATAATGGAGACTTGTCAAAATTGAGCTTCACGATTAAAGGCTGGAACTGAGTTAATCGTGTTGCTAAATTTTGACAAATCTCCATTATCTGGTCATTCATTCGAGCGAAAATTTTGACAATGGAGAAAAACGGAGACGGATAAAATGTAAATAATTTCAATTTTCGATCGATTTTGTTATTGAAAAGACATTTGCACTGCTCAATTTTCAATTTCAAACACCAAATGACACTTTTTAGCTCGAAAGAATGAGCTGCACATACTAAATTGGCGTGAAATGATTGGAGACATGTGTCAATGCCATCTGCTATTTCAAACTTCCAAGCAATTTTTCACGCTAAGAACTAACAACAAATATCGCTTATTTTCAAACTAAATTTCGCCGAAACAAATTTCACGTGAAATTTTCATATAATTTCATATAATCGAAAACAGTACTCAGTAGGAGCGGCTCGACGATGTACGCTTGGTAAACCACAAAATTGATTAAATAATCAATATATAACAATCAAATGGTTTACAATCAATATTAAACAATCAATGTAATAGCATTTATTTTCTTACAAAAGTCAAAACTCCAACGCTACTATGAATCAAATGGTTTTATTTTATAACAGTCCAACTACAGAGCTTCCACGTTAAATTGACAGTGACGCAACGAAAACTCAAACGTTTTACTACAAACTACAGGCACTGCATAACATTCAGTCCAAAACATACAGTTCATTGAGATATACTACACAGAACACTGAAGTGATCTTGTTTCAATGCTCAAACTCGTGGTTTTCGCATAGATCTACTTAGACGCTTTGCTTAAATGATGCTCACAAAAATTTTACAATCAGTGTACTCAAATAGTATCGCAGACGCTGGCTCAGTTCGCAGCGTCTTGGTGGATAGAGAAATTCAAAAAACCCTTGCCCGATCCACCCACTGAACGACCCGAAAATCTTTGTTAATGAATGAACTTAATACGCTGCAAAGTTATCCGCGTCTCCTACTATGTTACTGTTTCCCGTCATGATTCTGTAGATTCTCTTCTGCTCCTCTTCTTACGAGCCGTTCTCCTTAAGAATTGATGCATTTTCTGCTTTGTTCACATGTACACATGTACGGTGCAAGCTATTGTGATGTTCATGTGGGGAATAGAATAGTAGAAGTTATATTTTTTCGTGTTTTCCTCAGATCGGTTTTTTGTGTCTGCTTTGGGTTCGCTTTTCCAAACGACGTAGTTTTACGGTTCTGGTGCTTTAATGAATGACCACTTGATTGCTTTGGACGCCTATGTTGACGCTGAAAATTCATCCGCGTCGCTATTATGTTTCTGTTTCCCGTCATGATCTACGTTACAGAATTTGTAGATTCTCTTCTGCTCCTTTTCTTCCGAGTTGTTCCCCTTCTGACTTGATACCTTTTATGTTATGTTTGCATGGTGTATGTACGGTGCAAGTTGTAGGAGTTAAATTTTTTCGAGTGTAATTTTCTCCAGATCGGTTTTTTTTGTATATGCTTTGGGTTTAATTTCGCAAAATGAGTTTCTCGATTCAGGTGCTTTGGGTAATATGACCACTTGATTACTTTGGACGCTTATGTTGACGTTATTTCTATGTTAAATTTCTGGAGTGCTTTGTTTAGCATTTATAGTTTATATAAGGCACGTTTTTTTATGCCTTCTTCGCAAAAAAAAAACGCACTTGCTATAATTCTGTTGACTTGATTTTTTTTGTATTGTCAGTATTAATACGGTTGGTTAAAGATGGATAAAAGGATAGTTTTTAAAGTAAATTATAACATAAAGCTCGTTAAAGTGAGAGCGTATTGAATAGTTTAATATGGTTTTTAATGTGGAATGTTGATGTGATTGTGCCATAGAGTATTTACTGGGGTAGTCCTTTCCATTGAGGATCTTATTGAGTCTTGGCAACCAAGACCACTAATTCCGCTCAGTCAACTGTTTGCAAAAGGTAACTTTTATTGCAAATTGTATGAGGAATTTATTTTTATTGTGGCATTGGTTCTCTGACTTAATTTGCAAATAGATGCATTATATCGTCTACTTTGAGCTATTAAAAAACTTTCACCGTTTATTTAGCCTGTAAAATGTTTTCAATTTAACTTTTTTTTTATAATTTAAAAAAAATTAAAGAAGTTTGTAATTTAAAACATACATAATTTGAACTTTTGTGGGATTTCTGATATTAGTGAGTAGGAATATCACTGAAATAAGCTATGCTGATCACTAGCTTTTAATGCAAATATGGTCAGCAATGAAATACCTAATTGATTTTTTACACGATATTTTAAAAAAATCGCATTTATAGTTTACTACGCGCTTCATAAGTATGCTTATTTATATTATATGCTTATATATTTTGCTTATGCTTCCTTAGTCTCAAAACCACGAGCCGCCACTGGTACTAAGCTTAAGTCAGTACCAGCCTTAAGACTTCACGAAGTACAGCAAAAATGTTTTCCTATTCACAACGAAATAAAGCTAAAATAAATGAATTATTGTTAACTTTTGGTTTTTTTGAAAAGAAACAGTTTCTTGTTGGCCCGATTTAAACACTATATTCGTTTGAACAACAACTATCAAAGGTGTGAATATTTCAGCTTAACTACAGCTAAGATTTGCACTAGAGATGAGGCGTATATACTGGAACAGGTATATGGAACAGGTATATTTTTGGAACAGCCAGTACCTAGTACGAAATTCAAAAATACTAGGTACGAGTATTTTTGTGGACTATACATGTAATCAAGAATTTACACAATAAATTTCATCCATTTAATTCATTTCAATCAAACAGTGACGTAATAGTATCCTAATATTAATATAAACTCGTATTTCATACTTGCAAGTGCTTTTATACTCACGAGTATCTCGTACGCGAGACGAAAATATTTGCAAGTACGAAAATACTCGATACGAGTATATACTCGTATAGTTCCAAAATATTCGATACGAGTATATACTCGTATAGAGTATTTTGGAACTTGCAAGTATTTTCGTATCGCATATTTTTGTATAGAGTATTTTCGTGCTTGCGAGTATTTTGGGACTTTGGGTTTAGGTTTTTAGGGCAAAAGTAGCTGAAATCGGGCAAAATCGGCCAGTTTTGGGTTAGAGTGGTTTGGGGCATATCTGGCCAAGACCTTTTGCTGTGATACAAAAATTTAGGCTTTGTAAGGGAGAAAGGGGGTTTTTGGCCATAGTTTGGCAAAAACTGCCTTTACAGCGTTTTCGATGATTGAAAGTGGTCGGGAAGTATACTAGTGATATTTTAAGGACGAACAAATTTTTTTATAGGGGAAATTAGGTAAAAACGTCCATTTAAAAAAAAAAATTTTTTTTTTGGTCTAGCATGAATTTGAGGATCTTTCTGAGTTGTTCCCATACAAATATGGGAAAAAGCGGCCTAGTTTCTAAGATACGGTAAAATGAAATCCGCCGGGAAAACTGAAAGTAACACTAAAAATGTTTAGATCCTTTTTGGTTAGCCAGTTGGCTTCTCCGGCTGTGCTGAAGCTCTCCTCGTGACTGCACTCCAACCCTACCGGGGTTGTGACTCATGTCCAGCTTTACAGAAAAGGTTGGCTCCCTAGTGGGTCCATGTTTAATAGACGTTTTATCATTTCTTAATAAAATTTTCGACAAATTCATGCTTCAGTGAGGCGAAGTGGAAAACCGACTGTTTTAGAGTAGCCAGGAAAAGTTATATAGATGGCAACAGGATTAGTTGGTCCTATCATAGTAAATTTTTCGTCACTGGTAGTTTGAACGAATACAGGAGGTGTTTTGTGCGTATATTAAAATGAAAATCAAATTAAATTGATTGAATTTGCTTGTTTTCCCTTAGATGGCTCCTAGATTGGAGAAACACTTGCCAAATAAGTGACCGACCATTGGATAGTTACGAACAAGCTGCACGGACTAATGGCTCGTATCCTTTCATGGTCAACTGCACCATCACCATTCTAGCCTGGGAACTTTGTGTCTGGTGGATGGGGAGGGCATATCATACCGTTTCATTACATCACTGCAAATCACATGTACTTGTGTGTATATATGTACATAATTCAAAAAATACTAGCTAGTATTTTTGGAACAGGTATTTGGAACAGGTATTTTTTTGTACTCGTATTCGGAATACCTAGTATGTGAAAATCCGAGTACGACCCAACTCTAGTTTGCACATAGTTAATAAAACCCTAACAATCCCTGTATATCCTTTACGTTCTGTGGATTTCGTAAATTTTCAGTTGCTTTCATTTCATTTTTATCGTATATTATACACTCTGAATTACTGGTGTGATCCAGAGAAAGATTTTTTTTTATATCGTAATATATCTTTGATTAGTATAATATTCAGTTTTTTCCTATTCTATTAACAATTTTTACTGACTCATCGTGCTCTTTTTCATTAAAAACTGTCACACAGGTACCGTTTGTGCAAATAATTACATTTTGTATTGCTTCAAAATTTTGTTCATTGACTTTTAGCGAAACTTCTGTAGCAGGCTTTAGTCCAAATGGCAAATACTCGTATTAAAAAGAAATTTAAAATACAGTGGTATGAAAACTTGAGCCCATATATTGTCTAATGAAGGTATTTCATAAAATTGATCCTAAATATATTTATTTAGATACTGAGGATCCTGGCAATTCCAAAAATTTCCAATTCGGTTTTCTCACTACCACCATATTGCATCTGATTTTGCTGATTTTTTAAAGAAAATACAGCAACTGCAGCATCAGCATCAGCGATTGCATCATCAAATATTTATTGAACGAAATCCAAACAAAGAGTTTTCGAAATCGTTGAAATGGTTAATCAATCACCTAAAATAACAGAAACTATGCTAATTTCATTATTGACAAATGTTTTTCCAACCCAACTTGAAACTTCCAACTTAGAACCCATATACATATACTAGAGTTTCACCTTGAAACCCATAATGGCAGGTATATGTATCTGCTAGGATAACATTACACTGATCCGTATAAAATCTGGATTCGTTAAACAATGAAATCCTTGCAGCTTGCAAAATTTTTTCCCAAACGGTGTCTGATGTCCAAAGGAAGTTTTAACAATATCTCGTTTTAGAAAGCAAAGCAACGAATGCGATCGTTCTATTGTTATGGATTTTCCCGATGTGAAAGGAAGAGATCAGATGAATGATCAACAGCTCTGCTTGCCGTTTCAAAGATGCACAATTCATAGTTGTCAGGCTTTCATTCTTTTCAGTTTCGTTATTTCGAAGATTTGATATTGTTGATGACATTTTTTTTCCAAGGCAAAGAATTGGATAGAAGGATGTTTGGGGATACATGTTATTAAGACAGATATGACCGCTTATAGTTAATAAAATGCTTATGGCAGTAAATGGCGTTGAGCTTGTAAAATGCTTTTAGCATATTTCCTCGGTGGCACTAAAGCAAATTTTGTAAAAATAATTTGGCATGGTCTGATTGGTAAGCGATTAATCTGGGAGGTACTGGAGGGGTTGCATATACACAGCCAGTCTTGGCGGTAGACTGGGTGGTACGTATGTGGTTTGGGCCGTATACCGGCGTATGCTTATTAAACTATTGTTATTTAAAGAAAATCAATAATAATTTCGATATACCGTCCAGATCAACCAGATCAACCAAAATGTTACAAAGTCTAGATCAACCAAAATGTTCTTTTTAATACAAACAAATCGCTTCGACAGAAATATAATTTTGATATAGAAATATCTCTCCGATATAGAAAGTAGCTGAACAAAAGGCTCGATCTATGAAATAAAATAAAATAATATTAAACAATTAAGGCCACAGCAGATTAGAACATGCATAAATTCACTGATCCTGAGCATCTGAGCCAGTACGCAAATGATCGTTATGCTTTATTTTTTTACTATTTGATTCTATTTACTATTTTTTTGTAATTAAAGTTTATACTTTTCCAATATTTTGTCGCTTATTATTGACAAAGTACTAACGCGTAAATACAGTATTTTGTGTACAAAAATGTTAATGCCCAATATATACGAACGAAAAAACATAACTGGGTAATAGGGTTCACACTTTTTTCATAAAATTTGAAGTAGAAGTTATTTAAAAAAAAGGAGCAGATTGATAAAAAGTAAAGTAGATTGCAAATTGCGGTCAATGTATTTGAAACATTCCTTTATTTTTCATAAAAATAGGTAAAAAATATCATTTTAGAACAACGGTAAAACTTATTTAGCAAAACAACATCAACGAATTTAATTTAACAAGTTTAAAAAAAACTAAACCATAATCTATTTTTAAAAAAAACTATTTAAAAAAAAAACCGATTTTTCCTTTCGAAGCTAGATATATTTAGTTTTTTCTGTTTTTTGTTCAGTGACACTGAAGAAGAGGGCAGATTACCCTTGAAATATCGATATTTGTCACAAAAAAACTAAATATATCTAGCTTCGAAAGGAAAAATCGGTTTTTTTTAAAAATAGTTTTTACAAGCTTTTACGGCGCAGTATCATTAGTTTTTGATAGCACTCGTCAATCAATTTGAGAAAGATGAAATCTTTTACTAATGATGACGGGGGTTCAAACATAGTGTGAAAAATTTCCAACAGTTTTTATATGCAAGTGATTCGAATTTTGAACTTTAATATAAGAAAAATACTTAAACGTAAGGCGCTTCAAAATATTATCGTTTGATTATGTATGTTTGAAGAATTAATCGTTTTGCTTCCCTGGTCTTTCACTAAGTTGTTCCTTGAGTCGAGACAATATTTGACTAAATTGGTTTTTTCTTCAAATTTGAAGGAGCCAAAGGAGCATCACAAGATTATATAGAAAAATTTTGTCTGATTCGATTGAAAAAAAAATGCATACTTCTCGGCTGTCTGGAAGCAAGCATCGGTTATTCCGGTTCCTAACCCAGGTAAGAGCCCCGCTTTGTCTGAGAGTTACAGACCCATAAGCTTGTTAGGTTCGCTTGTAAAATTATTCAAGATAATTATATTGAATCGTATCAAATATTTTTTGGAGTTTGGGAATATCCTACCCCAACTTCAGTTCGGTTTTCGAGATGGTTACTCAACAAACCTCAAATTATTCCGAGTTACTCACGATAAAGAAATAATCTATAGGATTGATTAGACATTGAAAAGGGTTTCAACAATGTTTCTGCCTACCTTACTAAGATTGTGCAGTCGTTTCTGGCTGATCGGGCTTTTGCAATGAAGGTGAATGACAGTCTTTCCTTGCACGGCAAAATACCTGCAGGACTCCCTATGCGATCAGACCTAAGTTCAACCCTATTTAATATCTACACTGCTGGCATTGCGTCAAATGGCTGTTCCAATCTTGCGATTTTCGCAGATGATACCTGCATATATACTTCCACCACGGACCTCGAAATAGCTCCGACTATCTTGGAAAATTCATTTATGCAGCGGTATCAGTATTTTTTCAGATGGAAGATAAAAATCAATACTGCAAAAACAAACTCAATATATTTTACTGAAAGGTGGAAAGCACCATACCTTCATTCTCGAAAACTGAACCTACTGGGACAGACAATTGAATGGGCTGATGAAATTTCTTATTTGGATGTAACTCTTGATAGAAAACTCACTTACAAGGCTCAGACAGACAATGCTTGCCTGAAGGTCGCAGAGAGCGCACAAGCTCTTTTTCCATTGTTAAACCACAAGTCCAACCTGTCACTAAAAAACAAAATGACTCTTGTTAAACCAGTGATGCTTTACGGTGCACCAGTGTGGGGCATATGTGCAATCACTTACATAATTAAACTACAGATTGTTCGAAACAAAAAACTCAAGATGATATGCAATAAGCAAATTTTCTATCAAACCGGCATGCTTCATATAGAAACCAGAGGCAAGGAAGTAAAAAACCTTATAAAAAATCAAAGATTAAACTTTATTGGAAAATGTAGCCATTGCAACAACGCCCTTATACAATCAATTGGTCAAGCTCATATTAGATAATAATGATAAGATAGTTTAAGCGCTAGCGTAAAGTAGGTTTAAGGTAAATTTAAGTTAAGCTAATTCTATGTAAGTTAAAATAGAAGCATCTACATACAAGGTTTTTGTATATTTTTCCTTGTGCTGATTCACTACTTTAAGTTCATTTAATCTCCGATATAAGTCTAAATTTATTTTTATAGTTGTAGAGACAATCTGTCTAAAGCTCTATATTAATTTTCAACAAACCTGTAGTGAATAAATTTGAACTTGAATTTGAGAAAAATGGAGTAGAATTTGAAGGAACTGTAGTAGTGAAGTAGTTATTATTTTCAATTGAAAAATGAAGTAAATCTACTTCAAATGGAAGTATTACCCTGTTGGGTAATACTCCCAAAGCCTGTCTTCGAATTAATTAATTAAATCTAATCTTTTATACAGAAATACATAAATGTGTGTATTTTCCGTAGAGGCGTCTTTTATGCAACGTCCGATTGCAATGAGTTGATTTGTAACTATTGAAAAAATAGGCAAAAACGAAAACAAAGGCTTTATCCGCAAGGCGCAATTCGTCATTCGATTCAGTGCCCAAATGTCGGTTCAATGTTCTCGTTTGCGTTTGTTCGGTCGATTTAGGAGTCAGGAAAAGGAAACATGGGAACTGAGGATAACTAGCTTTCAGACCGTGACCGGACCACAGACATATTTAATTATATCGAATCAATCGCTCTTGTGAACACATGTGCATGCGTCTGTTAATGTATGCTGCGATATAAAAATGTGTTTGTGTCCATGTGGTGGTGTGCTAGTTTCCTTGCTCCTCCATATTCATTTGGAATCGAAGCAAAGAATTTTCATTAAATTTTGTTCGAATGGTACGAATTTTAGATTTGATAAAATGTTGTATACTAGTTTTTTTGATGTGGTTAGTGTTACCGCGTGGTATTTTATTTCAGAATATAGATTTAAGATTCATTTGACTATAATTATTTATTATGAGAAAAATATTATACAGTGAAGTTACTTGTTGCGCAAATATGAACATTCGGCTTTCGACTGCGATTGTTTGGGTACTCTCAAAATTAACTAAATATGGCGATGAGCTTGTAAATTTACGTAAAAATTTGAATAATATTGTAGTTGCGATAAATGTTACGGATAGTTTTCTTCAGAGGCGCGTCCATTATTGTCGGACAAGGTATTTTTCTAAATTATCCCCTCGGATATGTGAGAACAACGACTATCACCTCATAGACGCTAAGGCGAAGGAAAAAAAACTCTAGCGCATCAGAACCGCTAGAAACACTAATGGTCGAAGAACAGTAGAGGATTTGTGCAGATTTTGAGTGTGTATTCTACCACTACTTACTTTTCCTACTTAAAACTAATACACCCTAAGTAATAAAAGAATCTAAGCTTATTTTAATTTCGGTGACTTCATCGAAAGTTACTGCGGTAGAAAGGTGTTTGGGGTTGCCATCCGAAAAACGTCCAGAGCTTAGAAAATTTAAACAATGTTTACTTATTTTCATTGCAAATGTTTGCGATTAAAATACTTAATGCAAGCATTTATTGGAACGAAAACAACAAAAAGGCCTAGTGCTGGCAGCCCTTTGCTAGCGCCGAAGCCAAAAATATGTCGCATCTGCCTTACGTTGAAGACAACCTGCTCTGCGAATTTCGTATTGATCCGATGACTGTATTGGAAGTTGTTAGGATTTTATAAGATCACTACGATTTGGAAATTCGATGCTAAAATCGCTTACTAAAGGTATGCCAAAAAAATACAAAATCAACGATAGCTGGCAACTCTATCATTGTTTTGAACTAAAATTTCTACTGAATATTGCTCACAACAAGTTTAATTTGCCATTTGAATTTCGTTATGATTCAATGACTGTACTGGAAGCTATAGGGCAAAGAACGTTATTTTCCTCAGAAATTTTCAAAATTTAAGACACCAAAATTACCATAGCTAGCAGTTCCAACCGAATTTTTCAACCAAATTTCTACCAAACGTGGTTTAGGGTAAGATTCAGCTACTGTGTAAATTTCGTCAAAACCGAATGACTAAATCAGAATTTATAGGGCCGAAAGCAGTTATTTTTCTTAGTGATTTGGCACTACTGGCACAAAATTGCCCGCATTTTAAAATCACTTCTATCAGGCTTGGTCCTACTTAAGACCAATACATTCTGTAAATTTCAACTAATTTTGATTATCGGATCGTGAGTTTCCGTGAACAGAAGTTTTTGATGCTAAAAATATAGGTAAATTGGGAAAGGATTACCAGGCGTGCCCGTTGTGAAATTTCAAATTTTTAACTTTGACCATGGAGACAAAGCATAAGACTTATTTATGAGCGGATTTTTTCAAGAATCGACATTTTTTCAGGAGATTCGATGATTTGAAGGTTTTCACTTTCAGCGCCTGCCCTAGCTACAGGGTTGCCAACACACTCATTAAAAGCTACACAAACTCACAACTAAATAACATCAATATGTTTTGAAAGTTTCATAATAATTGAATAGCTCTATCAACAGTTATCGTAATTGAAAAATTTTCAAATATTCCCGGTCTCTTTTTAGGCACCTAGCGCACACATGGGGTTAAAAAAATTCCAAAACATCATCTGATTCACATTTAAAACTCGTTCAAAATTCATTTTGTTCATTCTTCATTTTTTGGACGGAATAATAGGTATATTAAAAATATCACTAAAATGGCCGCCAGCGCCAAAGGGTTAAAGATAATTGACATTTAATGAAACCTGGACCTATTCTGCATATACACCATTGTATTTTGAAAGTTACAGCTGAATCGGATGGCGCGTTCCCGAGAAATAGTCACTGGATTTTTTTGATGAAATATATATAAATATATATATATATATATATATATATATATATATATATATATATATATATATATATATATATGTGTATATATATATATATACATATATATATATATATATATATATATATATATATATATATATATATATATATATATATATATATGTGTGTATATATATATATATATATATATATATATATATATATATATATATATATATATATATATATATGTATATATATATATATATATATATATATATATATATCGTCGCTGTGAAATCAAACCGGCATATCTGCAAAATGCATATTTTTCACCAGAGCGCTTTAAAGTTTTCGCATGTGGGCTACTTCCACGTGAATGCAAAGCGGCACAACACCATTAGACGGGTTTTTATTCAACTATACGATAGACCGGAAAATAAGGAATTTTTTGATACCAAAAACTCAAAAACTCAATTTTTGCAGATATGCCGGTTTGGTTTAACAGCGAAATATCGATATATATATATATATATATATATATATATATATATATATATATATATATATATATATATATATATATATATATATATATATATGTATATGGAAACATGAATTTTTGGCCAAATCGATTTTAATACCAATGTTCTTCGAACATTAGTAAAAAACATCTCTTCGCTAAGCTCTCAGCTAAAAGATATTGAGGAATTCCGAAAAAAGCATGGCAAGGAAATCAGAGAGGCGATCGCAACTCGTATGGCAGTTTGTTTGAGAAATGAGATTTGTTATAATTCTGGTAAATATCTTCAAAATGTGAAAATCAAAAGGAATATCAATATGAAAAAAATAGGATACCCAAACTGTAGCACATGGCCTGAACCAAAATAAAATTGGTGGTTTCCGACAAGTGTCCGCGATAGAAAGTAGGTCTCATCCTCTCCAATATTGCAGCAGAGACTGTCTGTATGAGGAAATCAAAATAAATGAGCTGCTTTACGTATTTTCATAGTTCACTCCAGGTAAATTTGGATATCTAGTCTGTTCTTATGGTAAACAGACTTTTGCATCAAAGTGTTTCTTGGCAATCTCTGAACGAAAAATATAATGTGCAAAGACGTTTCAATCGTCAGCGCAAGAGCTGTGGTTAAAAGGATTTCCTGCTTGTACTTAAGAAAGATTCACATGGTTTACTTAAAAATAAGGAAGAAAAGCAAGTTGCATAAAATCGAAAGCAAGTCGCAAAAAGGATGGTCACAGAACGATGGTCAGAGAAGGGATTTTTAATCAGAGGAAATGCAACTCAACCTTCGGTTCGTAGAAAAGCCTCTTTCTTCGGCGCTAACTACAAAAGCCTTGTTTAATATTTTCTCCCTCGTCAATGAAATTGATAAATTCCTGCAGGAACTCAACAAAACAAACTCTCTGAACCAAAAAAAGCTTCAAAATTAAATAGAACAGTGCCAGGACTTGCTGAGTATCATTTTCAGACATTTATTTTGGGATGCAGCATAACAACTTTACATTGGAGACCCATATGAAATGAAAGGTTGCATTTTAACTTTATGAATGTAGAGTTTAATATTTCCAGGCAAAAAGGAGTTTCTATTTATTAGATGGTACAGTCTTTATTGATTTAGAAAAAAACAAATATTTGGACACTATAATTTATATGAATTAATGACTTCTAAAATATTCATGTCAAATATAAGCATGCTCACCAGCTTACCATAAATGCCTCTGTACAAGTGGAAATTCATTCGGAGCTATCTCCTTCAATTCCAAGGATTGTATCCAGACTAAACACCAGATCGGGTTTGAGAACTACAAAATTATAATGATAGACTGGTAAAATGCCTCGTAAACGAAAACATCCGAGCTGGAACTCAAACTTTTTTCAAAAAGCACGCTGGTACGCTGGCTGAGTGCATCACACTAGAATAAGAATGCCTGCTTCTTTTAGGGACACAAGAAAATGCTTCAAATACTCGGAAAGAGATTCACACAATTTTAGATAAACTAAGATCCAAGACGTCACCTTGTAAATATGAAATCGGCAATATCATATCAAATCAAGGAGATATGGGCTTGTGTTTTTTAAAGAAATCCGTGATCCTGCACATATTTTATGAAGCCTTAATAGCCCCCTATACTGAAAAATGTCAGGTTTGGCTTAGAGCGCTTGTCATTAACGAAATACTGGCTAAATTAATCAAACGTGGGAGAAGTAAGCCAGCGCATCTGCGATCCAGAGCAAATAGAACAGGACTGATGCAAGTACATGATATGCAAGATGGACCATGGACCATGGTGCATATCGTAGCACTATATGCCCTATGGTACAGTCATCTTTGAACAGGCGAGATGTACAGATATGAAGTACAACTGATAGCTCCCAGTGAACCAGACTTTCGACTTCAACCATAGACTCTTTTCTAGCATCTTAAAATCTTGTGACTTTCAGAATTTAAAATATTTTGCTAAAGTAGGAGTAGAGTTAGCGTTTTTATCAATCTTCGAGATTATTTATCAGTAATCTTGGAAGTCCCCTCAACTTATATTAGCTATGATTCTGCTATCTGGAGACAGTTCAATGAACAAATTACAGTCGAACAGGAGAAAATCGCTGTCAATTCTTATTGAAATTTTACTCATGATGAAATAGAAAATCTCGCAGGAAAACTAGACAAAAGTCTCAAAGCCAGTCTAGAGTCCATTACAAACGCTAAACTCCAACGAAACCATGCTTTGAAAAACTTTGCTAGTTACAAAATCTTTCTCTTGAGAAGAAGTCATATCTTATGTTGTAAATTAACAACGATCTACAGAAGTATGAGTTAATTCAATGACCAGCATATAATTTTTAATGAAATGTTTGCCATTTTGGCTGCTTTACTTAAGTCTCGGCTGAGAATGCGCAATTGACTCAACGTTAATAGTCTTAGTAGAAAAAAAAATGCACCCCTTCACTGGAGATAAACTCAATCAGAATATCCCACGAAAACACGATTATCGATGCTTTTACCTTTCAGTAAGATCTTTCAAATCCCATATTGATCTGATTATCCGGTCGTGAGTTCTTGAGAGCACAAGGGTCCAAAAATATAATATTGCAAATTTTGAACTGAAAGGGTGGACAATAGAGCCTGGACAATAGATTTAGAGTTATGGTTAACAAATGCTTTAATAACAAGAGATTATTTAGTATGAAGTTGATAGACAGTCCTAAATGCAATTTTTACAACCAGGAAGATAATCTAGATCAGGGGTGGGCAAACGGTCGATCGTGATCGACCGGTCGATCGCAAACAGTTCGACAGTCGATCACAGACATTTTAAATAATTTACAAGGCTAATTTAAAATATGAACTAAAAATTTAGTAGACGATTTATTCAGTACATTTTGGAATCGGACATTTCACGCAGTTTCAGTTCACACAAAAGTTCGCACACCCTTGGTGGCGGAGAAGGCAAAGGGAAAATCCGAGATAGCTATGCTCTCGATTTGTTCAATTTATAGATTTATATCATTGTAGTAAAACTGCCTCATTAAATCTCGTATACACATACGGTTGTTTCATTACCTTAAATCTCCCTGTACACACTTTATATTTTTACTTCCCGCTACACACCTTGCCAGCATTTGCATTCGTTTCCCTCCTACCGAGGTAGTAAATTGTCGCACACAGCGCAACAAAGGTTAATCTCAATTTTAGATAAAATAAAATGTTAAATTAAAATCTTTTCACGCCAATTTAGTTTGTGCAGTTTATTCTTTCGAGTTAAAAAGTGACATTTGGTGTTTCGATTTTCGCTCGAAAGAATGACCAGATAATGGAGACATGTCAAAAGTTAGCTTCACGCTTAACTCAGTACTAGCCTAAAGAATGAACTGCACATACTAAATTGGCGTGAAATGATTGGAGACATGTGCCAAAACCATCTACATTTTCAAAGCGAAACATCTTCCAAGCAATTTTTCACGCTTAAAAGTGAGCACAACTCTTGTTTATTTTCATTTAACGTGAAATCGAAAACAGTACTAAGCTTTAGATGGTTCAGTTGAGGAAGATTTTTGCAAAGATTTCTAAATCTTTTGCCTGAAATTATTGCATTTGAGCTTGTTGAGCTCGGCAAATATTTTATAAATAAAATTAAAACCTTTTGCTTCACAATTAAATAGGCAAAAATTTTAAAAATTTTCCACATTTAGAAAAACATATTAAACTTACTGGTGAATGTAAAATGCAAAAGCTGAGAGACATCCTTCTGTTCGCGAAAAAGTCCGGGCCCTTCGATGGCCGCTTGGGCTGATTTTTTATCTCCTGGCCGATTTATCTGATATCAATATGGACCAGTAGGTCTATGTGTGGCCTTATGCCAACCAGTACACCCTAACTTAACCTACTGGTGAATGTAATATTGAAATGCTTTGTCCTGAATTGGAAAATTTTAATCAAGAATTCGAGACACGATATACAAATCTCAACAACCTTCAACCGATTTTTGAATTGATTTCATTTCCTTTTGGAGAATTCGATAACGAGGATATTTCATCAAATCTAGCTCAAAATTTACAATTGAATTCATCGAATCTAGAGTCAGGAATTTAAACAATAGCACGCGCAAATGAAAATTATTTTTGGATTTTATTACCATAAAAAATATCCATTATTGAGATTGGTGGCAATGAGGATATTTGCATTTTTTTGCTTCCATTTATCTATGTGAAGCAACGTTTTCTGAAATGAAAAACATCGAATCGCAACATAGGAGTTCTCAGACTGATGACCACTTAATGGCATCTATTCGATTGTGCAAGCAACTCTACAATAGATCAAAAATTAATCCCAAATGTTTATTATTAAAGTATATTGCACAAAGTAGTAAATACAATGTATTCAATATATTAATATCAATAAAGAGCTTAATTAAATTTTTATTTGTTTTTAATTTAACCCATTTTTCGAAGGCGATCGCGTATAAATTCAAAAATTAATGTCGATCATACCAGTATTAAGTTTGCCCACCCCTGATCTAGATCATCAAATCTTTTATTGCCAGAAGTTTTCCATTATAAGAAGAGAGTTTCGGATATTCAGCCATTACAGTACGGTACTATCCTAATCACACAAAACAAAGAGCATGTCACGGAGTTAGCGAGTTTTCTAGACAAAGCAAAGTTATAGACATCTAACATCATTTAAAAAATTAAGTTAAATATAGAAGCAAGTATACTTCGCTTGAAATTTAGATATGTATATAGAGATATCATATAGTCCTAGTAATAGTCCATAAGCTCAATATAGTTTCGTATGAAAAAAATAATATGGCTGTTATAATACACTGGTCAAATAACTTATCACACTTGCCAATGCATATGAATACTTTTACTGTGAGTCATCAATTAGATTTTAAGACGATTATATTCAAGAAAATGCATTAAGAAATCAGTTAAACTAAGAAGTTCCAAGAAAAAAAAACACACACATAGCAATTTTGTGCATGATATGTAGCATTAGTATTAGAATAATGTAATAGAATTTATTGTAGTTAATTTTAAGTAAATAAGCAAATAAGGTCAAACCTACACCATGGTGGTTTTGGAACTCGATGGCTGATACGCAACGTCAAATGCCAACCCAATCCTCGTCAAACAAGATTTAGTATGCAAAAAAAATAAGGGGGTAAATGTAAATAGTCTACTCCTTTATACTCCTTCTTGGATTTTATCTTATAGTTCTTATTAGGCTTTAGGACTATTGTCTTGACAGATTCAAAATAAAAGAAAATTTGAGTTGGATTCAATTTGGATCTATGGGCTTCGGTAGTCAATAGCGTATCTTTAATAAACAACTAGGCACATTATTTCGCAAATAAATCAGTAAATGTAACTTAGACACCCGAAAGATTGCAATCCAAGCTCAAGATTTCATTACCAAGTGATATTACCAATTTGTTGCAAAAATTATCTGATTCTTGACCTTCGACAATTGCTACTAACTCTCGTTTCTACATATCCTGCTTGGGACGTGCACAGCGTAATTCATTTGATTGCAAAAAAAAAATTCTTCGTGATTATCATATCTTGGTATATCTTCCATTCAAAACTTAGCGATTACAATTTTCTCGATCGTTGATTTCGCCTAGAAACTTTTCACCGTCTCCGAATTCTTTTTCAAAACAGTTTTTTTTCCTCGTTTACAAATGAACAAGACATATTTTTCGCACAAAATCTTTTCTCATTTTATTCTACTACTACGTACACTTTTATTTTTATTTCAAGTGAAAAGAAAATTGTGTCACTTGTGTTCTGATTTTATTGCGCTTGGTAGAAGGTGAGTTGTCGTAGCAGAAAGGCTGATAGGAAGAATGCCGAAGCGGAGGAAAATGAAATAAAAGCTCATTTCTTCGACAAGGTGTAAAAAATGTCGTTCCTGTGTATCTTTGAATCGTTATATCCAATTTCGAGAGAGTTTTTTATTCGACAACGTTGTTGTCTGGTTCGCTGATATTCTTTTCTATGTCGGAACATCTTGTTACACCTATGTATGTTTTTTTACTGTTGTATTCTGTTGTTTCAAATGAAGATTGTGTTATCTTGGTGGAGCATACGATTTTCTTTTGTGCCTCGAAGAAATTCATTTTTTTTGTCTCCACGAAATATATTACTGAAAAAGAAATGACAGAAGAATGAGTTTTCATGTTTGCTATGCTAGTATATATAACTATTAAGGTACTCGTATATTTTATTGCAGAGAGTGTGAATCATAAAGAAAGTTACGCGGACAGGGGCGAAATAAAAATTTGAAATTAATTTTAAGAAGATGAATTGAAGTATTTTATCGAAATCGGAAGTAGGTGGCAGAGTTAGTTACTAAGTATCGCTTTTATCATGGCTTTTATATAGAATTTGCTATCCTACCAACTTTTCATTGAAAACTCTGTCGAAACGTCTTCCGCCGTACACGTCCCCTTCCATTGTAATGTTTGATGGGTTGCTTGAAAATTACTAAGAACAGATTTCATTCACTACAGGTTTTATTAAACACCCTCATCCAGCCAACAAAATTCGAATAAAATGTTTTTATATCCAAGTGATATCAGCCCAAATATGCTTCATTTTTTTAAGCCTCTTTTATATCCTTAGTTCCTCGACCGTAACTCTAAATCTAATTAAATTGATTCCCCAAATATCTTCCAGCCACCACAAAAGGATGTAATTAAATATATTTTTGCTCAGTACTTACATACATATGTGTATTACATTGTGCATACATGCACACTTCTCCGCGCACGGCCATCTCATACAATCGCAATCATCAACAATACATCACATCAGGACTTCTAATTTGGTCATTGCACGCTCGACCGTTTGTCTAAATTTTCGTATCAAAGGACTTAAAGTCTGGTCTGTCCAATTCCAGATAAATAACGGCAGGACCTGGAGGCAAACGCCACAAGCCAAAGTGAAATCGATTTTAGTGCAACTAGCAGAAACCGACAGGATAAAAACTTCGGCCACGCTACAAAGGAGCTGTAACGTGTAAGTGCAACAACAAGAATAATAATACCATCGTCATCATCAAGGCTGGGATCACACTTGCAACAACCACCATTCGAGCCGATCCGATCTATCGACGGCCCAGTCGTAAAAGTCGTGCGGCAACAGTCCTGAAAGAAATTTCGAATTGGAAAATGTGTGCGTTGACTGTCAGGCTGTGCAGTTCCCGCAAGGAGCAGATGTTCCTGTTTTTTTGTCGACTTACATCGAGAAATGAACGGCTGGCACCACCGGGCCAGGCGCTGATGACGCTTATTCGAAGGCTGCTGCTGCATGCTCATCGTCGAAGTGTTTGCTCATACGCTTACGCATACAGCTGTAACGGAATCGGAATTGAAAAGTACGTCTATTGCCGTTTAGATGTTAGTCGTTTAGATTAAAAAAAGAATCAAATCAAGTTTATAGTAATAATATGTGATATACAAGCATATGTTGGATGAAGAGTGCTCGATTGTGTTGGACTGTAATTGGGAAAACTGATATCAGATGATGCGTCACAGAAAAGTTTAGCGGACTATTCGTAAGGACTTTTCTTGATTTCTTGTTTTAACTCACAACTGAGCGAATAAAGTACAAAAAAAGCACTGCCACGTGAAAATATTTTTTTTTTGCTTTGGGTGGTGGGAGTACGTTAAAATAAAGAGAGCAATTGTTCCCATTGATTATTAATTATGACTGATCCAAATTGATGATCTTCTAAAAGTCGTGCTGCTGAATATTCACAAGAAACCATTCAGGAGAAGTATATATCGAGACATTAAATGAAATTGATAGAGAAGTGGATTTTTTTTTATTTTTATAACTTATAGAGGATGGATCATTAGTTTCGCCGATCATTAATGAGTTAAATGGAACATAGTGAGTTTCGAGACTTATTAGAAGTATAAATTGCAAGTTTTATTTCAATCAAGCTTTCAGTTTTTGAACGGCCAAACAACTCAATCTAGCAGAAAGTATAAAATATGGAGAACATCGAGTAACGCTATGTTATAAAGCTGCCTGCCAAACAAGGAAAATCGCAAACCATAATGGAATAGATGGCATCCGTTTACGGGGACTTTTGTCTAGATAAAACCATGATTTACAGGACGCATAGTCTTTTTAAACTAGGAAGGGAATTTTTTGAAGACGAACCACGACCCGGATGACCAATCGAAGTGGCCACTCGGGAAATTGTTCCAAATGTCGAAACGTGATATTGGAAAATGCTAGACTAAAGAAGAAACAGCTCGCAGAAACGATTGGGAAATCAGATACAACCATTTCAAATATTCTTCAGGATTTTCTTGGCATGAATAAAGTCAGCGCAAGGTGGGGGCCGAGAATGCTGACGCCACCTTAAAAAGAACAGCGCGCGTTTTGGACCTCTGTAGTGAAGACAAGGATGACGTATTTAGTCGAATCGTTACTGAAGACGAGACTTGGTTTCATTATTATGAACCTGTGTCCAAACAAGACTCTATACAGTGGCACAAAAAACCACTTCACCACCCAAGAAGTTCAAAGTGTCCACCGTTGAAGAAAATGGAAAAGGAAAATTAGCTAAAGTTGTCCTCCTTCTACAGGACAACACGAGTCGTTTTGCCTTGGCTACCCTGCATAAGATGGGCTTCGATATTTTAGATCACCCATACTACAGCCCAGCCCTGATTCTCAGCGAATATTATCTCCTCTCAAAATTGAAAAAGGAGTTCCGTTGTGAAGCATGCAGTTTTGGATTCTTTCTCTGAGAAAGACGATATATTTTTTAAAAGGTATAATTGAAAGTAGCAAAAAATGTATTAGGCCAGCATGAACGCACATTATCAGTCGGAAGATAACCAAGCAACTTTTCTGACCGTTTTAGCGGATCATGCATATGAAGTATTTTCATAGCTCAAGCTAGATTTTTGAACAATAAAAAAATATATATTTGTTGCGTGTTTAATTTTTGGAACGAAGACTTAAACAATTTATCGAGAATACATTTTAACGGTTTATTATAGATTGATATGCTAGGAACATTTCAAGTCATTCCGCATAGTTGCCATATGTGCAAAAGGGTAAAAAAAAAAAATGAATACAAAAGATAAATTAAATTTAGTTAGCTCATGGTTCGCGCGGCCTACCATCTGCCTGGCTGCCTTCTCTTCCAACTTTCTTTTTGCCTTATTTCTGCACTACGTGTAAGTAGTTTTTGATGTATTTTTCGATAAAAATTGATCTTCAAGTTAAAATATTTGGTTTAAACGAAAAACCCTCAAGAATGGCAGCAAAAAAAATTTCCATTTTTGTTGACGTTTTCTGAAAAATCATTTTATTTTGAGCTTATTTACCTTTTTCTCAGGAATGTTTAGAAAAATATAACTGAATCTTTTTCTCTTTGTCCTTAAGTAAATGGACTATAATTTAAGAAAAGTTTAAAGTAAAAAAAATATTACAAACCCCATAAAAAAACAAGAGCAAATATTGAGCCGGAGCTGAGAAAAAGGTACATAGACATATATAGTTTTGTATAAGATTTGGACCGATCAGTAATATTTTCCATTGAAATTTATTGGTGGATTCATAAATACTTTTAGAGACCGATTGCAAACTATTCAATATTGAAAATAAAGCAATACATCTCTAGCCAGGTTTCTTCAATTTCCAACATGACGATGGGGCTGACAAAACAACTACAAAGTTTTCAAAGGAGGCAAAACGCTTTACCTTCAACGCAGCAATGCAGACTTCAATTAATTTGGCTACGAGAATGCAGGGGTTTTGGCTATTGGCTGAGGGTTTGATTTTTAGGATTGAAAAAGATACAATGTCGGCATTCGAGCAATTTTTCCAATTCACTTTTTATTTTTAACGCGTAAAAATGACACATTGGTGGCAAAACCAAAGCAAAATGGCCTTACTTTGTCTCGTCAATGTAACCGACTGGATTACCGAGTAAACAAAGCAAATTAATTTTGTTTGGCCTCATTGATTATTTAACCACAGTAAAAGTTTGCAAAAAAGCTAAAAAAGTTGTGGTTATAAGGCTGGGTGACTTTTTTTCTTGCTAATCTCCCTCCTTTCATTTCCTCTCAGTTAAATCATTGGTAATTGAAGTTATTTAGACGCTCTCCAAACTGTTTTCATGTTCAGCTTTCTTTGATTCACGATTTTGATCTGTTGTATTTTGTAGCATTTCAGACTTTCGTCCTAAGATGCGGTAGCGACGGGATGAAGTCAGCTTCTTGAACGGCTCTGGACTAATACAATCATCTCCGTCCCTTGAAATTCTAGGAGTTCGCAGAGTTCCGTATAAACACCTTTAAGCTATCGGTGTAGATTCAGTTGAGGTGAACTCCTGATAAGAAACGAATGAGCGAATGTCTCTATAAAGCTTTGTGTCAATCCTCGCATGGCCTTCCTGCTAAGAGATAATTAAGGTGACTACGACTAGAGATAGCGGCTTTGAGTGGGAACACTTTAGTGTGGAAAATAAGAATACCTAAACTCTTCAAGTGAAAGCAGAATCTAAAAACCAATAGATTCTCTAATTTCGAGAGGATCAAGACGGTTTTCCCGTTGAGTGCAGATAAAGCCACGGGAAGTGAAGTGAAGGTGTGTAAGGCAGCTCCGCAAACTGTTGGCTGCATGAATAAGTCAGTCATTGGATGTCATTGACTTGCAGCACATCCTTCACTCCTAGTTCAAGTGGCACTGCAGCTTCGAACACTAAGCTAGCCCGAGGAAAACCCAGAGGCCCGTTTTTGGTCAGAGTAGCGAACAAGTTACAGCATATGAGCTGACCGAACCGTCAACTAGTGATACCTTCAGTGCCCCCGCATCCGGTATTTAACCTTCTTTCATCATTTTCCCTCGGGCTTAAAGAATTGGAGGGTTAGCCTTCAAAGCTCTGAGGAAGCTCAAAAGAATGTTTCCTTGGCATCAACATGGACAAAATGGTCCTCTTACGGTCAGGATAAACTCATTCATCATTCTTTCTTCCAATCCTATAGGTTCTGCTCAGAAATGACAGAAGTCGGCTGTGCAAAAGAATCAAAGCAGGCAAACATTGAAAAGACCTAAACTATTGGCAACTGCTTCAGTGCTAACCAACTATTTCAATGAATTTGTCAAAAGCGCCTTATCTGGGCTGTAATTGATGCTAGCAAAGAATAACCAAGCACCTCTGCTGAAAATTGACTAAAGATAAGGCAGAATTTATTCAGACTCTGCCTACAGTGAGTGCTGTGGGTTACTCTAGAGGTGTTTGGCCGAAAACGTGTCAACATCAGTTCTCAGGTGATTTATACAAGCAAATGACCTGGGAATAGGGAGAACTTTAGCCAATCGCAAAACTATAAGTAGCGCCGAAGATAAAATCTCCAGTCGGACTAGATGTAGAGGATACATTTTATTTCCACTCTGATCCAGAGAATATCCTGGAGACTGTCAGGCTCTTTCAAGCCGATTTCCTGACGGAGGATTGAAGAGCGGTAAAATTTGGTGATCATGTTGAAAATTGACGGAAGACTCTCTTCATAGTAAATGAAGAAGAAGTAGCTTTTTATCATTTATAGAGGTCCGGAAGTGCATTATTGAACACGGCGTCGCGAAGTTACCCCTTTGTGTTTTTAGGATTTATTAGGCTACAACCAAATGATCCTGAGTCTGCCAAACACAATCCAAAGCAGCAGGCTCTGGCAATAGAGTAGTCATTTGGAAAGCGGTACAGCACTCTTTCTGGGGGTACATCTGAATAAGGATCAGATGCAGAGCCACTCTTGGTTGATGAACTCTGATTTGTGTAGCTATCTTGGAAACAGAAGAGGGAAGTAACTTGACCATGGCTGGTAAAAATAAGAACTTTGCTCGAAAAACTCGAGCGAAAAATGTGTCATTCTTAAGAAATATGCAATTGCTGCCTTTGCGAGAGCTTTTAACAAAACCAAGTGTGATGCAATTGTGGGTGCACTCTTAGGACTAGATGTTAATATGTGGCTGATAGGTTTTATTGAGCAGCTCCGCATAAATAGAGTAAATTTCTCTTCGCTTGGGATTGCTCACTTTCGACGAGGGGTCAAAACGGGAACATCTCAAGGTGGTGCCCTCTCTCTTGTTGTGGAACATTGCGATAAATATTCTGAGGTGTCTTAGCCGGGCTGCTTGTGTGGACGGCATAGCCATGTCAGTGTCAGAAAATTATCTATCTTCGCTGTTCAGAGAAGTAAAATCACGCTCACGTTGGAGTTGGATGTGAACATCAGTAAAACGAATCCCGTACTATTTACAAGATAGTACGATGCGGCAATTCAACTTACTATAATTAAATGGCCTACTACTACTGGAATCGACTCATTGATTATACTGAAATTGACTTACTGGAGTTTAACCGACTCATTGATTTGAATTAGAGACTGATCCTTGACTTAAAGCTACTAACCACCTAATGCTACTAACCACTTACCACCTAATGCTTGAAAATCAACCACATTTTTTGTTAAAAAACCGCGCCTACTAAGATACTTTGCGTGTTGCTTCTTTGGCCATCAACGAATCTAATAATCAATTCTACAGCAAGTTAACTGGCTGTTGTGAGACTGCATTGTATTTCAGCCTAGACTAGAACTGAGTTAAGACATGCTAGAATCTAAACTAAGGAGATGCCCGCTCCACCAGATGTGAACTACATAGGTTTGGATACTCTACTAGAAATCAAGCTTTCAACTTGCATTTCTAGTAGGGATGAATGAAATGAGGCTGTTATTTCAGAGAGAATCAGTGTAGAACTAACTATTGGAAGAAGATTACCTTGTTTTAATGAAACAATATCCTATTGCAGCTACAATTTTATTTTTTTCTAGATATTCAAACTAATATGACATTCAATTCATTGCCACAGTAAAGCCAAAGCCATCATAGACTTCATTTTCAGAGTTTTCTTTTTTCTTTTAGAAGAAAAAACGATTGCTCTCTGGTACCTTATAGTGGTAGCCATCAGCTTCCAGAGTATGAGCAGGAGCAGCATGGTGGCTGTGAGTCGGCGGAAGATATTGGCGATGTACTCCATGCGAATGGGAATCATGTGAACCGTGATGATGCTCTCCATGATGTTCACCGTGGTGTTCACCGTGATGTTCACCATGGTGCACGCCATGGTGTTCACCATGGTGCTCGCCTTGATGTTCACCATGGTGCACGCCATGATGTTCACCGTGGTGCTCGCCTTGATGTTCACCGTGTTGCTCGCCATGGTGTTGTCCGTGGTGCTCGCCGTGATGTTGCCCATTGTGCTCACCGTGATGTTGATTGTGGTGATCTCCGTGGTGCTCCCCGTGTTGTTCTGCCCGGTTCTCTATGCTTTGAATTGGCTCCTCAGTTGAATTATCTTCATCGCTCATTGATGTTCCACTAGCATCATCAGTTTCATCACTCATATCAGCAAGGCCTCGTGTTACATGATGTTCATGGGTATCGTGAGTAGATCCATGATGACCGTGGTGCTCGTGATTAGCTGGAAGATATTGATGTGATATTCCTTGCAAGTGTGAAACGTCAGCTGTAACGACGGCAATAAGGACAGCAGCAACAACTCCAAAGATGAACTTCTGCGAGTGCAATTGAAAAATATCATGTAAATGTAATTTTAATTTTGAAGCAAATACAGAGTATGCGATAAACTCTTACCATATTGAATGATTTGGCTTGTGAATCTGCAAATGAGATCGAATGATTTAATTCAGAAAATAATCACGTATTTATACCTGATCGGATGAAAGAAAATATTGGTCTGCATGATTCAAGTGGCTATCACATGAAGGTGAAGCATCAATTCAATTGAAGCATCTTAATCGGTTTTTTTAAAACAGTGCGTTCAATGTTTTCGATAATTTCGTGACATATATGATATGTTAATTGCATGATTTAAATCGATTTATCATTTTAGTATCAGACTTGATAAACATTATTTGCAAAGTTATTTCATATTCGACAACATAATCTACGTCTTGTAAAGTTCATATTGGTTCTTCGAAAAATATTTGCCATTTGGCTGCAGTTGGATCAATGCATACACATTGACTGAATGACATTCAAGTGGGTACATTATGAAAATTATCTTGTGCTCATCACTTCCTTACGCATACGTATCAATGATCAATTATAACTCGGCACAATGTATTGATAGCTTACGAGTGATTTGATGATTTTTTAATGCCACTTAACAAATACTGAATTATAATAATTTTTTATTTTTCTCGTAGGACAGAGTTATGGGTTCGTTGGTTTAATGGCTACCACGCATTGACTTTAATTTGATTAATTTCAAGAAGCAATGAGCGGGTGTATTTTGTTTTCATACATAATTCTTTAGAACTTACATATATGTGTGTTCGCATACATAAGGTATAGCAACATATCGTCCTATTAGTTAAGCACTACGTCTTGGACGGATAACTTCCATTTCACCGTCTTTAACATTAAGATTTACAATATAGCGTTTAAAAACCCAAAAGCAGGTACACAACTTATGGCTCACCTTAAAGTGCAAAGAATTATGCGTGAACAACTCAGAGAAATTTCCGGGTTCCAGGCGACAGGAAAACTTTAAAATTTATGGATAGGCACTACTCCTGCCACTACTTGGCTCTACCCACACCAGAATCTTAAAGAAAGTAAAAGTTTTTCTTAGAGCCCAAGAAGACCAGTAAAGCGGATATACAAGGAGGACGAATTGAGTGTTTGTGGGTGGAGAATAATATCGTTTCCTACTTTCGGCATCAGCCATGACCAAGAAAAGCAACCAACGAGGCAGTAAGTTGGCTAGCAAGCAAGTTCCTTCTATATTGTTGTGTAACTTTTCCTGTGCAGCCTCGTTTCTTGGTGTTCTACACATAATGACAGGGTGGCTATGTCGCAAAATTAGATGAGGTGAGATTTTTTTAAAAAAAGGGTCGTGAAAATTTTCGCAAGTAGATTTGGCCATGCTTTTCATAGATAGAAAATAATTTTGCCTTATATATGTATGTTTCATCACTACTACTACTACATTACAGGTTAAACCATGCTGATCACAACTCAGAACTGCAACATGCCACCCTATAAAATTTCGTCCAAAGCAAAAGCGAAAGCAAGAAAACTGTGTTGTACAGTCGAGCAAATAAAAGAAAACAAAATGTGACAATTCCTTAAAACTTCTCACCTTTATGTAGACATTTGGATTTTTCTTCTCGAAGCTGTCCTATAGCCAAAAGCAAATCTCGAATACCATACCATTTTGCAACGTTGCGAACTTTAAATTCACTGGAAACTCATAAGTACCTACTCTATATAGTGTTCGTCATGAGACAACTTCAAACTCATTACTGGTTCGGTTGAAGTTCCAAGAGTTTTCCAGTTTCTATCGAGCGCTTCTGCCCCGGTCACCAGTTCTAATTCGCTTGAAAAGTGGGAAAAGTTTACGCAATGACGTCATTTTTTCGGGATTTCTAATTTCACTTCAATTGTCTTGTCATCAAATTTTCCATTCAGTTGATTTTCGGTATCCTTTGATGGCAAGTCAATGAGGCGCCACGACAAGCTTAAGTAAGTATTGCCTTCATTTCACAAAGGAAATTCATCATGCGTTTAAAGGATCTATTAGAGCTTTAAAGACAATCAGAGTGAAATCTATGCGTGAGGTGATTCATGTCGAATGTGAATGATGAATATGACGAATGGCTGGAGGAATATGGGTATGCTTGATGAGTTGTGAGTATGATTCATTCTAGGAAATCATTTATGGCTGATTCAAATGTTGAATAAGCGGATTTCCCTGAAAAGGACGACATGTTCGCGTAAGAAGAAAAATCATAGTATAGCAAGGAATCAGTTGATTTTCCGGGGCTGTTACTTTTCTCCTGGTGCTTTTGGTCTTCGGTTCGAAACGCTTAAAGGCTAACATTTTCATTATATTGCTTTGAACGAGTGTCAAAACAAAAGCCAGTTTCGTTGCTTGCCTTAAATAGCTCCGAGCCCTGAAGGCAGTAGGAAATTAATTCTATTGACCAGAGTTAACTGATGCAGATTCGAAACCTACTCGTTATCATTACCACAATGTCCACATTTATTGATTTTTTTCAACCTCTTCAAACCAGGCAACAGTCGATCCCCTCAGAGCTTCATCCATGATGGTCGAAATTCCTTCAGGAACAAGTTGCTTGTCTTTGCAAATAAACTTGACTCAGTAGTTGTCTGGTTCAATAAATAAGATGATTGCAGAGGATGAGTAGCGCGATGAGCTATCACGGGATACTCTGATTTATGGTTGAAAATTTTAATTTTCTTAATTGGAAATTTGAGTAACAACAAATTATCGATGAAACGAGCTCGTTATGTATGTAGGTAAGTAAGCGAGGTACTGAACTTACAAGTGGGCATAGAATATTCTTCCTGTGTCTGTGGAATGAGGAAAATGATTTCAATGGTGGTTTTATAGAAATCGAAGAGAACCAATCAATGATATTTACATTTCTCTAATGGATTTTATCAAGTAATTGCGAAAAATATTAATTTCGGTGCAATGATTTGAATTTTGTGATATCAATTTGGATCTGGCTGTGAGTGGAACTTTGGAGCAATTGTTTGATTCAAAGTAATCAAATTATTTGTTTTTTTACACGAATGCGAACTGAAAGCCGACAATTATTATTTTTATATTTTCATCATTTCCCAGCTAGGGAAGGGGATAAGCTTAGACGAAACAAAACAAGAACATCCTCATCTAAATATGAAATCAATAACACAGTTATAACACAATAATAGGATTTAGTTTAATGTATGAATATAGACAATAACGTTTTTTAAATGTAGTTTCCCCTGAGACGGTGACCCAAGGAAATTCATGAATGAAAAGAAAAAAAAATTCTGTTTTTTTTCCTGGTTTGGCATTTCGTACAGGTGTCGCTGGTTAGGTTTTCATGACATATGCTGCGACAAGCTAGTGGCTAGTAATGATGCCGATCAGCCATTTGCAGTCAGTCCACGTTAACTCGAGCAGTTGATTAGTCGCTGCGAGATTGTATGATCCACACATGATTTTGTACACTGAAAGAAAAAGTCGTGGTTGATTTGACTATTATTGATAGTAATGCAAAAATTCATTCAAAATTGTCGAATGATGCTATTCTAAAATAGTTCATTTGACCATACAAAAATTGTTGACTTTGCTGATACAAAAAATATCGAAACATTCAATGATTAACACAATTGAATCCTAGAATTCATAATTACGTAAAATAGTTGATCTACAGGAAAATAAGCATCAATTCATTTAACACTACAAAATATTGAATTATCACCAATTTTCATAAAAAGCGAACCTCTCTACAATTGTTAAAATCAACAAACATAATTCCAAACCGCAGACTATAGTCATTTACTATTTCGTACTATGTACATTGTTGGAATACCATTGTTTGTGGTTGCTTACTTTTTTTGCACCACGGACGTTGTTTATCAACCATGCGTCATGGTACATAAAAGTAATCATCAATTTTCTTATAGTTGTTTTGACTATAACCCGTAGTTGACGCAAAAACAACTAAGGAAAATTGTTGATTTTACCAAGATTTTTCTTTCAGTGTATACTCAAAAGATCTGAGTTGCTCTCCATCTGCATATCGCACTTTTCATCATTTTGGAGTCACTCGTTTGGATGAAAGTTGGGATGTCTGCCGATTCTGACAGGGGAAAACTGGCCCCAATGTTTGGCTAACGCAGCAGCACTCTCATTTCCATGTTACCGGGAGCCCAGAAAATTCTGACTCTTCTATAATTGCCCAGTATATTCAGGGCCTGAATGCAGTTGAGTATGCTCTTTGATTTGTATGTGTGATACATCAGTGCTTTTAACGCCGCTTGACTGTCTGTAAAGATGTTGATCACCTCACTTGTACACTCAGAAAAATATGTTTCCGAAAATCAAAGAAAATATTTACTTGTTTACGAGCTGTGAAATCTTCCACAAATCAAATAAACTTTTATTTGATATCAGTAATTTGTATAAATATCATTGAAAAATTTCTTACATTCAACGGAATACAATTTTTGCTTTACCTTATTTTAAGTAAGTAAGTTTCCTCAAATCTTGTAAATTATGTCTATGAATTTAATAAATTATATCTACACCGCGAATATTTTTTTCTAGTTTCAACAACAACCATGCTTCAATATTCGACGAAAAAATGGATAGTTTTTATGACTTCTATCAACATTTCCTCTACACAAATAAAGGGTCGATAGCTTAGCTCGCTAACGTGTCAATCCAAAGCAGCGATCTACCGCTCGTGGGTTCGAATTCCGCCGGGCTCATGGTTGACTTTGTTCGTCTTCAGTTGTCATAACTCCATTAATTATGTGTCACATTATAGCTTAAAGTGGCGACTAGGCATAAATACGAGTAATACTAGCGCTTCAGAAAATAAGAAAAAAATGTGGCACTTTAAAAAAAAGGAATAAATAGGAAAAAAAAAATGTTCAGAGTTTTTGCGTGCCAACAACATGCGATGCTTTCAAAGCGGTCCCCCATCTAAGTAGTAACCGCGCCCAGCACTGCTTAACTTCGGTGATCGTACGTGAATCGATTTATGCCAGATGCCAGATGTCAGATGTTCTTGAAACTATATCAAATTTTACTCAGGGCAAGTGCATTATCAGTACTTGAAATGAATAAATTCCTTTCTTTCGATTGAGTAAATATTTCTTTGAAACTATACCAAGCTTTACTCAGGGCAAGTACAATATTTGTTCTTTAAAATGAAGAAATTTCTTTCTTTGGATTGAGTAAATATTTCTTTGGCGCAGAATCATTACCAATTTTCTTTGATATTGTGTTCATTTTTCTTCAAAAAATAGAAGTATTTTTCTCAGTGTAGTACCTTTGGCATATACTAGGTCTGCGGCTTTACGCATCGCAGAAACCTCTGCCTGGAAAATAATATAGTGCTTGGGAAGCCTGAGAGCTTCTTCTATGTTACAGTCTGCAGAATATGCTGCTGCACTCACTCCTGGCGCTGTTTTAGAGCCGTCAGTGTTGGTAATAGGAGCTGGTGTGCCCAATTGCTGATTTCATTCCTACCCATCTCCCACAATCCCCTGATATCCTCGCTTGAAGTACAGAGTGGGGACCAAGTAGCCAGTGCTAATTGCGTACCCCCACTCAATGCTGCTGTGGCCGAATGACCTTGTCCCGTAGTGTCTCGATTTCCACAGCATGGCCACAACTTTTGCGGCAGTGCCTCTAACAAAGAGATCAAGCGGAGGTTGAAAGTTCGAGGCAAATGAAGGAGTCGAAGTTAAGGCACTTGTAGTACAGAGAGCAATCAATCACTGTTCACCATATCAGCATAAGTAATTTTGTTCACTGCCGGCCACCAGACCAAGCAGCCGTAAGCAAGGATCGGCCTAGTCATCGCCGTGTAGATGCAGTGCGTAAGACCCCACGTTTCACCTAGCACTCTCTTCTTAGCGTAAATCGCGTTGCTTGCCCGCATGACTCTCTCCTTCAAATTCAATTTCCATGTTAGCCTGTAGTCTCCAATAATACCAAAGTACTTAGTTTGTGACCTGATTGGGTCTAATTCAGGAGTTTTGTGCTTTCTTGTGAACAATATAAGATCGGTCTTATTGGAGTTGATACCAAAACCCACGGTATTCGCCCACTCCTTAACCAGCCCTAGAGCATACTCGATGAGCAGGCGAAGGGTATGCGGAAACTTACCTGACACTTAGATCGCAATGTCATCAGCATAAGGCAGAACTTTGAGTCCCTTGCTTTCCAGCCTTGCCAGAATTGAATTTGTCACCAGGTTCAACAAAAGAGGGGATAGAACCCTTCTTTGGAGTGTGCCTCTGTGTACCTTCCTTATGAGTTGCGCCCCCGCCCACTTTCCTGATATGAGCCTATGCTTAAGCATATTGCTTGAGTGTAGGTTGCGTGGAGGCCAATGCAACGATCACACCGTTGCTCAAGATATATGCACTTCAACTGGAAGAAATTTGAATCATATTCCAATTGAAAACAGTTGTACATCTTTAGATTGTTCTCATAAATAGGTGTGGTATGTTGAATAATGCCGCCAAGAGTTTCGAAATAAAAATATTGAACGGGAGTGGCAGAAGGTATCTGCTTTAAGGCTCTCCAGAGGAAATGGTAGTTTTTTCAGAGAGGCAGTCCGAGAATGTTGTGTTCAGTTCCAAAGGTTAAAAGAACTCGAACCACAACATCAAACTTCCTGAAAGGACAATTTTCGCAGCTTATGTTTGGAGGAAATGTATTATATATATTGAAAACAAATAACTCTAGCGCATAATAACTCTAGCGAGACACTGGTTTTCGAAAAAAAGTCGAGAAATTTCGTAGACTTTGAATTCATGTTCTACCAAGCGTGCTTCCCATTACACCTAACGTGTATCGAAGGTCATGTACCAATTCGATCTAACGGCTATATCAAATTTGATAGGGTAAGAATGTTTCCAGGGCTAAAGCTTGCAAGAAACTTAAACTTTAGAAAAGTCACACTTGGTGTTTATTTTCATGATAGGATACTTATTATATGAAAATCCGAAAAATGTAATAATGAGTATTGTGCAAGCAATCGTATTTGTGAAAGAATTCATTCTACATTCTGATACCACCAAAATAATTTTATAGTTCAACCGCTATATAAGTAAGATGGTTGTTGATTTATAACACTGTTATTTTTCTGAAAGAACAAATCATTTATTTCGGTAATGTGCTCAGAAGAAATTTAAGATTTAGATTATATTGTAAAATTTTGTCTTGTTCTAAGTTGCCACTTTCATTTAATCAATTTCTTTTCTGCATTTCTAGAAAAAACTCAAATTTATATTTTTTTTATTTGATTTTTACATGGTCATTTATCTAAATAAAATTGTCATAGCAAACTAGCATGTGCATATTTATTTACAAGTCGTAGATCTATTTTTCCGCAATTGGATCCGTTTTCATGGATCAAATGGATACTTTGGTTCTTAGGGCAGCGGCAACACTGATCGGAAGTTGCAGGTAAAAAAGATTCGTTTTATAAAAAAGATTCGTTTTATAAAAAAGATTCGTTTTAGAAAAACGAAAAACCATTCGTTTTATAAACACGAATCGTTTTAGAAAAACAATTCGTGTTAGAAGAATGAAAAACGATTCGTTTTAGAAAAACGGTCCATTTTAGAAAAACGATTGGCTTTAGAAAAACGGTTCGTTTTAGAAAAACGATTGGTTTTAGAAAAACTATTCGTTGTAGAAAAACGGTACACTTCAGAAAAACAATTGGCTTTAGAAAAACTATTCGTTGTAGAAAAATGGTTTGTTTTAGAATAACGATTGGTTTTAGAAAAGCTATTTGTTGTCGAAAAACGATCCGTTTTAAAAGAAAACTATTGGCTTTTAAAAAACTATTCGTTGTAGAAAAACGGTTCGTTTTAGAAAAACAATTGGTTTTAGAAAAACTATTCGTTGTAGAAAAACGGTACATTTCAGAAAAACGATTGGCTTTAGAAAAACTATTCGTTGTAGAAAAATGGTTTGTTTAAGAATAACGATTGGCTTTAGAAAAGCTATTTGCTGTAGAAAAACGATCAGTTTTAAAAAAAAACTATTGGTTTTTGAAAAAATATTCGTTGTAGAAAAACGGTTCGTTTTAGAAAAACGATTGGTTTCAGAAAAACTATTCGTTGCAGAAAAACGGTCCATTTTAGAAAAACGATTGGCTTTAGAAAAGCTATTTGTTGTAGAAAAACGATCCGTTTTAAAAAAAAAAAACTATTGGCTTTAGAAAAATTATTCGTTGTAGAAAAACGGTTCATATAAGAAAAATGATTGGTTTTAGAAAAACTATTCCTTTTAGAAAAATTGTTCGTTTTACGAACATGATTCGTTAAAAAAAAACGGTTCAATTTAGAAAAACGATTGGTTTTAGAAAAACTATTAGTTGTAGAAAAACGGTTCGTTTTAGAAGAACTATTTGCCGGTATTTGGAGAAACTCTTCGTTCGTTTTTTGCAGCCAAACGTTTTTTACAAACTGTTTGGCGTCTTTGAGCCCATCACTAGACCTGGCTACTCGGTCGCAATTCGAAAGTTTACTATATTTTAAGTCTTTTAGGCAGTGTGCTAACATAAGGTCATCTGGTGAGACTGGGACATATTCGACGTACACATCAATAGCCTAGTATGCAAACCGGACCGGCTTGGACTGAAACGAATTGAAATGTAGCTTCAAAGTAAAATTTCAACTGAAAATTTCAAGTCAGTCGATTTAATTGTCCCCTTTCATCTTTTACTTAGACTTTTGATTTTTTTTTAAAAAGGTTGCATATACCGTTGCAATTTTTTTGTGGAATATATCCTGTTTTCAGCAAGATCCCCAGAAATAAAAGGGGAGCTTTCGATATAGGTATATATGTATGCATTATTTAAATTAAATCAGATTGCTCGAGTATCGAAAATCAATCATTTTTCACAAAACTACCAACATGCATTCGTCGCCCTGCGTAAATAAAAATAATCATATGCAATAGGAACATTCACGATTAAAAGAAAAAATAAGTCCGATATGAATAAGACTTGTATCTTCTTTCTCAATTTGCGTCTTTTTACCGCAAGAACGTTATGCCAATCTTCTACTACCCTAAGCAACAAAACTTCGCCAGATGAGCTTCGTACACCTCTTCAAGATTCTCTCTAATTATTGGGATAGGTCCTTCCCTTACTCATTTACACTTGGCCGCCGTCCCTGTTGCAATTTAATCCACCTAGTGGTTTCACCACTTAAATCTCGCATCGTTGCATCTTGGCGCTTCTTTACCCTCCTCCCCTCCCTATCGCAGTCCTTGCGCTTCCGTTGCACAATTCGTGGCCTCTTCCACAACTCAGTATAACAGTATATTGTGTTTTTGTTTACTATGGTGTGCACGTGCGCCGTTAAATTTCTGCCGCCACATCCATCCTTGTTTCAATGACGCAATGCTGCACACAGCATATCTCCAAATACTAGCGTCATCCAACACCACCACTACATCGTAATTCACTTTCTTCGATTGCACACATGCAGAATAAACCGTATTTCGGTGAGTGACTGTGTGCAAACGCAAATTGAATCAATTTAGTGTAGTTTTTCAATTCAAAACATAATCCATCTTTTCCGCGCTCTGACTCACACAGGGCCGTGGTCTGCGCCCTATCCGCATAGGACCTGCGTATGTGTTGACGGCACACTAAACAAGTCAATTCGACCAGAATGTGACGCTTCTGATTGGTGAAATTAAGCGGCAGCTGCTCTGCATCAACTTTTCGTGTTTTTTGCTCGTTATCTGTTCGTTAATTTGTTGTTGTATTATTGATGGAGTTCTTCAGGCTGTTATTCGACTGATCGCGACTAGTATGCGCGTTGTCATCGTTGCGCCCGATATTTCGATTTGGTCTGTTCTGTTTGTTCGATGAAGATGCTGCTAAACTTTCAATTGGAGCCGTAGGAGCCGAACTCCAATTCATAGTATGCATCACTGCTTCGAATTCGGATGCAGATGAAGCCCGAAAAGTTATGGTCGCGTAATTATATTACAAGCGTGTATCCGAGCACTCACCACAAACACAGATACAGTTGCAGATTTTGCAAAGTGCATCCGCTTAGTTAATTCACCTCACATCCGTTTCATTTCACTGTGTGACGAGAGTGTTTGTCGGTTTTGTGACTGGATGTTCGATGCCTGCGTGTGTTCTAGCTTGTGTTTGTGTGTACACGGCATACATTCAATACGTAGAAACTTCCCTTTTTTGCGAGATTACACTTTGCACAATTTTTACTGTACATATCAAGTTTGAATTGAATTTTGAACACATGAAGTGCACAAGGGGTGTTTTACGTTAATTAGGTACAGCAAATGATACGAGTTTTTGGATAGCATCGGGACTGAAAATGTTCGACGTTGGAGAATGTGCTCTCGTGGTATGTTTGAACAAGTTATGCATATTTATTATTATATGAAGATCCGCAAATGTCTGAAAATTGAAAATCCGTCGACTTCATTAGAATTTTATGTGTAAGATGGGATTTTTAATTTATCAGGTGGATGGAATTGCGTGAAATTTAATTGAAAAGTTTAAATTGGGTGGCCTAAGTTAAAATATATCAATACTAGTACAATAGTTAGTATAATAGTAATAATAGCTAATTTTCCGAAACATGTCGGTCGCGTTGCAGTGGGGTTTTAACACAGAAGATGATGGATTTTAAAATTTGGTTTGAAATATTCTAACCTATTTTTTGATTTTTAAACTTTACTCTACCAAATTATTTAGCTGTACCAGCCTCACAGACACTGAACTAACTCTCCTAACTTTGGTATTTTAATATTTTAAAAAGCAATTATTTACTAGCATAGTTTGGTCAAAGACTAGGATATCCTTAGACGAACGCGATATACCTATTTAGATTTGTTTAAATGGTTATGTGAAACATCAGTTTATGCAGCTCAATCTATTTTGATAGAGGAAAATAAACCAAAATAAAATCACGACGATAATAAAAATAGTGCTTCTATCCGCGTTTACCGATGCTGGCATGTACGGGATACTTCTGAATGTAAAGGGAGGCTAATTTTTTGAAAGAGTTCATAGAATAAATTATCAAAAATACTAGACACAACGTTTATTTTCTTCTGGGGAACTGATGGTTTTCAAAATATTCTACTTTCTACGATTTGACTGACCGTTTGCAACAGAAGTAACTTAAATATACACCGATCTTGAAAAAATGATTCTTCGGATTGGTAGATCCAAGTCTCGTTTAGCACAATGGCATTGATGCTGGGGTTTTGGTTTAAGTAAAATTTTTAACGCATTAAATATGTTCTAAGTGCTACGGGTTCTGGTGTAAAATATATTTAGGTCATTATATTTATCGCTAGTATTTGGTCTGATATACATAGTTTATTCTTTTTTGGTGTATTGATGCCATTCTTTCGTACTCCATTCAAGTTGAACATGTACCTAGTTACATATTAGAGAAAATAAACTTTCCAAGACTATACTTTAGAGAAAGGAAAATATGTTTAGCTAGCTCCAGGTTGTTTATTTAAGAAAAACTGAAATATCTACAACAAACTCAATTTCATGAGTCTGAAAAATACAAAAAGTCAAAATGTAGCTAAAATCGATGTTAAAAAAACACTCTGAAACTCTTTTTCTCTCTGCGCTCAATAGGGGGATTACGCGCATTACGGATACTTGACAGTTTTAAGCCAGTGAAGCACGTGAAAGAAATTGTGTGTTTGAAATTTAAAATAGGAAAAAAACGTGGTCAAACTTCTTTAAAATTAATGGAACTTATTATAAAATATTATAACGAAGGAATATCAGCTCATGATATTGAAGAAATAGCAAATAGGTCGCATTCTACAGCCCATGACAATGCTAGACATTTTTAATCAATAAAACCGGTTGAAAATAAACCAGTTAGTCTTAGATTGTTTTCTAAGTCTTACCAGGAATAGATTGTACTACAGGTTGGCAAAAATCTGAAGGTAAGTGTAGCTAAACTAGCCAAAATAGTTTCAGAACATCGCAAGAAAAGTTTGCATCCCAAAACGAAATGATGAGTTTTTATAAGAATCAATTTATACGGAGGAGTTTCCCCTAAAAAATCATTCGTGAAAAAGTACAGTAGATAAAAGACTCAATTTTGCTAAAAGCTCTAAAAGTAAAGATGCTTCGTTTTGAAGCACTGTGTTGTTCGCGTACGAAATGAATTTTAATTTGTTCGGCTCAACTGGTCACAGTTATATCTGCCGCATCATCTATGATGCATTGTGAAAGATTGAAGTGGCTCGATGATGTTTTTGGGCTGTATGTCTGCTGCTGGTCCAGGTAAGCTTTGTGTAAACGATGGAATTACAGACCATTCTGAAGCAAAATATTTGTGCAAATTGCTGAGATATTGGGAATAAAAGAGAGCTTCCAATTCTATCAGCGTAACGACCCATGGCACAAAGCACTCAATGTGCATTTATAGTTACTGTATAATTGTTCGCATATACTAAAAATATCTCCGCCATCTCCTGATGTTAACATAATTGAATTTATGGGCTTATTTGGAGAACCAGTTCAAGGATCATGTTATTGGAAGGAAGGAAGACTTGGAATCAGCGATTCAGACTGAATGGGCAATAATTTATCCTTCCTTCTGCAAAAAATAAACTTAAAGAGTCCATTCCCGACTGATCAAAAGCCATCAGGAAAAATAAAGGATTACCAACAAAATATTAAAAATATCTAATAATAATTTAAAATAATATCAAAAATTAAGCGCCCGAGTTCTTTTTTTGACATAGATCTTAGCAATATTTTTAAATATTTTTATTTTTTATAGTAATGATACTGAGATTTGCAATTGATATTTCTATTTTTCATAAGTCGATAATATAGAGTTGCTAAAACATATTTTCTTTTCACTGAAGTGTACTCTTGGAATTTTAATTCTCTCTTTAAATGAGTAAGTACGTATATGTCCGACTTTTTTTATTGAGTCACTGTGAGTGTTTTGATAGATGCGAATTATGCATTTTAAAGTCGTGGATGAGCATTCGTAGTTTTTATGATTCTCGATGCATTTCGCGTAGAATTCTTTCTTAGATTGGGCAAATAGAAGACTTATGTTTAAAGCGCTGCATTTAAAACAGTTGCATCACATTGAAATCCTCAGAGTTGCAGTGTGATCCGAGATTTATATTTACACTTTGGTTAACCATTCTATCAAAGTATTCCTCTGCAATTTTGTTTTCCTAATTTGCTTCATTCATACTACTTTGAGGGTATCGCTGGTATCAATCAAGTGATTGAAGCTGATCAACTCCTCCTGGAGCTCAGTTGTATTGCTTTTTTCATGAAGGGTTTTGTAATTATATTGAAGCTAGAGTAGCCTAGCTGATAGGGCACCGCCTTTTTATTTGTGGGGTCCCTGGTTCGATTCTAGGTTCGGGCAAGAAGCCGGGCACCGTGCTTTGATTAGGTACTTGATTTAAATTAGGAGTGAAGAGAGTCGTGTAATTAATTACGTAATTCGGTTGCTAATCTCGTATTCACAATGATTGTGAGTTTATGATGAAGCTCTTTACCAACTTTAGCCCCTAGATCTGACTAAAGGTTGTCGTGGGATTACTTTTTTGATCATTATTATTGCTTATTCAGGTCGACAAAATAATTCTTCCCAATATCCTCACGCATACATAGTTTTCACCGGTTTGATGCTATTCTCTATTGTGTTTATGTTTATTAACGCCGCGCCATTTCTAATACATTTATGAAGCTGTTTATTTTAGTAGGCTTGATTTTTTCCCCAAAAGCATTTCATTGACGCCGGAGAATCATGCCAATTTTTTGGTTTTGCAATGACACCCGTATGAAACTTTTTTCGTTAAGGTTCACAAAGGTTTTTCATTACAAATGTAAACGAGGGCTGGAAAATAATGCCTGCGTATAAAAGTTTTTTTTAACTTGAACTTGTTTTTTGAATTTTCAATATTTTCCCTCATTTTTATGAGTCGGTGTGTCGAGTCAATTTGTGGCACTATTTTATCTTCTAGTATTTTTGCTTTTCTTGCAGAGCCACTCAAACTTGACACCTAATTTCATTATGCCTTCATATTCATCAGGGGTGATGTTTGTGTAAGGAAAATGGAACCACTTAATGCCGCACAAGCCCTTATATAAAACACTTTCGTTGTCTTCTTCCTCTAGTTTTTGGCATTTCTCGCATTTAGTGCCATTGCTGATGCCACGCACCATCGATTTTCGGCTGTGAGCTGAATTCTTACATTAACTATTGTCTCATTCAAAAATAGCAGTCATGAAATTATTCAATAAAGATAGTTAATATTTTTGAAAATTTTGCAAGCTATATAATAGCACGAAGACAGAAAATTATCCAATATCCAGATCCAGTCTGAACATCAAAAGAACCAAAAAAATATATTCAGGGAAAAAAACTCTAATAAGACTCCTCTAAGTCGGTTTTTGATTAATAAAAATCAGTTGTTCGAACACACGTCTGCTCGCTCTAACTTATTAGACGTTTCTCTCATTAATCGTAGTGTGAATTTACAAAATTTACTCTATGTTAAATATTACCAAATATTTGACAAATTATTTAGCAATCTATAATATAATGAATAATTGCTTCATACGCTCAAAGTCTTGAGGATCGAGAATCCTAGTCAAAATTAGGTGGTCAACTAATTTTTCCGCGCGCTGTCTGTACGCACTCGCACGTATACTACGTAACAATTAACATTATAGCGAAAAAGCGCACAAGAAAATAATGCACAAACACGTTTCCATGTGCTTGCTTCGCTTCTGCGAATACGAAGCGCGCCATCAACGAGCGCAGCAAGCCAACATAGGCGAATAAAGGACGACGACACATCCTGACAAAAAACTCACACCATTGTATTGGAGGCTTCGTCATCATTACAGTCACCAACACAACGTCATCGTTTAGGGGTAGTTTTCTTCTCCAAAGCTCGATTGCTTGTTTGCTTTCCTCCGCTCTCCGCAGCAGACAACACACCGCTACAACGAATTCGCCACGTTCTTTGTATTTGGTTTTTGGCTGCTGGTGTGGATGGGAACGCAAGCGTCTATTCGGGCGGGCGGACTGCTTGCTGCAAGAATTCCAATCGGTCCGCCGACCAGTTGTTGTGTATCCTTCGTGGGGTGATAGCTCCCTTATTTGGGCCTCGTTCGTCTACGGACCTTGCCTTTGGTTTCGTTGTTTTTATCCCGAGCGATGAGTGTGTCGTACAGAGAGACAGGACGACGAGTGTAGTGCAACCAGCGCATCAGCGAGTGTACTACAACAACACTAACGGTTGTGCGGAACGCGCGTTTATTTATTTCTAATCTATTTATTTAATTTATTTAAAATATATTATTGCTAATATCGGCTCTGGATGTAGTGGCCGTAGTGAAATCGTAAAACAAACCAGTGAATCGCATCCTGCTCATTAATAACAAGAAACTAACAATTCGAAATTCTGCATTTTTGGCGATATGTAACTAACTCATAATAATTTCCCAGTGTTGTTTATTGTTCTGTGAAAATTTTTGTTCGTGCCCAACTAGAAAATTTCTTCGGTTCCGTTCCGTACCGCCAGTTTGAATAGTGCTCGAAATATTGTACATGAATGAATGTTCCACACAATGATTATGTCCCTCAACCCCCGTGAAAAAATAATTTGATTTTGACAAATGTGGGGATGTTTGAAAAGTGCACCCAATAGAAATGTGGATGAAGGATAACAAGGAAAAATTATACTTTGAAGTTTTCAAGTTCTTAATTGGTGTGTTTCATAATAGACGTGATTTATTTATATAATTTCGCAAATTGGATGTAAAAGAAGTGTCGACAGGCTGTTGGAGAGAACATGAAAAGGTAGATTAGTTTGTAAATACCTACTAAGTTTTTAAGCACTTATACATTTTTATCATCAGCATCGTATGTCTATTTTAAAAGAGTAATAACTAAGGATATAACAGTCCTAAGAAATGTCATTCTACCATAAATATTCTGGTGATCAGAAATAGCACACAATTGCAATAGCAGTGTGTCTCAGATGCAGCAGAAGTTGGAAATCTGTAACTCTATTGACAAATACTATCGAGTCTGTGTAGTTATTTTTATTAGATAACTTATAGAGGAGTTCTATGCAGGGAAAAAAACTTCTTTAAAAAATCTGAAATGCTGGTGTAGTCTTCCAAATACTTCGTTGGCTACCGAAATAATTGGCGATCATCTGAAAAAAAATTAAGTAGGTAATATCTGTCTCTTTGTGCCACTAATAATTTCGATGCAAAAAAAAATTACAGGTCTTATTTATTTGAAAAAAAAATACGCTAATTCTTGAAATGCACTTTTTCCTGTCAGGAGTAATTTATGTAATCAAATTCAATTCGTTATGCCGAAATTTTCTTATACAAACATTCATATCAAAATATTTCGCAAAAGTTCGATTTCTAGCGACTCATACAACGAATGTTTATAGTAAGTACCTACTCAGTGCCTTATCAATGTTGACTTATTGGTGTAGGCGTCCTGAAAAAGCTTCGATTGCACGCATATCATTGAGCCAGCTATTGAATGACATAGTATCCGCTAGTTAGTCATGGGAAAGGTGTACAAACAAATCATTCTGCGTACAGTGTACCGGTGCAGCTGTCGACTGATTGAACGTTGAAATGTTTGTGAATAATCAACTTTTATAAGCTGCCAATGAAATTGTGATAATGCCAGGTGATAGTCAGCTTTCTTTGATTTTTTGAAGTTTTGGTGCCTTTTACGCATTGTAAAGAATTAAGGCAAGTATTTTTTCACTAGAGGCTCAATAATCATCAATTGAAGTGAGGTATTGGAACTTGTACCTACTTCTTATTATGTTTTATTCAGATCTTAACGACATTGCACGAATTTATTAAATTTTAAAATTTCGTAGAAAAGTGTTCTATTACATATGACACTCCTTCCCAAATCCGGAAAAGATCTTACATTCCCTCAAAACTGGAGGCCTATTAGCCTTCTCTCATCACTGGTCAAACTAACTGAACATATCTTCGTCTCCCGGCTAAATGAGATAGTCCATCTTAACAGCATCCTACCTGATGAGCAATTCGACTTCAAGCCTCAGCATTCCACCGAGCTACAATTACCCAGAGTTGTACAGCACATTAAAACAGGGTTCAATAGACGACAATCCACAGGTCTGGTCATGTTCGATGTGGCCAAAGCTTTTGACAAAGTTTGGCACGCAGGTCTGATCGTCAAACTTATCAACCTCCATATCCCTAAATCATACTCTCAATTAATTGGCTCCTTCTTACAAGAGAGATCTTTTCAAGTCAGAATAGACAGCCATCTCTCCTCAAAACGCCACATCCAAGTTGGAGTCCCCCAATGCTCACCCCTCTCGCCAATTTTGTGCTGACGACACATGCATCTTCTATTTCTCAAAACAGGCACATATTATCACTTCAAATCTCCAACACTCTATTGATTCCCTTCTAGATTACTTTCATAAGTGGAAAATAAAGATAAACACTGACAAAACACAAGCACTCTTTATCACCAGAAAAAGAAATCAGAGACTTCGCATGCTAACGGTAGACGGTGAATCCATAACATGGCCAAGAACAGCCAAATACTTAGGCCTCACGTTTGATGATAAACTCCAATGGACATCACACATTGCTGCTAAACGAGCAACCATAAGAAACACGATTAAATCTCTGAATCCAATTATCAGCTCCAGAAAACTTAATATGACTAACCGAGCGCTTCTGTACAAACAAGTCATTAGACCCCAACTCCTCTCCGCAAGTGTAGCCTTCGGTCAAACGACCAAAACCAACATCCAAAAGCTTCAAGCATGCCAAAACATCTCTTTAAGAACGATTTTTAATACCCCGTAATACACTCCGAAAAATTTCCCCACTTAACACTTTTTTAGAATCACTTTAAATCAAAAGTTGAAATCACTTTGAAATAAAAAGCGAATCTTATTTGAATTCCACTTAATTATAAAAATTTTATTTTCAAATCAAAATTTTTCATCATTGAATTAAAAAGAAACGTATATGGCGCCAAATCATATTTGAACATTTTTGATTCAAAAATTTTCAAATATAATTTGGCTCCATACACGTTTCTTTTTAATTCAATGATGAAAAATTTTGATTGGAAAATAAATTTTTTATAATAAAGTGGAATTCAAATAAGATTCGCTTTTTATTTCAAGGTGATTTCAACTTTTGATTTAAATTTGATTCTATTAAATGACATTTTTCTGAGTGTACGTTAGGAACATAGATATTCACAAGGACTTGAGGTTAGATACAGTCAAAACATACATCCGTGACAGAGCGCTCAAACTTTTGGATACTATCGACAGACACCCAAACAGGTCCTTAGATATTTTAAAACACCCTGATAATCTTATTCGCCTAACTTATCCTGGCCTGAGGCAACTCAGAGAATAAAGCGTAAATGCCTAAATATAAATTAAATACCTAAAATAGAATAATACCCACGGCACTGCCAGATACATTGTTCGGGCTATCTATGCCCAACGCCACAAATGGAGTAAGGGTGCAAAATCAGCACTAACTCTAAGGAAAACACAGATCACAGTCAGTTAGTATATATGACACTGGATTCGACTTTGCGTGCTAATCGTTCAGCCGCAAATTTATTTTTATTGATTTTTAAAGAAAGAAGTTCGTATAAGAATCACTTTCTCCAAACATGCATATATGTATATGTTTATACACCTATAAATATGTGAACAAAAATTCAGTGGCTATATCTGATGCTTACGTCCATCCAATTGTACTGAAATTTTACATGGATAGAGAATAGGTCTAGGTCTTACCAAAAACTTTAGTTGTCGTTAGCTTTTTGACGTCGGCGGGATTTTAGTGACATCTTAACTACCGTAATAGTTCTATAAAGAAATGACATTCGAAAAAGTCAATTCAACGAAATGAAATTCGAATATATCTCTAGCGGATATGATAGTTTGGGAAATTCTTAACCTTATTTGGGCAGTAAGTGCCTAAAAGTAGGCAAAGAAAATTTGTAAAATTTAAAATTGGGCTAACATCTGACAGAGCCATCAGATCATCACAAAATTTACGCAGCACAAAATTTACGCAGCACAAAATTTACGTAGAAATAGATGTGTGTTTTGATGAAAGTGCGGATCATTCTGAAACCACAGCAAGTACCTGAACGAAATTGATTCCACTCTCTGGACTTTTTGGGCTTTTTGTTAAAAAATACAAACGTTGCACTGCACTGAATTTCCTTATTTTTTGAGCCCCCTAAATTTGTTTTTGCAAGAACTGGCGTCCGAAAGATCAGATCAAAGTAAAATTCACGACGTGCATTGGTTTTGTGTAGAAAGAAAAGTCTGAAAAAAGTTTAATAAATATGCTGGTAACCCTGTTAAAAACGATCACCAAATAAAAACGGTATGTCCTATATCTTCTGTACTTAAATTTTTTAGTTTGGAATGAAATACAAACAGTACGTTGATATTACTGCTATCCAACAGAAAAAACAAAAAATTTCATAAAAATATTATCCTGTAATGGAAATAAGTAATAAATGTTTAAATTTTCCGAACTTTGTTTTTTTACCCTAAAAATATTTTTTTCTGTATCTATAATTTCCGATGTAATCATTGGATTCAAACGAAATTCACGTAGTAGGCAGATTTCATGGACTTTCGGGTCCGGTTGTAGTAAAGGGCTGCCAGCTCTGTCCGTTTTGGTCATTTTAGTATCAGGGTATGCTATCGTCAAATTTTTACATGTATATATCATCTAAAGAGCCTAGAAAATCTTTCGACTCAAGTGACTTTTGATTCAGTCATCGGATAAAAACCAACTTCATTGGAAATTGCTTTCAAAATGGAGCTGGTCTAATAGACTTTTGGATGTGGTGACGATTTCGACACTTTTGTTCAGATAAATTCTGCCAATTAATTTTCATATACTCAATATCCGACCTGATGATCAAGTTTTGCGAACTAAATTTAATTTCGTAAACTTTTCAACCAAATAAAATTTAGAATTAAATCGACACATTTCCTCTGATTTTCTTAGGAAAATCTATTCACTTGAGTTTTTGTATTTATGTAGTAGTTTCTTTTAATGGTTTTTTTAAATGCGAAAGTTTTAGAAACTTCAAGACATCCACTAACTATAAGTTCAACAATTTTGAATAAAAACATAATCCATGAAATTAACAGAACATTCGATGTATTGTCAAACAAAAGCGAAGTATTACAATTGCAGACTTTCCTACACTTTTACCGCCATCTATGCCGACTTAGTCACACAAAAATTTTCGATCATTTATTGCTAGGATTGGATTATTGAAATTTGAGTTTTATTTGCAAGTATTTTTTATATTATTTGCAAATTTTTAAAAATGTGATGTATGAATTTACGCGTTCGCTGAATTCGGTGGTATTCTTCTCTTTGACCCAAGTCTGATCGCCAAGTAAAATAAATACAATATCTTTTGTCAAGCTTAAGTTTTTAATTTTTTAAGCATAAATTCTAGATCCCATAAACAATTTTCCAAAAAAAAAAGTCTAGATTTCCTAAATAATAGTAACATAGGCTAGTTCTTTTTTGAGGTTTGGTCGCCAATAGGAAAACCTGACACATTCAGCAAAAATCTTCATTACTGATAGTACATAAGACTCTTTAACTCACAAATAAGATGAATCAAGATTCAAGCTATCGAAAGTCTAATAAATCTCTGAATTTCGGGAAAGCATAGAGAAACTCGCGGTCGCAAATGAGTTAGAAGCAGCGTTCACGAATTGTCTTAAATTACATTCGATTAATAGTGGGTGCTATAAAATTGGTTGCACTATCTTACACGTTTATCTTAATATTATTTAGAAGAAGCTTTTCATATTCACTTACCTTTAACAATATTTGGCAGAAAAATTCGGCGGAAAAAGTCTCACGAAGCGATTCTAAATATTCTAATATTTTCGGATTGCTCTATCTATATATGCATGCTTAGATATTACTTACATGCAGCATCCTCCGCATTTATTGTATCTGAATTTGACAAAATTCTTACCTTTCGTCATTTGAACGCCGCTTTTTTAAAATGTGTCTTACACTTTGTTCATAAACTGGATATTCTGTAATCCCATGCTTCCTATTACTTAACCTCCCTTAAGATTCTAGTAGATGCTTTATCGGTGCCTAGATTTTAGCCATTTTACACCGGCTGAAATTTGAATAAGCGATTGGGCAGTGTTTATTCAAAAGTCGAAAAGTGGAAATCCCTATTTTTTCAGCAGACAATTTTCGAAAACAAATATATGGAAAAATAGCAGCAGATTAATCTTTTGCTGTTTTCTTCAAAAAGTTAAAAATTACTGCATTCATCGACTTTGACAAATTCTCAGCCTACAGACTAAATACTATTTATCTTCATTTATAAAGAATGCTTCCGTTGCGTCAAAAACTCTTGATTGCTCTGAATCTTTAGGCGACTTTTCGTGCTATCTGGCTTTATTTTTAAAAACCGCTTCTACTCTCCTGGGCATACTATCAATGCGCGAATTAATGCAGTCCTTTATTAGGAGTGATTTATGCCACACTTCTCGGATCTTCTGGATGAGAATTTGTTTGGGTTTGAAGACATTTCAGCCATTATCAATGGGTTTAAGATCTAGGGAATTGGATGGCCAGGGAACGATCGGAATTTTTTTTCGGATTCAGAAAAGTTTTTGACGGTCCGGACAGTGTGGCAAGGAGCACTGTCCTGCATGAATGTCGTTCCAAGGCCGTTATCCATCAGCTAGCGGCGATACGGGATGAAAATGTCCTGGAGCACTTTGAGGTACTGATGTTGGTTAATCATTCCCTCTGCAAAGTATAGGGGGCCAAGACCTTCATCGGAAATAAGGCTGCAAATCATGACCTGAGGTGGGTATTTAATTGATTGCATCACTCAGGAAGGATTATATTTTTCATTTGGAAACCTTCTGACGAAAATCGGCGCTATAATTAGGATTTAGATTCTCGATTTCTCGCTGAACAGAATCTAAAAAAAAACATCGAAGATAAAATTTTGCATAAATCGTTTGAAGATAAAATTACAAATATTGAATATTTTTGCAAAAAAGGAAAATATTGGAAAATTATCTTTTTCCACTGGTCGACTGTAGTGTCTTTAAAATTTTTGGCGAATATTAGCCTCTTTTTCCTCATCGCCTCGGTCAGTCTGGGCTTTTTTGTTGGTCGACAGCATTTCAGACCAACTTCGGTGCAACGCCTTTTTAGAGTCCTGACCGATAACTCTGTGTCGTTAGCCTGCAACATATTTTTTTACCTCCCTTAAAGGTAGCCTGCGATGTTCGCATACAGTATATATAATTCTCCGATACTTTCTGTTGTACTTTTCTCTTTTACGGCCGCAGTTCTACTGTGAGGATCCGAAATTTTCCTGGCTTTCTCCCATTTTCGATTTCAAAGCTGCCACGTAACCGTGGCTAAACTCTTGAAGTCGTGCAATTTCACGGAGAGAATGTCGTCCACCATTGAGAAGTCCTATAATTGCACTTTTTTCTCTTCAGAAATGCCTTTTTTCTTTCCCTTCTATAAAACCATTTGGTTGCATAAACACCCTGTAAAGAGAGACCTATATCGAAACAACGATAAAAGTGTGTTACTCTCCCTTTTTATTTCCAATGTTTTCCAAATATTCCACCATAATAATTCCTTCAGCGTCCCAAACAACTGATGCATATCCTTCGCTGCCAAACTCGACACCTTGAATTCCTTCGGCATCGGTGAAGAGGGTAGGTTCTAGGTCGTCGATTGCTATTTGATTTCTGGATGAAAATGGTGGATCCAGGTCTCGTCCATAGTTACGAAACTTCTCCAGATCTGCCTGAAACTTTTCGAGATTCACCCTCGAAACGTCGACTCGTTTCTCCTTTTGCTCGTCAGTTAACATTCTCGGCACTCAACGCGCAGAGACCTTCTTCATATGTAATTCGTTGGCAACGATTCTTTGAACGCTACCCTACGAGATCCCTGTGACCACAGCTTCATGTCTGACGGTCACTCTTCGATCTGCCCAGAAGACATCTTCGACTTTATTCAAGTCTTCAGTGGATGTTCTTCCCAGCTTAAACTACTTGGCCCAGCGTGCAACGGTGGAATATAGAGGAACAGAGTCCCCTAGTATTTCCACCAAGTCGCTGTCTATGTCTTTGGTAGATATTTTTTCAAACACAGTTACTTAATGATAACTCTAATTTCGGTTTTCTCTACTTTGATGTTCTCTCTGCGACTATTCGTATTCAAATGAATGTACCTCCCTGGAATCGTGGCCTATTTATATGTTTTTTTTTGTCCTGACTTAGTGCGTATATGAGTAGTACAAACAGTTTTTTTTAATTTTATGAGAACTGGAAATAGTCGATTATCACTACTTTTGGGTCAACCCTCGTATTTGACTGCTCATCCAGGAGTACTATGGGTCGGTAATCTGAGCTTTAGAGGTCGAAAGAATATTGAAGTGTCAGCAGTGGTCAACACTGACCTTCACAAACGGAATAACTTTCTTTGTGCTAATATATTTACGATCTGAATAAGCTTGAGTAAAGTTGTGAGTAAATTGCAAAGAGGTCTAAGAAAGAAGGCTTAGTTTTAAGAAAACCGATATTGAATTCTTATACAACATGCAAAAGTACAGTAAATAAAGAAAGAAAAAGTTTGCCTTCAAGCACATACATGTTTTCAACGTGCCAAAAAAATAAATACGTGATGAAAAATATGTATTATTAGTGCAAAGTAAAGAAAGAAAATTTGCCAACTTCTTCTGCCCACATTTCAATTGTAAAGACAGGAAAACATTATTTTGCATAACGTGCTCTGTTTTGCTTAAAATGACGCCCAGTTTTTCTTGTTAAATTTTAGCACAGACAAAAGTTTATTGTAGCTATGCATATTATCTCATTTTAGACAAACATAATGCACTCTCATCAGTTTTACAGACAAGAGCTAAACAAACGCCCGCATTGAAAGTTATTTTTAAGCGGTATGAAACCTCAGCATAAACTTTCCTGTTTCTAATTTTCCTCTGGTTTCCTTTCCAATTTGCCCATTACAATATTCTTCTTGATTAATTACAATTTCACTCCTAGCTTATTTCAACTAGCAAATAGTAAGAGATGTCTTCTTGTAACCAGTTCCAATCAATTTCCGTACAATCGAAAGCCGTATAACAAAATCCACAAACAATGTACTAACCCTAATCAGATTTTTCCCCGTTGTTGGTATTATCCGTTTTTTTTTTAACAATTGTCTGTACAGCATAAAAAAGAAAAGTTCGAGCTGTTGCTTCCGAATAAGGCTTTGAATTGACATGGAACATTTTTCGCCCTGTTACCAACTCCATCGATCCTAGAAATAAGAAGCATTGGCAGTACGATGATAAAAACCCCATAGCAGAGCTAATCCTGGTATTTCGCTTGAAGTTGTCTGCGGCAATTTTATAGCTCATCTACAACAAGTTTCTTGACATTTCTTGGCAACATTTCATGGATATAAAAGGTATTGAGCATGCAGTAGCAAAAACAGTTACAGCGACGTGACGTACAGTTTAACCCCAGGAATAAGAGGTTGTATTTTTTGCAACCACAGAATCGTAATGAGCTGTAACGACGAAAATGTATGGATGGATATAACTGCGGATAACAAGATGGCGATTACAAACGTTTTACATGTGTGCAATTGTTGTAATTCACTGACTCCAACTGTACTGAACCTTTCTCCACCAAGTTTATTGGTGTCAGCAGTACGTCATCAGATGTGTGCAACAAAAAATTTAAAGACTTAGTAAGATAGTTCCCCCGTTTATCGGAAAGGATGACAAGCTGAAGGTATAAACTATCCCGTTTTAGCATTGTTCCAATTATATTTTCCAAGTTCCATGAAGCCGTCGTCATATTTCAGGGTTAATACAAAAGAATAAAGTCACAGTGTCACACACTTTTCTCAGCTGTCCTAGTAAATAGCAAGGACTAGAAAATAGGGATAGAACAGGACATAGAAATATAACGAGAATCCGGCACATATATTCATTCATGGGACCTTCTTAACATTTTACGAGGTACTCGCTTGGCGACGTCGGTAACGCAACAATGCCCTGACGCTTTAGCACCGTTACACACTCCCTATTATATTTAGTCGGAGTACTAACGCCGACCCAGTATGGTCGTAATTTTCATCGAAAACACACTTTTTACACCCCGGCCGGTATGCCTTGGTGGTATGTCCTATGATTCTCTTACCGTTACCATCAACGACTGCAATTTCCTAGCACGACAAACGGAATACAGGCGACGACGATGGCACTGTACAAGAATAAGGTGAAAGCACAAATAACGACAATAAACAATGAGAAGCTCGACAAGTCAAGTTATAGCTTCAGCAATATTCACGGTATTTTGCAAAAAGTTACTGTGTCTTATCGCATTCATTGTATCTTATATTCTTAAAAGTCCAAATAATCATCGTTCCTCTATTTTATCTGACTGCTCTGAAAAAGTTCGTTTGAGACGAGTGATGGAGGAGGGCTGGAGAAGTTTCTGTAAATGGTACTATTTTGTTTTAATTTTCGAAAAATGGTACGAGGGATTCTAGTTTTATAAATTAATCTTTTTATAATGACGTCATTAAATCAGACGAATAACCATTAGATTTGCTGTAAAAGGGTATAAAATGTGTGATAGCCTATAATAGATTTTATTTAATTCTGACTAGTTTGTGTACATTCCCATCGTCTTGACCACCTAGAATTTACTTCCTTTATTGATATCATAATTTCAATTCTTACACCTGAAATCAAACCTTGCAATCGCCACATTCACCCAATCTTCTTTCCCCCTATGAACATTAAAATCTCACCTCATGCTGGGTCTGATAGTCATCCTATTCTCACATCGTACGTACAATAAACGGTACCAGAAGAACAGCAAAAGTTCGGGAGCCTCGTCTCCTATTCTCCACCCGATAGCAACACAATAATAACAAACTGCGTGCAAAATCCATGGCATCGACGACGGCGACGTCGTTGACTGCCTGCGACTATAAACGTCGGAGTCGGCATAAACGTCCCCGAACTGGTAGCCTCAATTCGAAAAGTTCAAGTTCAGAACCATGAACATTTTTGGGCCATTCGCTTCACATCGCTACGAACCACACCGTTGGGGGGCTTTTGCTCAGATGTTCGTCGGCGCCCTACTTCCCGGTTTCTATTTTTGTCTTACACACGATACCGTACGCCTTGAGCAGACCCGAAATGCGGAGGCGCTCCGTAATACAACTTTTGGCTCCGGAAGACTACGACGAGGAGATCTGTGTGCGTTTGCCATTGTGGACATGACCGGTCGAAGAACCTGAACAGCATGACAACGTAGACTACTACCGTGCCGAGTGGGAGCTTCTATCAACGGGATCCAAAGAAGGAGTCAAGAGGAATCAATCTGCAATACTGTTGGCTGGCTGGATTGCCTCTGTTGCGCTCGGCTCAGAGTTCTTCGATCTGTCTGTCTTATTTCAGGCCAGAGCCAAAGAAAGATGTTACTTCCCCATATGTACATGACGCGGCACCTCTTCGTTTTGGGGGTTGGAGGAGCTTTCGAACTTATCGATGACGAAGTATCTCCCAGTGGATTTGGAAGTTTGAGCTGAGGCTGGTCGATGTAAGACTGACTCGATATCTCGGAAGCACTTGTGTCGACTGTCGGCATAAGGCAAGAAGCAGTTGAGATATCTGTTGGGCTTAGGGACGCAATCTTAATGGTGTTCAAATCGTCTTGGCAATGTATGAGCATCGTCTTGGATCTTTAGCGGATGCTTAGTAAATGCTGCTTATTGCCATGATATGTGTTTGTGGGCTGATGGAAAAGGTAAATGGGGGAACACTGAAATGATTAGTTGTAGAAATTATGGTGCAAAAATGCACTTCATGTTCCTAACTAGACACAAATATTAATATCTTACTTTCAAAAAACTAGTCGTGTTTCTGAAATTAAATTAATTAATAATCTACAATAATTAGGAACAATTGCATGATATTGTTTTGCAAGTGCCCAAGCCAACCTCCAAATTAAAATGTTTTCCAATTTATCAGAAATCGATGCTCTCATTTCTTTCGGTTGTGTGGAATCTCTATTTCAGAATAAATAGATCCAAAGTAATACCATTCAGTCGTGCATAAGATTTTAAATCTAGTGCTTTGTATCTAAATTTGTTCGGTTTTTTATGTGTTACCAAAAAATTTTGAGGTTGTCTTTGGAATTTGTCCAACATCCATTACCTTAATAATATACTAAGTATTATGATTTTTAGTTTGGCGCTTAAGTATTCTCCAAAGAAAAAGAACTGAATTTATTGTAAGTCGGTCGCCATTTTTGACTCCTTGGTGGGAAGAAGGCCCCTGGAACCACTGTTCGATGTTGGTAGAGTACTTGGAAACATAGTAATATTGCATAGGGATTAAATAAATATTTGCTCCTAGCAGCGGAAAGCGGTATATGCCGTCGTGGCAATTTTAGGCGCAGAAAAAAATATTTTTGGCAGCATCCCCTTTCTTGTGATATAGGCTTCTAAACTTGAGTTTCAGCTTAGGTTTGAAAGATACTTTTTCTCATGATAGTAAATTGCTACAGTTTAGTAACGCCTTTTCTTTTTCTCTTAATTTCATTTACTTTTGCGTGCTGCTGGCATATCATGGATATAATTTGATTTTTGTTGCGTCAATGGCGCAAAAACTAGTGGTCTGCTCTAGACATGAAACAAATCAAGAAATTTGGGACCTTATTTTATAGCTCCAATTATCTCGGTTTTGGGTTACCGTCGTTCTCAACATTTCGTTGGAGTTCCGGTGTTCGTCGTTGGTTCACTGAACGAAAAATTTCTCTCGGTTTTGAATACTCTCAATTACGTAAATTGTTTGTGTTGAATCTTTCTCACTAATGCGAGCTATGAGGGGCGTACTAAAAATAATGATAATGAATAGCTAAATATAATAACAATAATAATAATTTTCTTCATTAAATAGTACATAAATTGCTTAAAGCGGCTAATCTATTTTGGCCTGCTGGCTCTTTTTGGATTTTGATTATATATATATATTTTTTCATTCATTTATTATTCGTTTTACACTTATAAAATATTATTACCCAAGTAGTACAATACCTGGGGTTGACTTAGCTATATAATACTTAAATACTAACTTAATTTACTAAACTACATCTAGCTTAAGTCTAAATACTAGTGATGGGCTCAAAAACGCCAAACAGTTTGAAAAAAACGTTTGGCTGCAAAAAACGAACGAACAGTTTTTCCAAATAGCGACAAACAGTTTTTCTAAAACGAACTTTTTTTCTAGAACGAACAGCATTTCTAAAACCAACCGTATTTCTACAACGAATAGTTTTTCGAAAACCAATTATATAATAGCTCTTCTAAAGTCAATCGTTTTTCTAAAACGGACCATTCTTCTCAAACCAACAGTTTTTCTAAAACGAATAGTTTTTATAAAACCAATCGTTTTTCTAAAACTAATCGTTTTTCGTTTTTCTCAAACGAATCGTTTTTTTAAAACGAACTGTTTTTTTCAAACGAGTCGTTTTTCGTTTTTTAAAAACGAACTATTTTTTTCAAACGAATCGTTTTTCGTTTTTTAAAAACGAACTGTTTTTTTCAAACGAATCGTTTTTCGTTTTTTTCAAACGAACTGTTTTTTTCAAACGAGTCGTTTCTCGTTTTTTAAAAACGAACTATTTTTTTCAAACGAATCGTTTTTCGTTTTTTTAAAACGAACTGTGTTTTTCAAACGAGTCGTTTCTCGTTTTTTAAAAACGAACTGATTTTTCAAAACGATTCGTTTTTCGTTTTTTAAAAACGAACCGTTTTTTTTTAAAACGAAGCGTTGTTGATCGTTTTTCGTTTTTTTTTAACGAACCGTTTTTCGTTTGTTAAAACGAACTGTTTGGCAGTGGAAAACTGTTTAGCTGCGGAAAACAGTATTTTAGTACTTGCGAGTATTTTCGTACTTGCAAGTATTTTATTCAAATATTCAAAAAGTTTTTAGGGCAAAAGTAGCTGAAATCGGACAAAATCGGCCAATTTTGGGTTAGAGTGGTTTGGGACATAACGGGCCAAGACCTATTACTGTGATATAAAAATTTCGGTTTTGTAGGGGAGTAAGGGGTTTTTTGGCCATAGTTTGGCAAAAACTGCTTTTACCGCGCTTTCGATGATTGAAAGTGGTCGGGGAGTAAATTAATGATATTTTAAGGGCAAACAATTTTTGATGGGGGATATTGGGCAAAAACGTCCATGTTTACCAAAATTTTTTTTTTGATCTAGCATGAATTCGGGCACCTTTCTGAGTTGTTTCGGGCGAAATTTCCATACAAGTCTGGTTAAAAAGCGGCCTAGTTTCGAAGATACGGCAAAATGAAATCTGGTGGAAAAACTAAAAGTAGCACTAAAAGTGTCAAGGAGGAAAAAGGTTGAGATCCTTTTTGGTTCACCAGTTGGCGTCTCCGGGTGTGCTAAGGCTCTCCTCGTGACTGCAGGTCGCCACCAGGGTGTCTCCATACCTAACGGGGTTGTAAAATTTACGAGACCATGGGAGGTAAGATGCCCCTGGACTCATTACCAGCCTTACGGAAGAGGTTGGCCCCCTAGTGGGTGCATGTTTAATAAACGAAACATTTTTTTTTATTGCTTAATAAAAATTTCATGCTTCAGTGAGGCAAAGTGGAAATCCGACTGTTTTAGATTAGCCAGGAAAAGTTTGGTATCAGAGATCGCTCGATGAAAAGTCATATAGATGACAAGAGGATTAGTTGGTCCTATCTCAGTAATTTTTTTACTTTTGTCATTTGAACGACAGGAGGTGTTTTTTGCATATAATAAAATGAAAAGCAAATTAAATGGATTGAATTTGATCGTTTTTCTTTAGATGGCCCCTAGATTGAAGAAAGACTAGCCAAATAAATGACCGACCATTGGAAAGTTACGAACAAGCTGCACAGACTAACGACTCGGTATTCTTTTAAGTTAATCTTGCACCATCACCATTCTAGCTTGAGAACGTTGTGTCTGGAGGGTGGAGGGGGGCATATTAGTCAATTTCATTACTTTACTGCAAATCGTATGCATTGTATGTAAACATGTACATACTTCAAATAGGTATTTGGAACAGGTATTTTTTCGTACTCGTACTAGTTATACCTAGTACGTGAAAATCCTAGTACGACTCAACTCTAATTGTCGTACAGCATAAAATTTGTTTCTCTCATTAATTCAAACTGTTTTTTTCAAACAGTTTTAAAAAACAGTTGTTTTTGAAAAAAAAAACAGTTCGTTTTCGTTTTTTGAAAACAACAGAAACGCCCATCACTACTAAATACATTTAGTTTAGCCTATAAATAGCTAAAAGAACGGTTACACTTTAAAATTATTTTCATTTTTACTAATGTTCGAAGAACAATAGTATTAAACTCGTTTCGCCGAAAATTCATATTTCTTTATATCTATATATATATATATATATATATATATATATATATATATATATATATATATATATATATATATATATATATATATATATATATCAGCAAAATGATTAAGGGAGATAATCTCTGGAGTGGCCAATCCGATTGAGCTGAATTTTTCGGAGAACGTAGATGTATATAGTAGGTAGGTCCATGACTTTCTCAAATTCAGATATCCTAAACCTTTTGGCGGCGGCGAGCTTTTTAGTGAATTTTGAGGAACTCCTATATTTCCAAGCAGTGTAAATTTTCGTTAAAGAAAAGTATTGGAAATGAAAACTAATTATGTTCTAAGCTTGTCTATGATAAAGAATTGGAAATTTTGAGCCGTTTGTGGGTGCAGGGTGCCTAAAAGTAGGCAAGGAATTTTTTTCAAATTTTGATTTGTCATTACTTGTAAGAAAAACAATGGATCATCGTGAAAATCACAGAGCGTATTGATGTTGACTAAAATTTGGCACATAGAGATCTTCAGCATAAAGCGGGTAACCCTGTAGCTGTGGCAGGCTGCTGAAAAAAAATCCTTCAAATCATTGACCAACCTGAAAATTTTTTGATTTTTGACAAAAATTTCAAATCTTTGATAAATTTTATCCTTTGTCCTTCATCTCAAGATAAAATTTTCAAAATTCCGATTTGCATAAGAACGGCAACCCATCACCAAATGACCTCTATTTTCAGCACTCGAAAGTTCTGTTCACGAGAACTGACGACCGGATAATCCGATCATAATGAAATTTACAGGAAATGTTGGTATTAACTAAGACCAGGTCTGATACAAGTGATTTTGAAATGCGGGCAACCCTGTGGCAGTGGTACCATCTTGAAAAATCACTGAGAAAAAAAACCGTTGTTGGCCTATAACTTCCGATTCAGCCATCAGATTTTAACAAAATTTACACAGTACTTGGATGTTACTCTATGTAACATTGGTTGAAAAATTAGTATAGGGCTGGCAGCTGTGGTGATTTTTGTCTCATAAATCTTGCAAATTTGCTCAGCAAAATAAAGCTTTTTTCCCTATAACTTCCGGTCCAGTGTAGAAATCAAAACGAAGTTCATGCAGTAAACGGACCTTAATGTAGACCAAATGTCGTAGGAATTTCGTACAAAAATCATGAAATTTCTGCCAGATATGACCATTTTTATAATTTTGTTGAATTTCTTTACTGAGCGATTATGTCATTAGATTTGCAATTGAGAATGATCCTGCAATGAAAAATAACAACAAATATTAACGTTTTAAAAATTTGAAAAGTTTTGAGGGTGGTAACCCTAAAATTCTTTTCACCCGTATATCTTCCAGCGCAGTGATTCAATCGAAACGAAATTTACTGGTTGGGTTTAACTTAACGTGAAGCAGATTTGGTATATTTTTTGTTTTGCTGCTGACACAGGGCAACCAGCTTTAGCCAATTTCGTTAATATTGCACCAACAGATGCATCAAATAACATACTCATATGCAAAGCATTTGTTATAAAAATAAAAAACCAATTTTTAAATTTCCCGAGTTTTGAACATTTTTCGGATGGCAGCCTCAAACAACGTTTAACCGCTGAAACTTTCGATGAAATCCTCCGATGAGAACGAAATTCAAAGGATAAGTTGATTTAAGTATGAGTTTGTTAAGGTAAACTTATTGCTGCTTCATTGGAAAAGTATTGCCAGCACTGAACATTTTCATCATTTGTGTTATAGTTGAGTTTTGTTGCTTGGGATAAGGAATGGTTGTACAAAAAAGTGTATTACGTCTTCCCACATTTTTTTGTCACTCAAAGACAATTTCTTCGAAAATTAGTTTTCTAGCGGTTCTGATGCGCTAGATTTTTTTCCACTTAGTCTCCTAACGAATCAATTAATTTAGCCCACCATTTTCTAGACTCTAAAACCTTTGAAAAACCAGATTTTTCTTGACTTTCCGAAAATTCCTGTACAGCGGCGATCACTGCGGCGATATCGTGTTGAAATTTAAGGAGATAAAAGTCCCTGAGAGTTTGATTTAAAGAATAGAGCTTGTGTTCAAATAGCTCAAAATCTGCTTTTGTCCGCTCGTGTACTCAACTTGTCTTTCGCTTCTCGGTTGACATTCTCGGTACCTAAAGTGTGGGGACTTGTTTAACGTGCATTTCGTTACCGAAAGTCCTTTGAATGTCTCCATATGAAATCTTTGTGACTTCAGCTAGATTTCTAAATGTCATTCTTCGGCCTGTCAAAACAACATCTTGTACTTTTATAACGTTATACTTGGTGAGGGGCGTGGGCGGGCGACCTGCGTGATGTTCATATTCGATAGATCTTCTGCCCTGCTTTAACTCACTATATGGATTGGAAAAGTCCTGTGGTGTTTCCATCAATTCGACGTGTATATCTGTAGATATTTTTTCAAGCAAAACCATTTGATCACTGCTCTCACTTTGATCTTTAGATTTATATGAGTAGCAAATGCAGGAATGACTAAATATTTTGAAGCCAGTATATGGAATTTCAGGATTTTATTTTTTAAACCTAGTGTGCATGTCCTATCCACATTATGTAATGATGCGTGCTAAACCTTAATTAAGACAATCGGTTGACAAATGTCAAAGCTATTCAATGTTTACATACCGACACAAAAGATGGCGCACCTTGTACAGCTTTTTTTTCTATGATGCCTGGATTCTAATATTCTTATATTTTATATTTTCCCATTTTTGACCACAAGTTTTTCATCAATTCTTTCCATTTACTTATCTGCTGTTTCCATCTATTGTCCTGTTTCGCTCCTCTGATTTTTCAATAAATTCGTGAGTGCCTTATTCATAATGGAGTTGATCCCTCTTAAGCCTTTTCTTGTTCCTCAGCAGCATAGTTCTATTAACGGCCGCTCCACAAGAATTTTAAATTCTTTCGTCTCAGCTTTCGATTTTTCGTATTAGATGAGAACTTCATTGTGGTATATAGTCCCGTGTTTACAAAGGTCTACTTTTTGGCTCTAGTTTTTTGCACTTCTGGAGCTTTTGAAAGCATGTCGCTTATTATTTTCTTTGTACAGTGTAAAGTTTTATTTTATGGGAATTATTTTGTAAATGAATTGGCCGGAATAATTTTCGGATATGTTACAATACGTATTCTAACTACCCGTTCTAAAACTGCCATGATAAAACAAAGTTACTCAACCATAACTCAGTAACTAAAAGGAGGAAGTAAGAGTGGGCTGAATTCAATTGGAGACCAGATTGTAAAACTGGCAATAACATTTTATACATAGACATAGAACGTGGGAACAATGATTCAAAATTTGGAGTACGCAACCGAGTCCAGCAGTATCTCAAATGCAGCTCATGAGCGCACTATTCGATTTGGCAAGTTTCGCCATAATTAGGGTGGTTTTGTTTATTGTTGAAGATTTTAGACAAGTTAAGGGATTAGATAGATTTGAATAGTTTTATAAATGACTAATTTTTTTTCAAACCGTGTGTCCAAAATTTTTTAAAACGTGTGTCCAAAAGCCTTCATATGTTTCCTGTGAAATATGCAGGATTATGTGAGATTCGTACTCACTAAAAAGCAGCACCCGCTGACCACGGGAGTCCGAGCCGGATTCGATTTCGCATTACTTCGGCTCGGCTGTGCCACTAGTGTCTATCAGCTGCTTCCTCGACTACTTCCGTTCTGCCATGAAGAGTCTGTAAGGTCAACCTCTTTTCCTTTCAGCCGCAATACTGTCTCTACGTATACTGAAACACGTACCGAAGCGTCTTCTGGAAGTAGCTTCGCCTCCACAATCATCCCCGGCGTCGCAGGGCAGATTGCGGCAAGAATGCTTCCCGTTCTCTTCTGAAGCGAATGTATTTAAAGAAAGTATGTATTCGTATATAATGCAGCATCAATTTCTTTAATGTAATTTTTGCAGTAACTTTCCCATTCTTTGAAGGGATTTCCTAAAATAACAATGATCTGATATTAAGTGCCTCAGGTATAAAGCCGAGGTTTTGTGGCGCGGATCAGCCTAGTCGTCCATGCTCCCGTTGGGCTCGTAACCCAGCGTTCCTCCCAAAACTGAACTGTTGGCAATCGTGCTTGAGCGGCTGCTGCCTCTCTTTCCACTTCTGAGCTAGTCAGAAAGATCTCTCTGCGGTTGTTCGCCAATAAATCAACTGGGATTACCCCTGCTTTGACCAACACTGGTTTACCTGATACAGTACAGTAGCTGCTTGCGATTCGAAACGTCCCTGTGTGTTGAATGCTTGCCATCCTAACTGGATACTTTGCAAATTTTAAGGCGGTGGTACCATACAGCAGCGTTGAATGAGTCGCCGTCATAAGCAGTTTGCGTTTACACGCACTAGGACGGCGAACGTTCACCATAAGTCTGTTCAGCGAAATTATAGTCCTCAATATCGCATGCTTTTCGAATGTGCTCCCTATAAGTCAGCTTGGAGTCAGCAGTCACTCCGAGATCCTTCACAGATTTTTTGGTCTCGACTACTTCAAACCCGACCGTCATGGGTATGGCTTTTGGTATCTTTCTTTGGGACATAATGACAATCTTAATGCTCGTGATCGCAAGCTAGAGGCCATGGTTTTCTATTTAGTCTTCAACTCTTCTCATTACTATATTTAATTTGAGCTGAGAAGGGGGGAGGGGGGGGGGGGGATGGTTCTGAACATCACCAGTGTAACCTACCAAGAGTACATCTTCTGTTATTTCCAGGCGCCGGAAACCACCGTATGCAGCATTGCACAAATCTGATCCGAAAATTGGCCCTTGCGTTGCTCTGGCAGTAATATTTTTCCGGGTATTTCCCTGCCTCGTCTCATATATGCATAAGGCAACGGTTTTCTAGATAGTCTCGAGCCATGGCTAACAGGTAGTACTCTACATAAAAATTTCGCTTAAAGCCCTCTAAAATATCTGCCCATCTCGCTGAATTAGAGGCGTTTCGGACTTTCAGCGTCACTAAAAACACGATCGGCCTGGCCACTAATCAGGTGTAGGTCAATCGTAGTTTAAGATAGGTTTTATAATAAACTATTGGCTTAAATATCCCAGGTATGGAATGAACTGGTTTTGATATTAGACTAAATATCAATAATTTTTTTTTGTATATTGAAAAAAAAATTTACCAGCAGGCTTTAAATTAAAATAGGCTAACCGCTAGCTTTAAAATGTAAGGCCGCAAATTTTTGGAAGCCTTTAAAAGAATCACTTGTTGAACACGAATTCATGTTCGCATTTATATTTATAAAAAAATTAAACCTTGGACCCATAGACCAGGAGCTTGGACTTCATGAAAAGCCTTGAACGGAACATTTTGTAAACCTAAAAAATGTTCCTGAATTTTTTCATCGTAGTTCCTCTCGATCACCAGAAATTTGAATGATTCAGCTTGTCTGATTTAAATTTGCATTTACATGCCTTGTTAAGACAAGTTATTTTTGACGTCTGATTCCTATTTTTTGCTGCTTCTGACGTATTTTTTATGAGTTCAACCTTGCCCGTTTTTATTTCACATTTTCTTTATTCTAGTGCAGCCTGGAATTTTGCCACCTTAAAAATTTTGTGACTTTTTTAAAAATCTCTAAAAAAGGATGATCATTTTAGCAGCCTGGATCTTTTTTTAATAAACAGAACATAAAGTGTCTTTGCTGTAGATCATTCTTATTACCAAATGGCCTCAGTAAGGATGTACCTGCTTAAATGTCGTCATGTTAGTCGTCATGTCATTATCAGTTGGCTTAGTGAATTGAACTCTCCCAAGCTCGTTTATTTGAATCTGGCTGAAGTGACTTTGAAGCTGATGAAAATATGAAACAGCTTCAGTGTGCCAACAGCTTTTCAATTGCCCATCACAGAGAGAAAATCTTATATTTCGCTGACTTGTGTAGAGCAAGCCCTCGTTAGAATGGATCATCAAATTTCTTAGAAACCAGATGAGACCTGACTTAAAAAGTTTATGTCTGCCAAATGGCTCATAAATATCCCTCCTAACTCAAATGATTAGAGTAATAACCAAATACTGAATAGAATATTAGTATTAACTTTATTTAATCAAAGTAATTCCATGAATGAATCGTTAGTATGAATTAGTATGAATTTTCAATTTAAGTCCTTTGGCTCGTTTCTTTAATTTACGGATAGAGAATATCTCTACTACAATTCTCTATTTGGCGTCATTTTCATGACACTCTTTAATAGTTGCATTAGAGCCAAGAGTTTCCGACATCTCTAACTTTCTATATCTGTTTGAAATCTGTACGTTCCATCCCTCCACAAATATTTCAACACATAATTCGCAACTGTACTATGGAGAAAACTGGCAAATCAAATTAGCGTGACGTAATCGAATAGAGATTTTTCTCCACTCAAGTTACAGAACCCAGTCACTGATAGTACTTATTGTATTAAGGCGAAACTTACAAAAAGGTGGCATAAACTTCGAACACATTTCATGCAGTATTATTTAATTTCATTTTCCTTATCAAAACTCTTTGACCCAATCATCAAATTCCTCCTGAATCTCATTTTCGGCGATATAGAACATGTTCTTTTCTATTTCTCGTAATTCATTATAAATTCACAAGCTGCCAATAATCTACATTGCACTTACAGAAATTTCTTCGATATTCATTTGCAAAAATTATGCCTGTCTCACATAGCTTTCGCTTAGGAATCGTGCACCAAAGATATCACCTTTCCGTGCTCGAAGCAACGAACCAATGTGAATGTACCTACCAGGTCAAACAAATAATCGACGGCTGTTAAATGCTAGTAGCCTCGCTTCGTCGCGGTCGACAAAGGAATTATTTACGATGTTATGGCTGGAAAGGACAGGTGATAGAGAATGAGAATAGGTCTTGCTCGCCAGTCGTCTTGTCATATGAGCATACGTATATGGAAAAATATCTGCTGCCGTCAAAAGGACCTCCTTCAAGCAACATTCAACTCAGTGCAGAGCTCGCACGAACAATTGCAACGAGCTGATGTGATGGTTTCTGCTGGGTAAAAGGTCGTTGTTTTTGTGCGAATGTCGGCAATTTTATTAACGGTCGATCGTTTAGAATGATGTGCGGAAATTATGGTTTACCTAAGTACAGTCAGTCACCTGGTCCGTTCTTTGGCCGCAAATAATTATGATATGTACTTGAATAAGTGGTTTTTGTCTTGTTCGATTTTTATAACGGGTTTAATTACTGTTTGCGGGCTAATTGGAATTGCAGCTCTTACTGCAGTATGAACGGAACGAATGCACTGGAAAGTCGTGGTTTATTTGTTTCTTACAAGGAGATGGGTTGAAGTACGAAGGAAAAGATACAAAATTGATATTTGCAAGAAATGCTATAAAAATGTCAGGCTAAGTGATGAAAATCATCATTAACACCAGAATGCTTCAATCATCGGGTATTAAGAGTATATTAAAGACGTGACTTTAAAGGCGGAAATAAATGCTGTTGAATATATCACGCGCCGAAAAAGAGGTTTGACAAAAGTCACGGTGGGACGGATATTGCAAATTCGCGTGATGTGGATTTTATAGATAATATATAAATGTGAATCGTTCTCTCTGATTATTAACTAGTACGTTTGCATAAATTTGATGAATACTGACTACAAACATTTTTTAAGATAGCAGACCAGCTTATTTACTATCACTTTCGTCACCTCAAATCTGAAGAAAGTTACGTAAACTGTAGCTGTCATGGCTACCATAAAAGTAAATACATCTGCCAATGCTTCTACGAATATCACAGCAATAGTTTTTTTTTTTGTAATGTGTGCATCCAATTTTCCTCTCCTTGCAGAATCAATCGCATTTCCTTTAAATTTTCGATACATTTATTTTCATCTGTTAAGCACATTTGCACAAAATCTCCATATTCGATTTACGTAAAAAATAGATATAACGAATCCCGAAGAAAAATAAAATATGAGTAAATACAGTCTTAAAATAAAAACAAAAGGGAGAAGATAAACTTTGTGAAATATGCCTAACGATTTCGAAAAATATTGTTCATCCTGAACAAAAAAAAACATCGAAAGCGTTCTCGTGCATTTTGCACGCAAAAATTCAGACGCACGTACGTATACGTAATGTCTGACGATGGTAATAATTCAGTAAATAAAAAAAAAATACTTACATGTATTTGGCTTACCGACGCCTTCGTCGAAGTCGATTCGCATAGACATGAAACGATATGAGAAGAGAACGGAAAATCGTTATGAATTTATTTTGCATATTTGATTGTAGTCAGCGAGTCAGGTTTATTTGGTACGCCTGTTCGGTTTTCACAGTCAAAGAATATTATTCAAAATCTATTGGAATTCGTATCGCGGGATGTATGTAAGCATGTGCATATACATGACTGGTTCGATGATATGTCCTGTATACGTAATGATATAAGCGAAGGATATATAAATTTTCAAGTGAATTATCATAGGAAATGTTGACTGGCTTGATATAGTTAGTCTGGAATATAAGTAGCTTTACCTTAAAAGAACGACAAATTTTATAAAATACATACATATCTTAATTTTTAATAAGGTTTCCTTTTACGATAATAACTCTAATGAGCTTTATAAAACTCCCGATAGAGCACATCTTATATTATAATTCTCTAGTTGTGTGTAGCCTCATCTTGATTTGAGATGGGCGAAATTTTATATTTATCATCACTCCCGCTGTATTGATTTCTGTATCTTCAAGCTATCTATTAAAGCTAGTAGACGATTTGACTATGGCTCTTAAGCTCTTATATATTGTATCTTTATTCAAACATATTTAACCTTGCATGCAGAAATTCGAAAACTCTTTGAATCTGCTCATCTTTTTGCTCACAAAACATCCATGCGTTTCCCGGTGTCCCCAACCTAAGAACCTTTTTCACTCTTATGTTTAATTTGAAGACGATGTATGCCATATACTTGCAGGATTCGCTACCTTCATTAATGTCAACATTCACGACCGTACAACCATTTAATTTTCTTTAGCGACACTCTTTCATAAATGTTCCTTCTTTCGCACAACTAAGGATTTATATTTAAATCGAAGTCAGTAAACCTGGCTGTGGTGGACTACCAACAGACTTCTTCACCAAGCCAACCACTTCTGAGAGTCAGTTGCTTGACTTAGACTACTGCGGCATCAAGAAGTATGTGAATGGAAGAAATGTTTCATGTAAATGTGCGAGACACCGAAGAGTTAATGTTTTCGGAGCAAAGAAAATGGAAAGTCATTCTCGTGTACGAGTCTATTTAAGTGTGATTATGTTTTAATCAAATTTTATATCAGCCATAAGGTGGAATGAAAGAAGCGTACGGTATTGAGTTCGCTCGTGTAGAGCTGTATGTTTTGCAATATAAAGCTTCGAATAAACTCTGCAGATGCTTCATTTCATTTTTGGATACAAATGAAGTTTGATTTTCCAGGACGTAGAAGAATAATAATAAAAAAATGAAATAGTTGTCTCTGCACCTGAATTGAAAGCGATGCTGGAAATACTTGGCCTTTAAATGAGGGGAACAATTTAGATGACTGACAGAATCGATATTCCATAAATTGTTAGTAAAACTATTCATGAATATAGTCGTACTTGCAAAATTTCGTAAGAGGACGCCCTTCGTTAAAGCACTGGAGCGAGCGAAAGGTTTATAACGGGTTTTCTTTGAAACTATATTTTAGCAAAAAAAAAAGTGTATCAGATTCGCTTTGTCCAAACGTTCATGTACATACATAGATATATGTACATATAATATACAAATTATAAAAAAAACTGTGATATTGATTGAATTAGTTTTTCATGAATGTCCTGGCAATCCTGTAGCTACAGCAGTTACGCAAACAGAAATATGTTAGATTCCTTTCCTGCCTTCCCGAAATTTATTCACTTTTTAGGAAAATATGATCGAAAAATTTAATCATCTACACAATAAAATTGAAATTTTTGAAAATCCTCATCGCGAAAAAACAGCAACTTTCCAAAAAATTAAATACCTATTTTATTTTAAAAAAATTGTGTTTTAAATAAATAATAAAATTGTATCTTATATAATAAATAATAAAATTGTATCCTATAGACAAACATTTCAAGAATATAGTCCCAAAATTTGAAGTCAATCAGAGCGAAACTCTCGAAGCTATTGAATACTGAGCCCCATCTCCTTTATCATTGTAGCTCCGACAGCTCGGAGCTTAGTAGTCATTTTCTCAAAACGATTTTTTAAAAGTCCCTGTTCACTGCCACTTAAAACCACATTACCGATTCATTTCAAACTTAGCACAGACTTTCTATATGTAAAATACTACCCCCAACGATAAGTTTCAGATTTTTTTTTTAACATTAAGGGAGTGTTCCACCTACAAAAAGGCCAAATTTTTCGTTAAAATTAGCAATTTTCACTTCAAATTACCACCAAAAATTCAAAAATGAAAAAATAGAAATCAGAGAACGTTGGAGGGGAGGATTTGATGATACTTTGACTAAATTTTAATGTTCTTTGATTTCCGATAATTTTCAGCTGAGATACAATGAACATCGCAAATCATCTTTTTCCAAAGACGTTCTTGGAAAACCTTTGCCACCGTTTTGTTTGTCGACATTTTAACATAAAAAATTGCACGCTATTATTGAAATGATAGTTATAATGTACAAAAGGTTTAAATAAATTTGCTCTATACGTATTTAAAAAAAAAAAATTCGTGAGAAAGTGATTTTTTACACTGAAACCCTTCTCCCTCCCTTAAGAGGACCGGGTGTCATAGAAGGTGTTTGAAAATGTAGACAATCCTGTGTTTGTGACGCTATCTCTACCGTCAATAAAAAACAGTTTTCCCCCTATTACTTCTAATGAAGTTTGTGATTTAAAAAAAATTAAGACATTAGGTTTATCTTAATGTAAGCCAAATTTGAGAGAGTTTTGGTTGCAAAATTAGAATAGGATTTCCTGCTACGACGATTTTAGTCATTTTTGCACTAAGAAGTGCTACAAATAAATTTTCATGTTGTAATCACGCCACAATAAACTCAAGTAAACTATGTTTATATTTTATTTCGGGCGGCAACCCAAATTTTTTTTCACTTCTATAACTTCCTTTGCAGTCATCGGCGTAAAACAAAATTCACAGGGTAATTTGATCTGAACATGAAGTAAGTTCCATAAGTTTTTGGCTGTTGTACTAGCAAAGAGTTATCGTCAGGGGCGTTTTTATAATTTTTGTATCATAAGATGCTGCCAAAAAGCTTTCAAATGATAAGCACCACACGATATAAATAAGCAAATATGCTTCATTTTTACCAATTTTTGAAACCTTTCTGAAAATATTTTCAAACGAAATTCACTGAATAAGTTGGCTTTAATCTGTTGAACATTTGGTATGCTTTTGGTGTCAATGCTAACGAAGAGCTGCCACCGCCGGCCATTTTGATTGAAGAAATTGATTTCGTTAAATTTTAAGCATATTCAATCCTCAGCGAAATCTACTCATTTTCGCTGCTATTCTTCGAAAATAAGTCTTTCTAGTCGCTTTTATGCGCTAGAGTTTTTATTAAGGCAGTATTCTGGTCTAGAGGCTCGATTTTGAGATGATTTTACGGACGCAACAAAAATGAAAACTTAAACATTTTTGGTATATATTTTTCTACCAGTATTTTATCAACATTTTGAAAGCACAAAAATGTATTCAAAAAATAAAAAAAAAGTTGATGTAGATACAGGCCGGCGAAGTGAAGGCTAAAAAAATTTTTTTTCTCATGGTTGACATGATTCCAACCTTCCTGGTGGTCTTAAACATACATTTTTGTTGAATTCTGTAAAAAGAAGAGTGTAAAATTCGTCTGACGTAGGTGATTTGAAAAAACTTTTTTTCACAAAATGGAGTCCATGTAAAAAAATGTCTTGTTTTACCTCATTTTTTCAACTTTGGGAATTTTTCATAAATTGTAGATTTTTTTTCAAAAATCCCTACGTCAGACTAAAACTAATAGTATTTTAAGGGTTCGTGCAATATTTCACGTAAATCGGTCCATTACAACTAGAGATATGTCAACCGTATCGAGAAAAGTAGTTCCGAGAAAAACGCGTTTAAAACTTGGAGTCTCGTTTCGGGCAGTTAGTTGGCGTGTCACAAAAATAGCTGTAACTACAAAAATAATTCGTATTTTCGAAAATCCTTTTAAAACCTTATTCTTAAAGGTCTAAACTTTGAAAATATGGAAACAAAAAAAAATCGATTTGGTCTAATTTCTAGACCAGAATACCTCCTTAATTCGTTAGCCAAATAAGACATTATACACAAGAGAAAGAACATTAAAGATAGATAATAAATAAAAATAGAAATTGTCCCACATCTGGACATATATTTAAAAAAAAAAAAACAAAATGCATCACAAATTTTGTAGCAAGTACCTTTTATTTTACTTTTAATTTAGGCTAGTTTTAATGGGAATGAAAGAGGATTAGGATGTTGAAAGGACTTTGGACCAGTTATTTTTGAAAGTGGTTTGTGGATAGGGGCTGCTTATAATTCCTATTTGTGAGCTTATTGTATGCATAGGCAGTGTGATGATTTTATTCCTTGTGCAGAGTTGCATACCTAGTGCGTCTTGGTCGATCATTAAAATTAATTATGTCAGAGAGATCTTCAACATTTGCTGCCACACTGACGATATCAAAAGTTAGGCAAGCGCTTAACAGTGTTTTTCAAGATGAAAGACACATTAAAATTAGAAGACTCCGTCTGTATTTGAGGATGGAAGATGTTGCAAGTTTTTGGGGTCATAGAGATTTCTCAAAGCGAAAAGTAAAAACTGTTTTTGAACTGATTCTATAACTATGCAGCTCATAAGCTGGGTTCCATATCATGCATGTATACAAAGTAATATCTCAGACACGCCAGAAATTAAAATGCTAAAAAGCATAGGACCTAGATGACTGCCTTGTGGTGCTCCAGCAGATGCGAAAACTCTTTTAGACAAGTGGCCTTTGGGAATTCCATCAAAAAATAAGATTCAAGCCAAATATGCAACTCAAGCCAAATATGCCAAAGTTGCGAGGGTTTTGTACGCGAGTTTGAACCCGGTCGAAAGTCTTACTAAAGTCCGTGTAACCCGTGTCAATTTGGCTTTTTTACCATTTCACATAGCACATTAGGATCATGAAATTGGCGCAGGACGAAGTTAGTTAGTTTTAGATTTCGCAGTGGCTCTTAAGTTTTCTAGTCTTCAAAGTTTTCAACTTAGACACGAGACTCAATTTATGTTGCTCATTTTCTGAATTTTTGACTCAGTTTATGTTTTTGTGGAGTTTTGAGATGGAAGATTTAGTAAGTAATATTGTTTATTATCAAACATAATAGCTGTTACTTCAGAAATGCATGTGAGCTTAAAAAACTATTTGCTAATAGGATTTTTCGCTTTTTTCGCATATCCGTACTTAAATTCTCTTACTTGATGAAAAATGGAAACATATTCATCAAAGAAACTTTTCAGTAAACAGTGGCTCGGGAAAATTCAGCGCCATCGGAAAAATCCGAGTTTCCTCTGATGTAAGATAAACTACACAAGAAATTTCTGTCACATTTCTCATAGAACTCCGAACGACAAAATCGTATATGAGAAGAAAACGCAAAAGTCATAGAATTTTCTTAAATGATTCTGAACAAAATGTTTGATTGGTCACTAGACGGAAATCAAATGCATATTTCCTGTCCAGTTCGATCAGGTCTTTGTAATAAGACTTCCTAAAACCATGCAGAATAATTTTAGCGGATTCGAAAGGAAATTTCCATTCGGGTTCGTGTCTAGAATGCATAAACACATCTGCTGGAATTCTCTTGGATTTCTGAATCAAAATTCTGAAGATTCAACAGAATTTCTTTACAAATTTTGACAGAAATTCTCATTTATGGTTTCTTATACAAATTAATGAAGAAGAGAACTTCACTACTCTTTAAGGTAAAGTTTTGAAAATAAAACAAAAATTTGTACGAATCATTTCAGTTCGAAATTCACTAAAATCAAGCTTGAAATAGTTGACTATTGTCTTTATCATCAATTTCCAACTGTGCATCTAAAAGCTTCAATTGATAAATACTGAATCCTGATATAAATTCAGCATCTATTATTTCCATATCAGCTTTAAAACAAGTGCTGTCCCATGTAAGCTCATAGATTAAGTATATAGATTTGAAAAAGTTGTACTCGAGCACGTCTCACCGAAAAACTTTTCGACTTTATCCAAATCCATATCGGAGTTTCACTACTAAAGTAGTTTCACTACAGATAAAATTGTACTATCTTCTATGAAGAGACATTCTAGGTGAACGTGGTGAACGTCAATTTACTTTCGTCGAATTTCGCCTTAATGATCCTCGTATGATTTGCTTTACGTCCCCTGTTTAGTTTTTTTTTTCTATAGAAGTGGTGATTTTCGGCAATGCGAAATCAGAGCAAAGACCCCTAGACAAAATGAATCAGACGAACATTGCATCTACCTTTTGGCAATCTTTGATCGGTGGAAGTGATTTCATGAGGTGAGATTGAAGAAGCAAAAAATAGATCGAAAAGATGTTGACAAAGAGCAAAAAATTGACTTGACTCAAACTGCTGAATTGAAACGGTTTTGGTGGATTTGATGGAAAGAATCAATAATTTGCCAGTCACTTCAACGAAAGATTGGGTTTACGCAAACAGCTTTTGTAACTCAGTGCTATCATTCAACTAATATTATATTTAAAAGAGGATTTTTAGGTAACACTGATTTTTAAATGAAGCACACTCTTCATTTCCCAGTTAATTTAATATTATTTTAGTGTTCAGCACTTAAATTGAAAGTTTAAACAAGCGAAATAACCTTTTGGCTTATTCTCTTTAATTTGAATATGTGACCCCACAAAGTTCGAAACATATCTATAGAAAAGTTCTACATCTTATTTTTACCACATAGTCCACCATATACACAATTTTCTTCTACCTTTCATATTTTTCCACTTTTTCTGATTTTCTCACTGAATCCTCGAGATAGCGAAATAAAGATCAAGCAATCAAAAAACTTCTTCTCCATCATCGTTCTCAACCACTCTTTCGCGTCTCAGAGTGAAAGTTTACGGATCGCACCTCGACTGGATTACGTTCAAGGAGCACAAATCATTGCTACTACCACGACAAAAAGTCATGTCGCCATCATCATCGCCATCATCTTCGTCGGGTATTGGCGAGAGGTGATACAGAACACGAAATTCAGGGATTTGCAATTGCTACTGACATGACTCCTCCCGTCTACTCATATTTTAGCTCCCGAAACATTATGCTGAGTGGATTGGGTTCGATGTCATTGCTGGTGCTGTTGTCGTCGATTTTGTCGGTGAGGTGACTTCATTTATTGCGAATGTAATTTAGCAGGTTTTTTTTTTCTTCTTCGAAACTTTCTTTTCAATGATGCTGGAATCATTCTTGTGTATTGACTATACCGAAGACGATATGTAGGATGATGTGGATCGTGATTTCGGGATTGGAGACGGCAATAAAAAAGATATCGATATTGAATTCGTTGCATTAAAAAGGATACTCTAGATGATGAGGCAGATTCAATTTGCTCGAATTGAAAATGAGGAAAGAACGAGGTGGGTGTGAGATAGGACCTACGGCCTATGAATTAGAAGCGATAATTAATTGTAGGCTAGATGTTAGTTGTTCCTGGAGAGTGGAGTATTAAGGTACAGGATTACTATATATTTATGCAAGAAATGTTTGGAATCCATGACTTTAATTTGTTTTCCAATCAATAAATTTCACTGATTACGTGTCTTGTATTCATTTAACATTTAGAAGCTTAGTTCAGGGTACCAAAATGTAGTGCGAAGTGAACTTCATGTTGTGCGAAAATTGCTTATGGTCTTCAGCAAACTGAACCTGTGTACGAATGTCAGCCACCGTTGAATTGAGTTTACGACGGGAGCATCAGCCCGCATTGTGGGGACATAGAATATCACCGAGCTTTCTATTCTAGCCAATATTTTTCTCCTTGCCGTCTTGAGTTTTTCAGTGTTCGGCAATATCCTGTCAAGCGATGTTTTTTTCTGAAACTTTTACGCTTGAGTAGTCTATAAACTCCTTGAAACTCAGTCTTCTTGTCCAAGAAAACCCCCAGGCATTTGAATAGTGTCGCAGATTTAATTACTTGAGAGCCAACTCGGATCTTTACGAACTCGACCCTCTTTCGGCTAATTATGAGTATCGCTTCTATTTTGTGATCGGCAAGGTCCAGGTAGGTAACGTCTAGCCTTATTTTGATTAGTGCGATAGCAGCGTTTGTAGCAGCCTCAATTTAGTAGATACTCGTATTTCTAGATTTTATTATTTTTTATAGGATTTGTTTATATTTGTATAAACTTTTTTGGTTTTTATTGAATAAATTTAAGATATTTTTTAGGTTGTGATATAATGTCTTATGGTTTAATTTTATTAAGAATCTGAATTAGAGCTTTAATACTAAGTGCTAGAAGATTAGTTTATAATTATAATAATTATAAACATTTATTTATTTTTAATATTTTAATCCTTTTGTTTTTTTTAATTATTACATTTAGAAGCATAAATATTTTTATATTTTATTTATGTTTTGAGAGTAGTTTAATTCCTACTTTATTTTTAATTTTAGGGTGGGGTTACCAACCTGAACGACTTCAGGCTGGAATTTATATATTATTTTATACTGTATTAGCTTCTTTACCGATATTATTAGGTATTTTTTATATATATATATATATTTCGGTAACATTAACTTTTATTTAATGATTAATATAATTTTAAATTATAAATTATTTTATTTTTGTATAATTCTAGCTTTTTTAGTTAAAATACCTATATTTATAGTTCATTTATGATTACCCAAGGCTCATGTCGAAGCTCCTGTTTCTGGTTCAATAATTTTGGCGGGAATTTTGTTAAAATTAGGGGGGTATGGCTTATTACGATTTTTTAGTTTTTTAACTAATTTAGGAATTATCTATAATTTTATTTGAATTACAATTAGATTAATTGGTGGTTTTATTGTTAGTTTAATTTGTTTACGGCAGACTGATTTAAAATCATTAATTGCTTATTCTTCTGTTGCTCATATGGGTATTGTGTTAAGTGGATTATTAACGATAACTTATTGAGGTGTATCAGGTTCTTATACTCTAATAATTGCTCATGGGCTTTTAACATGGATATGTCGTCGGAAAACTGATAATTGTACACTCCACTGTTAAAAGAAATCCCAACACCTTGTCGTGTATTATGTTTCACAGGAGTGAGCCCGTTACAGAGCCCTGGGGAATGCCCGCGTTGATATCATTGGTTCCAATCCGTTATCGTTTTTTAATATAATCTTCATGTCTTGAATGGTCCAGATCAGGTCCAGAATGAAGCTTAGGGTAACCATCGAGATCAGAGCTTCCTGCTTCCAGTTCGCTGAGTTGAAGGTATTTATCACATCATGTGTGGCCACACAGTAGTACTGCTTTTGTCTCTGTGTTCATTTTTCAGCAGCAATGGATTTAACAGTAACTTCTACGACTTTCTTGATTTCTCCAGGACTTTACCCATCGAGTCCAGTATACATATGGGCCGATATGATACTGGTTCGCAAGGAAGTTTGTTGGATATATAAGACTTTGGGAATGTTCTTTCGTTCAAGTGTTATTGAAATGTTTTCACGAATATGTCCAGTTTTCTTCATAATCTAGCTTTAATAGCTTCATTTGAAATTTCGTCTTAGAATCGGCGGTTTTACCGCTGAGTCCTTTCAGTTCCTTCTCGGTTAATGGTGACGTGTCTTCGATTACACGATATTGCGGGAAAAGTGGCATAATTATGCTATGGAGCATTGTCATGCACATTTTCTGAAGTGAAGTATTTACGCTCAGTTTCTTTATGATTACCTGGTAACCAGAGCAGCAGGCATAGGTGTTGGCTTCGGCGCAAAGTCGATTCAAACTCTTTTTTCGAGAATTTCTGATTGCAGTTTTTGACGAATGACGAAGGCTTTTAAGCTCGGTCAGTCTGTCGTTGAATTCTGGTTTATTTATGACATGTTAATCCTACTGTCTGGCTTTCAGATAGCCAGACCGTATCAATCAGATATTGCTGTTCTATCAGTAGCATGGTGGCTTCGTGTGCATCCAGATCGACGGCGTGTGAATGCATTTAACATAGCAGAGAAATCGCGTGTTGCTTGCTTCACAGACTTTATAGTAAATGGGTTTGAACTGATTACTCCGTCAAACGTTTTTTTGGTCGAAAGATCATGCTACAACTTGCGACCAGAGAATTTTTCCGTCTCTCATTTGATCACTGTATGATCACTTAATAATCATTGTGAGTGTAGTGTTCGCTAACCCACCATGGAGTTATATCGACAATTGATCATCAACAAGTTACAGCCAACGATATATCGACGATTCATCATCTAACGGTTTTTCTGAATGTAGTTTCCTTTCGCCGTTGAGGAGCACCAAATTGAAAATTGCAAAAGTTTCCAAACTCTTTCAGCCTCTTACGGTCGTAGTTCGGCTTCGCCACTCGGCTGGCCATGCGTTGAATTCAACACTGATTAGGTCAGAAAACTGTCCACGCACATCGTTCACAAAATCTTTCAAAATCTTTCTGCGTTGGAATTTTTCATAGGTCCAGCTAGGAAAGACTAGAGCCGTAGAAAAAGGCCGTTTGCTCTGACTCGAATTTCGGTAGATTACTAACTTTTGCTAAGGCCATTGCTTCACAGGTCTATTTTGCCACTTTTTTAGTTTTGTGGCATACCCTTTGCTCCGTTTGTCGGAGATCACGACAAGTCTCTATGCGGTCCCATCGATGCGAATTGTTAGTTATTAAAACGTTTCAACGCAAATGTTTCAAGCTTCATCTTGTTATTTGTACATAATTGTACATAACTAACATGCAAAAAAAATTGTACATAACTGCTGTCATCAGGATAACCCTCAAAAATTCAAGATGAATAACATTTTGAGGATAATGTTTGGAGTCCCATATCAAAATTTGATCCTGGAAAAAGGTTGCATGAATCTTTGCAAGAAAACGATTTGCAAAGTCAAAAAATTGTTTATTGATTCGTAGGGCGAAGGTTAAATAAACGGAAATTTATATATTGTGGAACAAAAAACACTGTGTGAAAAGTCCGTTGGGGCAAATCCGTAAAACATTCATTTCGATGGCAGAACAGCTTTTTTGTCTGAAAATACTGGGCTAGACCTGCTGCAACACTGAATGATGGTTTTGAATTTAAACGCGAATAAACAAGGAAACGTATGCTGGGCAATTATGAAAGTGAAGTAGCAGTGGAAGTAAAGAAAAAGTACTGTTAAGAAATAACACCGTATCAAGTTTGAAAGGGTGGAAAGGAAAAAATCTTTAAATTTCGTTTCTATACCAAATAGCCTTCAAGTATCATTCTATATTTTTCTCAAACTATAGAAAAAGGCACCAAAGCTATGAGTTCCATGAATGTTATGAAGTTTTTCTTTATCCCAAATGCATGCTCTGTATATCTACCGAAACTTGAAAAGAATGAGCATTTTCATTTGTATCTCTACTCTTATTTCTTCCAACAAGTCAAATCATTTTCGTTACCGTCGTCTTTACCATCGCTGTCATCATCATCGTTAGATTATATTCTTTCATTCCATTTTCGTACAATGTCGAAGTGCAAATCGTATCGCTCAGTTTTTCGCTTTCTCGGCTTTCGAGTTGTTTTCTTCTTATTTCAACATCCAGAAGATCCTTGAAAAATTTCGAATCGTTGGTTTTTTCTTGCTTCAGTTCGATTCTTTTTTCTTTCAATTTTATTGTTTCATTTTCGCCGCTACACTCCAACCGTCCAGGATGCTTGTTTGGCGGGCCAATGCCAGTATCTACGAATAAGAATTTCATGCACAGATAGATACTATATAGTTCGTTAGGATTGCCATTGCTTTTCCTCTTGGCGCTGTCTTCATCATGCTTCGTATTGTATCCTTCTGACACCGTGCCGGGTCATAGCTTGCTGTTCCTGTTGATGATGGTATTGGTGCTTCGTTAGCAGTTTCATAAGGACGACGACGATGCTTGCTTCGTTTTTCGGTAGGACTTTAATTAAAAAAAAAAAAATACGAAAATTTATAGCAGAAGGACGAGGTTTTCGTTATTTCATTGTTAACGAGCCGGGTTGGCATTTAAAATACGATCTAAGCTCATTTCAGCTTATTTTTACGAGTTCTATATTTTGTGTAAATTGTTACAAAAATGCTGCGATGGTTGCAGGATTAAGATTTGATAAAGAGAGAGAAAGAGACTCAGATGCTTTAATCGTTTGGAGAAGGATGTAAGCTATCGATTATTTAAGATAAGAAACGCTAATATACGATTTTTTACCTATAAACGCTACTATACGATTTTGCCGAAAATTCTCAATTCTAAAATTTTTTCATTTGGTTCACAGTTAAATTATTTGTTCCAAAAAAACCGGAAAGGCTGCACCGGCTGGGAAATATTTTTAAAATGGAAGAAAAATAATAATGATTAAAAGACTATAAAGGCAAACAGGGAAAAATTGGATTCTAAGTTTCAATGTTAATTCAAATTTAGATTAGGTTGGGAATGTATAGATTTAACTAAATAAAAATTATTTCATTCATTTATTTACATTGCCTAACTGTTTTTTCTCTCTTTTTCAGACACTAAAACATCGCAAGGCTTTTCAATACACAGCTGTATAAAAAAATGAAAGAAATGAATTGAATAATTGATTAAACATTAAACCATAAAAATCTAAAACTAATATACCAAAACATCTAATCTCTAACTTATTTATTTATTTAAAATTTGTATCTTAATAAACTTAATTTATTCCAATTCCTGCAAGTCTAAGTTCAACTAGAATTTGCCGAAAATTTTCTGAGAAAATTTCGTAAAAGAAAACTAATTTATTCAAAAAGCATTAAAACCAAATAATTTTTCTAAATTAGCTCTAAATTAGTCATTCTTTCGATGTAAGTAATTTAATTTATTCAAAAGCAAAACAAACAAACTGGAAGACATCCTATTTTCAATAAGAAATTTTCAATTTAATTTATCGACTAATTTATTAAAGTCATACTATTTAATCTAACGCATAAAACAAAACCGCAAAACTTATCTGATACACAACAACAATCAGAATAAATCCAAAGGACCACGACAACAATATTTGTTACAGTGTGAAATCCGAAACGAACGAACAAACAAACGAACGATAAACCGTGAACAAAGTACAAAATTTAAAAGAAATTCTACAAAATTTTATAGAAACAGAGAATACGAAAGTCTGATTGAAACCAAAATGCAAAAAAATTAATTTTCTCGAATCGTCATTCGAATACCACAAATATTTATTGACAATAATCAGTTTGACAGTGTGCATCGTGATCTTAGTTTGCAATATTTATTTTTCGCGTTTAACATTCGACTCGAGGAAATCGCGCGCGCCTGTGTTAAATCGATCTGTCAAAGTGCTTCGAACTTTAAAGTGTACAAAATACAATTTGTTAGTGAAAATAGAGCTCAGAAGTGTATTTTTGTCGAACATTTTTCCTAACATACTTCACATAAAACACAAATAGCAATAGCATAAAAAAACATAATTCAAGTGTCCGATATCAAAAGTACAAAGTTATTAAATTTTTGAATATTTAAACAAAACCTAAAAGTATCATTTCAACAAACTAAATAGTAAACGCCGATATTTGCATAATATTTTGGCATTTGAATCAGCAAACAAAGGTATCAGTTCAAGCGAATCTAGATTTGCCCAAACTAGCTATCTACTTACTAACTAATCGAAACCTCTGGCATATTTTGAGCTTTGCAAAGTTTTACAGATAATTGTTTTTATCAAATACACATCTTTAACAATCCAAGAATCAGAGCCAAGTTCTAAAATAAGACAAGTTACCGTGAAATACCAAAAAAAAAAAAAATGTATATAAACTAATAAGCCGAAAAGTGAATGTTTTTTCGAATTGCATTTTACGCCAAATTTTTTCAAGATTAGACGAAACGTTGGATAGAGCTCTAAATTATACGAAAACTTACAAGCAAGTTGAAACTCAGCCATTTTATATAATCAATGTTACTCAAGGAAATTTAATAACAAACAGAAAAAAAACGTTACAAAATCGATTCTACCTCACGCAAACTTTCGTACAAAAAATAATTAACAAAAAATTAGCATAACCTCAAAGTGAAAAATATTGCATATGATAAAACAAAATCGATAACGAGATTCAGGTAAATAATCATTTTCGTAGTGTTCAGAGGTGTTAGAGGATTTATTTCGAAGCAAGCAAAGAATATATGGAAAAGTGTTTTTGGTGAAATAACGCGTTCTTCGAATATAGAACCAATCGTTCTGTTATTGTGCCGTAGTGAAGGTGAAGTGAAAGATTTTTGAAAATCACATTTTTGCTTACCCAGAATCATAGTGTTAGATTGTCAAATTTTAATAGTCGTTTTCTTCGCGTTGATAATCTTAAGTGTGCGACCATGCTAGTCTACTTGAATTGCCAAAATGGCATCTTTGATGAGTGCTCAAACCGGCACTTCCAGTGACGGCAACATCGATCCCAGTCACATGAACAGTTCACATAACTTAGGTTTAAGTCACCACGCCCAGTACAGCGCGGGGAGCGGCGGTGGTTTTGTGTCAGAGCTAGTCGATCCCAACACGTGGGACTACTATGATCGGCAGGATACTCGATCAAGTACAGACGCGATAACGTCACAGTCGAATAGTTACACAAGGCCTTGGGAGATGGATCCGCCCAAGGACACGAAAGGCTTTGAGCCTTTCTCGAAACTTCCGTCATTCCAAAGCCAATTCCACGCATACAGCGATACGAGCTTAATTCCCGAACCGAGCTTAGCGCAACCAGTGCCAGTACCAGTTTCGCCCAGTGGTGCTTCGCCTGGTAATGGGCAACTCACACAGCTAACTCCAATCAATACGCTCCAGACCGGGCTAACGGCTCTGTCAACTCCGTCGTTTCACACATTGACTGCAGTTAATACTCGTCCTTATCCCATAGTGCCTGCACCGATTCAGGCTCGTGATATTCCCTCGATCCAGCAACAGTATTTGGACGAACGACATATTCAACTCTACCAACCCATCTCGACGTTCACATCCCAAAATGTGGTGACTGTTATTAAAAACGAACCAGTCTCTCCCGTTCCGCATTATCAGGAACTGAACGGTGGCCAACTTCAGACGAATACGACGTTTAACAATGCGATGATGGATAACAATGGTTACCATAATACAGTGAAACACACGCCTGCTCCCACAACTACATTGAAAGTGGAGAAAGTCATGAATTCGCCTGTGACGAGAGTTGATGCTAGAAAGAAAGAACGTCGGAAAATCAGAGCTAGTTCTCTCGAATCAAGTGCAGAGTCTGAAAGCAGTGCAATGGAAATCGGCGATCCAAGTAATCCGGGTCAGGTCGATGCAGTATCGAGTACGGCGAATTTCAAAAGTCCTATGAGCTCGATTGGAATGAGCGATAGTCATGATGTGCCCGGCGAAAAACAGGTAAATATTGTTGAAAGGATTTCTTAAAAAAAAAGTTTTGCAGGAGCGTTATGGTATTTCATAATATTAGATTGCATTTCAAATTCAAATTGATGTACATGACAGCTTTGGACCATAAATTCAGATCTTAAACACAATCTTATCGTGTCCGATTCAAAATCAGCTATAAACTTTTCTACTAAACTAAAGATCGGCAAAGGACCCCGCCCTGACTTGGTTTCTCCTTTCTTCGTCGTACAATTTGCAGACCGATTGATCACACCTTTGCACATGATTTTCAATAAATCCCTGTCCTCAGGTGTTTTTCAATTTTACTGGAAATCTTCATACCTAACAGCTATTTTCAAAAATTGTGATAAACGATCAGTCGATAACTATCGGGGCATCGCTATTCTATCTGTTATCCCCAAACTCTTTGAGAAGTTAGTTTGTGAAAAACTTACTCGCATAATCGACCTCCTTCTAAATGAGCAACACATGGATTTCGTAAGGGTAGATCGATTTCCAACAATCTCATGATCCTAGTTTCTGATGTGCTCTGTGAAATGGAAAAAGGAAGACAAATTGACGCGGTCCTTACGGACTTTAGTAAGGCTTTCGACCGGGTTGACCATCAAACTCTAGTACACAAGCTTCGCAACTTTGGCATATTAGGATCCCTTTTTAAGTGGCTCCAGTCTTATCTTCGCGATCGAACTCAGCTTGCTAAATTCCAAGGTCACTTATCTAAAAGAGTTCGCATCTTCTGGAGTACCTCAAGGCAGTCATCTAGGCCCCCTGTTTTTTAACATCTTCATTTCTGAGACACTCCTTGGTATACCCCATCTCTTTTATGCACTCGACTTAAAATTCTACCATAGCGTAAAAACGCAATCTGACGCAAATTTTCTACAATCCAAGCTTCAATCTCTCGAGCAGTGGTGCAATGAGAATAATCTAATTCTAAACATCAAAAAAGGCCATGTCATAAGATTGCCCCGTAAGAATACAATCAAATTGTATTCTTACTGCCTTAACAACACCGAATTAAATAGGTTTGATCACATTATAGATCTCCGGGTAGTGTTGGACAACAAGTTGCGCTTCAACCTCCACTATGACAAGATCCTTGCCAGGACTAATAATCAGCTCGAATTCAGTAAGAGACGTGCCAAAGAATTCAAGAATATATGGGTTACCAAGTCATTATATATCACTCTGGTGCGGCCTCTATTATACCTGCATAATTGGGAGTATACCTGCATAATTGGGAACCCAGCTTTTGAGCTACATAGTGATAGAGTGGAATCTGTTCAGAAACAGTTTTTACTTTTTGCTTTGAAAGACCTCTATGATCCAAAAGACTTCCAACATCTTCTATCTTACGAAACCAGACTGATCCTTCTTATTTCAATGTCTCTCTCTTCTAGAAGAATACTGTTAAGCGCTTGGCTAACATTTGATATCATAAGTGGCGCAGTCAATGTTGAAGTTCTCTCCAACAAAATTATTTTCAATGACCAACCGAAACGCACTAGGCGCTACAATCACCACACTACCTATGAATATAACGAGCCCATAAATAGGTGTTGTAGTATATTCAACTATAAATACACCTTCAACATCCTAATCCCACTTAATATTCTGCCAAACTAACTTAAATTAAAATAAAAATATAATAAAGTAAAGTAACTACAATAAAAGTTGTTATGTATTTTATTTTTTTTTTTTTTCATGTGTTGGACACAATTTATATTTTGCTGTTGTAATAATGAATTGTTAATGTTTTGCTTACAAGTCCCGAAATTATTGACCACATCAAATTATTTGTAATAAAATTTTATGGAGAACTTTCATCTTAACCCAAGGGGGCCGGTAGCTCTGCTCGCTGAGGCGTCAGGCCGAAAAGCGACGTGTTACGGGGCCTGCGGGTTCGAATCCCGCCAATGCCATGGCTGTAAGTGTGAATGCGTGTGATTGTCTATGAGGGTGGCAAATGGGCCCAAACTGATGGCCTAATGCTGGCCGCGTTCCCGGCAGCCCTCTTCACTAACCTAACCTAACCTTCATCTTAACCCACGCTGGGCGGGTAAGCGTTTATAATGCATTATGAAAATTTCGTAGTTAAAACTATAAATGTTACATAGCATTTTTTGACGGATATAATAATGTATATTCGTTAAATTTACAACACATTCGCAATGAAAACAAATATCTGTTCTATCGAAATACCATATTAAGTTTTTATACCCCAAGAGCTGATTGCTTGAGTATGATCATTTTTGAGAGATAATTTTTCAATTAATTTTTTCAACTATACTTTTTATTCGCGACAAGTTTTATGGCCTTAGAAGTCAATATAGAACCAAAAGTAAGGTATGTTCACCGTGTGAAGCATTTCTTGGGCAGTATTTTTCTTGTCTAGAATAATTTCCACTAACAGCCCTAGTAATTGAGATATAAAAGGGGAATTTTCACAATCAAATATACCAGATGTGGTTTGAACCAAAGGTACCTTTATAATATTTTCTGGCATGAGCCAACTCCAGAGTAGAGCTCCGAATGCTTCAGCAGAAATTAGACATCATATTTGTGTTTCACTAATCCTGATATCGCTCTTCCATAGTGCGAATGTCGTTATAGAAACGTTTTCATTGCTCTTCGCTTAAAAACAAGTTAGCTATTTGCGCGATTGATCGCAGCATGTTGGAAATGCACTCTTGAAACTATTGAAAACCACCCAAGATTTCAAAACAATTTTTTTTATTCTACTTTATTGGACATCATTTCTGTTTTCAAAAAAGACATCTTTTCTTAAATAATTAATGAGAAATGTGAATTATTTTAAATACTTAAATAATTAATGAGAGAAAAAAATTAATAATTAAATAAATTGGAATTGTTTTTGCGGGATGATTAAACTTGAAAAATTTTTATTTATTTTGAAAATTTTATTTTATTTATTATTCTTTTATATGAATTATTCTCTGCTTTGATAAGCTTTAGAGACGATATACGTTGTCTATGCTGATTTATATACAAGAAGGGAACCGTGATCACAAATCAATAACCTTTATGAGTAAATTAAATAAAGTATAATGACGTAGTACTCGCTAAGCTTTAGCGCTTCAAATTGATACTTTTTTCAGTTGAGAACATAATCAAAATAAAGCCATTATCCAATAAAGAAAATTATTTTAAAAAAATCAAGCTAGAGATCTCAGTGGATCTATTGAACAAGCTGAGCCGTAGATCCACTGCAATTTTTCTTCATTTCAGGCCCTTTTTTTTATCTCACACAATTTGAAATTCATTGAAGCTAAAAATCCTTTGATCAGCATTTACAGTAGAAAAATAGCAGTATGATTTTATAACAGTACGATTAAAAGTATGATTTTGAAACGCTAAAATTTAACGAGTACTACTTAATGTAATGTAATGTACTTAATGTATTCAAAGAAAAGAATTTTGATAATCAATGTAGAGTAGAATAAAAAAATGTTTTAATACTTGAGTCCTTTTGAAGATATCATAATTTTAACATATCTCCAATTTGGTCAAATAACATAGATTTTCAGGGAAAACAGCAATAATTGCACAAGTGCCGCATTAGCTAAATGCTTTGACCGTAGTCGGTAAACTTTTTTACTGTCCAAACGAACTCATTCCACGAAAATCTTTCAACGAATTAGGAACACTTATTGATTTTCTTATTTAAGGACGATAAAAAAAAACAGATTTTTGCCTTTTCAGTACTCAATTTTGGAAATATTCTTGTAATGTACTTAAAAAACCGCCAATCTTTGCTAAGAGGTTTTACAAACTAGGTTCTTTGCCCTAATTTAACATGCAAAAAAAGCAACATTATACGGTGTCTTGACAATAATGAAACGTCTATCACATGTAACCTCATCTGGACTAAAGCCATCCTTAAATGCCAATCTTTCTTTTTATCGAACACAGATATTTTTATTATATTAACCACCTTGCGGACCCAAGAGGAAGCTCATCATTTTCAGATCTACGCATATAATCAAGTTGTGTTCTACGTACCTAATTTTCTCCATAGCTAAGAATATCGCAGGGCATTCTTCTTTAACCTTAGTTGAATGTGCAATAGGCCAAAAATCCAGTTTATTGTTAAGTAAATCCTAAGACTACGTTGCGATGATTCCATAAATAAACACCAAACATTTGAGCCATAGCTCTGTAGTCCCATTGTGGCTATTCAACAAGAAATGTTCCAATATACGATCCTCTTCGAAAGGGAATAAATTCACCGATGTCTTTTGTGCTGGTGTAGCTAGATTTCTTTCCTTCAATCACGAAGCTAGAAGTTCTGATCTATTTTTAGTCTGTCAAATATCTCTGATCGTGTCATCTAGATCATATTGATTGAGTGGCTTAGCTACTATCCCTACCATTTTCACTGTCTTCTGAACGCTTTTAAGTTGCTAGATTGGTTGTACTTCTGGGTTGGGATTGAGGACTCACCGCAAACGTAAAAACTCGACGCAACTTATAAAAACCGACTTAAGCATCCAGAGCTACTTATTCATCCCTTATGAATTTCCACAATAATTCATGTCGGCTTGTTTTACAAAATTAGGCACATTCAGGTGGCAATCTTTGAACAACACAATTTTTATTTCCAAAAATTCGTCTTGATTAATTGCTTGTCAGTTCCTGAGACTTTGTCGACTAAGAAATAAATCTACAGGTAGACAAAAAGTGAGACTGGATTCATCGTCGAATCAGCAACGTGAGCATCAGTATGTTATCAATATGTCTTCCTCCTCTCCACACAAAACGTGTGAGCTTTTTCTTCAATTTTTCCCTTCATTCACTTTCCGTTACAGTACTTTTCGCCATCAATACATTTTCCTCGCACCTATTTATGCCCTGTCCGCTTTTTAACTAATCTAAATTAGAAGTCGAATTATTAATGAGTTCTTTTAATGCAAGCATTATGTTTGGTGCTGATGGTATTCCGAACATTTTTCCTAAATCACTTTCCTTTTCATTGTGTGTTTTTAATCTTCGCGTTTCAACCTGTGCTGTTCCATCGCTTTAGAAATCCGTGAATATCTTCCCATCCACCAAGCTGATAATATATCTTGCATCTTTTACTTCCATCCTATATCCCTTTTGCATTGTTTTAGTAAGCTTCTTGAAAGAGTAGTTTACCCTTTCATCCAGTCCTTGATAGCCAGTGAACAACACGGATCCATTGAAGGTAACTCGAACAGTAATAAACTTATTGACGTTTTCAAACGCCGTTGCTTCCAAAATCGACCAGCTAAAACAAGTAGATGTCTCATATAAACAAAAAAAAAAACAACTTTCTATTCTGTGAACCATATCATTCATCTGCCAACGCTAGCTGGGTTGGTGCGCCGATGCCTTTTTATCTTAGTTATCTTTTTACGTATGTGATCACTCTTGTAACGCTACTGTACAAATGGGGACTATAACGTAGTCCCCATTTGGATACCTCTTGTCCGTTAGGAATCGTAGAGGCTTTCCTAGTTGGCGAAAAGAGTGGATTGTCCTGGTCATCTTCCTCCCGTATAAGCTCGCTAGTCTTGGTCACTGCTTGATCGATAGCAGCTCCTTCATCACGCTCAACTAACATCCGCTACCATGTCTTACGTCCACTACCGCTTCTGCTTCTCCATCCTCGTCCTCTGCTCTTACCAATAGCTCTCCATTGCCATTGTCAATTCTCTTGGATCACGCCGTTTTTTCATTCCTCAGGAGTAGTTTCGCAAGGATTTTTCTTTTGTTATTGAACAACCTTCCCTCTCTTTTTAATTCACTCCGCTTTTTGTACACTGCTGATCTCAAAATTTCCAGAGTGATTGAATTCGCTAGTGACTGTTTCCCGTTCCAAAATGACTTGGTTGTTTCAGTTAGCGGGTGCGCGGCGATTTTCTTTACTTTGAATGATGCGCGAGGTGTCGCCGAATGATTTTGATCTATAAAGCATTCTCCTGCTTTTCTCCTACTATGTTCAATGTTTCAAGGAAGTTGATACTTGTGCCTCCTCTTTTAAATATGCATTGAAGTTTAACCTGAATCTTCCATATTTCTGCCGTTTATCGAGCTATAAGGAAAAATTGGAGCCAAAGGTACGTCGTTATAAACGGCTTTCCTAACCAGGGACCATTTATTCTAGTTTACCCGTCACAGCTTCAAATTTGAGGCTGATTTACTTAGGAAAATTTGACTTCATGACCTTTTTTTCATAAATATTTTCATTTTTAAAAGTCACGATACTCAGATTTAATTCAAACAGGTTTGCTGAAGAAGAACTGCGTAAACTTCTGCAAAACGGTTTCTTTTTATTTTAACAGTAATTTAATTTTTCAATCGCAATAAAATATTTTTTTATCTATTTAGACGAAAAAGAAACGAAAACGTTGTGGTGAGTGCATAGGCTGTCAAAAGAAAGATAATTGCGGTGATTGTGCACCATGTCGTAACGATAAGAGCCATCAAATTTGTAAGCAGAGAAGATGCGAGAAATTAACAGAGAAAAAGGTAAGTCGAATATATTTTCTCATCATTTAATTTCTTTTCTATAGTTATAAGACAAAGAATTTGAATTGAAAAAAGAGGCTTGAAATCAAAATAGACGATTAACAAAAAAAAAAACAATACAAGGCGCGGAGCGTATAAAAAATATTTTCGTCAGCCCCTCCAGCCATAACAAAGTACATCAATCAACAGCAAATTACCAATTGAAAATCCAGATGAGCCCGCTCCGATCAATATTTTTAATATATAAGAAGGTTCATCGTTACGTATGATTCGTTACTTGAAAAATTAATAAATTCAACAATCATACCACATGGTATATTTCTACACGTAGCTCAGGCAGGTATGATGTTTGCATTCTATTCGATCGGTTCAACATTTTTCAAACACTGTAACAATATAGTCCTGTAGATACAATGACTGAAAACTAACATAATTTGGATACGATCCTGATTAAGCAACAGATCGCAGCAGCAGCCGGTCTACATTCATTTTCCAAAACATTTAATGTCTCGCCAGTTGCAACTATTGTTCCAATCGGCCCTATTCTGATCCTTCGACATTCTCAAACGAATCCTGAAAATTTTATTTTGTCAAGAGTTCAATAAACCTCTACTAACACCGACATATATCCGTACGTATGTACCGATGTGTACTTATGCGGAAAGGTGTGCTTCCAAGTAATACAGTAACTTGAGCCGCTGAAAACTTTAGAACCCGACCAACGACCTCATGAGAAGGATTTGATATCATCACTAAATGACTGTCTTCAGTGAATATGGTAGAGTACAATAGCAGAATGGATAATATCAATACGAACTATGGTTATAATTCTTCGCTATCATATGTGTCCATATAATGTGAAAACTGAAGGATCAATTTTATGTCTTCATATGGACATAAAAGAATGCACCGAAGACCGAAGAATGTGACGAGCCCGTTTGAGTTTGATAGTAGGACGCTATAGTATGAGTGCGTGAAAAAGGACCAGAACCATTAATGGAACGAATGCTATTTCGACATGTGTGCATTTTTCTGTATACCGTGCAGTGAAGTGAATGGCCCTGTCAGTGTTAACGATCGATCGACGTCGACCATGTTATGTAGCAGCAGCGTTGTTGCAATCAACAAACTTCCATACGGAACATCTGCTCCCTCCGGTTTCTGATGTCAGACGGATGGTTAATGAGCCTCGAGGGTTGTCGACGATGAAAATTTTTGGGATGGAGTCATATTTTTTGTGAATGGAAATCCACTCAAGAAAAACAGTTTCGGAAAATAATATTACTTAAGGAAAATTTGTTATGTTTCGGATGGTTTTGGAGACGCTATATTGTTCGTTTATTTATATCCGATGATAGAAAAGGGCTAAAAAATAACTGTATATGTTCAGCTGCATTTATAACACATCATATGCTGATTGGATTTAATAGACCAATTAACTACGCATTCGATGAACTTACAGGCCTTTAACTAGGTTAATGCAAAATATTACCGCTGACAACCCTGTCTTATATTCCTTTTTCCAGTTGTTTGTTCGTATCCATCCGGTCGATCTACTATTGCAACTCATATTCATGTATCATTGTAGTCCTTTCCGTTAGCGCTCAGCTCCGCCATGGCTTTTCTACTTGCTCATGCAAACATACTACGTGTGTTTCGAATTCAATTTTTTCCAGCCAAACACTTTTCAGTTTGGTTTTGCAATTGTAATTTTGCACTGCATTTGCTTGAATGTTGACAGGATAAGTATTTAGGTACCACCATGTGCGGTGATCTGATCGATAAGTGTGTCGAAGTGACACATTTTGTCTGACTGGAGCAGTACTTTTTTAATCAAAAATAATACTGTTTTGGTAGTTCGCATTTCTACAATTTTATGTGCGTTGTGAAAAAACAATGCACATGAGCCAATGTTTGGGTTTGATAGCTATAAAATTGCAGGAGAGACTGCATAAAGATGAACAAAAGAAACGTGCACTTAATTAGCATGTGCTTGTTGTCCTCTACAATTATTATCGTGACATAAAATTAAGCAATATAAAGGCATTAAGAGCAACTGAAAAGCAAGTTGTGCAAGATGTTAGTCATTATTTATAATTTTAAAGCTTGGTTAAAGTTTGATGGATGGTGATGATGGGCTTCAACGACACCGTTAACATTAATGGAAGATCCTTGTGCCAGAGATATATACCGCTAATGGGGAGAAAGCACAAATAGGGAGAGATAAAAACATGATGATAAAATTTAAGTCTTTTATGGCTGTGGTTGAAGCTTGACTCACGAAGTTTACCTGAATGTTGAATTTCTATACTCACATTTTATTTTCAATTTGATTAATCAATCATCAAAACTTATTGTTCATATTGCAAACTATCATAATTTTCTGTAAAATAATGAAGCAAGCAAAGATAATTTTATCAATTTACAACCTACAAATTTGTCCGTAACCATTTTTTTATCTTTTAAATATTTTGCTGGAAAAATAAAACTGAACCCAGATCAATCGTTAACAAATCACAGCTATTCAAAATCAGACGAATATAACACAGTTAGTCTATCATACCTTTTTCTATATCCCCTTTCATAGCAATTGTTTTGCTCTATTTGTCCGCTGCATGGCATGTGCTGTAGGTGTGATAGCGTTGTCTTGTTGGATCGTCCATCTCAGGAGATCGAAAGCTACTTGGCATTGCGGCAAAGTTTTCTCTAATATTGCTTAGGCGCCACCTTCCCTACTATTATGTCGTGCTAAGTGTTTTTTTCGGTTTTCAAAGCATTCAAAATCGCTGTTGTCCCTATTCCTTTGCATCTTTGCATCTAAACAAAGCTCATAAGATATAACGCTCACCTATTTTACACGAATGTATGCGTAATCGTATACTCTCTCATTTCGGATATTAAGTTTTATGCTCTGAAATAATTTCCTCTAAAATAATTTCCTTGAGGTCTGAACGCTATCGGCTTCTTTATTGTTTCCCCTCAACTTCTTAGCATATTACCTCGATTCGAGTCAGTTGGTTGTTGGTGCACATGTAGGTGACTAGCCGCAGAGCACAGTTTCTCCACTTTTTAGCCTTCGAGCCTCAGCTTTTCATTCCTTATAAGAAAATAAATTGGAAAAACTTTTGAACAAGAAATTTATGCTAAACTACAAAACGAAGTCATTGAACGCGACATAAATCTCTCCGTATTCGAAATTAGCTAGTCAATTAGCTAGTAGCTAGTTAGTCACAAACGGGACTGAGATTGAAACATTGAAACGGAAACCCTTATACAACCCGTTTGCAATCCTAAATCAATCCGGTATTGTATCTGCTAATATTGATGTTCTCTATTAACGATATCTTCGTCCCTCGTATATCCAGACTCTCTTTTTGTTACCAAAGCCTTCCAGATGAAATTTTTGTCCTGCATACAAGACGCAGGTCCTTGGAAAAACGACTTAGACGTATCTCGCATTGGAGGCCAAACGTAATTAATGATGGGTATCGACGAGCGAAATCCATCACCAAGGCAACCAAGTTCCTTATTATGGTTGAAACCAGAACCCATTTCAACAAATAGTTTGAACTGAGATTCAGGAATATTGATAGATATGTACCCGGAAGTTAATAGAATCACCATGAGTAGAGACCTTGTCCAAACTTACCGGTTGATGGTCGGCTTCAAAAGAGCTCATGGCTCCATCGATGTCTAACAGGCCTTCACGTCCTACATACGAAGGTCCCAGGCTGACGCAAAATTCAACACGGCTTGTGTAGTCGATGTGAAAAAACTTTCGATTCAGCTAAGATCAACCGTCTGATCTACAAACTTATTACTCTTAACCTCCCTAGGTTTCTTATCAAATTAGTTTCCAACTTTCTCCACGACAGATGGGCTTTTGTAATCCGCAATCGGGGAAAAACTAGGCTCTTTTTACTTTGCCCCAATTTTCATTCAGGGCTTCATGTTTGTACCCATTCTTCATAATATTTTTACTTCTGATGGTCCCAGCATTAATAGACCATCGTAATGTTAAGGCAACTTTGAACGCTGCCGACCCCATGGTGTGGTGTAATGGACAAGTCCAAGTATGACAATAATAAAACTCCAGCGATATGTCGATGCTCTCTGTCAGTATTACACTAAATGGGAAATAAAAATTAATGTGAGAAGAAGCGGGTTTCCTGTTTTTATGCGCTCACGATAACCGTCTTCCTGAAGCTTCTCATCCAAGGTCATTCGCACAACTGGTCAAAAAGGATCAAATACCTGGGGCTAATTTTTGACTCTCTTCTACCTTTCAGCCAACACATAGAAATTACCTTTAGCAAAGCCTCTTTTGAAAATTAGCACCTACATCGAAAAGGATTCGAACACTGATCTACACTACTCTGAGTCGTCCAATAATTCTCTACGGCGCTACGATCAGCTCCCATAACGAGGCGAAATTCCGTTGACGCTTTTGAGCCTCCTGTCAATGCAGGGGACTTTATAGAAGTGATCCTCGGAAATGCTTTTCTAACAAAGTATTGTATGCCTTAGCTGATGTTGAAGAAATACAAAAAGTTGGAGTCTGCCATGCCCAAAAGACCCGTGAAACCCATGAAAGAGGTTTCAACCACGAGTCCAGAATCATTCTCTCTGCGTTTGAATTCGCTTATTTAACCTTCGGAAGGGAACAGGGGTTATACGTCACCACACGACTTGAGGAAAGTATTATTTTATTTGGTTCCTGTTGGTGTCTCTTTCTATCACTCGGTCTATTCTCTAATTAGCGTGACTATAATTTGTCGGATATGTTAATTTGTCGCGGCAGGCTGTTGTTTATATTATATTTGCATTGCTGTGATGACTACACCGCTCTTCGTATTTACGAGTGAAAAAAAGTGTTGCCTGCTGAAGGTATAAATTTTCAGCTTAAGTGAAAATAATTTCTGAATCGGTTGTCCCCATTGAAATCATCAGCAGTGTTTTTGCGGTGGCCATCGTTGTAGGGAGTGACACCTTTATAAGTACCCTAACCTGTGCTAGAGGAATGGGTGACTTATCGAAGCAACTACGTACCAAAACATACAGCATCTTGTTAAACATTCTCCTCGCGGTACCTTTCGGTATTACTTCGCCAGGTGGCTTGGAGTCAAAGCTTTATTCTCATATTTTTCGCTATTAAGGCTGAGCTCCATTCCGGGGGGAGTGGGTGGCGAGAGCATCAGCCCACCCTGGGGAAGGTCAGAAGATCACTTCAGGCAAAATTTTCCGCCTGACCGTCTTTGGTATTCCAATGTGAGGCAATATTCGGGCAATCAGTGCTTGTCTTGAATAGTCGATGTGCTGCTTAAACCCTAGTTTATTATCCAACACAACCCTAAAGCATTTGACTGATGTCTTTGATTCAATGACTTAGGAGTCAACTCGCACCTCCATAAATTTGACTATCTTCCTGCTAGTTATAGTTCAAAATAGGTCTCAGTTTCCATTTTAACTTCATCGTGTGTCTTTGCTGGAGCCATTTCTTCAAGTTTGGAAACAACCAATAGTCGCTGGGAGCCATATCTGGAGAATATGGTGGTTGGTGAACCAATTCCTGCCGCAAATCATTCATTTTTATCGTTACTTTCACTGAAATGTAGGTGGGTGCGTTGTCTTGATGAAAGAGCACTATTTTCTTTGCCAAATGAGGCCGTTTTTTCTTGATGTCCTTGCTCAATAATTCAACCTAATAGTTTTCTGTGACCATTCGTCGCTTTTGAGGATAGTCCATGAATATTATTCCATGTGCATCCCAAAAAATGCTGGCCAAGACCTTTCCAGCTAATTTTTGCGTGTTTAGGCGCTTTGGCTGGCTTTGACCCGCTTCTAATCACTCTGCTTTTTATTTATTGGACTGTGGAGTGTAGTAGTTGATCCATGTTTCGTCCATCATTCGACTTTCAATCACACCGGACAGAGCCAAAACCGCTCCAAACACCGCACCAAATCATCAATGCGTTGTTGCTTTTGGTCCACTGTGACTAAATGCGATATCCATCGTGGGCTCAGTTTTTTCATACCCAAATGCTCATTCAAGATTGGAAACAGATAGCCATCTAATATGACCACGGCCTTAGTTCTCTCGTGAATTTTTACTTTACGGTCATCTAATACGATACGATGGATTTTTTTTATGTTTCATGGAACGACTGCCTTCTTTGGCGAACTGGAGGTGGTTCGATAAACGTATTGATTCGACCACATTTCGCAAATAGTAGTGTTTAATCAGTGCACGAAATTCGATTTTTTCCCATTTTATTCAAACACCTACAGTTTTGCGCTTACATTGACTGCCAAACACAAACTAATTGACGCAGATACATGAAACTTGACACTAATTCTTTCAAAAGATGGCACTAACTGGTGAAAAAAAAATCTTTTTCATGATTTGAGCGACATTTAGTGTTGGGTACCTTCTTTATTTAAGCATGACTTCAATGAGAAGAATAAATGTATTGCGTTTATTTGTTTTTTTAATTTTTATTCTGATCCTTGGATCTGGTCCTACACCATGGCCAAGCGAAAATGGATTTTTGATATCTCTATTAAAATATTCTTTTCTGAATAAAGATATTGCCAGGGTAGGAAGACTATATTTTTGTTTCCTGAGCTTCAAATATGCACAGGCAAAATGTTCATGCATACATCGAAAACTTTTTTACTGTCTATTTGTATATCATTGCCATTTATTGTTTTAGTTTGTGACTTACTGTTTGTGTTATTTTTATGTTGATTTGATTCATTTTATCTTGTCAAATTAGGCAGGATAAATAAACAAATTATGTGCGAGTGATGCACCCTACATCACATAATTTAAATTGTGGTACAGCTTACAAATACAATTAGCGTTTCTGTGCTCAATTTTTTTCTTTGACGGACCGAAAAACTGAATCAATTTTCATTGAGGTAGTAGACAAGGAGATGACATCCATGGTATAACTTTCCACCATTAGCCCCTTCGATTCTCCCGCGCACAAAACATATTAAAGCAGCAATACTGTTCATTGTCAAATTGAAGTGGAACTGCGTGGATTTGACCAGATTTGACAATGAAGAGATGAAAATTTTCTACCATCCCCTTCAATGTAAACCTTTGGGCATGTCCACTCCATTTCTACTACCTCACTGTCAATTTTACTTCTGCTACCAGATATTAATTGATAAATTCACATCACAAATCCTATTCTCACAAACATTGACGAATGTAATTATAATTTATGCTGTTTGTCACATTCACGTGCACACTCGCATAAATCAGTTTTATTTCTCCAAACTCTTCACATACGCATCGCATTTTCACCCGAGAGCCATCGTAATCTCTACTAATTGTGTCGATTTAAAAATTGCTGCAAAGCAATTGTGAGTATTACGGACAAATACTTCTGCAGATAGGATTTACATACATAAAATATACAACAGCAATATGAGTCATTTATTCGCATTGGTAGACATTCATACGAATTGAAATGGACATGCCGAGAAAATAAGTAATAGGTAACACATATCGCGTTAGTTTTTGTAGATAATTGCTGCGATGTTTGTATTACGTATGCACAGTTGTCTAATTAAAAGTAAAGTTTGAAATAATAAAAAAAAATTAATAAGAATAAAACCGAGTAGTCTTAGTTGGAACTAAAATTACGATTCATCTCATACTAGCCTAACCCTTCATTTACGTTTTACCGGTGTTCCTATACCTATATATTAACCATTTCCATAATAATTCCCGCATTTTCATTTGGCAACTATAATCAAAACTAAAAAAAAGTACCAATATACTTCAATTGCTCCAAAAGTGATGATTCAATTGAACTTTCTTGCTACATCTTATTGTATTCCAATTGACCTCACTAAACGCACGTACGCTCCCTCAATTTTACCTTCCGATAAACGCTGCACTTGAATCGCATCATAGTAACAAACATCAATCTGCAACCATATCGCGTGCATTTGTTGTTATAAACACACTTTATTGCAATCAGATTCAGTACTATTTGCGCTCTTCTTTTCGCCACTTTGTAAAAGCATCAATTTGATAATGAATGTGGCCTCGAGCTTAATCGAGCAGCAGCTTCAGCGAAAGTCGTCCGGATTATCGTCAGCTTCACAAACTATCTATCTGCATACATATCTAACAACGAGGAGAAGGCCAAGAACTTACTCGGTGGTGGACAGGACAGTTGTAACATTAAGTACAACAATATTATGTGCACTAGCATGGTGCGGCCAGTGGGAATCTTTTTCGAATGGAGACGGTCGCGACGATGATTAATCATGTCTTTCGTTGACCTTCCCGTCAAACTGTACCAAGCCGAGTATTTCCCATTTCCGATTTTCATCTTAGGATTAAATCAATTTACTGCTACTGCTGCAGCGACAATAGTATTGTAGCGCTAGTAAAAGATCTATTTGGTCTTTTCCTGTTTCAGATTCATTCATTGGCAGAATTAGTTATTGCTCATGTTGCTCATGTGGCTCATTCGACCAGTTACAAACTGAACTGAATGTTAGCAGACTAGATTCAAATTGGACTGAAAGTGCTTTCGCCGACATCTCTCACTTAAAGCAACTAAATTCGAACCTTGATTATAGTGCAGTTGAGTTGTGTAAAATTATTATTGGCTTACTAGTTAAAACTGCTCATTTCAGTGAATATTGTTAAATGGCTAAAGACACATTTTTAATGTTCTTAAATTATATAGCAATTTCATAAATGCGAAAATTCTAGCTCAATACTATTTTTCGAAAATAAAAACATTTTCCAATCGAAATCTCCGAAAACAATCCAAAAATGTAATAAGATCGCTTAGAATGTCGACATCTCTTACTTACTTTTGAAGTTACTTCAAATGTATGGCTAAACTAAGATTATTTCTTTGCTAAAGGGTGGTTTGAACAGGTTACTGATTTCGATAAACTAAGTTTATGTTAATTTTGGGTCCTAATTACGCATCTTAAGGAATTTAAACTCCTTTCAAAACGAGCATACCTACGATTTTACTGAAATGAGCAAACTTTTTTTTATAGAATCTAAGCTTATTTCAATTTTGATAATCTTTCTCATTCCTATCAATGTCCTTATGACCCGGAACCCAGTAGATTCTAACTCTTCTGTTGCCTCTTTTTTTACGTGTATTAGTTCTTCGGCTTTTCATATCTCAAAGACATCTGTTTGGAAAATACTACAGTAATTCGGAAGCTAGAAGCATCTGCTCTTTCAGCTGTTTTGTGTTCGTCGGAGCAAACGCTCAGGGCTGCTGTGTCTTTGATCTGATTAAATTCCGGTCCATATCGTACGGCCGCTCGATATGTCTTTGGTGCGTATTCAATTCAACAGGCATTTTAACTGCCCAACTACAGATTGGATACAAGGAAAAAATAAAATATTAAGAAATAAGTGAGAAAATATAAATATAAGTATATAAAAATATAATTAATAATTATATCTTTTGCTTGAAACAAAGAGTAAAGTCCAAGTACTCAGTGCAGCCCCAAGCCCATTGCCAGTGTGGCTAAGTGATCTTAACTGGTTATATCCTGATTCCTCCAGCGTCATAACAGCTTTTGTAGTAGCAGTACACAAACAGAGTAAATGTGCAAAGATGGGAAGACGTTAAATGCGGACGAAGGATGCGTGTTCGAAATTCTGACTTCTCAGATTTTTGAACTTAGTTTTGCTTAGTTGAAAATTTAGATATGGTAGTGGACAATTTAAGTGTGCAGCGTAAAAGGAGGCGAGAGAATGCAGTACGTATTGAGTCGAGTTCCCCATCAAACTTGGAAGGTAGAACAAACATGCTCGACCGAAACTTCATGAAAGATGAATGAGTAGCTCATGAACTATGTGTTATTCATGAGATCAATTCTATTCGTTAAGACCTAGACCTTAAATTCAACAATCGGACAATGGGGTTGGTATATTCAATTCCATCGAGAGTAGCTTTGCTGCTTCTTTCATACAAATATGAAGGTAGAAGTATTATTTTCGCTTTCCTGGAACGATCACTATTTCCGTAGCATAAGGCCATTGGCCTTGAAGTGGATAGATGTGGCATTTCGAAAGATTCAATATTCAAGTTTTGGCAGTTGTTCTAGTTTACCTGAATTTATCGAAGACCAAATAGGGGTACCGTAAGTGAGGATTGGTCGAATCAACTGCTTGCTTTTCTACATTTGCTTTTGGAGAGATAAAGGAGTTTAGTTTGAAGTTACAGCCTATGAGGCGGTAGGTGACTGCAGCTGTCTGCGGTTGCAGCGAGAGTTTAGCTTTATGCTTATGTATTTTGCGGTCTTCGATGCGATGATCATCTGGATATACCGGAGACCTTTGATCCATATGCGGTCGAAGTCCTTATATAGATTAATTAGGCAAGCACCCTAAACCCTCTTGTTCTGTATATTATCTTCGATTGCCTTTTGTATAACCTGAAGGGTGTCCACTGTGAAATGTCGAATTGTCTCCCGAGCATAATTTGATTCTCATTGCCTTTGAAGTACTTTTTTGAGCAGTTTCCCCAATTTCGAAAGAAGATAAATTGGACGAGCGGTTTTGACTCACACGATCCTGATAAGGAATATTTTCGCACGCTTCCAAGCAGTGGCAAAATATGCTATGTTGAGACAAGAGTTAAAAAGGGTACAAGGGTGTTCAAAGAAGCAAGGAGGAAGCCGTTTTGTAATGAAATTAGAAATTTTATCTTCTCCTGAAGATTTTTTCAATTTTTTTCCAAGTTGAGAAAGGTTTCTTTGTTCACGAAAGTTCCGGTGTCTATAGAAGGGTTTCCACTGGATTCTATTTGTTTTCTGAAAAATATCGCGAACAGTGATAACTTTTTACAGACGTTCCCCAAATTTCGTTTTAACATGGGCTCTGGTTTTAATCATAATAAGGATCTTGATGCCTTTAACCCTCCGAGAACACAGGGGGTCAAATTGACCCCAGAGACCTTTTTGACCAATCGCAGCGCTTAGGCCTGCGGGAAAAGGGGGGTACTGTAGGTTCCTTAGTGTATTTCTGTGCCTTGACTTTTAGTTTAAACCGTTCTCATACAGTCCCATGTCGTCAGTCGTCGTTGAGAAGCCTTTGAAGCAGATCAAGGGGTCAAATAGACCCCATGTGTACTCAACGTCAATTTTGAGGTAAAATTCAACATTTTTTTTACTTTATAAATCGATATATTTATTTAAAATAGCCAAAAAATAATTGTTTTTAATGTGTCCCAATTTTTTCCAGCTTGTAAAAACTGTTTTTAAAAAACCGATTTTTCCTTTCGAAGCTAGATATATTTAGTTTTTGTGACAAATATCGATATTTCGAGGGTAATCTGCCCTCTTCTTCTTCAGTGTCTATCGGTCTATCGATAGACACTGACACTGACGCTACCAAAAATAAATCTGCCATTGCTGCCTTGAAAGAAGTTGTGGCTCACCTCGTCGAGCCATATTTACGAGAAAAATTAAATAATACCATTCTACGTGTAGACATTCGAAAAGGGATCGAGAATATTTTAGGAATAAATATCCCAAATGTTCCTTCAGAACGTCCAAAGCTCAATAAAAGAGCAAGATGTTTATTGTGCTCTCGCAAACAGGACCACAAAACAAAAGATGTGTGCGCATCTTGCGATCGACCGATGTGCGACGAGCATCGGGCATTTTCATGTAATGATTGTGTTAGATATGAATAATTTTTCAATTTTTTCTTTATTTTGTCAATACTTTTATATATTTTAATGAATAAAAAATAGTTTTTTCTATTCAAAAATTAAAAAATTCATTATTTTTCATACCCTCAAAATTACTACTACCAATATGCGTAACGAATATCTGTTTTGCAACCCTTTATATAGGGATGATTTTTGCATTATTCTAACCATATAAATTTTAAGCTCAAAATATTAAAAATCAACAAATTTATTAATTTTTTTTTAAATATGCAAATATAAAAAACCTTCAAAATCGCCACCGTAAATATGCAAAATAAATACTTTTTTTTTTTAAGGTTCAATATACATCTAATTTTTTTATGATTTTGTCATACCTTGAGAGTATCTGTCTAAATTTTTAGCCAAAAATATTGAAAATTAAAAAAAATAACGATTTTTTAGTAAAAAACCTGATTTTCGGCAAACCTGTTTTTCGCAAATTTTCTTTAGGTATGTTAAGGACATTTAAGGCACGTCTTATGCATAAGAACTATTAAAAAAGGTCTCAAACTATACCTACAATTTTTTTCAAATTAAAATCTTCAGTGGCGGCGATTCTATAGACGTTCAAAAGTGCTTGGGGTCAATTTGACCCCAAGTGTTCTCCATGATCGAAAAAATAGGTGTGTACTCGAAGGGTTAATCAATGCAGAAGTGTACCTATGTGTGTAAGAGCATAACTAAGACCCCATGTTTGATACAACATCTTCATGCTGGCGTAAATGGCGTAGCTTGCCGACTTTACTCTGTACTCTACGTTCACCTTTCAGGTGAGCTGTCCCAAATAAGACCCAACTACTTGAAGTGGGTATTGAAACTTATTCTGAATGGCTCTGAAACTTATTCTTATTCTTGAATGGCTCTATTAAAGGAATTTTGTGTATACAAGATAGGTTTTATCAGAATTGATACTAAGGTCAACGGTCTTCGCCCACTCATTAAATCGTCCCAAATCATACTCTATGAGCTGGCCAACGGTATATGGGAATTTACCCGAGATTCTGATCGTAATATCATCGGCACAGACATGAATCCCTTGCTCTCGAACCTGTTTGAAATTGTCTTTGTCACCAGGTTTCACAAGAGAGTAAAAATAACTCTCTCTTGGAGAGTTCCCTCCCACCTATTCCACTGGTGTGAGTATTTGCCTAAGAAGAGTGAGATGTAAGGAAATGAAGCAGCAGTGAGAATTGAAGCAATATGTCTGATTCGGCTTGTTAGTAAAACTATTGAATTATAGCCAATTTAGCCAGTCTTTTCCTCAGCGAACAGAAAATGTCCGCCATATGCATTGAGGTGCTAGATCATATGTACACGATTTTGACAAGCAAGAACAAAAAGCTCGCAAAGCTTAAGTAGCGGAGAAACCGAATGAAAAATATGAGGCAGTTATGCTCTCAGTTTGTTTTATTTATAAATTTTATCTTTGTAGCGAAATCGCTTCACTAAATTTCATATATTTATACGCTTGCTTCACTTCTGTAAATCTCTTTGTTTTGAGCTGGTTCTGAGCTCTCAGCTGGTGGCAGAGTAGATTTTGGTTGCGTGGAAGCTTTCCATAATGGCTGTTGAAGGCACATTATTGAAGATAATTTCTATATACAGAAAGGCAAAATTGAGTGTCTTTTCAGTTTCAAAGGCCTCGCTATGTAGTGCCGTCTCGACAAATAGCTTTTTGGTGCACGCGTTTTGGGCTGTTGGTAGAGTTTGTGATCCTAGTCTTTCCTTAATGTGAATGTTTATAAGTAAATCATGATTACAATGAAAGAAAAATGTATAACATATCTGGTCGGATGAAAATCAAAAGAAAATCATTCAGTATGATCATATATGTATACATGAAGCGAATGGAGTGGTCCGAGATAGAACCTTGTGGGTCATCGGACAACTAAGAGAAAATGCAAAATACTTAGGGTTTTCAACTTTCATTTAACGGATCCACGCTGAGGTGGGTTTGAGTAAAGGTCTAAAGTGGAATGATTACTCTTTAGTAGCTTAATGCTTCAAAAAAATTTAGAAATGCAGTGTAATTTGGCAATTGGATCATAGTTGTCGACAATACCTCTGTTATGTTTCTTATTGATACGAGTGATAGAGGAATATCTCCGATTATTCGTTCACTGATTTTTCGCGAGCTGCTGTTGGTCTTCTGTAAGGTAGAGAGGATATCCAGCCTGAGTAAAAAAACAGCCAAGACCGATGATCCGATGACCGATGATAAAAGACTTTTTCAGCTTATCCATCTAGTGGGATTTATCAGTTGAAGTTTTGAAATGAAATTAAGTTAGTAACTATCGGAAAGATTTTATTACTATTGTGTTGCTCACAGGTACTCAACCAGAAAAACAATCAACTAGAGTGAAATGTAAGTTTAAGCCAATACAAACAATATAGCACCATTAGTGTCAAACGAAAATATGGTAAATCCTATCCACGAAAAGGCAGATAAAATCAAATATGACAACTACAGAAGCATCTTACTAATTTGTATATCCTCTAAGATAACCACAAAATTTTCGAAATTTTTTTTAATCAAAATTAAATGAAAGTATCCCTGATTCCATACTACAAAAGTCAAAATTGGCGAACATAATTTCGAAAACGTATGTAGTTTTGTAAACCTAAGAACAAAACTGACGAAAATTGGTAATGAAGCCGGAGAAATTAAGAGGCGCATTCAGCTCGTACTGAGGCTTTTTACTCCGTCTTAGCGCCACTAAAATTCAACACAATATACAGGAAAGCAAAGTTTCAACTGTACAGGTCAATAAATCGACCTGTGCTATGCTACAGCTGCGTAATTTGAGCCGTCACATAATCTTATGGAAACGAGGTTGATATTGTCGAAAGAAGCTTGCTCAGACAAATTATCGGAGAAAATTGTTGAGATTGATGGCCAAGCAACGATCACAGCGATTTGTACGAAAAACTCGACAAATTCAGGATCTCCGCAATAATCAATCTGCGAAAATTGCATGATAAAAACAGAAATCATCTGAGTTTTTTGACAATCTTTTTAAAAAAATTTAATTACTTTAACTTGAACTGATTTGAAGTCCGATCGAAATGTTTGCTCAGTCAAATGAAAAAAGGATGTGGAAGCAAATAAAAACTGAAGACACTCATCAGCTTTAGAAGTAAAGCAACAGCCTAACAAAATTTATATAGATTCGCTCCCACAATGCTTAGCAATCAGCAAAATATGAAATAAAAAAAAATAAAAATTCAAAGTGTTCACAACGCTTCGTATTCTTTTTCCATCCGCAACAGCTCGTCGTCATCATTACCATTTTCCACCAAAATGTAACATGCCGCGAAATTGATTTCTCCTAATACTATCTACGTAATTACAGAACCCTTTTTTTCACGCTCTGTTCTTGCCTGCCTAATGACTGCCCCACCTAACCTCGGTATCTTAATTGCGAATTGGCGTCAATGATTTAAATTGAGAAGACCACTGCCACCATACCGTGAAAACGCGAATCGAAAAAGGGTTTATTCGCTGCGCGATTCTCCTCATGGAATTCCACTCTATTTAGGATTCCGTTATAAACGACGGACATCAGGCAGTTTTACCCTTCTGTACAAATTATCTGGAAAAAAATTATTTTATTAAATATCTTGTTAATTTTTCATTTTAACTGGGGGTTTGACTTCTTTTCAGCCTGAAAGGATGACGAAGTGAATGAAGCTGTTTAGTTGGTGGGAGCCATGGAGGAAGTTTCAGTTCATCAAATTATATCGTTTGCATGTCTGTCTGTTTGATGATGAACGGTTGAATCAGTGGTCTCTTGAGCTCCTGTTTCGCGGAACTTGCAGGGACTTAATTGACCCTTTGTCGCCATCAGGCTAGACACTAGCGTGATGCGAAGACGAACGCCGAATGTCTTGAGATTTTCGGTAATATGCGATTTGAAATCGGCTTGTTGTAAATAAGTTACCGGGTGTGGCGCAAAGGTGAAGTAGAAGTTAATTTGCGGGAAAAAATATACAACCTAAAATTGTGAATAGGACTAAAATTATATATTGTTTAAAGGAGTACTGATAGGTATTAGTCATTTAATTTTTACTTATCGGTGCGAAGTAGACATCTAATAAGAAATTTTTATTAAGAATATTTCTTAACTGTTATCTTCTTACAAAGAAGCTTCAATTAGTTTTAGAATCTTGCATGCTGGGACAAATGATATGCACCCCTAAGAGTTGAGGAATTGTGAATTTTTGACGCGAGTAACGTTAATGATTTAAAATTAGAGAGCAAGGTTAAGATCTGTGTTCGATTGAAGGTTTGACCTCCAAATGACAACTAATACGAGTATGTTTGGCAAGATGTCCAATCGTCTAAGGTGCGCGGACCAGCTATCTTATATATTTCTCAAAGGTCTTTGATGACTTTGATATTGAAACAGTCATTTTTTAAAACTATTTGAATAAGATCTACGTTTATTTCCTAGCGCTAGTCGAAGCCATGCTACAAATATTCACCACATCGAAATTTTCGTATTACGTCTGCTACCATAGGGCACTCTTATGTTCTTGATTTTACCTACATATATCAGTCGAATTCGTTACGGTATTATGCATTCAGTTTTGAATTGCATTGAAAGTACACTTCTCAGCTATAAACGTAGACGTCGACGGGCATATAATGGGATCATATCAGAAACAGGCTCTGACTCTGTTCGTTTCAGCTTGGCTCATCATCAATCCTCGACGTCTCCAAAAAGGAAAGGAAATGTGTATATCGCTATAATAACAACATCAACAGCAAAAAGGAAACCGAAAAACTCGGAGCATTTCGTTCTCATTCAAAAGTGGTGCACATCTGTCGGGTCAGTTTTACGAGTTGGTTGTCTGAGGCTGACGGCAATGCGATGTGCTATAATGTGAAACATGAGGATATCCCAATGTGCATGTGTGGTGGAGTATGAAAGGCAACAACAAGGCATTTATAAATGGAGAACATATATGTATACATACATAGACGATTTGATGTGCATGCTCAGAGCCGAATAAAGGGCGGTCGGTGGCCATGATGGCTTCCTTTTTTTCCTACCTCAATGCACTCATGTATGTAGCACTTTGTACTCCTGGGAGATATAAATACTCCTATTTGACATTTTGTGCGTATGAAATTTTTTTTTCGATGCAAAGAAATATAATATGATTGAAAATCGTAGTGTTTTGCTTTGAACTTGAGAAACGAGTGTTGGGAGAGCTTGCAGCAGCAGACAGCGAACGAAACTGACGATAAATAACTATTAAACGAAACAAATTCTATAGCCGGTGTAGCCAGTTCAAATAAAAAAAACTCTAGCGCACCTGAACCGCTAGAAAACTAATTTTCGAAGAAATTGTCTTTGAGTGACAAAAAAATGTGGAAAGACGTAATACACTTTTTTGTAGAATCATAGCAACCATTCCTTGTTCAAAGCAACAGAACTCAACTATAACACAAATGATGAAAATGTTCAGTGCTGGCAACATTTTCCCAACGAAGCAGCAATAAGTTAACCTTCACAAGCTCATACTTAAATCAACTTATCCTTTGAATTTCGTTCTCATCGGAGAATTTCGTCGAAAGCTTTAGCGGTTAACGTTGTTTGAAGCTGCCATCCAAAAAATGTTCAAAACTCGGAAAATTTAAAAATTGGTTTCTTAGCTTTATTGCAAATGTTTTGCATATGAGTAGGTAATTTGTAGCATCTGTTGATGCGATAGTTACGAAAATGGCTAAAACTCGTTACCCTGTGTCAGCAGCAAAGCAAAATATCTACCAAATCTGCTTCACGTTAAACTAAACCCAACCAATAAATTTCGTTTCGATTGAATCACTGCGCTAGAAGTTATACGGGTGAAAAAATTTTTAGGGTTACCACACTCAAAACTTTTCAAATTTTTAAAGCGTTAATATTTGTTGCTAATTTTTATTGAAGGATCGTTCCCATTTGCAAATCTAATGACATAATCGCCCAGTAAAGAAATTCCAAAAAATTACAAAGATGGTCATAGCTGGCAGCCCTTTTACGATTTTTGTACGAAATTCCTATGACATTTGGCTCACATTAAAATGTATTTACTGCATAAACTTCATTTTGATATCATGACTGCACCGGAAGTTATAGGGAAAAAAGCTTTATTTTGCTGAGCAAATTTGCAAGATTTAGGAGACAAAAATCACCATAGCTGGCAACCCTAATCTAATTTTTCAGCCAAAATTTCACCAAATGTTATCTTAAGTAAGATCCAAATATTGTGTGAATTTTGTTTAAATCTGATGGCTGAATCGGAAGTTATAGGCCAAAAAGCTGTTTTTTTTCTCAGTGATTTTTCAAGATGGCACCACTGCCACAGGGTTGCCCGCATTTCAAAATCACTTCTATCAGACCTGGTCCTAGTTGATACTAACATGTCCTGTGAATTTCATTACGATCGGATAATCCGGTCGTCAGTTCTCGTGAACAGAACTTTCGAGTGCTGAAAATAGAGGTAATTTAGTGATGGGTTGCCGTTCTTGTGCAAATCGGAATTTTAAAAATTTCAAATTGACATGATGCACAAACGTTAAAATTTATCAATGATTTGAATTTTTTGTCCAAAATCAAAAATCTTTCAGGAGGTTCAATGATTTGAAGGATTTTTTTTCAAGAGCCTGTCGCAGCTGCAGGGTTACCCGCACGACCTTGGAAATCCATGTGTATTAAACTTTAGTCAACATCAATACGCTCTGCAAATTTCACGATGATCTAATGTTTTTGTCAGAAGTAATGACAAATCAAAATTTGAAAAAAAATCCTTGCCTACTTTTAGGCACGCTGCACCCACATACGGCACAAAATTTCCAATTCTTAACCATCGGCAAGCTTAGAACATAATAAGTTTTCATTCCCAATACTTTTTTTGAACAAAAATTTTCGCTGCTTGGAAATATAGGAGTACCTGAAAATTCACTAAAACGCTCGCCGCCGCCAAAAGGTTTAGGATATCTGGATTTGAGAAAGTCGTGGACCTACCTACTAAATACATCTACGTTCTCCGAAAGTTTCATATCAATCGGATTGGCCACTCCAGAGATTATCTCCCTTAATCATTTTGATGATATATATATATATATATATATATAAAGAAATATGAATTTTCGGCGAAACGAGTTTAATACTACTTTTCTTCGAAAATTAGTAACAAGCTAAGCCAACTGGCAGACTTTGTCCTGAAAAGTGAAATAATTATTTTAGTTCTTTGGTGAAAGCTCAAAACTTGGGTATTTTGGTCAGAATGAACGGGGGTTGAATGTAGAGCATAAGCACAACCGAATTTTATTTCATGTATCGAGCTATGATGTATCTTAGCGAACTGGCTCGATTTGAATCTGATTTGAATCTGCAAGCTGTAAATCTACATGATAATAAGCAGGACAACTCCCCTCCGTTTGTTAAGAAAACATTTTTGGGATTAAAATTCAAATTCATTTTAACTCCTGTGGAAGCAAATGTTGATTGGAGTTATTTTTAATAGCTTAAATCAATATTTTCTTTCATTTGAATTTGATTTAAAACGTAAAAAAACATTCAAGCACAAACCTTTCGCAATCTAATTCAAACCATCCTCAAAAACCTCAACCATTCATATTGTGTTTTCCAACATTCAACTGCTCGATGAAAAATTAAAATTTATTTGCAATCAAGATAAGTGCAATATAAAATTGTACGCATATCATATAGGAAACGGGAATAAAAAATGAGTTTTTTGGACAAAACATGGCTCCTAGCGATACAATAAAACGACATGCGCCACAAAAAAAAACTGAGTTAGAAAAGACAACGAATGAAAAACGTTGTGAGTTCCGGGATAAACAAACTCAGTAACATGCACATCATACAGAGTTTTGAAACTGATGAAAAAGGGATAGGTTACAACGTTTTAAATTATGATCTCCATTTTTAATATAATTTATATGATACTTAGAGGAATTACATGAAAGTGTGCTTAGGATTGTTGGGGCTCATGAGAAATACTTGATACAGTATTTCTCATGAGCCCCAACGCTGTTATGTTATAATTGTGATTGCATATGAATCGTTACTGCCTGAAGCGACAAGCAGTGAATAATTAGTGAGATGAGGTGGGATATAATTGTGTATGATAGTTTATCATGTTAAATGTAATGGTTTTTATAGGTCTTAGGAGACGGGCATAGTGTATGACGTATGGTGGCACGTGTCTCATAAATTGCACACGCCCATTAGTTTGGTGCGTTATGGCCAAACCATCTATTTAGACAATGAGACCGCGAGTCGAAGCTTGATTTCGTCTATTGTATCATCATTTTGGAATTCCATTTATAAATCTTTTTGGAAAACAATTCCTTCTAAACATCGTGTTGTTGTGTTTTTCCCGAAACACAGTTCGTAGGCTCGTGATTGTCAGCATTTTTGAAATTGAATATTTTTGCTTTTAGAACTGAACACGCTTTTATTTAACTACAAATCGAAGAATATCTTAATTCGTCGCGAGGCTATTTATACAACAATCGAACATTATAGTCTTTGTTAGTTTTTTTTTGCTGTACTTGTAGATATTTTGGTCGATTTTGCTTGGCTTTTCTAATATATGACGCTGGAGCTTTCTAACTTTGTAGCGTATATACTTGCAATATCACCCCTTTGTCTCATTATCAAAACTGTTGCCATCTCGATCTGTGCTTGCGGTGCCGCTGTGTTTGATAAACGGCGTCGTTCAGCCGCGTGATCACACGATACGGCCCTTATAATTTTCGCTGCTGTTTCAGACTAAAGCCTTAGATTTAGGTGGTTCCTAATTGCTTCGTGGGTTGACTATAGCCTTTGCCGCTGCTCTGAAGTCTACTCTGTTGCCATCTTGGAATCTTCTGATAGTATTGATTGTATTGTCATATACCAAACTCACAACCCTCTCAACATCCTCCTACAAAATTTATAGATCCACTTGTACCACCAATAGTAAAACTAACGATAAATTCAAATGATGATACGGATAATAGATACTTGTTATCACGATTTAGAGACCATAAGATCTATGATATCGTCCGCCTTTATATTGCATACATGCATAATGCGAATGATTCTACCTGTTTCGAGGGTAAAACAAAAACGCACCTCAAATTATTGATCCATCAAGGAGATCTTCCCACTGAGGTTGACTCTCTTCGCTCATTCTTTACTCGCTATCATGTCGAACTGGAAATGACTCCACAACAAGTCGAAAGCGATCTTAAAACCTATCGTTCATATGTAAGCTCGAAATATATTTCACTTTTACAGAAATCACGCGAATATCAAAAGAAATTTTATTGCTAACGAGAAAGTCAACCAAAAATTATCTACCACATCACCAAGATTTCTCTACCACAACTGCGGTAGTATGAGAGGCAAACTCAACAACCTTTTTCTTCACGCTAAATCTTGCCATTTCAATATCCTGGCCATAACTGAGACGTGGTTGATCGACTCACATCTTAATGAGGAAATCCTTGACTCTAATTGGACCATATATAGAGCCGATCGCGATTATATTCAGACTGGTTCTGCTAGGGGAGGTGGTGTTCATATCGCCACACACAATTCCTTTTCTAGCGAACCTAGTTTAACCAATCAGTGCAAGTTATTTGAACATAAATTCGTCAGAGTTCTATTTAACTGCCATTATATGTACATATGCATTTGTTTATGTACCACCCCACTCTAACGAAATTACTTACAATAGTATAAATGACACCATATCCTCCATTATTGCTTCTATGAATGTGGAAGACAAAATAATCATACTCGGGGACTTCAACCGTCCAAACATCAGATTTACTACTGGTGAAAATGATAACCAACTCCTCCCGGTCATCCTTCTTGACGCCATTGATTTCAACCTTATCAGTTCGTTCTACGGCAATGATTTACAACATGTTATATCGACTTCTAACGAAAATGGTAAGTGGTTATATTTCATATTTACCAATTTTTATGACGAGGTGGTGGTTAGTGCAACTATTGACGCCGAGAATCTTTTCTCTAATACTCTTCATCACTCCGCTATTACCGTTGAACTTTCCATTATCAACATTGCTTTTAACCAATCATACAATAATGAAATTGTATTTGATTTTCATAATGCTGACTACGTAAGCATCAAGAATTATTTGGATACCATAGAGTGGTCAAGGTCCATTTTAACGTTATATTTGGATGACCTTTTTTCGTTTTTCTACGAAAAAATCTTTCAAACCATTAACACGTATGTTCCAAAGATAAAAAAAACGAAATAAATGTTCTGAGTCCATATTTCGGTTATTAGTGCCATATTTCGGACACCACAAGTCAGTGTTCGTACAACTTTGAGCTAGTATTCGGACAAAACTCTAATTGCTAACCAAAATAGCGGTTAATCAATTTTTCTGGAATTTAGGAAAGAAATCTCCTGTAGGGCTGTTTCGTTGCGCGTGGATATAAAATGGAACTTGTCAAAACCCTAAAATCTATAGTTTTAGTATTCGAACAGGTGGTATATTTTATTTTAAAGGGTGTAAATAGCTATCATATCAGCATAATCCTCTTTTAGAGTTTATAAGCGCTAATGTTAATCTTATCAAGTAACTAATATGTGCAATAGTAAATTTGACTGGTTTTCTAAGTATTCGGACGCTCTTGCCCGGATGCTGAAAAACTGCTCAAAAACGGTTATAGTCTTCGGGCATTAAAAATGTTCAATAATATTTCCATAAATTATGCTTTCGAAGGTAGAAAATACACACAATAGCCTTTATGCATGCAGAACAAAGAATTCCAGAAATTTAACTACGGAAGGAAAATAACTTGCGTTTAAAATTACGTGATGTACGACTTTGGAAAAAAACATGCAGACTTCAAATAGTTAGCGCGTAGTTGACTGGCTGCTGATTGTTCATTTGTTCAACCTTACGGCTCTCTTCAATCGAAAGGCACATAAGAATTAGTCAAAAAAGAAAAAATTTCAGAATGCAAACCACATTTCCTAGAAAGTGAACATTTGAGTTGAAGTGTCCGGATACTAGCACTGTCTGGAGAACTAGTACAGTTACCCTATATGTATGTGGTCTCTTTTGCTTTCTATTCGATGACATTGCTTGTATTCTGGTTTATGTGCTAACGGTATCTCCATGTTCCTCTATTTGATTTTTCATTCTTCTAAATGCAATCCATTCCGATTGTATACACATCGCTTACATGGTCTTCCAGAACTCATGCTGGCATACATTTTGCAGCACTCACGTTCAAGGTGGCTTCATACGACAAACACACCTCAAAAGCCCTTTTTGTCCACAATTCCAGCATTAACGTTCGATGACCTAAGCAAGCTGCTGCAAAGTTTACCCTGGCTTCTGTGTACGTGTTCATTGCTGCGAACGATGAACTCCCTGTACAACCTTTTTCTTGATGTCTAGAGCTCATTTATCGAGGTGGTGATCCAATTTTACTTTGATGTCCACAGCGTATTGATCAAGTTTCTGGTACTGTACTGTTCAGGTACTTTTTACTGCCATGAGCATGTTGCTTAAGCTTTTGTTTCATTTTTAGCAGCAAATCCAATACTGGAGTCCTTGACTGGCTTTCTTGTCTTCATTGAAACGTTTCTAGATTGATGCCTCCCGTGTTCAAAGCCTCATTTAGTCCTTATATCTAACCTAGTTTGTTGTTCAAACAGGAGCACAAAACCAAGTCGAATAAGTTATTGACACACTGAAAATTTATAATAATCCTTAGTGGTAGTATCAAATCGTCGGATAATATATCATACATCATAAAATAGAACACCCTTTTATTCTCACCCAGAGCACAAAATAATTTTAGAACCATAGATATTTCATTTAAACACCAACAGACCGGCTGCACATGACATACTCCTTAATTTAATTCATCCAGAGCTATCTTAGTAAATCTATTTTGTGTCATTAGTGACAATTTGGTGCAGAAAACTTTTCTTTTTATACTGCCGAAGCGTCATCTCGTAGGTATGAAAATGCCTTTCAATATCTCTCTCTTTCAGTTGATGTGGTACCCGATCTCCATGCTTTAGCGTCATTTTCATAGCATTTAAGCGTTCAATTACTGTTGATTTATCAAACATCAATGTGCTGGGCATTTTTTCAAGCGTTTAGCATGGATCTTTATTAAGTCATTCTTTCAGTTTAACATCTTCAAATTTTTTGGGGTTCTTTCTTGTCGCGTTCATTAAAATCTCCATTATTTTAGCCACTGAGTTGTCACCACATATTTAAAAGCGGACGATGTGCTTCTGCAACAGTTTTTGTCCCCATAGAAAATGCTTTTTTGTCGCTCTAAAAGTTGACATCTTTGGCGAAAAATATGAAATGTTTGTTCACCTGAAACTGAATATATAAACACACCTCAAAATGCATGAACTATTGTTACGTAAAAAACGAGAATACTACTCTAGCGACACGTTTTCAACCAAACAACCGTAGGGAATGGGCAGGAACGGAATCAGCAAATGGGCATATCAGCGTTTAAAATTTGCACCGATGGATCCAAAACGGCTGCAGAAGTAAGTGCTGCAGCATACTCTGCAGACCGCGAAATAGAAGATTCCCAATCACTGTAGTATTTTCCAGGTTGAGGTGTTTGCGGTACGAAAAACTGCTATCCGTCGACGATACTGCAAATACCATGATCAACATTTTCACAGATAGTCAAGCTACGATAAAAGTTCTGCTCTCTCACACTCAGAAATCGAAGCGTGAATTCTATTGCATGCAAGTCCTGAACAGGCTAGGCAACAACAGTAGAGCTAGAATCTTCTGGACTCTCCGTCATAAGGAGATTGATGAGAATGAGAAAGCGGATGCGCTAGATAAACATTGGGCCAGTCTACCCCTAGTTGGATCAGTAGACATTCCCCACAACTCCCATCCAAACAATCAAGTGTTTGATTGACTCCAACATGATGCAAATTTGGGTTCGCAAATGGCGGGTTATCAGGATCATGTGGCGGTTATACAACCTTGCAGCTACCAAAAACCAACTTTAATTAACTCCCACCGACTGCAAATGGCTGGTCCGCAAAATTAGTGGCCATGAAACTGCAACTCATGGCCAGTGATACTTGTTGGAAGTTTCAGGAGCCGGGAGTTTCAGAAGCAAGTCAGTATATATTGTGTCACTGTCGACCACTAGTGTTGCTTCGTGGAGTCCTGGCTGGTGGAGCTGACACACATGGTAGAGCAGAGGTTAAAGAACATACTCCAATTAGCAAAAAGTTTTGGGGCCTTTGACAGCCATGTGGACTAATCCTTTAAGTTCCAAAGCTTTTTACCTTGTGTCGCTATGGACTAATAGGTCTATGCGCGAGCTTGTGTCAACTAGGAAAACCTAACCTATTCCACTACTCAATAGAATGTATGCTGAATGCGTTGCGCTACCATAAGAACAAATGGAAAGTAATAATTTCATGACTTCCAAGTTCCCCGGCGGGGTATTGAAAGCAAGCGAAATATTCCAGCATCAGTCATGCTGTAGATTAAACTGAAAGCGTAAAGCGTGTGGCAAATACTAATGAGAAGAACTCTTTTCATTACTTCTAACCAATTTAACGAGTAAATCAACTCATGCAAAAGGTTAGGTTCTTCGTTTCAAAGTTGTGTTTGATACTAAAAATTTATGTGGTGGTAACTGAGAATTGTTTTAGGGTGACATTTCAAATTGATATACTTCCTTTATATCTACCTGCTTTACATTTACTTCTTTTATATTGTCGAAACAGCTGTAACCTTTACTGCCTGATTTGTATCGACAGGTATACTCTGAATTACGCCTCTGCTTATTTTTTGATAGACCTGCTCATTTTCGATTATATTGGAGGTTTTAAGCTTACCTGCTGTCAAGTTATGGATCCTATTTAAACTAGTTGCATACCCTGTTGAGCTCTTCTAGCTATATTAGAAGCAACTCTACTGCACCTGTACGTTTACGTAGCATATAATGCGAAAATTTATTGCATGCACCTCAGCCACCAAACCCTACCGACCCAAACTTCTAGCAAAAACCAAATGACTTTTCAAGTATGTAAAAAGGGAATGAAGAATTGCAACTAAGGTCATGGGGTTAAAAGAAACATGACCTCAAGCTCTTTGGCTTGAAACTACTGTGCCACACTCCTCGCTTATCGTTTCGCGTGCAAGAACACAAAAAAAAAACGAAACACTCGCACACTACATTCCTCCCTCATAAGCATGTTAGGGAGCATTATAAATCATTAAAAATGCTGCAGTAGCATATACGAAAGCGCATTTGTAGCGCATCTTACACTGCACTGCGATTTCCTTTAGCGCAGAAACAAACGGCAGAACAAGCAAAAGAAAAGAAAACACATGTGCATACAGAAGAAGCTTTTCAAATCTCTCGAGCAGAAGCACAATTATATCGCCTGACTGTGCAGCAATGTCACGTACGTTCTTTCAACCCTTTTTTCCGTTATGTCGTTGACTAAAGTTTTCATGGTTTCAGTTTTTCTACTCCCTGCACTTTTCACGAAAACGTTGTAGCGTGCAATAGACGCAGGGAGCACATATGCGAAAATTCAGGTGTTTATACATATATACGACATCTGAGCACTTGATTCCCTACCAAGTGATTATGCTGCTGGGGTGTGTGTACTCATGCTTGACATACATGCAATGGCATAAGGATATGCAAAAAGAATGAAGGAAAAACGAGAAAAATGACGGCGAAAAGTACTTTAGTTTTGCAGCGAAATTCACTTTTATTTCACCTCTGCGATTCGTATGTGTCCAAGTATATGGGGACATGAAAGTATTTCAATAGGTGAAACATTTCGTTGCTTCCTCACGCCATATCCTTATACCCGGGAGCATGCAGTGTAGATATGTGAAATGAGTAAGAGAAGGTAGGTTCATAGATACGAAAGTGGTAACTGGTGCAGTAAAAGGGTGAAGTTTTCAACTTGATTCGGAGGCGTTTGGTGTAATTTTAAAAAAGTTATCTAAAGCTATCACGGGCATTAAGCTTACTTGTTCAAATGCTTTAAAAAGTAATACCAGTTTAATCTCGCAAAAGAGAATATCTATGGCAGGCACCAATGTACTCGAAAAATAATCAGGCATTTTTGAAAAATATGATGCCCTTTAGTCAAACTATTCACGATTCAATCACCTATCTTAAACCCAAGTGACCTCTTATTCATTTGGTCAGGTTCCTCATACAGAACTGTACTGAATTTTTGCAGCATCACTATCGAAATGAATTCCACCCGTTTGTATTCAACTAGAAACAGCATAACCTTTCGATATTATTCCGCTCAGAGCGATTTCATATAATTCACTAAGAAATGCAATGAAATGCAATAAAACCAGTAGAAGCACGTTTGTTCTGTGCTCGTGTATGATCTCCTTCTGGCACTGCAATGGAGATACATCAGGTTTCATTACTAAACTCCATCCACCCAATCTGGTCTGAAAAATAGAAACCTTGCCAGGACGGTTTCGCAGCGGCAACGTCGTACTATTACAATTTTTGAAATCTACTTCGCTTGAGTGTATGGAAAGTCGTGTGCACACTGCAAAGCAATTGGAAATTCGCGAAATGTTCAGCGCTGAAAGTGAAAACGGAGTATGGATCGCATGATTGACAGTGTACAAGCCACTCGCAACTACTATCCTTTGTTCAGCTCCATTGCAACCGACCGTACGAATATATGCAGCATAATACGGGGCAACGAACCAGCACGCCAATGGGACATTCGTTTTTGCCCTGCTTACCTGTTCTCGCGTAAACTGATTTGGCAACACGAATCTACCGAAAAGGATTTACAAGGTGAATTGCGAACATTGAACATAACGACGTAGCAGCTCTTGTTGTTGCGTACAACGTTTCGTGCTGAATCCTCGCTGGGCTACTATGTGTGCCATGCGGTGGAGTGTACCCCAGTATCGTTAGTGCACTCAGCTTAGCTCTTTATCCACAATAACCTATTGCATGCACCACCTCCTTGCTTGGCTCGCAGCGTACTAGTAGTGTATCCTTCGGTTGCTTTGATGGCTGTTTGCACTTGACTCCAGCGCTCGATGGTTAATTGGCATGTTTTGCAGGAAGTAAATGGAATATGGGGCTATGAACTATTTATTATGACGATCGTCGACATTCAGGAACGACTAGATAGAAATGCGCGTATGGTAAATAAGTGTACTCGAAAAGTAACGAAGCCTAGTAGGTATAGATAGATTGGATGAATATATATGTATGTACATGCGTGGGCAGATACCATGCTTGATGAATATGAACAGTTCTTGGAAAAAGGATTAAACAACAATTATAGCTGTTCATGTGCATGAATATGAAAAGCACCTCGTTGAAGAGGCTTGGAGTAGAGTCTTGGTTGAATGGAAATACACTATACACCGATGAAGCAGAAATAATGGGTAGATATGTTTTGATATGATTTTGTTATATTCAAAGTAATTTTACGCATCGACAAACTATGGCGTAGGTGGCCGAATAAGATTTTCACTGAATTTGAAGCGTGTGTTAGTTGTTTTGAGTAAAAATATGTAATAGTTTCGATTAAAAACAGTTCTGTGTATTTTAGATCATTTAGCCATCTTATAGAAAACCTAATCAAATTGCAAAAGCAATTCCAAACCTATGCTTCACACTAAATGTTTGCTGTAAAAATAATTTCCCCCTCGATCAGTGCAAGGGCAAGTGCAATATATTAGAGGCGAAAAAAAACTAATTTCTTCGTCTAAATAATTATAATTAATAAATAATTATCAAAAGGAGCCATTTTCAGTGAATATAAAGAGTGGGTCATCGTTTCCAAATCAAACTCCTTCAGCCTTTGAATATGTTATGCTAGGGTATGTTCATAAATTAATTACAAGTCATTTTGTTAGACGTGCAAAGCTGTATGACTGGGACTACTATCATGGTGGTGTAGTATCCTAGTTGCAGTGACCTCCTTACGTACGCGCACGCTCTTTTCGTCAAACTTTCAAGAACATCGGCGCAGTAAGAGAAAAGCCTTGTGCACCAGATGTTTAGCATTTATTTATTTATTTAACCTGTTTTTGACTTCGAGTCGTACGCAAATGGCCATGTTTCGTCCCCAGCAATAACAATGTCTAAAAAAATCAGCATCAGTTGGGACACGTTCCGAAGGCTCATGCGCGATCGGCACTCAATTGGTCTTTTGCTCGTCTGTCAACACTTTAAGGACGAGCTTTCGAATGTTATGATAGTTTTTTTATGATAGTGCATAGTGCTCATAAAAAGCTGAAGAAGACAGGTTCACTCACTGATCTTCAGGAATTTCGTAGTTTACGTTCTTAAGTTGAAAGAGTGCTCAAGCCGGCAACGCTTGATTGCTTCTTTGAGCATCGAGGCTTCAATCTGTTCGAATCAACCTAAATCTTTTTAGTCCTACATCTAGTCCCTTAAAGCCAATTCTTCAGCTCAAGATTCTATGCATTTTGACGATGCTTTTGCTTCCATCCTCAAGCTATTTGTGATTTATTTGCTACCTTTTTCTACTCCTCCATTAAAAATGCACTAACTACCTCGATTTATTTTGATTTTTCCCGTACTTCTGCTGCCTTATCCTTGTTTACTACCAATCATTTGAAAGTCGAAACTCGGATGCATACCTTAGATTTTATTGCTATTTCCGGTCCGGACGGTATTCCCAATATCTGTGTAAAATCCCTGTTATCATCTTTCTGTGTTCCCTTAGCTATCTTTTTCAACATTATTCTTGCATCTGGTGTATTCCTTTCATTATGTGAAACCGCCGATATATTCCCAATTTTCAAATCTAGTGATCCGCCTGTCGTTTATAACTATCGTCCTATATCCCTCCTCTGATGTTTCAGTAAACTCCCTGAACAGCTCGACTATAATAGAGTTTAGACGACCTTTTCTTGCACCTGAGCAGCATGGTTACATCAGGGACCGCTTTAAAACAACCAACCTTATGATGTCCACTGATTTTATTGCCTCTTCTGACTCTATGAACTTTAACCTGCTACTCAATAAACTTGTAGGGTTCGACATTTTGGTTCCCTTCTCTCGCGGTTTTCCTCCTATTTTCATAGTGATGCCTGATGAGTCGCTTTAAACGATTCCATTTGTTCTCCTATATTTCCCACATCCGGAATTCCACAAGGATCTATACTAGGTGCCTTACTTTTTATCTTTTCTTTGCGAGTGAGCTTTCTTCTGTTATCAACTCCTCTATTTGTGGATGACTTAAAATTATGTCGACCAATCAAGTCTGCGGGTAATTATCACCAATTGCAAGCTAATTTGTTTACCATTAATAACTGGTGCCAAAATAACTTCTTACCACTTAATATTTTTTGTTCTTTGTCTGGTATTTCCCTATCAGTTATTTTAAAGAGATATATGAATGTTTGATTCTAAATTGAAATCACATAACCCTGGCCTTTCTTAAAAAGCTTCAACAACCTTGAAACTTTTGAAGAACTACAGGACTACAGGGCCTAATGGATCAGAGACATCGACAATAAAGAAGTCCCATGAATACTTACGCCGACAACCAAACTGGTGTACTGGTGTGATTAACTTTATAAATCATGAAGCTTGTGTGATATGTGTTCATAACCGACTGAGTTATCGCGGCAAGTCGAAGACCAGGAGGAAGTAGTCTTTTAGCTGCGAGTGCTTGAAGAATCAAAAAGTCTGAAACTGTATCTAAAAGCTGATTGCGTTCAGTAAATTGGCATAAATCATAAGATGATACCGTTCGTTTTTATACCGTCCGAAGAAAGCGAAAAATTTTGGTTCCGAGGATCCAATCTTGCAGGGCAAGTTCGCGGTCATATTAGCAGACGGCTTGTGAGTTCTGTTGCCGGTTCCGTGATTGTGAGTGGGGCTAAGTGTGAAAGTCCGAGCGCGACTTTGCCCATAAGTTTCGCTGCATCAGCTGTGCGAAGGCCACCTTTTGTATTTTTAGTTCGAACGGCCTCGTGGTGTTGGAGCTGATTGAAAACTTCCACAATTTGAGCGGCCATTACCGCTAGTTTGTCAAGGCTGGTTTCTGGTGTGTATGCTAAAACAGCCTGTGTTCGCTTTAGAACAGGTCCTTACCAACTTAAGAATGTCCCCACTAAGTCATCTTCCAAAGCTGCTGGGAAAGCTGCTTATCACCTAGGCTGAGGCTCCACAAGAAGTATTTCAGCTTTGCCAAATCACTAGCTGGTAGCCGTGATATATGGACCTCATATGCCATCTCTAGGCTATGAATTGTTTTTCAGTAGTTGCATCGCGATAATTTTCGATCGCCCAGGTTAATGGCGTTTCCGTATAAAAACTGGCAACTTCGATTTCACGGACGAATTAGCACGGTGGTTGCACTTGTCAGAGTTCTGGTTGATCTCTCATGAGGCTGTCAAAGGGGAGTGTCTCCCGAGCTAAAATTGAGTGTTTTTTGAACAGCTGTTTGACTGTTCTAGGGCTGTTAATAGGGCTTTTGTTAAGTTATTTTTGATGATAGATTTTGTCATACCTGAAGAATAGTAAGGACTTATACTGTTGAATATTCGACAACACCTATTAATGGGATCTCTGTATCCATAGATTATGTGGTGCTGGTATTCCTTAAGGAGAGTTGTACGCCTAGTCCGTCTTGTTTGATTGTTAAATGTGATTTTGTTAGAAAGATCTCCCTCCCTAACTGTTTGATTAATGGTGTCAAAGGTTAGGCATGCGCCCATTAAGGGTAGACATGCGCTCTTCTTGATGAAAGAGTCATAAGGTTTAAAAGATTAAGTCTATATTTGTAAGAGGGGAGATGACTTAGGTCGCATGATTTATAGAGGTGCCTTAAGGCGAAAAGTGAATATTGTTTTTTGAATCGATTCGAGTTTGTCGCTGTGTAATTCAAAAACTGGGCTTCAGATTATGCAGGTGTATTCCAGTAGAGACCGCACTAGTGACGTATATAGAGACTAAGTAACCCAACTGTTTTTGAACTCTTTTGCGCACCTCTTAATGAAACCTAGTTGTTTGTTTGCCTTCGATAAGACTTTGTCGTACTGCAGGCTACAATTTCAAGTCAACAGCTTAGAAGAGATGTTGGGTATCAAATAAAATGTCAGATAGATCCAAGATGAAAATGTTAAAGAGAAAAGGGCCCAAATGTCTGCCTTGTGGAACTCTAGACAGCGCAAAAACTGTTTTTGCAAGTTTTTCGTGGAAATTTACAATCTGACTTCGATCACAAAGACAAGATTTAAGCTAGATGAAATCGAGTAATTTAAGTGACAAAATTTGGTCTGGTTGACCTGTCTTTTCAAAACCCGTGTTGTTCGTTGAGAAGCGGGTCGATTATAGAAGTCAGTTGATCGCAGTTTGGGAATTACTGAGAGAATAGCGATGCCTCGATAGTTGTCAACAGATCATTTATCGCCGCTTTTGAAAATAGGCGTAAGATAGGAGGATTTCCAGAAGGATGGAAAAACGCCTCATGACAGCGACTTCTTATCAATTGATTGATACACTGTATCACAAAGTAAGGAAGAATTTGGTCAGGGCCAGGTCCTTTGTTGATGTTTAGTACTTGGATGGCATTGGCAATTGCCTCTTTTGCTTTGGCTTTGGACGATCGAATATCTATATAATATAATTATTTCAGAAAATGCGTTAACCAAGGCCCCCTAAACCAGGCCAGATATGTTTTGCACACAGCTAATGGTAAGGAAGCAGCTGATGTATGTGCTGATCTTTTGATTTTAAGATTCGCTGGTATTTTTTTGATGTAATTGCAAGTTATCAGTCCCAGACATTCTCTCAGCTGTAAAAAAAATATTTTTTTGTGCGGACTGGTTTACGGTTTTCTCTTACGGACGCCATTTTGCTAGTAAAATTTTGTTTTGTTCGGCTTGAGAAAATGAGTCAATGAGTCGATTCAACATAGTTGATGATGTTGTGATTGTTGCTAAAGACTCGCTTTATACTATGATTGCCCTACAGAGTCAACGATTTGGTTGTCTGAGGAATCATTAGAAATGAAACTACAAGCATGAGCATGTTGTAGGACTTCTTTGTCAGCACAACGTCTATCATTTTAAATCAAAAGCTAAATTGAAGTTAATATATCTTAAGCAATTTAGAGGCATAGGATTATTTTATTTTTACTTTATTTATACATTATTTCTTGTTTTAAATTTTGATGTAGTAAGTGTAATGTTTGTGGAGTGTTGAAGGTAGAATTGATGTAAGAGTATTCCTGCAGTATTTAAACCCCTATTCGATTTTTGCACCTTCTCCGATAACTGCAGGCCAACGACCCAGTAAAATAATGACCGGGTTCTATCTCTTGTATCTCTTAGTCTTGGTTCTATCAAACCTGGATCCACAAAAACCATCTCCTCGTCTGATGAGTCTGTTACCATTTCATGGAGTTTTCAAACGAATTCTGTTTAATCGTAATAAGTGAATCCGGTTTTATTTGATATTAAAAGAACGATTCATCACATCCTACATCCTTATGGAGGATGAGTCACTGTGAAATACGCCCTGCTTCAATAAACTCATACGACAATAATGGTACACACTGACCTGGACAAACTTTCCAAATAATTGAGAGTATATCCAATTCAATCATTTCAAAAGGATCATAACGAACCTAAATTAACTATCTATGTACGTGAATCCCAAAAAGATATGGATCTCAGCGTCGGTTATAAACTTGAAGTTGTTCAAATTAGCGTGCTCCTTTACCTCAAAAATATAAAATTATTGCACATTATTATAATGCATTCCATTTAACTCATAGTTTTCCATTTTTTTCTATTCCCTCTCTAATCACTTTTGAAATTATGCTCGAGCACTGATATCCAAGCGTCAAAAGTGTTTCGGCAACGGAAACTTTCATACCTACCCAGCCACCCACCAAACTTATTACTTATACCACAACAACATCGTCACTATGTACATGCACATAACGCGAATCGTCGTCATCGTCACAAGGAAAACATGAAAACGATTCGAAAAACTAGAAAATCGATATTGGCGAAAGTGACTCATTTTCCGAACAAACGAGAAAAACGAAGACGAAAAAAATAATCAGCAATCCGAAACGAGGAAGTGAAGGATATTAGATACAGTAGTTCAGAAGCGAGTGGGTGGTTGGGAGGAGGCGGTCGAAACCCACTCTCATTCGGTAGAAGCACATGCATTCAGCTATCTCTGTCATAGCGAAATGCTTAGAAAACGTGGTGTTCAGGACGAGAAGAGAATTTCAAGAACGAAAGACTAACGACAGCATCCTGCGAAAACAAGGATATGCTTCGGAAACCACCGCACGCTGCTACCCTTTTAAAGTCATCCACTCTATCATCCGAGCGACTGGAATGAAGGACATGAAAAACGGCAATGGCAGAAACAGCATCCATGGTACTTTAGCCAATTTTCCATCCATAGCTAACATCGTCGAGTCCTGAAAGCGAGCGGTGTTCTTCGGCGTGTTCAAACGAGGCAACATCGCACCGAATGCGTCTAAATACACGCACCGATTCTTATTGGAAACGGGAATCGTATAATGCGTTAAAACTTGGGAGTTCTTCTATGTTCCAGTGCGTCCCGGCACGGCGACGATGACGACGCCAACAAGAACCGGGATAATGGCCGACGCACAATTGTACCGAAACAAGGGAATGAGGCTGCTTGTGATGTATGCCCGACGACAGCAACAACAGGGAAACCCGGAAAAGAAAAATCGAAAGAAAAGATAGAATGAGGAAAATGGCACGATGAGCAAAGAAAAGTGCGTGCAGTGACTAGCGGCTTCGTTCATGATGACGACGACAGGGTCGACGACAGGAATATGATTTTCGAGCGGAGCGGAAAGGCGGAACTGTCTGGCAGCAATTCCATGATGAGTTTTCTGATGGTTTTCGGTCGGCAATGGCTTTCCTTTCGTCGCGAGATTTATTGTTGAGGAAACATTTTTGGGCGGAAGAAAATTGTTTAAATTGAAATCTTACAAAATCGGGAGAAGTTTGAATAGTCAGTCAGTTTTAGTCTCTAGTAAGTTCAGATTTTAAGAAGAGTCAAGGCAGAATTCCTAAAAAATGGCATATACAATAATGACCTGCAGCTTCTACAAATTCTACCACATCGCAGGACAACCAAGCGAAGTCGTTGCAAAAATCTAGGGTCTTTAAGGTGTATCTTACTGCTTTAAATTCAAAAAGAACGACGAAAAGCTGGTGAAATTAAAAAAAAGGAACGTAACGAGTCTCGAAACAGGAAGAGTCTTCATGCATCAGGAATCCGCACACGCAGCACGAACGTGCTCTCCTTGGCAAAGGAGGAACATTCAAAAATACACACTATCGATTTTTTGCGCAAATGAAATTTGTTGGCTTGTCGTGTTTATTTTTTATTCGATTTCGGAGCGATATTAAGACAGGGGTCGGCCAGTTGATTTTACAATCGAAAGCTCTTATTTATCTTGCGGATATAAACAGCAAATTTCAGTTTGACGAATCTAATTTGGTCGTGGTACAGGCGTAAACTTTGCAAGGTTGCTACTCCCATCTTCACTGAAAAGAACACAAAATACAGAAAACAAACATAGATACAATTTTGTGACCAAAACACAGTGATCGCAGAGAAGTTGTCGTTGACGTTGTCGCACTCTGTTTCCTGCTGCTATCGGATCATCTGGGTCGAAGGAGATAAATTGAATGGAGGCAGGTGATGTTTACCTGAATGAATTACATCTATCTACATCACTCTTCGTCCTTTTCGGTCTTGCGATTCACGTTCGCAGAGGCGCAACGACTTACCATGTCACTGTAGAGTTACATTGTTGCTCTTGCTGTTGCTGCCGGCAGGGTAGGATTTATTGATGTAATGTTAAATAATCAGCATTACCACTTAGTGTACCGAGAATCTTGCTGCAGATGCCTAATATTGTGTAATCTGGTCGTTGTCAGTATTACTCGAGGGCAAACAGGGGACTGCATCCTTAAATATCGGCAGGTTCTACATAATTCGCAGTACATTTGCATCGTAACTGCTAATAAGAGGCTTATCAGGTAATTTTCACTGACAGATATACTGAAGCGAGAACTAACAGTGAATGGTTTTACTTATTGACTGTACTGTAAACGAAATTAAGCATATTATTTGCTCGTTCTAGCCCTCAGATTAAATTAGGAGATGACAGCCATATAGTTCGATTTAGTTCAGAATTTTGTGACTTTTCTAATTGTTTTGTGACTGTAGTATCAAGCGCTCATGTTTAATTTGGTCTCTTAATTATTCTATCATCAAATGCATACCACATTTATCTCATTCTTATGATCTGTTAGAAATGAAAGTGCTTGCGTTAATGGTACTTTATTTAAAACTATTCTTGCAGCTGGAAAAACTAATCAAATAAAGCAGGATGCGTCTGCTCATCAAAATCTCATGGTTTTTTTCTTCACCGCAGATTCTTATCGAATCCAATAATTAACTTCCAACACACTCGCCGAGTCCAGTTTTTCATCTCTCACCAAGCAATGAACTTTCTTGATTGCTTCTTAAGAAACCACCCTGCATTTTTCAACTAAATACAATTATGCTTTGTAAATAGATTGAATCTTGGAAAACAGTACATCCACCAGATTTGCGGTAGGTAAAGATGCGGGAATCCAAGCATAAGAAATATGCACGAGGCCGACCGTCATATTCACAGGAAAACGAATCAAACAGTACAATGTACATTAAAAGGGGATCACGATTCATAGTTGATTCTATCTCTCCTGTAATTTCTTTGGGGTTGCATAGCTGCTGTTCTGCGACGAACCTGGATAGAGTCGACGGTTAGTGGAAGTTGAGGCAGCCGTTTACCCTCTTCAAATGTTAGATCGCAGTTTGTTTCTTCTTCGTCGTGGGGATAAAGCTCCATGCAACCAGTTTTCACCCCGGTCGTAACGAAGGAGAAGAAATAGTACAGAGCAAAGAATCTGGAATATATTGCGTACATTGACCTACCTACACTCAGAAAACGTTTTCTTATGCGCTAAAATCTTGAAGGGTTGCATGCGAACCCGCCAGTTACCATCTTGGGCAAACATCTTGACTATGTATATTTAGAAAGAGGGTGATAGAAACTGATATCCAATTCCTTTCATAATCTAACTTCCAGCCATAAAAGAGCTATGCTCCACAGCTGTGCACTAATATAACATTCCGATTGCACAAAAAAGCAGAATAGGGTTAAGAATGTCGAGCGAACAGTAGAATTGCATAGAATCGCCAACTGAGTTCCCTTTCGATGATGAATCCCTCTGCGGGTGAAAACAGATTTAACTAGAGTAACTGAAGCATCATTTCATTAAGTACTGGTTGCACATTATCAATCCAAATGGTTCGGATTTCTCGTTCCCATTCAAAGTGCACCTCGTTTGTTTCAACTATTCCACCACAACTCTTCCTTTCATAAGCTTTTTTTCGCGGGATCATAGTAGGTACTCTTGCATCAAAGTAAGTTTTGCGCTAAGAACTCTTCATGATTTCTCTATAGTTGTATTCATGTTTTTTTTTCGCTTGAGAGCTGCAATCACACAAACTACAGAACTTTATGGTTTTCTAGACACGATTCCGAGGATGAATAAAAGAAACTCCGGGAACTTCTTCAAAGAGATCTCCGTCGTTGTGCTCAAAAAGCAAACAAGGAAACTAAAACAGAAAGTTTCATAGAATAACTTGGGAAAAAAATCCAGAGCAAGGAGTATACGGTTGTTCGACGATAGTTAAGGAAAATGAAGAGGATGAATATGCAGCGTTGATGGAAAAGGAATGAGAAAGCTGAAAGCGGTATTCACGAGAAGTAAGACGAAGAAAATCAGTGGATGGGAATACTATGCAATAGTATAGTCCTATTACTAAGCTCTCTGTTAGTGTATTTGCGAGCCATCAAGAGCCATCTGAGGAATCGTGTCAAAAAATCAGAATGGCGGCAAAGTATGAAGAAGTTGGCGATGACGGATCCAATTGGCTAACAGATGCAAGCTCTTGAATGCACACGAATTCCAAATACATGTCTGAGTGTGATAAAATATAGGGGAGAATATGTGAATGTACTGCAAAGTGTGAATCAATACAGATGGTGTAGAATATTGTGTTTCCAAGTTTTTTAACAATATTACATTGATATGGTTAGTTAATTGGTAAGGATGTAAATAGTTGATTTATATTGAAACAGCTTTATTTTCAAACATTCTCGTAATAAGAATATCTTCAAAATGAGCTATAAATTGAGCTAAATATCTTTCACTTCAGATTTTTATGAACTTTCTATGTCATATCATATCTAACATAAAGAGCCCTCTAGAGCAGGGGTGGCCAAACCATGGCGCATGCGCCAAACGTGGCGCATTAGATTACAAGTGGCGCATTGCATTCTTGCGTCTATTTTTTATTTCAATGTAGGCACTCTAACAATAATACATCTTTATATTTCGAACCCCTGAGTGCTCTCCATTCAAATAGTGTATTCTTTTAATTCATCATTTCGTCCTATTTTTGACGGTTTACAATTACTGGATGTATATTAGTACGTTCACTCTGAGGCAAAATCAAGCGATTTCGATTAGCTGGTCAATTTGAGGTTAAATAGACCAGATTTCCCAAACATTTGTCTTATATAAAATTAAACACATATAACATTTGTTTAAAATATAGCATTGTTTGTATTACCTTAACAAAATAGTCTAAGTTTAAGAGATAACAGTAGTAATATGGGACCAAGAGAACCTTAAACTTCAGTTGAATTAAGAAAAGTCTTAGTTCGACATTCCCAAACCGTTAAAAATTGCGTCAAATCGCTGAAGCTCCCACAACAGTATTTAACGTAATATAATGTTATTATTGCAAAACAAACTATGAATTTTATGAATACTATTAATGCATGTACTAAAACATTGAACGTATATAACTTGAATTTAATTGTAACTATATATATATATATATATATATATATATATATATATATATATATATATATATATATATATATATATATATATATATATATATATATATATATATATATATATATATATATATATATCATCAAAAAATTTCAGTGAAAAAACCTCTGGAACGCGCCATCCGATTGAACTGAAATTTTCAGGACACATTGGTGTATATGCAGAATAGTGCCAGGTCTCACAAAAAGTTAATAATCTTTAACCCGTTGGCGCCGGCGGCCATTTTAGTGATATTTTTAATATACCTATTATTCCGTACACAAATAATTTTTGCAAAAATAAAGTTGACGAAATAAATTTCGAACGTGTTTTACATGTGAATTGGATAATGTTTTGGAATTTTTTAACCCCATGTGTGCGCTGAGTGCATAAAAAGAGAACGGGAAAACCTGAAAATTTTTAAATTGCGATAACTTTTGACAAAGCTATTCAATCATTACGAAATTTTCAGGACATATTGATATTATTTAGTTGTAGCTTTAAATGAGCATGCTGGCAACCCTGTAGCTAGGGCAGGCACTGAAAATAAAAACCTTCAAATGATTGTCACTCTTGAAAAAATGCCGCTTCTTCAAAAAAAGCCACTCATATGTAAATCTTGTGCTTTGTTTACATAGACAAAAAAAATTGATATGGTATAACGGGCACGCCTGGTAACCCTTGCCCAATTTACCTATATTTTTAGCATCAAAAACTTCTGTTCACGGAAACTCACGATCCGATAAGCAGAATTAATTGAAATTTGCAGAATGTATTGGTCTTAAATAGGACCCGGTCTGATAGAAGTGATTTTGAAATGCGGGCGATTCTGTGCCAGTGGTGCCATCTTGAAAAATCACTAAAAAAGATAATTGCTTTTAGCCTTATAAATTCTGATACAATCGTTCGATTTTGACGAAATTCACACAGTAGCTGGACCTTACTTTAAACCACGTTTGATAGAAATTTGTGGAAAAATTCGGTTGGAACTGCCAGCTATGATAATTTTGGTGTCTTAAATTTGAAAAATTAAAAATTTGGAAATGAAAACATTCAAACCATGGAATATCCTAAAAAATGTCCGTTTTTTACAATAAAACCAATCTGTATACAAATCTTATGCTTCATGTACACGTTCAAAGTAAAACTTTGGAAATTTCATGTCGGACAAGAACGGTAATCCTTTCCCAGTTAACCTATATTTTTAGCATCAAAAACTTCTGTTCACGGGAACTCACGAATCAATAATCAGATACAATTGAAACTTTCAAAATGCATTGGACTTAAGTAGGACCAGATCTGATAGAAGCGATTTTGAATTGTAGGCAACTCTGTGCCAGTGGTGCCATCTTGAAAAATTACAAAGAAAAAAAAACTGCTTTTTACCCTATGAAATATGAATAAGTTACCAGATTTTCATGAAGTTGACACAGTAGCTGAACCTTACTCTAAACTCTGTTTGACAGAAATTTGGTTGAAAAATTCGATTGGTGCTGCTAGCTATGGTAATTTTTGTGTCTTTGGTTTTGAAAATTCGCTCAGTAAAATAAATTTTTTGCCCTATAACTTCCAGTGCAGTCATGAAATCAATACGAATATCATACAAGGAATGGAACCTATTATAAACATTATTCAGGCCAAATTTGGTTGAAAAGCCGCGATAGGGTTGCCAGCTATTGTTGGTTTTGTGTTTGTTTGCAATATCTTTATTAAGCGGTTTTATCGTCGAATTTTCAATTGGTAATGATATTGTAGTGACAATAAACAGCAAATATTAAGTTTTCGATTATTTGAAAAAACTCGCTGCAGGTAACCCTAAATTTCTTTATACTCCTATAACTTCGAATGTAATATAACAACGTGAAGCAGATGTGATATAGTCTTGGCTTTGATACTGACGAAAGGCTGCCAGCACGAGTCGGTTGTGCTACTTTTGTATCAATAAATGCTTACAGTTAGTATTCATACCGGAAACATTTACAATGAAAATAAATAACCGATGTTTCAATTCCCAAAGTTCTGCAAATTTTTCGGATCGCAGCCCCAAACACCAACTTCAGTTACAGTGCTGCAGGCACTGAGCATTTTCTTCATTGATGTTATATGAGATGCTGCTTTCAAAATTTTGTGAACTGATAACGAATATAATTAACCCGTGTTTTGCTCTCATAAACGTTGAAATTCATGGCAGTGGTAATATCTGAAACCTTCTACCATATGAGTTATAATGCATTCTTGAAACCAAAGTAAAACGTAGCATTTGAAACAGTTTGGCCGTAATAAGCAGCTCATGTGGTGAAATATGCACTCAAAACCTGCACGATTCTTCTACTGTTTTTCGATCATTAGTGTTTCTAGCGGTTCACGTGGACTAGAGTTTTTTTTTAGATTAAAGCGTCTGAGAACGTTGGCAAATTTTTAGGCAGATCGGTGGTCAGTAGAGTACTCGAAAAAAATATACCCATCAAAAATTTCTAAAAAAAAAAATGGTTTCTTAAAATTAGAAACTTCTTCTTAAACGAATAATCGTTGCATAATTTCACCGCAAAACAACTGAAAATAGTTGTCTGACAACTCAGTTTGAATATTTGAAAGATGATAATGGTATCCTCAAAAATAACATAAAAATTATATGGATACTTGGAAACTTAAAATTTTCGGGGAAAACAACTTAAACAAATTTCGTGTGTGCTACATACATAAATCATCATTATCAAATTCCATTTATTTCAATCACGCCGTCTATATCTTCCATATTGGATATCAATAACTAAAATAAATTTTTACGGCCGTCCTTAGCATAAGCACCCTATCTACTTTTTAGTAACTTAGGAGATATTTAATCATTTGTGTTTTTCTGCAGCATGTAGTTATATGGAAAACGCATTTTCACTATTGATTTTAATATTTTAATATTTTTAAAAGATTTTCATATTTTGTAGAATGATGTAATAGAGTATATAGTTATGAAATCCGGTGTTAACTCAAAATTGAAAAAAAAAAACGTCAAATAGGGCGTTTATGATAGCAAGTCGAAAAGCTGTCTATTTAATATTGTGCGAGTAGTGGAAAATGCAGCATTTATTGCTTCTCAGCACGAATCAAAATAGCACAGCCTAGAGGGATGGATGCGTCCTGTGACGTCCTTGCTCCCGCCTGTCCGAATCATAATCATCATCGTCGTCTTCGTTTGCACACACGCACGTAGATCACACACATTCACACAAATCCAACACTCGGCCATGGACATAAAACGCACGCATTTTGCACCCCCCTTTGCAATAATGCGGGCTTCTCTTCTCATTTAACTCTCGGTCGCCGCCGCCGTCGATGCGAACGATAAACGTGCTATATGCACGCTTTTTAAGATATAGCAGGGAAGATAGGATATGATTTAGGATTCAGTTCAACTTTTTTTTTATATGCTCGTGTGCAATGTTCGAATTAATTTTTCTTTGGCATTCATCATCCTTTTCAACTGTCTCCGTAGGATGCATGTCTGTATATACTTGTATATACTACTTGACTATGTAATGTAAATGCATTTAGCCATTTATTCATGGATGAGTCGATATGAAATCAGGATACGATTTTTTTTTCTTTCGTTCATTAAGTTTGCGATCACAAACATTAAAGTTTGTATGTATGGCCGCAGGACGTTAAATATGCCTGAAAATAAATGAAGGAAATGCAGGTGGTCGATGTCGGTGGCTGGATGGGAAAGAACGTGTGATGATTATTGTGATTTTACTGGAACATATTATGCGGGTTTCAGACATTCGAAACGTATTATACCATAGAAAATGTTTGTAAAATTGGGTAGAATTTCGTTGCGAGTGCAGTTGCGATTTAAGATAAGATGTTGAAATGTTGCATAATTTTTATGGTTTCGGGTCCAATGAAATGATTCGAATCAGAAATTAATGGGTTTCGTTGCAAGGGAGTTCAAATTATTTATAGATTATTTATTGGAGATAATATGTCCTGGAGATCATGATAGAATGTAATGTATGTATTTTCGAATAAATTCATTTAGATGAATATCAGATAGTAGAAGCGGATTTTTAGATTTGGTAATTACTGCTTAAGATGCTTAATAATTCAATTCAAATGAAAAAACGAATTTTGCTCTCATATCTGATAAATTAAATGCTAATTCACAAATTTGCACATATTTTATTCTTACGTATCAAATTTTTTCAATTAAAAAAAACTTAACACTTTTTCTGTTCTTTCCAGGTATGTTAATTTTCAATGAAAATGTGATGACTTGTGGATAAGTAGGTATTTTAATAATAACGTGTGATCGAATTTTTCCATTCGATTTTCATGACAAAAAAAAAACTTCCGAAATCATTTATTCATTGATACAACAGATAAAACACACAACGATAAAAAAGTTATTGAAAAATTATCAAGATTAGCAGAAAGTTGTATATATGAAGGGAAATATAACTCTTACTTACATTTCATAATGTTTGCTGTAACTATACAATGTTTTAAAAACTGTTTTTTTAATTTCTCGGCGCGAAGAACTAAAGTAGTGCTTGGCTGGCATTCACTGCAACGTTGAATTGTTTGTCCTTCATAAAATACTATAAGTAGAAAAATATCATAATCGATGGGTGCTGAGCTTGGGGGCGGAAGGTAGCTATGACAGAATATCCCAAACAAGCTCTGTGATTTTCTGACGGGTTGCAAAAGTAGCATTTCGAAAAATGGTTGCAGTGTTATATGCTTCCTTTTGCTCATGGTTGGCCTCAGTTCTTTAATTGCTTTATTTAAATCATCCATTTGCTATTGCAATCATTCGCATTATTAAATCATGTCTAGAGATGCGATTGCTCGCCCGATCACTGCAACTGATCGCACTGTTCTTTCAAAAGAGCTGTGACCAGTGCTATTGTTCTATGTTCATACTGCTCATTCACTCATTGCTCTTTTGTTCATCCATACAACGTGCTTAGATCCCACCTGATATCTTTTCATAAAATAATTATCTGGAAAACAACGGTCGCATTGTAAGCAAATAGTGCGAGTGCAATCTCAAGCAAAAAAACTGCTGTTTCGATCTCAGGCGGCGATGCAATAGCAATTAAAAGCAATGAGCAATCACAGGCGGTGAGCACTTTCTCATACGCGTCAAACTGCGATCGCAACTGTGATTTTACTTTAAACTGCTCTTTGCTCTAATTTCTCTCTGCGATCGCCGCTGAGTAAAAACAGCATTTTATCCCATCTCTACATTCAGAAAAATATTTCTACTTTTTGAGGAAAAATGAACACATCCAAAAAATATTTACTCAGTCCAAAGAAAGGAAATTATTGATTTCAAAGAACTGGTATTTAACTTGCCTTAAATTAAGTTTGGTATAGTTTCAAGAAAACGTTGCCATAAATCTGGCATCAATCGGTCCTCGTACGATCACCGAAGTTAAGCAGTTTTGGGCGCGGTTACTACTTAAATGGTGGACCGCTTGAGAACATAGCGTGTCATTGGCACCCAAAAACTCTCCCTTCGTTCCTATCAAAAGCGCGGCTAAGGGAGTGAACAAAAATATACAAAAAGTAAAAAAATATATTTTTCACGTGCCAAAGCAATATGGTTTGACCTCAGATAAATATTGAGCTTGCAATAAGTAATTTTTTTTTTGACATAGCTGAGGCTCAGGGGTTTATCTTTTGAAGGCAAGGCTTAGCTATGGCGGTAGGGAGACACATATGGTAGAAGCCGATATTCTTTTTTTTAAGTGCCACATTTTTTTCTTATTTTCTGAAGCGCTAATGTTATTTATGTATTTATGCCTTAGTCACCACTTAAAGCTATAATGTGACACTTAATTAATGGAGCGCTGGTATTATGCCAAGTCGCCGGCTGTTAATACAACTGAAGACGAACAAATACAAATACGAATCCGGCGGAATTCAAACCCCCGAGCAGTAGTCCTACCGACCTCCCATTTGTGTAAAGGAAGTGTTGACAGAAGTCATAAAAACTATTCACTTTTTCGTCGAATATTGAAGCGTGGTTGATTTTGAAACATGTAAAAATATGTTCGTATTGTAGACATCATTTACTAAACTCGTCGTCATAATTTGCTAAATTTGAGGAAAATTTCTTACTTGAAATAAGTTAAAGTAAAAATTATATTCGGTTGAATGTAAGAAATGTTCACAAAATATTTGTACAAATTACTGACACCAAATAAAAGTTTATTTGATTTGTGGAAGATTTCACATCTCGTAAACTAGTAAATATTTTCTTTGATTTTCGATAACATATTTTTCTGAGTGTATTCATCACATTTACTTCAGTATATCTATGAATTCATATTTTCGTTGCCTTCCAAAGGCTAACAATGCATTGATCATTGGACGTTTCGCCATATGCGCAGTACTATCACATTCAGATCCAAACTCGACTTAAATGTGGAGGTGAATCATTCCTGGGCGCCACGATCGGTCCTACGACGTTTCTTCGTAAGTAATAAACTTTTCATCAGCAGTTATCTTTCTGCTCAAGAAGGGTTAGTTTTTGATCCAGGCGAGTATGCCGACTGGGTCATGCAATTCCATGTAAGACTCTCATTTAGAATACAAGTAGGCCAATCCTAGTTTCCGAATATGATTGTAAGCTATTTTCGGAACTGGGCTATGATTTTTGGCAGTCATAGATGCTGTCAAAAAAGATTTCACTCTATCATGGTTTTCACAATATGCTCATCGACAAGAGATGGCTGCCCAGAGCGTAGCTTATCATGCAGGTCGAATACATCTCATTTGAACTCCGATCTCTTCGAACTGCATCTTCATAGCAATTTTGTTGAACAAGTTCTGTACCATATATTTCTTGTTAAAATTCATGCAAAATGACATACGATGCCTTTTTTTCAGTTAGCAAAATAAAATCGAGGCTTTCGAAAAATCAATTAATTTGATTAAATGGCTTCATTGAATTTTGGTGTGGGCTGAACACTATAGTTAGCTAGTAAAAGGCTCTTCTGGGAGCCAGTATGACTGTTATGACTATGACCAGCCAGTATGACTGTCATGACTATGTAGACTTTCCTACTCTTGTTGAGAATGAAGTCGCATGGTTGGGGTCTGAAAGGAAGACCTTAAGAAGACATTCATCTCTCTTTTTGAGACACGGATCGTCATACTCAAGGTTGGATCGTTATACTCAAGGACACGGTCGTTATACTCATGAGCTACAAACCCGGGGGAAAATTTACAAAACCAAAAATCAATTTTGAGTATGATTGTAAGATTTGATTACTGATTAAAATTGCATCAGAGGAGCACAATTCGTGTTGCTTAATGATTAATTTATGAATAAAATGCGGCACATGAGTAGTACTACCCTAGTATGGTCCCTCCTTAGTTTACATAAAGTTTTAGCGCATCCAGAAACTAATAAATTTGAAAAAAAAACAAGTAATAAATATCGGATTTCCAAAAAACTTTATCTCAAAATAAAGTCAAGTAAAATAAAATCATGTCAAAGCCTTTAAATGAAGATCAAGTAGACAATAAGTTATTCAAAGCACAGACTTATTTCAGTGACTGACTCATTGCAAACATAATTGGTTCGATGTTAAGGGATCGGTAAAAAGTTCACTCGCCAAATACGTTTGTTATTAGTATTAAGGTTAAGTTGGCTTTGCAATTTCAGTAGATGTTACCCGCTAAAATTTTTGCGTCACATAAAATATTTAACTTTTGACATCGCGAGTTTCTTTTCATTCGCAAAAGTTTTGACAGTCTTGATAAGAAGGTAAATTTAAAGGATCAAGACCGCGAAAGCAGAAACGTAAGAACCTCTTTTTGGTCCTTTTAATCAATATATAAACTTTTTAATAGGACACCATAAAAGACTTGCAGACTCGAAAATAGATCTTACTAGGCTGCAAAGAAGAGCCTTAGTCAGGAAAATGAAGCTAAATTCTCTAGAGCACCTTCTGACAAAATCTATAGCACTGCTAGCTTTCACAACGATTGCGTCGATGTGAATGATTGATTCATCAGAACTCCAAAATCGAGTCCAAATCGAGTACAGCACTAATATGTGTATTATTATCGAAACACCAGCTGGGGAAATATGTTCAGATCCTGTTCCAAGCCATTGCAGTCGTTAAGATTTCGAACAACTTTGTAAATTTTAGCGTCATCGGCACAAACCAAAACAGATGATGAATGCAGAGTAAAACTTTCATCATTAATAAATATGACGAATAGTAAAGGACTCAGATGACTGCCTTGTGAAATCATCGGCACAAACCAAAACAGATGATGAATGCAGAGTAAAACTTTCATCATTAATAAATATGACGAATAGTAAAGGACTCAGATGACAGCCTTGTGAAACACCAGATGTGTTTCTAATTTCAGGTGACAAGGCACCGCGAAAAGATACACGTTGGGTTAGATTTGACAAGAATGAGTCAGCCCAGTTCAAAAACTAGTTAAGGAGTTATAACGAATGAATTATACCTAAGAGTATAACGCTTTCAAAGGCGTTTGCCAAGTCTGTGCAGGTACAGTCTGTTTGCGGGCCAGATTCGATTGAATTGGTCACTTGATAAGAAAATTCGAGAAAATTGGCTGTGTTTGAACGATTTTTCAAAAAATCATACAGAGCCATTGGTATTTGAACGAAAAGCTACGATATTGGTAGTTATGGCTTCGATGAGTTTATCGGTGCAGTGAACTTGAGGTTGAACATTTCTACAAATAAGGAAAGACATCTGAGTTGAAGGATGTATTGAAAATATGAACAACTCAGGAAGCAATGATGATATCTGACAAGATTATTGTCAAATCTATTAGATTATTGTCAAATCTATTAACCAATGCGATAATGGTGTCCTCATCAATTTTTAAGTCCTGCATCTCCAATGGAGTAAGGCAAGTCCGTACGATAAGCTTTACTTAAATCAGAAGCAAATAAATTACTTTCCTAATTAATTTGCTAGGATTTCAAAAATACAAAATCATGTACCTTGCATCATTGCTCTGTCAAGAGTAGAAATTTCGACTGAACTCAATGGACCGGTAGATTTATCAAAAACTTATCAAAAACAAAGTTTCTATCATTGACGTACACTTTAATTATTTAATTTTGACTCTAATACTGTTCTACTTAATTTTATGATTGTTTTTAACGTTAATTCAAACGATTTACTTTCGAGTTTCTTTATTTCGAGACTTAATACAAACTTTCTCTTTGAGAGCATTGATATTTGAATACTGGCAGTCTGTCATTGCATTGTGTCAATTTCCCGCTTGAACTCAAAGTCTGAGTTTTTAAATGTGCCGCTATGAACGTGAATTCAACTAGTCTTGTAGATGTTCTTCTAATAGAGTATTCTTTGCTCCCGTATTTAGCTACTGGTGCGGTATTTTTGATAAGCAGTTTTGCTACCTTTATTTCCGATTATTCCCATCTGCGTTGTAAAGACTGAAATTACTTTCGTGCTTCCTTTTTTATTATTAGGTCCCTGCAGGATTTAGACGTTTCCTCGCCTTTTGCATTTTACACTGAAAAAAATCCACATGGCGCCCAAAGCCATGTAACATAGCGCATTATTTATGGCGCCATACGCTATATACATAGTACTCTGAGCTGTGCAATATGGCTCCCAACGCCATAATGTCAGAATCTACATAGCGCGTGGTCCTATGTAACATGGCACAGCATTTATGGTCCCACACGCTATGTACATAGTGCCCTGAGCTATGTAGTATGGCGCCCAGCGCCATAATTACATGGCACAGAAATTATGGCCCCACACGCTATATTACATAGTGCCATGAGCCATGTAATATGGCTCATGGCACTCCAATTACATCTCGCAGCCATGCTGTGTGAGGGAACGTATAAATGTCAGCAAGCGACGTTAGAACTTGTGTCTACATAATTGACTCATTTTGAGCTGAATTACTGGCTGCGATATTTTCGATACTTCGACCGGTGAATTTTCACACTGGAGCAGGAGCATTCAATAGTGAGTATGTTGACTCGAATTTATCGAATTTATGTTTGGTGGAATTTATGTTTGGTGAAATTTATGTTTGGTGCACTGAAAAAACACAACGCCAGACGCCATAGTTTGTAGATTTCTGGCGCCATGTACATAGTCGATTTCAGTCGATTTGTGATAAATTATAGCGCCACACGCCATACTACATAGGAGCAGACGCTATGCTTATAGCCCTCCACGCCATGTACTATAGTCCTCGACGCCATATACTATAGTCCTCCACGCCATATACTATAGTCCTCCACACCATATACTATAATCCTCCACGCCATGTACTATAGTCCTCCACGCCATATACTATAATCCTGCACGCCATGTACTATAGTCCTCCATGCCATGTAATATAGTCCTCAAAGCCATATACATGGCGTGGAGGACTATAGTGTATGGCGTGGAGGACTATAGTACATGGCGTGGAGGGCTATAAGCATAGCGTCTGCTCCTATGTACTTTTCGCCATGTATTATGGCGTGTGGCGCTATATTTTATCACTATCCCTAAATCGACTATGTACATGGCGCCAGAAGTTTATAAATTATGGCGCCTGGCGCCATGTGTTTTTTCAGTGTAGGTTGGACATTTTTAAGCATGCATTGTGGAAATGCAATAAAAATAAAACTATATATAACCAAAAATGCTTTTTACTCATACAATGAACAGAAGTGCTTCAAACTTTCATTTCAATTCTGCTTCAAACTTTACCGCAACACTATGCCCAGAGAAAACACCGTTCCACCTTTTGCTCCTCTTTTGATGTCTGCATTTTACATCCATGCATGTATTGCACCATATGACTGCAACATCAAACCGATTATTCATTATCCCTTCTCATGTGCAACTCCTACTGCTACATACTTGCTGTTCATGAATTTCTTCACACTTCCGAACAAAGCGTGCGATTTCCATGCTAATGGCAACTGGTTTACCATAATTCGCTAATCTCAATAGCAAATGTTCGTCCATTCATTAAAGCACATTTCGCCATTGCTACCAGCGTCGTGGTAGCCGAGCAGCGGCGTATATCCTGACTCTCAACACAAAACAACTAGATATCGATCCAAAACGCCATGAAGCACAATGTCGTTTTTGGAAGCCATCAGCAGCAGTGCGTTTAGTGGATATACGAATATCGCCCTCCTTTTCGCGACTGAGTGGGTAGAAATCGTATACTACGTTACTACTAAAGTCATTGCTCTTACTGTTGGTCACCATCGTGGCCGTTTCATTGTCATTTTCAACAGAACTGCCACTTGTCGGTCGTTGCTTGGTCCATTTAACAGGAAGGAAGCTTAGGAAAAAAAGGAATTAAAATATTCGCATTGAATGCGTTTGAATGCGTTGCCTTGTTTCGTCTCGAATTGCTAGAGCGTACACTCGTCTTAGTGCGATTCAACCCTCGACGTACAGAATTGGGATGAGAAGTACAGTTGCTGTTCGAATTATCCAGCCCTCAGATCAGCTTTGAATGCTAGCTGCGAAAGCGAAGAACATAAAAGTTGGAACGAAAAGATGCCAAAATCGGCAAAAAGGGATTGATTTTTAAATTAACTGCTACAAAAATTATGTGCGAACTAGCTGCTGAAAAGTATAAAGATAACTTGTATTTGAAGGCAGTAAATAAAAACTGGAAAACTTTAACCAATAATGTATCATACGTATCTGCGTGATTTCTTCAATGCAATTAGAGTCATTTAAATTAATTTGTAAGGGAAAAATAAAATCGATTAACCGCAAACGATAACACACAAAAAGAAACCACTAAAATCATAAACTAGCCCCAATATTTGCAATCAGCAGTGTAAATATGCACCCTCTTTCTTTCGAAAGAGAATACGGAATACAACCCTACAAATTATATCGCCACACGGACATATTCGGCGTTCTATGGCAATCTGCACTGGCAGTGAAAAAATCTAATTAAAAATTATCGATTAGTTTATTATTCGCGCGCAATTTACTCTCCTTTTCATTTGCTCCAAGTGTCAGCTTTTATATACGCACTTGGTGAACTCTCTGCAGACGGAACTTCGAATCTGAACTTGAGGGGATCTGTTTGTTAAAAGAATGAATTGTGGTAAGAAATTGAGAGAGGTAGAAATGTTTCGAATTTTTCTTGTACCATTCGTTTTTTTCTTCAGCTGTAAAATTTGTTTAAACCTCTCATCACAAATAACTCAAAACTTCATATTTGCGAGGTGCTACATTTTAGTTCATCGTTTTTAATCCAAATTCCAGCTAAAAGAATTTTCCTCCTCTACGTGCATAACAAGGTGAAACTTATAAATACTATTAATACTGTTATTAAACCTCAAAAAAGCACCAACCCTCGTCTTCACATTTCTTATAAAAGTCATTAGTTTGCTTGGAGAGGTTCCTTTTCCGTACACATTGTGGTCTCCAAGTGTGTCAGCATGCCTAATTGGAACTGCTCCAGTGCACTGCAGGTTTGTACACATGCTTACTTATTCACATCGTTAACAAGAAAACTGCAGAATTGAAACGCACAAAATGCATTTGCACACCCTACTTAGCTGCAAAAAGCTTAAAGTTGTTTCGAGAGCAAAGTCATTTCCATGCGAGAAGACTCATCTTATGGGGGTGCAAAATGCTCACGGAATCTGTCTTTTCGAGAAACTAGAAATTACAAACAACTCGAAATGCCATTTATAAATTCCTTTTAAAGAATAAACCGCATTAATATCAGCCACGGTGAATGGAATGCATCGCTTTAAGGATTAGGGTAAGAGCTTTGTTAAGGTCACCGCTAATCCAGCGATTGGAGCTATATTGTTGCGGGGGTTACGCCAATAATGAAGATGCCCAGCACGGGCATTCGAACCACGTTGAAGGCCTGAGTAATTTGATTTCAGCTCAATTAGACGTGATCAGAGTGAAACTAATTTGTACAGTTCAAAAGAGACTTGTTCCGTCGTACAAGTCCTTTAATAGGATTCTCTATTTCAGCACTTTGAAGTAGTGGTCAGAGGTGGTGCATAATGCTCCGGTCGCACAAGCATATACTGAATCGGTTTTTACGCCAGGTTTTAAATGAAAATTTATGGGAAAACTGCCAACAGTTGACAACTACATTAGGGATGTCAAAGATGGTTACACATACGTTGGGTGTATTTGATGCAACGCCGGTTCCAATTACGGTTTGCATAGGGGTGAATCATGGATAACAAGATGACATTCTTGAAATTAGGTTTGAAATCGAATTACAGGATGATGTGAACCCGTTGCAAAGTGCCTAATTGAAATATGCTATAGTTTTGGACTGATTCGATCGTAATGGAAATGAATTGAAATAATATCGAATAGTATAGAAAAATATAGAAATAAATATGGATACATTTTACTATGTGGGACTAAATATGGCCAACTCTACCACAAATAGTTTGTGCAGTGGCTGCTATCAGAATTCTTTTTAAGCCATATAGCATCTATTTATTCTGTTCTCATCTTCACATATGTCTTTCATTAATTCTGTTTATTCTGAACTGCACTTCGAACTAATAATCCTGTTGTCGAAATATAGATTAAATCCTGACCTTGAAGCTGTTGACAAGTTTTGGTTCCTCATTAAACGTGTAGTTTTTTCTCTGAAAATTGAGTGTGCCTCTTAAAATTTTACTTTAAATTTAAATATCGTTCCATTTATGTTACTTCAAATTAAAAACAGAAGTAATAATTTGAACATTTATCAAATTTACAGTAATAATAGTGGATTGGAATATTACTGAAATACGCATCGAAAGCTGAAGAGAATTGTTGAAAACATGAAAACATTGCAAGAATTATTAAAAATTCAAAGCTAAAAATTTAGAAGTGTACAAAAGTACTTTACTGTGCCATTCCAAAATGATTTAGATTTTTTTTTTGAATAACACTTTTTATGAAACTCAAGCCCACAGCTTTGTTATTATTTTTTATTTTGAAAGCACAGGATACATTTGAGTCAAGTTGTCCAAACGAGCTCTTTGCGCAACTGCAATCCCACTCACAGCCTGAGTTCCAGTGAGTTCTTTATTCTGCTCTTTTGTGTTATTTGAGTTGCCGCCATCTCCATTTTCTTGCTGAAATTTTTGTTATTATTTTAATGCACTTCATGAACTTAACTTTCTAACATCACTTGTAGCAGCACGTGTAGCTTATTGTTTTTCCATCTCCACACCATTTTATTTGGTGTTTCTGTGGTAACATAACGAATATGTCTGGTGTGTCTTGAAGACCGTTCGGTAGAAGATGTTGGTAAAAGAAATCGCAGATGAAGTGTCTTAGTTAGTGGTTGGAGGTGATTTGGTTGCTTGAGTTCATTCTTCAGTCGTCACAGAAGTATTTTCTGAAATAGCCATAATATCAACAGTCCAAACCAGTTGTTCGGATTCAAGCGAAGGTGTTTTCTACTGTCACTGCGTTCACTAAAGCAGGGCCCAACAGCTTGGAACAACATCTGGAACAACTTTCAGAACTCACCAGCATAAAGCTTCTGTGAACTCAAGCATTTTCACAATTGAACAAAGTGAAAAATGCCAACTCAAAATAATAAAACTTGCTTCTGACTAAGAGCCAGCGCTTGCCAAACATAAGTACGTTCAAGTATAAAGGCTAAAATTTTGGCTGTGCATTCTCACTACTGTAGATAAGAATGTTGGGGGGCTCCAAACATTGACTAACGGTCGCTTATACAGGTATCAGGTAATAACGGTGTGCAATAACTTGACCTACTTACATTAAAGTATAAAGTCTGGGATTTTAATATTGTATTCAAATCATTATTTTAAGTTAAGATTTAAGAAGCCAGACCCATCCGAAGGGTCTAACACTCCCACAGAGTCGGTATAAGGTCATACACACCCTCACAGCGTGTACATATCGGGCAGAATACCTGATAGCCCGAAATTTTCAACCAAAAAACTTATCAGTCCGTCATAATTCTCTTTTGGCTGCGCTATATTGAAATGTTTGGGAACATTGAGACTCTTGTAGCTATGGCAGCTGTAAGTACTCCAATTTTTTTCGGCTGCAGATTTGTGTGGTGTGGGCCTTATGCGCCGGAGGGGAATCTGGAAAAACCAATGACAGCTGTTGAACAGCTTAGAGTTCAATGAGTTCAAACTTTCCTCAAGTATGTCGGTCTGATAGTTTATTTTACTGCAGTTTTTATGCCTGTTTCGCCAAAATGAAGCTTTGTGTACCTTCGGAGCTGACATTTCACAATACCGTCACATGTCCTTTTTTGCAAGGTCTCGGACTTCTTTGGAGCTGTATGCAAACATCCTATTATTTTGACGGTTGAATTTTTCTTCCACTTTGAGATTTTTTCCCAGCAGTAAACAAGCTTTGTTGGTGTTTGTTGGTACCGTTCCGCTGGAAGAGGTCTTTGCATCTTGCGATCTTAAGTATTTTCAACTGCTCTGTCAGAAAATGATCTGTTGTTCCCTGAAAGGCGCCCATTCCGAGGTCTGATTTTATCATACGAGACAGATAATAGTCTCCTGAGCCATTATTCTTTGCTTACAAAGTAGATTTCAACCAATTCGACTCTCTATGGCTTTGACGACTGCAGAAGAACGTACGTCTTGAACGTAGGTCGATTTTGAAAACTTTGGATCGCTTTGAATCTTTGGATCGCATTATAAACAAATGTTTGCGTTATTTTCCATGAGGACAACAAGCTGAAAATCTTGCAGATTATCCGCTCTTATGTAATGGAATATCTACTGTTGGTTTGCACTCCACTCCTTTTTTATACGTAATGTAGCAAATATATATTGGCCAAGGCCCGGTGTTTGGTTTCCCACATTTTTCTATCAGCACCGACATCTTAGCCACTTGAGTTCTTTTGCTCTTATTTCTGATCCAAGCGCTTACGTCACTGAGTAGAGTTTGAAGAACCCTGACAATGCTGACGTTAATCCAGCATTAAAAAAGTAAGCACTTTTTTCAATGACAATTTCGATGGAGGAGAGCAGGATTCGCAGTTTGTAGAGGAATTTCGCAAGTCATATGGCCCATCCTCTACATACACAAAAAACGGGACTTTAGGTGAAATGGTTTCAGGTGACTATGATTTAAGTATAATCTGCATACTTATAGCAACCTTTTATGCAGAAAAATACGAAAAAGCCATTTGGTACTTTACATTGCCCATTATATCAGCTAAAAAATAAGTAAATAAATATTTTATTATTATAATTAATTCTGTTAATACAAGTTTAAAATTCAAGTGATACATACTAGTGTCTTTGCAAACTACCTTTCTCAAAATCTAGCTCGTGCTGTGTTTAATTTAATTTAAAACAAAAACTTGGTATATGAAATGAGTATGCTTAGATCAACTTCTTAAATCTGCTTAAGCGCTACTGACCCTAGGACCTAAATTTACATCAAGCAAGAGTATTTGATGAGACAAATACAAGAAGACGGTTGTTTATGTATAAAATTTTGCTGGGAAATGTAATAGATTATCTTTTTACCAGTTCAACAAATGTAAGCACGTTGAAAAGTAACAGGGATTATTTAGCATAATTTCAGGCGTTTGTTCTGCTCTATAGATGAGCAATTTATTGCTCTTTGAGAGAAAAGAGTTTCGATTTATTAGCGGGTATATGGAAATTTCGTTGCAGACTTCGTTAACATGATTTTTAAATAATAGCTTGCTATCAAGGGTCACGCCGAGATACTTGATATTTTTGTTCCAGAGAATATCTTGCCTCAAGAAGTTAAGAGGGCTGCTGGAGAGATAACTATTCTTCCTTTTTCTAGTAAAGAAGATGGCTTTAATTTTTGCAGAGTTAATTTTAATCTTCCACCTAAAGCAGTACTAATTAAGTTTATCAAGTTTATTTTCGAGAATACTCTTAATTTTATCAGGGTGATAGTCACTAGCAAATAAGCAAGTATCATCTGAATCATGTGTGTGTGTGTGTGTGTGTGTGTGTGTGTGTGTGTGTGTGTGTGTGTGTGTGTGTGTGTGTGTGTGTGTGTGTGTGTGTGTGTGTGTGTGTGTGTGTGTGTGTGTGTGTGTGTGTGTGTGTGTGAGTTGGGGGAGAGGCGCATTGGCACCTCTAAGCACTCAGGCCAAAGGACCCATTGTACTCATTTCCCCCTGCCTACCATAGTTTCCCAGACTTCTTGATAAAGTCTAGGATCACTGATAGGGGAAAAGAGGCTATCGTCTGCATGCGTGCAACATCCCAGCCAAAACATTGATATCTGAGACGCGCAAACGCTGGGCATTCACAGTGCAAATGCTCCGCAGAGTCAGCCTCTTCTAGACAGGATGAACAGAGGTCATCCTGTACAACACCTATTCGGTACATATGTCCTCCTAGACAGTTGTGTCCAGTCAGAATATCTACCATGGCCCTGCAAACTTTCCTGCTCTTATTGAGCAAGAATCTCGCAGTCACATGGTTGGGTTCTGAAAGGAAGACCTTCGTGTCCCTGGCCACACCAGCAGTCGTCCATCTATCTTTGTGAGCATCATCTACCCACTTTCGAAGAATGGCACGTGCAGATGCGGTCGGCACGCCCAAGGCGGGTTCAGGGCCCCGTAGTGGAAGTCCCGAACCTTGCTTCGCAATGACGTCAGCAATTTCATTCCCCTCAACACCACAGTACCCCGGTACCCAGAGCAGATGCACCCTATTGAATCTGGCGACAGAGTTCAATCATGCTCTGCACTCTTGGACAATTTTCGAGTTTTTCAGGGGTCTACGCAGCGCCATCAGTGCAGCTTGACTGTCACTGCAAATGGAAATGCTCTTTCCCCCTCCATCTTTCTTCAATTGCCCAATAGGCAGCTCTCAGGATAGCAAATATTTCTGCTTGAAAAACCGAAACGTGCTCTGCAAGAGAAAAAGCCCACCTGCCATTCGATGAATGTAGATAGACACCAGCTCCCGATCTACTATCTGACCTCGAGCCGTCCGTGAAGAAGACCTCAGAATATCTCCTCGTACACAGATCTGGATCGTCCCAGTTACTTCTGCTTAAGAGGATTACTTTGTACCTTCGAAGTCGAGGAAGGGCACCCGAGCGTCCGAAGGCATAGTGAGAATCGGAGAGATCTCACACATCGAACCCCTAATAGAGCAGTGCCCCACATCGTCTTCACCTACCCATAAGCCAGGCTGACCTAGTCTATGGGCAGAGCTCATTGCCACACTCTGAACTTGAGTGTCGAGAGGAGGCAGATTGAGAAGCGCATCAAGGGCCGCACCCGGAGTAGTGCTCATGGCACCACAGATACCCAGGCACACCGTCCTTTTCAGCGTGGCTAACTTTACTAACACCACCGATGCGTACGTGAACATCGGCCTAATTATTGCTGTGTAGATCCACATCCTACACGAGAATTTAGACCCCATGTGGTAGCAAAAGCTCTCTTGCACTGCCCGAAAGCTTTTAAAGCACGAGTAAGCTTCACTTCCACATGTTTCTTCCAGAGAAGTTTTTTGTCCAAGATTACTCCAAGATATTTAACTTGATCTGAAAGTTGAAGTGTTACACCCTTCATGTTTGGAAGCACTAGTCCTCCCAGTTTTCTTTTCCTGGTAAACAAAACAAGTTTCGTCTTACCAGGATTCACTGTTAGGCCGTGCCTCGAACACCAGCTGACAATCAGATCCAATGCACGCTGTGTATTTCTACATACCACATTCAGATCTTTACCGACAGCCAGTGCGGCCACGTCATCAGCATAAGCCTGTGCGTGCAGGCTTTCTTTTTGCAGTTCGTTAAGCAGGGAGTCGACTAGCATACTCCACGGGAACGGTGATAGGACGCCCCCTTGAGGGCATTCATTTGTCGGCTCTGTTCTTAAGTAGCAGTCGGATCCAGCTTCCGCCAGCAACCATCTCTTCGTCAGCATGGCATGAATCCACCTAACTAAGACATCATCTGAATCATAGAATCTACTGGAATCACAGCAGTGTATATATTGAAAAGCGTGGGACTTAGAACTGCTCCTTGTGGAACACCAGCGAAGGTGGGAAAATCAAAGGAAAGACCATTCTTAATTTTCACCTTGAATATACGCCTTGTAAGAAAAGAGTCGATAAGTTTCATGAGATAGTAGGGAAATGAAAATAATTGGAGTTTATAGATAAGACCGCGGCGCCAAATAGTATCAAACGCTTTTTCTACATCCAGAGTCACAACACACACTGAATTTTTGTTCGGTAAGTGATTTTTTGATATTTTGTGAAATCCTTTGCAATTTGTGAGCAGTAGAATACTTTTGTCTGAATCCGAACTACGGGTATAACTTTCGTGGTTTCGCAAAATGTTTGAATTCACAATGATATAATTCTCTCAAAAACTTTATTTAACGTAGGAAGTAAGCTGATTGGGCGAAAATATTTGACCGTTCCCGTAGTTTTATCTGGTTTCTTTATTGGTAGCACAATAGCTCTTTTCCATACTTACGGGTAGTAGTCCAATTTCAATCAGACATTAAAAATAAATGTAGTGAATACAATCGCTTTCCTGATAAGTTCTTAAGTACTACATTTGGAATTCGATCATCGCTAGGAGCTTTACAACTTTTAAGACTTTTGATTACACAGGTAACATCTTTGGGTTTGCATAATATTTTTTTAGATCCTGCTCCTCTGCCGGGAGGTTATTATAGGCATGCTCAACCAAGCTGGTGGCTATCGTAGTTTCCATGTGCCTAGCGGTATTATGGACATCGTGAAAATATTTCGCAACAGCTTCGGTTTTATCTGCGTCACGGCAAATTATCTTACCCTCGTTTTCAATTAAGAACGCGCCTGCAGAATGCTTATTCTCCAGAGCCTTTTGAATTTTCCACATATTTGAATCACCATGGTTCATACTAGAGAGGAAGTTGTGCCGGGCGATATTTTTAACACGATCGATCGCGTTTTTTATACTTTTGTTTAAGCGGCTTAATTCTATCTTCAATGCACAGTTTCTGTAGCGTTGCGATTGCCGTCTTACGAATTCCGTCGCTGAAGAAGGGCTACTATGTCCGGACTGATTAAATGTGAATCACCCTTTTGAATTTTTCTGCACGGGGTGGACTCCAAAGCGGAGCTCCAGATTGAATTTAATGAGTTAAGACTAATTTTATCATCTAATTTGCGACGAAATCACCTCCAATCCATGTTCTTATAATGGTTGAGGTTTTGGGTTCATTGAAATATGGGAAATTTCGGTGAAGAAAGGGGAAATTAGTAGACGAGAGGGCATGTAAAATAATAAGTTCTAAGATATCAACTGCATCATTACTTATTATTAAATCTAAAGTTGATGCCACTGCCAGAATAGAAGGTGGGTTCGTTTGGAGCATGGATTACAAGTTGTTTGATCATTATCACTCAAGTAAAATATTACCTGATACAGTTCCAGAATCGATGTCTAGCATTCAAGCCTCCGCAAATCAGAAAATTATTAAAGGATCTCTTTAGCGTTTTCAAATCGGCATGAAACATGTCTAATTTAGCTGCACTTAGCTTGGTACCGGAGAAATAAACAGCAACAATCTTTAGATTTATATCTAGCAGCTTGATCGCTAAACTTTCGATTACTTTGGTTTCAGCAGCAGGAATAATTTCATGGTTAAAATTTATTACAAAATCTACAAAGTTAGACTACAAAATTATTAAGAATTTTCCCACAATATCTTGCCAAACCACACATTAACCCAATCTACAATAAACATTACAAAAATTACCTGAGGATATCCCTAGATTCACATTTGATTCCATTATACGGACCGTTTGGGAGTATTTGTTAATATGCTTCGTATTACTTCCTTTCCGCCCCATTTTCACGTTTGCACCTCGGCCCACTTATGAAAAAAACACATCCTTAGGCTACCCGAATGTTTTCAGCATGTCCTCAAGTCTACTCTATATCAAATCAACGGGGGCTGTACGATAGGGACCGAGTTCTGCATGAGCGATTTTCAGTACCTATTCACTGTACAAATGTACATAGTAATATTTGTTATTGAGACTGTCATGGATACAACTCTCCGCATAATACGAGTAGTATAATACGCCAACAATAGGATTCTGCGCTCGTGAGCTTACTACAAAACTTCTATTTTTGGAACCTATGAATGAAATAAGCTGTTTGGAAATAGCAATGATTTGGCAAACAAAACGGACTTGACTTTGAAGTCAACGTGCCCAAACCGACGCGGTGGAAATTTGCTTTTGTTCTAATGAAGCACTTCCGAGTTGCTATTTATCAGTTGTCTGGCTGACATAGCGCAGATACTTCGAGAACAGATATGCTAGATAGGACATTTTGGTAAATTCGCAACATCGAGCAGATCGACCAAAGATTCATCACACGAGCAGAAAAATGAGATGCTTAAGGGAATTCATGTGACGACTGCGCTCACTCTCAACATGGATGCTCCTCACTGCTTACCAAATTTTCCGTAAATATCAACATTATCGTTGTCGCTATTGCTGTCGTCGTAGTCTGCAAAAACAACTTAGCCAGAACGAGAATATAATTTCGGTATCCTAGATGGAATGCGAGAAGAAGGTAAGCCTTTCTACTCGACGTCCACTGCAGCAGCTAGGAACACAAGAGTATTTACGATGACTGCGACGAGAAAGTTCTCTGGCCCTCAAATAATTTCATAATTTCCGTGCTCAAAGCCTATATTACGCAGGAATTTCATTTATTGGCTGCATGAATGATGTTGATATTACGATGGTGGGTGGTTTGGAGGTAGATGGCCTGGGCTGTGTAAAGAAGTCAGGTGGGCTGAAACGAGAAACATAAAGGTGGATTGGAGTGTTTACAATATTTTGGATACAGTGTAAGTCGGAAACGATTGTATAGCGCTTTGAAAGTATTAGATACGGGCAGCTTCACCGTGAGAAAAGCGAATGCATCCAGTGAGGAACAGGAATCCCTGATCCTTCGATCTCATATGCTGCCAATTCTGCAGATTCCAAATTGATCACATATTGCCTTCAGGGGGTATTAGAGCAATTCAAACTGTCTGGTCAGGTGGGGGTCGTAATATTTTAGTTCTTTTAATACGAAAGACAATTACAACCAAGTCAAATAACAAAAGCAGAGTGACCATAAAATCTTAAGATTAAACTTTGATAAGACTGACATCTTTCAGCACCACTGTCAATAAGTGTCATATTACAGTATGCGATGGGTGGGTGTTTTTCCACGTGGCTTCTTAGAATCGAGCTGGTGGGGGCAAGGCTCCCTAACAAATCATCTAATTACGTTGTATTTCATGTTTTACGTTACGCTATGCGAGTGTATACTAGAGCACTGCACGAGTACGTACAGCATCGTACGATTACGAGTACGAATACTCATCACACGATTAACACGATTACCTCGTGTGTACTCGTACTCGCCATGCAATTCAGTACTCGCATCGTTCCGCATCGGCATCGGCATCGGCGAGTACAAAAGTAATCGGCATCGGCGAGTACAAAGGTAATCGGCATCGGCGAGTGTAATCGTATTTGGCATCGGCATCGCCGAGATTTTGCTTATGCTTAAGGAATGTATAACATTATACGAGACATCCATAGGAAGGTGGAAAATGGAACTTTAGACATAAACAGAAAATTCACTTTATTAGATTAAAACAGAATATAACAAAAAAAATATTTTCTAGTATGCACTATGCAGTCTATTCTACACAAAATAACGCTTATAAAAAGAAAGGTGTACAGTCTTGAATTAAAAGAAATGGTCTTTGATATTTCAAACATAAGTAAAGATTATATATAACTTGTCTTCCACTGTTTATTTGGTTTTTTTGTTAACCCTTTCCTGCGGAATAGAAACTCTCAACTATCCCTCATAAAATGAAAATACCGAAAAAGAAAAACTACAAATCTGTCCAAAAAAAAATAAGTTTATTGGTTTTATTTCATTTATGATATTGAGCATTTTTTCTTTCAATTACATATGTACTGTTGATTTCGATACCTAAAAGTCCTGTTCCGACTTACCAAAAAAGCTCGACGACTATTCACGATGCCTACTCGCAACACTGCACGATGCTACGATGCGGTTCTGGCGAATATTACTCGTAATCGTGAAGGAAATATAATCGGCGATGCATTGGCGAAACGATGCCGAGTATGTACTCGCATCGTTCAGTCGTGTACTCGGCGATTATTTATCCGATTACTTTTTACTTACTCGTGCAGTGCTCTAGTGTATACTAGGAGGGAATACAGAAAAACGTTGTGCTTTCGCAAGCAGAAAGGCAAAAGAACAACAAGTGTAGCAACAAACTGGAGGGTCTCTCCAACGACAACCGCTCAGCCTGTTGTAAACAAAGCCGTCATAGTAGTAAGTAAAAGCGTGCAGGACGAAAACGTAGCCACGTAGGTAGGATCCCCGTGAAAAGAGGAACTTCAATAAAACATACAATATTTTCATTGAATTCGAAGTTCGAAAAAGAGAAAAACAACTCGATGAATTTTCGATTGTGAGGCAGTAGGTAAGGTATGGCGTCGGTTGAGTTCCGGGAAAACTTCGGACTCGGTCGATGATGTTTTGAGAGATGAGAAGACGTTGTTATAGGCGACCGTCAAAATATGGGGGAGCCAGGGCAGTTTAGCAATGAAACGAAGTAAACAGGCTAAGTGATCTGGGGCTCTGGGTTACAGTGTTACGTCAAAACACTGAGCCCGTCATCAATAAGTAATGATTTCGTCGAAATAAAACGTTCACATCGTCTCTCCATCGTCATCGAAGCTGTTCGGGTCTGTTGCATGTCTCATGATGTTTATGTTATTTTTGAAAAGCTCCTTGAGCGTAAAGGAAGCAAAGTATTTCGTCGTCTACGAGACGGATGGCCGACTGGCTGTTTGGGAAAATAAGCGCCGTCTTTACTATTCTGTTGCTTTATTTCCCCGTCAGCCGCTTCCCCGTGCTACGTCTCGTCTCTGTGATTTTTCCTATAATGAAATATTAAGACAAAATTGAATGTAAAGAACATCGTAAATATGCGAGTACTATTTTGAATTGGATGAAGTGGTTCCGGGTCGATCCAAGGCTTCTAACTCTCGTGACGAGACCTGATATGACTGAAGAGGCGGACGCGTGCCTTCGAGCAGCGAGAAAAATATGTTTGTGTTTTTTTGAATGTAAAGTTAGCTGGCTGTTTGGCGCAATGTTTTTGAAGTTTTCTTATTAGGTCGGTTGGGACCTGGAGTTTTTCGCATTCACAATCATATTAAAAAAATATATTCAGAAATGCTTGAGTGGTCTGTTCTTATGGTGGTGAAAAATAATTTATAAAAATATTACTTGAGGAAAATGTTATTGGAAAGAGATGAAATGCTAATCAGTATCTATAAAAGTAGGTGGCTTGTTATTAGTGAAAATATTTACAAACATGTATTTACCCTGGACAGGGAAAGCGGAGTACTATTTTTGTAAGAGTCAATATACTTCCAAGCAATGCGTAAAGTTTACCAACTAAAGAAGTTGTCTACACCGGTAATTACTAGAATCTATGGAGAAAAGCAAAAAGGAAAAAAAATACATAGAATAAAATGGGGCGCATCGATTTACAAACATTTGTATCAATTTACAAATATTTTTATCAACACAGTACACGTTAGTTGTATAATTTTCCATGGAGTGAGTAGAAGAAGAAGATAAACAGAATTATTCTGAAACTGGCAAGGTTGGTGATTTTGTTTCGTGGCATTTGCATTGAACTGTTTTTGTACGGGAAAAGAATTCTGGCAAAAATTGAGGTTGTTTTCATATCATGTGCTCAATTGGATTGCCGAAACAAGTTATGCTTGCTCAGGTAGATGAATATTTATGCATAAACTACGTAAAATCTAATAGAAAATAACAGTTACAGTAGTTGCACAACATAGGTAAATCCCAGCGTCTCTAGAAATTTGTTTCCATCATCCTCATGGCCTGGTGTAAACTGTTTCCAAAGGCATGCGACACACTGGAATTTCATAGGCTTTCGAGTGTTCATCTAGGATGTTTTACTAGTTTTCATCTCTCTATACGTCCAAACTGCCAATTTTTTTTCATTTAACTTTTCTTGAAGATGGAAATCACCTCGAAGCTAGCTTAAAGTCCAATAAATATGCCTTCTTTTAGTTTTGCATCACTTACTCGACGAATTTAGTCCCATAGTCCAAGCTTAATTTAGAAAGGCCGAAGAAGCACCTTGTTTTTGCTAGGTATAAGGTTCAAAAGAATTAATATGAGGCCAGTCTTTCTTACGGCAAAGCTCGATTTTTGTCCTAATAATTAATAAACAAAGAAAACAGCAATATTTTTTTTTATTTTTAAAATTGTAATATACCTATCACTAATAAATAAATCAACACAAATATTCCACTAATATAGTTCTCATTTAACGCGATTTAGTATGGCTTCTTCCATTTTCACTGAGTTGGCTAAGGTAATAGATGGTTTTTGCTCCCAATACAAAAATATAAATGTTGGATGGTGTTCTCAGTAAATTCTTAATCAGATCCGGATGCAAGATTACAATCACCAAATTAAATGTCCAGATTTACCATATAGGTGTAATCAGTACTGGTAGTTTCTGGCTATGAGGAACTAGCTTAGGTGCAGAAGACAAATGTGGATATTGAATTTGGTTCCTTTGAATTTTTGAAGTCCCCGCTGTTTTAATGATGCAGACAGCAGCAAGCACATACACAGTCATTCAGTTCTCTTCAAACCACCGAAAAAGCAAATAGAATTAAATTCTTCTTGCTATGCATCCACTTCATTTCCTATCTATGGATCCTATGCATAGAAGATATTCATCCACTTCATTTACGGGGCAACTCGCACAACAAACATGAGGAGCCCAACTCCAATTTGGCACTTAAAATACAAAAGATCGGCTTTTTTTACTTCTTCTCATATATATCTAGCTTGCGACCGTCCGAAAATATAACTGTTCGCCATGAGCTACTACTCTTGAAGCTGGAAGACTATGGATTCTCTGATTTATTTCTTTCCTGGTTTTCATGTTATGTACATAATCGCATATGTGTAGTTAATGTCAATTTCTGCTCTTCATCTCCCTTCCGATTAATCCTTGGAGTTCCGCAAAATTCCACTCTTGGCCCTCTTCTGTTTATACTTTTTATTAATGACCTATCTTCATCCAAGAATTCATTTTTCCTTTTGTATGCTGTTGACTTCAAGATGATTAGAGCAAATTACTCACTACATTACTTGCGGTCTGCTGCAAAATGATTTAAGTTCACTCAGTGTGTGGTGTACCGATTTATGTATCTGCTCTAAATGGGTCAAAAAAAAAAAAACCGGTATATTATAGGTTCCTTAGAATCCTTCGAACGTAAGTTAGCCCGTTCTTTGATCTTCAAATTTAATTTCCCCTATTTCTACTCTATTATTCCGTCCTTAGAATCTTGCAGAGCATTCCTAAATAAGCATCTTCCCTTCAAACTGCATCAGAATCATGTCAGATCTTAGCTCCAAAATCTATGTTCGTCAGTAACAACGCTCCAGTAGAGCCATTACTACTTTTAATGTAAATACATTTATTTACCGCTTTTGCGCATGCAGAGAACGCATAACAACCTTGATTTTGGTTCTTTACCGCAGAAACTTAATCAATTCAAAAATAATCGTAAAACTAGAGTTTTGTTGTTTTCAGTAATCTCGCAAACAAAACTGTTGCATTTTTTCGCTTTTTCTCGAATTATTATAAATTGTTGTGTTACTTTTTATTACTTCACTTATTAAATTAACTTTATCTATACACTAGTTAGAAAATTTCTATTGTATTGGATGATTGAATAAATAATTAAATATTAACTTATAGCTGGATTTTTCCACCAAACACGTCTAGAACTTATTTTTTTATATACAAATCGTTATATACAAATTGATTGAGCTTAGAGTGCGATAAACTAAATTCTAGAAAACAATAAAACTGTCCTTAAAGCTTCATAGAATATAAATCCAAAGCACCGTCAGGTACAATTATTTTCAATGAACCTATTATATAAAAATATTTGTGGCATAGAAAAAAGGCATTAAATTGATATTATCTATACAAACTTTAGAAAGTCCGTTGAATGCATTGATCATGATATTCTTCGAATTAAATTAGAGAAATTTGGCATCTCAGATCTCTTATTAGACTGGTTAGACTCTTATTTTCGAATTAGGATGCAGTCCTTTAAGTTTCAGCATATCTTATCAAAAAAAAAATTTGTTTCATCAAATGTACCACAAGATAGTCACTTAGGACCTCTTTTATTCAATATTTTCAGATCGGCTCCTTCTGAAGTTTTATCAGACATTCCTCATCTTTTCTATGCAAATGATCTGAAAATGTACCTCCCTATTAAATTGAAATCACACTTAGTTTTCCTTCAATCTAAACTGTTGTCTCTCGAGCAGTGGTCTGAACAAAATAAATAGTATTAACGTCAGTAAATATCACGTCATTAGTTTTTCCCGCAAAATCTGGAACTTATCAAAAGACGTGCGAAGGTATTCAAAAACCTATGGGTCACGAGATCTTTGCACATAGCTCTAGTTTTCGCGAATTGCATGTTTTGTCTTGCATTCTACCTTTGATCTCCATAGCAATAGGCTCGAATCAGTGCAGAATGTGTTCTTGCTGTTTGCGTTGAGAGATCTCTATAATCCATGCGAATTTGATAATTTACCATCATACAGATACAGACAACATTTTTTAAATCTATTTTTCATGTTATTAGGGGCTTGATCAATGTTGAGTCCCTACCCAATATGATAACCTTCAACGATCAGTTAGGCGGACGAGGCACTGAATGAACACCGACACCACACAGATTACGCCAACAATGAGACAATCAACAGATGCTGCAAAATATTCAACAGACTCGCAAAATACTATTTCGCAACCATTTTCAGATGTAGGTTTAAAACATCTCTGTCCAAACTGCTCACGTCTTAAACGGACCTCTCCAATTCTCTACTAAAGAATGTTATTTTTTTGAAATTTTTATAATCTAATGTATTTTTTTATCATGTACATTTTAATTATTTAATTTGCCATATATTATTTGGCTGAAATAAATAATAATAAAAGAGCATCAGGTAGCATGTTAATAACTATCTAAATGAACGCAAAACGAGCATTCTCATCTAAATTTACAAAAAAGCACTTCGATATGTAAGACTATAAGCGATCTATGTTTATTGTCTTTGTAATATGTTACGAGTGAAGAAAATTTTTTGTGGAAGACTGCTGACTTTAGTAAAGTAATAATGAAATTGATTAGTTTTCAACGTTAACACTTATGTGGGAAATCTCCAGGTTTCATTAAAATTGGAACAATAAAAGTGGTATCTATAAATTCAAATGCGGCTTTGAACCATATTGAAAATACTTACTTTAGATGCTGACCTATTCCCAGAAGATTTTTAAGCATCAATACAATTGACCGATTACATTGAACTCTCTGAGCTATTTATGATCCGTAAAACGATAACCGAAACATTCACCTTCAACTTCCTTATCTATCCGACCTATGACAATTCAAATCTACTATTTGACAACCCTTTGTAAATACATCCCTAAAATTTACTGCATACTTATTCCTTGCCATTGTATTGCTATTCTGCTCATCGTTATCAAGGCCACCCAGTCGACCGGACAAAACCGATTTTGGAATTTAACATCAACATAATAAGGGTGGCAATGAATACGCCAGTAAAGAAGTGACAAAATGGAATGAAATGGGGCAAAATGTAAGTGTTAATGCGATTTGGGCACCCTATTTTTAATTTTATTGTAACTAAGTTCCAATTAATGACCATTGTTCGATACGATTTTCCATTGTCTGACTGATGAATGCACGCTAAGTGCTGACCGATAGAAAAGAATGCACGTCAACATACCGTGGGGCTAGAAAAATGCTAGTCAAATAAAAACGACCTGATAAGCCACATGCAAGCTCTTCAAACTCTATTCATGTTCAGGCATCGATGTGTTACTTTTCGAATGAATGAAAAAGTGTCATTCCAGATAAATAGAAGAATAGCATTGAATTGAATAAACCAAAATCGTTATTTCTGGAAATAAATGCACTTGAAGATAAAAAGAGCTCAGAGGTTAGCTTCAGTGCGTGTTTTCGTTGCGATTGCAATATAATTCACTTGGTGTGCAGTAAAGATTGCATGTCATTTCTAAACAGAGCATAGCATAAATCTGCTCACCGTAAATTGATGAAACTAACAAAAACCCACGTTGGGCGCATATATTGAAACCTAGAATAATACATTTGTTTGTATCAACTGAAGTAATTTACATGTGTAACAACATGATGAATAGAGCTGATTCAAATCCCAATCAACGAAATATAATTTTAATTTTCAATAATTAGATAATTGCCGCAAATTATGGAATTTTCAGCATAGCTTTGATAAATAGAAACCAATATTTTCGAATTGTTCACGTTTATTATGTAAAATAGTTTTGGATCAAAAAACAAATTTTTATATGAATGTCTGGAAATATATTATAATGAAAATGAAGTGAAAATTAAACGATGAAGTCGGGACACAAAATAAATTTTAAATATCACAACTATTCCATCACCATCTTTTCCCAACTAAGGCCAATGACAAACACGGCGGTTCCAGCCAAGCGTTTGAGCTAAATGAACGACTCGGTAAACCGTGTTTGTCATTGGCCTAAACTGGCTGAAATCTGGTAATTTATTGGAACTCGTGCGGGTTTCGCACCCTTACTCCACTTTTGGCAGTGAGCGGTATTGCGCTTAGCTTATTAAACTAGTCGTAATGTGTGTCTTTATGCATATAAATGCGGCGGGTCCGCCCTAATCTGTGAGCTGCCTCGGGCTTCGGTATGTCAAATTATTGTGAAGATGTGATACTTTCAGGATTCATAGAGAATTCGTTTGAGTGATGGTCTATCGTGTCGAATAGTTTTACTGAAAGGTTGCGAATGCATTTGTCTATTGTCTCGATTCATAAATCGTTATGAATCTCATTGTTCCATTCGTACCAAGGAATCTTGAATATTTTTCTCAGAGCAATATTTTGTCTTGACTGGAATTTTTTTCCTTTTTTGTTTTGGTGGTTTGTCTGAAAACTACGCAGCGGTAGACTAGTTGTGTTTTTATCACTTGTTTCTCGAGAACGGCTCTATTTGAATTACTTAGCTGAAACATTTTGAGAAGAGGTCCTAATTTCTAATTTGGCCGTCTCTTGTACATCCGTGTATTTTGCCCTGATTCGCATTAACGTTCTATCTACATTTTCTTCTAACACCGGACTCAAAAACTACATACTCTATTACATCATTCTGCAAAATAAAGTTCTAAAAGCATGTTAAAATCATTATTGAAAAATGCACTCTACATATATCTCCAGTACAAATCAAAACACAAATCATTGAATATCTCGGAAGCGCTGAAATGTAGATAGAACGTTTATGCGAATCAGGGCAGTATTGACTGTCACTTGTCAGTGTCATTTATATTTTCTTATATTTATTCTACTAAACCTTCGTTCTTCATTTTTTTTTAAATATGTCATAAAGGATTCGATGGAACATTGAAGTATTGAAGCAATGGTTGCGGCTTGTCTGGACGAGTGAAAAATAAATGTGTCATCAAAAAAAAAAGATATGATCTCTGCTGGTTCTGGGAATATCTGCAGTGTACAAACTGTACAAAATCGGCGACAAAGGGGACCCCTGAGAAACTCCTGCTGCTATTGGTCTTTTAGATGAGAGGATGCTATCAATTCTATCTTAGAAGGCTCCATTTCAGAGAAAGGATTCAATGAAGTGGATGAATGCAGCTGGCCAGCCAGAAAATTTTACCACCAGAGAGCGAATAGGTGTTGCAAAATCCAAAATTTGAAGAAACTCACGCAAAGATATACAAAGCCATGCAAAAAATACCCAAGAAGACAACACACTGAAGAAAAACAGACAAATAATGAATACAACCCCCTCCCCAAACAAACACATAGTTACAGAAACACAGATTCATATATCAGCCAGAAATCTATCGGTAAAATCGTCTAACGGCTATGGGTAACACGTAGTCGAATTGAGTCTAGTTATATTACCTGGACCTAGATTGTTGAGACTGTGAAAAAACTTTTTACTTTTTCAAATGATCTTCAAATCATCTCCCTTTTAAGCTGTGCTATGTAATTACTGAGTCAGTGTGTTCTTCTTCAAGATCGTCGTCCAAAGAAGGGTTCTCTGGGAATCGGAGTTCCAGTGAACTCCCAAAAGCCTCGGTTTTATCTGAATTACTATTTTTACGCCACGCCAGAGGACAAGTAAATAGGTGGCGTGGGTTTGTTCGCAGTCCTAAAATATTTAGATATTTTTCAAACTGTGCCATTATTGGAATCAATGCTACTCATGAAGTGCTCCCATTCTTGTATTTTCTGATCTGGTCACGAATGACTTCCTGCTACGTTCGCCAGTAATTCTAGCTCGTTTTTAAATGTGATTTCTTCGCTTTATCACTATTGTAATGGAGATAGGAAGGTCATAGGGGCTTGGTTGTCGCTAATCGGAGTTTTGGTCGAAAAGGTATCATTGACCTGAGAGATTTTTCTGGTAAGAAGCTCAATAGTACCCTCTAAATCTTTTGGATTCATTGGACTGATAAGTCTGGAAAACTTACGATAGCTATTTTCTCTTTAAATGGGGTGTCGATGAAGATATCTTCAATTTGAAAAAGCACTGGCTGTGATCAGAGTGTAGCTCATTTATACACACACTCGGATTTATATTTTCATACATGCTAATGTCAAACATATGATTGTATGTTGGACTAACGTGCTATCGGAAATGAGCAGACAAAAAGAACTCTCTGCAGTAAAGCTATTAAGATATTTCCCTGCTTAATATTTTTTTGGTGATTTTCCTGGTTTATTCCTCGCCCCCATGCAGGATTGTGAGCTTTGAGATCTCTGGCCAAAAAGGTTGGGCTTTCATGAATATTGCACAAAAGTATTGCATAAGATTCTGTGCATTGCGGAGTTTGTAAGCGAAGATAATTGTGAATGGTTCTGTTGCCGTAACTTCTACTTCACTGAGACTCCAGATCCGTATATTATGATGGGTAGTATGCTCTCTTACGACGACTGCTGTGCTTCTTCCCCTGCTTGTGTTTCTATCGTTTGTATAAATATATAGTTGGGGATTCAGAGCTAATGTCCCGGTTTCAATCAGATTTTTTGTATAAGTGCAATAGCAAGTTTGAAATCGCTCAAAAATGTTTTCGGGGTTTTAAGAACAACCTCCATAGGTTGCGGGATGTACTCCGCCACAATTCACGCATTTTGGCTTATGCTGAAGCTGTTTCGTGCAGACTTGAGGGTGATAAAGCCCATCACATCTAACGCACCGAGGCTGTGCGTAATAATTTATGAAAGTATGACCATACTGCTTGTAGTTACGTCATTGACCTTGATTAGCTCGTGGTTTTTGTGGTTCAGTTTGGCATAGTAATTAACAGCTAGTCTGAATATTTTGAATAATTTTTGGGAAAGAGCACCTTTATTCGATTGGAAGGTCTTTAAATAGAAGATCTCAATAGGATGGAAACCCTGTCTTTCTAGATCTAGTCTAACCTCATCGGAGCTAAACCCCTTGCAGGCCTTTTATAATAATATTCAGGTTTTTCTCCTCAACGAGATAGTACATATAATACTGAACTTTCAACTCCTTTAGTAAAGGTGAACTTCCTTCACGACACTTTCCTCGCTTGTAGCGATAGCATCAGAAGCTTCAGTGTTGGTGTTTCTTCGATGCTACCGTTTCGTGGCTTCTATTCTTTTTATTTGGGGAGGAAGCATTTAAAGTTTTAGAAAATTTTCTACTCAGCTTTTTCAGCAGGTATTCATGTTTCTTCGCCAATTCTTGATTTCCAACTAATCTGAATTAATCGCAGCTTATACGAGTATATCTAGTCAGTGTGTTTAATTACAGAGGTCGTAATAAGTGGTTTTGTCCTTTCTATCACTACTTGTTCAATCCGTCTATTATGCAACACATCGAGTAAAATTAAAATTAAAGATAGCGTGTAATATCATAAGGTGACCGTGTTTAATCTTCAACGAACAAAAAATAATAATAAAAAATTTTTATTCTCCTAGCAAATATTTCATTAGAGAATATCAATTCGGTTGAGATGATGCGTTTGATGAGTGATGCATATCTGATGAATTTTCGTGTATTTGATAAGTGAGTTAACTACGGGTGTAGGGCTGGATCTAAAAGAATGAAAGAAACTTTAGGATAAAGAAAAAAACTTGCACAGGCTTTTTTTTATCAAAATAATAATTGTTAAATGTAAATTTTAAGCCCAATTAATTTTAAAACTCTATTTTGGGGTCATAATCACAATGGATTAGCGTCAAAAACACAAAAAAAAACTCCATCTACGGCGAAAAATATTTGAATTTAGTAAAAAATCAATGAAATAAACATTTCCAATTTACTAAAATAGCGGTTCTTCTTAAATTATACAAACTACTTTTTACTGTAGAAATTATACAAGTGCATAATTTAATACTTAAGAATATCATTTCGAATAACTGCGCACAAATAATATTAGTCAAGGCCCTGGTAATGCTGTACAGTGGAAATAACCCATATAAATATTGCCTTTTTTGAACCCTACCCCTGCTTCTAACCGAAAATCGAAGGACATTCATACATCAATCTGTTCTCCCACACTTACCCCCTTCCCATACACAACTTTCCAAATGGTCAATCAACTATCATCGACTTATATGTGCACATAAAAAATGCGAACAAACTGAACCCCCATTGCGTATACATATTACCAACCCATCAATGGAGCTATGTCGAAAGTCTCCCAAACATACCACCGCCAAGTTTATGTCGGCGTCATCAGTGTCGTGATATACATTAATGAATTGTAATCTTAGACGCAACGGTGAAGGAATCCAAGAAAGTGTGTTATAGGGTTGAAATTGAAATAGTCTCCGATTCACGTTTGGTTTCTTTCCATTTCATCGAAACAATGCATACCACCATCTAATTAGACTACGACGTGCAATATTCAAAGCAGTTGAAATGCGTGTGTATAGTGTACGTTTGGTATACAGCAATTTGTAACACGAAAAACACGCATGAAACGAAAGAGCCCTTAGAAGTTACTCGCAGGTAAATTATAGGTAGTATAGAACACTGACCAAGTGGCAGGTGTGGACACGTATGCATATATTGATTTAGGCAAAAGGTGGTAATGAGCCCAGGTTTTATTTGTTCTTGGTGGAAAACTGATCTGAGATAAGATTTAATTTCGATTTAATATAAGATTCAATGATTTGAGATGAGAGAAACATGTTTTTGCCGAGTCGGGTCTAATCCACTTCTTGGCGATATTGCTTTTTGGGAAACAAAGTAACTGAATATGTAAATACTCCAAAAAGCATTAAAAAAGCTCTTTTAAACTCAAGCATGGTTCAACTGGCCCTACAAGGGCCAGCAACTTTAACGGAAAGCAAACCGTCGTTTTTATTCAGTGACACAACAGTTCTCTCCCGGTCTCAGAAAATATATCATCTTCGGCAAAAGGGTCCTTTATATTTCATGATACATCGTCTGCAAACACCTCAACCCAATAGCTCAACCGACCCACAGAATGAATTTCCTGCCGCACATTAAATTTTTACTGCCGCCAAAAACCCAATACGGGATTATAAAAACTCTGATTGCTTTCGGCATCTCACTCTCAACTTAACCGATGTTCATCATGGGACAATGAAGTAATATATTACTTTTGCTGCCATGCTCCTCGTTCTGAACGAATCAACAGGTTCTCCAACATCCAGAATCGGCATCCGTTAGCATCTACATCGATAAGACAATTACAGCAATTGACTGCGTAAGGAAACAATGAGAGGTTATCCGGCACTGTGATGTCATTTTCGCTAAGATGATAATTCGTTCGTTCAACAAAAAGCCACCGTCAAACCACTTTTTCACGCTCTTAACTCTGTCTACAGAACTCTGTACACTGACAACTACGACGACGATGATGATGACGATTACGGATTAGGGTGATGGCAACAAGATAGACATCCTTCGAAGTAGATTTAGCGTGATTTCATTTTACAGCCCCCAAAAATGCCGTAGTGCTTGTAACGGTATCCGGGCTTGTGTTGGGGAGAAGCAGACAAAACTGGGAATATCCTTGCAAATGGCGGCACTGATACTGTCTGATGTCAGTTTTATGACCCTACATTTTCCCTCCAGAGCCAACTGAGATGATTCGTAAGGACGTTAGTAGCCAAGGGAATCCCCATTCGCCGGAGAAGGAATGGCACATAAGAAACAGAAAGCCCGGCGCTTAGACTATATAGTAGGAAGTACCGTCCAACTGGCTACATACAGGATTCACACTGTGCTCAGCTCCGGGCAATATCATGCTTCAACCCCAAATCGAGATGTGCAATAAATTTACATGCTCAAGGTTAAGGTGAGATAACGGAATCGAACCTGCCCAGGATCACCGCAGTCATCGACGCACCCTAATCTGAAAAGTAGACAAACTGTGCACTGGTTTTTATATAAATTTGACAACCCTCAATATTGAGGACAGGTGCGGTCCCCTAGTTTTAATACCGCCCTTATCACGTCGTTTCATCCCTTCGGAAATTTCGAAATGGGGCTTTTGTGTGCTTGATTACACATTTGCGGCAGATAGGTACTACAATTTCTGCATGAGACGCACAACTGTCTACTGGTCTACGAGAAAGTGTGAAAGTATTTTCGGGTTGTCCCGACATTATTGTGTGCTTGGGGCAACCATAAAAGCAATCCGGCATCGGCAGTGAAATTGGTGCCGACGAACGGATGGATTCCCCCCTATGTAGGGAAACGTGTCCCGGATATTCAACTGGTTGCTACTGTGCTGGGTGATACAAAGTTGGCGGCACACCATCAAGGTCAAGTTCAATTGTTTTCGTCGGCGGCATCGTCGTCGTCGTTGCTAGTGCCGGGTTCAGAAAGGATTCATCACCAGACGCTTCCATTCGACTCCTTGTCCGACCCATAAATTAGTGAGTACGTAGCTGAATGAAAATAGGAGACTCTCACCCCATCCGGGAGCTCCGAGAACTGTGCAAGAGTTGTCCTTGAGTGTGGTTTCATTGACAAGGTGGTACTTTACGACTGACTCGATTTGGTTTGTTTCGTGATTATATGCTTTACCCCAATGACATATATTCGATGAGACGGTTGGGTAATTTAATGGGTACAAGCTTCATTGAAGTTTAATATTGGCTGTTTTAATGATTTGTTTCAAGAAATTCACTTGCTGTTTTTGTTGTAGGGAAGTAAAAATAAACTGTATTTTTACTACGAGATGTTAGAAAATAAAGTCAGAGTGGTTGTTCGAATACATTTGATAGCGTAATTAGGACTTTTTCATGCTTAATATGACAGTTCATTCTTATAGTTTCCTTCATACTTCATCTAAATGAATAATGAGCCTTTATTTTAGCCACGAATTTAAAGTATATTCCAGCAGGACATAATTTCGATAAGACGGCGCTGTATGTCACACGTTTAGGGAGTTCATTGGCAGAACTGCAGACCTGGCTTCATCAAACTCCTTTCTCTGGAGGTATCTAAAAATTCAGATTTACATCAATACACCAGCCCCAGAAAAATCAAATTTTCGGGGTGAGCTTCACATATTTGAAGGGGGAAAATTTGAAATGAGTTTAAAACGATGTGGTTCACTTCTTTAATACAGAATCCTTAAGAAAATAAATTTGACAAAAATATAATTTACTCAAAATATAAGTTTAACTCTATAATATCAATTATTTAGTGGACAAATCCACAAAACTTGATAGTTCACCTTAGATATGTATGTCCTATGGCTCTGTCTCAGACGGGGTAGAAATAAAATTTCTCTTGTGCCCCTCATCAACTGATGGTTTGTGGCAAAATCCGATCTACAATACAATTGCAATTCAAGTATCAATAGGTATTGTCTTTTCAAACAACAGTGGGTGTTTTGAAAATTGTAGAGTTTTCCTGAATAGCCTATTTTGCAAACAAAGCAATATGAAATAACTGCACTTTTTAAGATGATCTTTCAAATTATTTTCGAAATTTCGATAAAAATACCTTGATAAAAAGCTAATAATCAATTCATTTTGGTTTTTTCTCATAAAATAAATGCAAGTTGAAATTGGGAGAAAAATAACAAGATAGAAGCAATTATGCTGATTATGAGGGAACAAATATGCTAATTTATGACTTCGAAGCGTTACAAGTTACCAAAACCTTTATTTCATCGCATGACAAAACAAAGGTTTCCTAACATTTTAAGAATGTAATTGATGTCCTTATTCTTCAAAATTTGTAGCAGCGGAAATCGATCGAGCACATACTGGTTTTTATCTAGCTCTATAACTCACGAGCATTGTTATATCCCTTCTTTTGTGATCGTCAAGGATGTAGTAGTTTCAGCTGGTAGGATCTGACTCTGATCATTATCATGAAGTGTTAAGAAGCTCCGATCTAAACGGTCGAAGTGATACACTTTTGGACACGGGGAACGAACCGACCTTCCTCACCTTAAATCGGAGGAAGGCTCTTGACGTTAACTTAGTTAGTAGGTGGCACACATTTATTCCACGAATAGAGAGTTATACAGGAGTGTTCGTTATCTGATCACAGGTACATAATCTTTCATGTGAGCATAAGAAGCTCAACAGAGCACGTTTTTTTTGTGAATAAGGAAATAATAAACTAGGCAATCCGGCCCAATCTTCACTGGAACTTTCTCCGGGGAACATCGAGTATTACCAGGATCTGAATCAAGCGATTAATACTCTTTCTAACACTTTCAGCTCTTCAGCGATGGCAGCAGGCAACACACTGAAACCCAAAGGGAATCCAAATCCTCTATGGTGAAATGTAGAAACCGCTACCGTACAGAGAGAGTGTAGGAAAGAATTTCGCAAGGCGAAGGGATCCTCGTGTAAAGCCTTCTGTGGCAGCCTAGCCCTTTTAATGTCAAGATCATTTTGATGAAATTCCCGCAGCTTTGAACACCAAATCTTTCATGTATCACTTTAATCAAACAACGATTGGAAAGTAACTATATGTCCTTCAAAACCACGGTTGAATTCCTTGTCAGACAGAAAAAGTTAATTTTCATAAAAAAGTGAACGATAACGTTTTGCACTTTAGTAACTTTCATTTAAATATGAGAGAAGTGAAAAAAGTTACAGAGGGTATCAATGAGGCAACAATGGAGGCTCTTCAGAGCCCTGACGACAGCTGGCCTAATTGGAACACCGATGCACTGACTGACTCACATTTTCCATTCACTCCTAGTGCCGCAGCATCAGTTTTTCATTAGGCGTGTTTTTTTGCTCCGATACACTCCGTGTTTTTTTGCTCCGATACACTCCGATAAACACGCTTATTACCTTTAATGATCTAAAACTTCCAATTCATACTAGCTGCAAACTTCCTCGAGCCATTCAAACCTCCGGGCCCTGATCGGCAGATATGCAGCAGTGTATAAATGTAATGCTACCTTGGCAGTTGGAGATATATAATGCGAGCTTGCGTTTTTTCTTCTCGTATGCTCTCGAATGGTTAAGCGTTTGAAGTTTAGTAAATAACACTGGCTCCTATTGTGAAATCTCTGGTTTGAATCCAGGTTTAGATAATTAGTAGATAATGAAAATGAAGATTCTATCAAGTCCAAAAATCCAAGGTCCAAGATGGGTGGCAGTGGTACAATTTGCTTTCTTTAGGCACAACGGTTTTGCCACCTCCGAAATTTTTTAATAATACCCGGGTGATATTTTCGGATTTGAAATCAAGTGCTGATAATCAGAACTATATAGTAATTGTGAGCTCTAATAAATGTCATAGAATTATGTTAATCGTTACTTGCAATCTGGTGAGCGATGATAGGAACCTGAGTACTGAAAAAGGAACAAAATTCATTTGCATTTACTTTTTTTGGTTTTTTTTTTTGGAACTTTGGTTTAGATTTTTGGATCTCGCCAGTTCTGCGCCAGAACTGGAATTTCCCCTGTGTTTATTACTTTTCTGTGTCACCAGTGCAGAATTTCGGACCCAGTGAAATTGTTTGGTTTTTATTTTCTCTTCACTGGCGGCGGTTGCTCTGCTGACTAGGGCGTTACTTCTGAAACAGAAAACTGCTGTGAGTTCGAATCCCGCCGTATACTCAAAGTTGTATTTATTTGTCTGGTGCTGGCGACTTATTTTTGGGAGCGGGTGTCAAAAACCATCAATAGGTATCCTGCAAATGATTCAGGATTATGTGAGATTCTTACACACGAAAAACATCACCCGCCGGCCACGGAAATCCGTGCCAGAACCAATTTCGCATTACTTCAGCTCGGCCGTGCTACTAGCACCTACCAGGTGTCGCACCGGCTTATTTGCGTTCTCTCAGGCTTTCAGGAGTCTATGAGGTACTATATCTTTTTTTTAAACGCAATGCCAGCTTCACATATGCTGACTGTAGCATCATCTCCCCAATTGACTCCGGAGTCACAGGAACAATTGCAAATAAAAAGCATATGTCGCTCCCTTCTGAAGCAGGCGCAGTAGAAAAAGGTATGCAAAGCATCATCACTTTCCTTAGCATAATACTTACTGAACTCCGTCCTGACTTTTCCCATTCTGTGATGGTATTTTCTGAAGAACTGGCTAAGAACTGGCACAGGTAGAAATTTATTTCTCCGTGGTCGCGATTAACCCAAGGTTTTAAGGCGCGAATTGACCTAATCGTCCATGCATCTTTTGAGCTCATAGCCCACCGCTCCTGCCAAAGCTCAAGCACTCGCACTCGTGCTTGAGCAGCTAATATTTCTCTTCCCGCTTCTGCTCTGTTCAAGAACAGCTCCCTGCGTTCGCTCGCCAATAGATCAATTGTGATTACTCCTGCTATCGATTATTCGGTTTTCTGGTCTCAAGTACTGCGGAGCCCACAATCATGGGTATAATGGTGTGTATCCTCCTCTCCGTCAGCATGACAATCTCAGATTTTGCGATCGCCCGCTGGAGACCGTGGCTTTCCATCCAGCCCTCAACCCTTCTCATTACTTGATTGAGTTTGAGTTACGCGAGATGAGGATTTCTAGATATTATGACAGCAGCTACATCATCGGCATAACCCACCAAGAGCATGTCTTCCGGAATTTAATGGCGCAAAAGACCATCATAAGTAATATTCCATAGGTCTGGTCCAAGAATGGATCCTGGTGCTACTCCAGCTGTAATGGTTTTGCATACAGTTCCCTGATTGGTTTCATAAATCAAGTGGCGATTCTTCAAGTAGTTTCGTACCATTGCCAGCAAGTTTTCCTCTACCTGAAAATTTCGTTGAAGAGAATCTAATATTTCTATCCATCTAGCCGAGTTAAAAGCATTCCGGACGTAAAGGGTTACCAAAATCACTATGGGTCTAGCCCGATGACAATCGGCTCTGCGCCATCTAATGCGCTTATAACTACGCCCAGGGCACCTACTGCTGAGCGGCCACTGCAGAATTCGTGTTGGGTTTACGAAAGATAACCAGCTCTTCGTATAGTCGCTTTTAGCCGAGGTTTCAGCAACCCTTCTAGAAATTTCCCCGCAGTATCAAGTATGCAGAGAGGTATGTACGCTGATGGTGATTTAAAATCTTCCTTTCCCTTGGCAATCAGAGCAAGTCGCGCCAATTTCCAGGGTGACGGAAAGACCCCGGTCAGTATAAACTCGTAGTAATGTTGACAAGTGTCTCTCCACCACTACTTTTAGAACTTCTATTGGAATATTGTCTGGGCTTGGGGCTTTTCGGTTTCTCATTCTGACAATCGCGCTGCGTAGTTCTTCTTCAGTGATGTCTTCCTGGCGGACTGTGTGATCGATTTGTGCTCTGACGTCGTGCGCTGTGAACAGCGAATCTACAATATTTTTCAGTATATCCGCCTCCACGAGTGGATCGAAGATCATGCGACCGAGCCTACCCGATACTATTTTGTAGCCTTGGCTCCATTGCTCTCGATTAACTACCTCGGATAGAGTTTGCCACATTTGCTTTTTCCGCCGCTTTAGAGCTATTCGCAGTTCTTATTTTTGCCTTTTTGTGGGTCGCGGCAAGTAGCAACGTTTCTGGTCGTTTAATAGACCGCTGTATCCTACGCCAGCACTCTAGAGCTCATCGCCTCAGTTCCGCTATCTCCTCAGTCCACCAAGAAGCCCTGTGACTAGCCCGATAGTGACTTTTGAAGTGGGCTCGACACATCGCATGCTCATCGAATTTTGCCCATGGTGAGATTTACCATCGTACCTATTTCCCCGGGGCCCATCGCTATCCATGCTTGACCTGCGCTGGCCTCGTCAGCAAAGCTTTTGTCAAGTGAGATCAAGGCGGTTTAGTGAATTTCATTCAGTACAGATTGAACTCATTCAAATTTAACTTGGACAGTATTCAAAATGGTCCGCTGGAATTCTGCATGTTTCACAATTGGGAGGGGAGTTTTCTGTTAGAGTTCCGCTTTTTGACTCGGGTATCATCACACAAGCATTTTTTGGGACTTATTTTCGAAACCAATCACTGCCAAGGGCATGGCATCTTGGCTTGGGCTCCCGAATTTTATTTTAAAGAAAACAAATTTTACCAGATTAATATTTGCTGCAAGTTAAATGTCAAAATGACGTTTACAACAATTTAAAAGAAAATTCAAAAATCAAAAAAAGGAAAATCATATATTCAAAGGGCTTTAAACTTATTCTGTGACTTAATACAATCAATTTATACATGTACAGTGAAATGTACAACAACCGACTTCTCGTAGCTGGCATTCTTGTTACATATGCTTACTACGAGGTATTTTGTGTTTGACAGTGAATATTATTTTAGAAAACTCAGTTGAAAGTTTAGTAGGTTTCAAATAAACACCTATGCATTTTTTTCAGTAAAAAATACAACTTGCTTTTAATCTGTACCATTGCTTCCCTTTCAATTTACAAAACCAAAAACGTTAATAAACCAATCAATGCTCCAGTTCCAGCTCCAATGCTCAAAGCTATCGTCAAAAGATAGATTAAATTTATTCTGCATCGCCATTTCTCCCATCTATAAAACTCAAATCCTGTCTACCCCCAGCAAACAGACACCACCTTGAATCTTCCAGAATTACATTTCCAAATGCTTCACCAGTTCGCCGCAAACCCATTATCGCACCGAGGCTAAAAATAGTCGACTTGGCACACGCACATCCGATAGGACCTAGACACTCAGTCGAATGTTGTGCACAGTGGTTGCATTTTGCTTTCCTTTCTTTCAGTGCAGTCTAAGCCTCCTTGCCACCTTTCTCTTCTCGAGACAGACGGCTTCCATTGCGTTGCTTACCATGTTGACATCCCATCTCCCGTTACCGCTAGCCAAATCTCTCCTCGCTCCCTGAATACGTGCTATTTTAAATCTCCCATGTTTTACCGTCAAAATTGGATACTGCATTCGAAATGAGTGCACGTTTGCCACTTGTCCGAAAACTGTCGGAAGGAAAAATCTTCTGGAAACACTTTGAGACACGCCATCGGGGGTCTAAATAGTCGCGCGTCCTCGAGCAGCATCCATGTGCTGCCCAAGCCTAGACATAATACTATGCCGCATATGTCGTTGCACAGACTATTTTGGGCCTAAAATTTTTTGTTTTGTTACTGTGAGAATTCGATGCTGTTTGTGTTTTTGTGCTGTTTTTGAATAGTTCGTTGACTTTTTTGAAGCACATCCATGCAACGAGTGACAACAGTTGTTGAGCTAGTAGACAGTTGGATTTGAATGGCAGGAAGATTGCCGCCATTTTTCAAATAATTTTTATGTTTTGTCGAGACTTGCTTAGAGCTGGCTCGAGAAAATAGGGTTGGGTTCGAAATGTGCTGGGCCAGTACGGCGAACACTCCCTGTACGAAGGACAATCGCGTTGCTGATGATCTTCGAGCGAAGACAGTTGTTTGATTTGATGGTATTTGGTGTTGCGTCTGTGATTTTTGGGTTTTCATGTTTTTTGGTAATTTTTCATGGCCAGGTTTTTATGGGATTTGTTGAATGTGTGTCGGGCTGTTAGAATCCGGAAATGAGTATCCATGACGTAAGATTAGATTTATGAGTGGTGACATTAAAAGTTGAGGTTGCTGGTGGTGAGGATAGATGACGATGAGAGAGAAGTGATCACAGGGAAGTTTCTTGGGAATTTCAGGCGTATGATTGGATCAGAGTACAGTTGGCTTAAGCTGTCACACTAATTAAAATTAACGATTTCAACAGGTTTTTTTTTACTTTCGGTTTTTTGTCTATCTTAAGTAAGCTATGTACATGTGTAAAATGAAAAAAATAATCATCCTTGAAGCACTCATCACAGTTGTCCAAATGGATAAGGCTATGTTATCTAATGTGCAGTAACAAGCTTTAGGGTTAGCTGTTAGGCTTTTGTGCGCGCATTAAAGGGACTTGGGGCAAGTGTTTCGCGTAGCGTGAACAGGTATATCTGTTTCGCGCAAAACAACAGAATAAACATTTCATCTCCACGATTGAGATGTACCAAAGATATCCGCTTATCCCGTTTTATTGTCTTCTATTTTTTTGGATTTTCAATAAATAATTGCCATTACGGCGAATGCTTAAGTAATGCTCGGAGGTAAGAAAAACGCACTTGATGACATATTTGTCTGACCCAAAACTTATGGCTCGCCTGTTTCACGTCTACGTTGCGCGTAATAAACCAAGGGCGAGCCAATCGCTTCTGGAAACATGCTTTAGGGGCTGTTTCACGAAACAGTTTCGAGCAATATAGATGCATCCTTACGATGGAGACTTACAATTTTTTGTAGTATCGCATTCGTCATCCATCTTTTTCCTGTATTGAGCTTAGGATTTCTGTGACAAATATTTAGGGCTTTTTCCGACGTTTGAGTCAAAATCCAGGTTTTACTTCCGTAGCATAATACAGGTCTAATTGTTATGCTATGGATGCTGAGCCTGATTTTCTAGTGTACACATCTAGATTTTAGAGTGGGGAGTAATGGAATGAATATATTATTGCCTAGCAGAATTTGGTGAATAAAACATGTTTTTAAGCATTTTTTTTTTGCGATACGGAGATAGTTTATTCAATCAATTTTCATACAATAATGCAACATTTGAACAATATTTTCCCAAATTTTCATTGCAACATATTGAAAATTAAGCGAGTGACGGTGAATCTCCTGAGGAGCCTCGAAAAAAAGTTGTTTTGCGGTGTTCATCATAACTCGTAACAGAATCATCTGAAACAAAAAAATCAAAATGAATTTGCTAAAGGAGATGTTTCTCAACGTAACCCTGGCAGGATTTTTTTTCTTTTCCAATTTTTCAATTTTTCGTAGCACTTGGAAGCAAAAAAACCGAATTTCGATGAAAAAAAAAACAAATCGGCTAATTTGCTATTGTAAAATTAATAACTATTATAAAAAGCAATTAGAAAAAAGCAAAAAAAGAAGGTTAAATTGAAATTGAAGAAAATCTTATGAATATCGGTGTTGAATCCCCAGCGTTTTCCCAAAACTTGGCTGGCCGTAAATATTTGGGCTGCTGTCGATCTGCTTCTCCTAAAACTACCTTGATATTGACCTGGAATACGTATGTATCACACTAAACCTTCATCTAAGAAGAATTTTCGTAGCAATACTGTACATCCCGCCGTCCGCTCAAACTCAACATATGACTTGGCGTATAACCTAACCAAATATATATGCCGCATAATGGAACCGTCCGACGATCTCATTCTTATGGGAGATTTCAATCTACCGCATCTGGAGTGGCGAATCTCTAACTATAGTGAACACTATCTCCCTTTGTCCAATAACCGACAAGAAGCTACTTCATTGACGCTATTCTTTCAACTGGACTAAAGCAGATCAATTGCATCCACAACACAAATGGACGACTTTTAGATCTGATTTTTTCGACGAATTCATCTGATGTCTCGATTCAACGATGTTCATCTCCTCTACTTAATGAATCTACACACCATCCAGCTCATCATATCAATTTCCAAATTAATGACGATATACTAATGAAGTCTAACTTTGTAAATCTTTTTAATTTTAACTTCAAGAAAGTTGACTTTGATACGCTGAGTGAAGTAATGACCGAATGCGCCTGGTCTCCGGTTGTGAATGAATCTAACGTAAACGTTGCAGTCATAAACTTTCATTCTATCTTATTCGGTTGCTTTGCTCGCTGTGTACCTTTGAGTAACTCTGTACCTTTGAAACGCTTTCCATGGATCAAAACAGATTTAATCAATCTGAAAAATTTGAAAATCAAAGCGTGGAATAGTCGCGTCTAGAGGAATCACGAAATAGATTCGTATCTGAAACCTCATCTGCCTACTCCAACTATATGGACGAACTTAGGCAGTCTTTCATAAGCCATCCCAAGCGTTTTTGGAATTTTGTAAACTCAAAAAGGTATCATGACGGATACCCTAGCTCTTTTATATCTGACGGCATAGTCATTAATAACTCGTAACTTAATCAGTAACTTATTTGCAGATCGTAATTAGTAACTTATTTGCAGATTAATTCCAATCCGCGTATGGACTACCTCTCTCCGACTTCAATAAACCTAATTCTGATGGACTCCCCTAAAACGACGTTGGGAATGAAAGACCTTTACATCGACATTCCGACTATCTTAAGACATATATCTCGTCTTGAGAATAATTTTCACCCCTGTCCTGATGGATTACCGACCATAGTGCTTAAACGTTTCGCCAATATCCTCTCACCACTATTAGCTCATCTTTTTAATCTATCGGTTTCCTCCGGTATTTTTCCAAACTTATGGAAATATTTTTCAATTACTCTGATCCACAAAAAAGGCAGCAAAGAAGTCGTGCACAACTATAGGCCAATTGCCAAATTACCATGCGTCGCCAAGCTTTTTGAAGCCATAGTTACCGAGGTGTTATCTTTTCACTCTAAGTCTTTAATCTCACCCTGCCAGCATGGTTTTATTAAAGGTAAATCTACCACCACTAACCTTTTAGAACTTGCGAACCTATTCATGACTGTGATTGAAAAAGGTAAACAAGTTGACTGCATTTACACCGACCTCACGAAAGCTTTCGATAAGCTGGATCATGACATTCTTATATGTAAATTACATCTTCTTGAGTTCCCTAATAAGTTTATAGACTGGGTTAAATCTTATCTCTCTAATCTCAAGCAAAACGTTCGATTTCGTGGCATTCTATCCACTGACATAATTGCTACATCAGGTGTTCCCCATTCTTTTTGCCATTTATATAAATGACCTGATCACTTTTGTTCCAGGATATTTCATTTTACTCTACGCTGATGACGCAAAGACTTTTAATACAATATCATCACTTAATGACTGTACGATCCTGCAACGTAATGTGTCAAGCTTCGCTAATTGGTGCGCTCTAAACCGACATTCACTTAACGTTGAAAAATGCTCAGTTATCTCATTCTCCCACAAATCATCTCCGATTAATTTCAGCTACACTTTAAACGATACTCTTTTAACTCGCTCCAATAAAGTTGGTGACTTAGGAGTGCTATTAAACTCCGCTTTTACTTTTAATGATCTTATTGACTCAATAATAATAAAAGCAAACTGTGCACTTGGCTTCTTAAAACGACGATCTAAAGAATTCAATGACATTCTTCTGACTTAAATCCTGTTCTGCTATCTGGTTCGCCCTATTGCTTAGTACTATACTCTTCGCGAAACGAATTCAACGGTCAAATCCCATACAAAAGAGCTTTACTGACGAATTGAAAAGCTCTTTTTGTATGGGATTTGACCGCTGAATTCGTTTCGCGAAGAGTATAGTACTAGGCATATCCTAGAATATGGGTGCTTGATGTGGTCTCCATATTACAAGGAGCACATAGATCGCATTGAGTCTGTCCAAAAGAGATTTCTAATTTTTGTTCTTAGTTCTTTCCGCTGGTCTGATTCTATTCGATTGCCTACTTATGAAAACCGCTTGCAATTATTGACCATGGACACTCTTGAAACTCAACGTCAAAATTTCAAAGCTCTATTCCTAAGGTGTGGATACATTATCGTTCAATGAGTGCTCGAAAAAGGATGCTCATGTCTCCATCACTTGGCTGTTTAAAATGCTTCCTTCAGCATTCCTACTCAGACTCGTGCGCGGTTTGAAGACTTGTTTTATGTAGCTCTTTATCTTATAAGCTTAGTTATTTAATTCTCGTTCATGCTATTTGCCACATGGATAACCGGATACCTATTCGACTGTTGTATTTATTGTGCCTTTGTTGCCTGCCGAGACCTTGTAGACAAACATTTTGATGGGCGTGGAAGCTAATTCAATATCCAAAAGATGTCTACTTAGGTTCTGCCGTCTTGCTGTGAAGCTTTTTGACATTGAATCTACGTTATGACCTTGTTCTGCTTTCATACGTAAGCGAGATTCGGTATCAGAATCGAGTGTTGATCGATAGTGGTTGTGGTGATGATCGCTGTTTGCCTCAGGGAAAGATGGCATAGCCAGAATACTGGAGGACCAGATCTTCTACATTAGAATATGTGTTCGATCGGATTAAAAGCCCGGCCGTACGTAATGCCTATGTTCTTTAATGAATAATAAAGAATTGAGTCTTATTATAAGGTTTCTCCTGCATGCAAAGTCGACTTGTCATTGTCCATGTTCGTTACAGGAATCATGGAAGCTATATTGGTCAATGCTTCCGCGATGTGCTTTCTCCTTTTTAACATTTGTTTTGAAATTTTCCAACGTAACTTTTACATCATTTGTTTACTTAGAATCGTAAAACCTTTCTAGAACACCAAAATCATATTTCTCATTCTTACCTTGGCCTGAACGTTTATAATCCAAACGTTAAAAAGATTGGTTCGCATTCAGAACGTACACAGTCTTTCATTGATAGACTTGAACTCGAAAATTGGTGGCTTCATTTCTTTGTCTACTATAAAGGCCACATCAAATCCATGACTTTTAGATGAGTTTTTGCTTATGATGAATGCGTGCGATTGCATGTTTATTTTCTCAGCATCAAACAGTTTCGTCTGCTGGGTGTCGATAATGTTTAATTTGTATTTCACCACTTGTTGCAGATACATTTAATAGCCCACGGTCTGTACAGGGTTCGCACATTCCAGGTAGATTTGGTTTGCATGATCCCATCCAAGTATCCGAGGCGAAGAATGTATAAATTTTGTGACAACACATTATTCTGGTCTGATTCTATTCAGTTTGGTTATTGTTTCCGGTTTTAGGCGCGGAAAACTTGTTCTCGACAACCCATATTTAGCAGTATTCATAATATCAAATATCTTGAACGTTCTTGGCAGTACCCTGATGCGAAATCAGAACTTCAGGAAGGTTGAAAGTAGGATGCAGAACCAGACCTGTGGCCCTTTTCTAAAATTGAATCTGGTTTAATAACGCGAAAAAATCCGGTCCCATATTTCTTCCCCAAACCAACAACATCAAATCGTTCAGCAACCCATCAAACAACAAAAACCACGTACTAAAAACACAATGTCATTAATATCATTCGATTCATTTCAACTGTTACTATCATTTAGCCACCATGAATTTTCCGAGACATCCTTGAAAAGCCAATGACCGTATAGCCCAGTTAATCGTCTGCCACAAGTCTAGTACTACTAACAAGCCCCCATAACTACAATTCAGAATGACCTCGAAACAAGGAACCGACATAGCGTGTTTCTACACCAAACTTCCAGTACAAGATTGATGACCTACTGACACTTGTCCAGACCTTGTCATATTCCACATTCCATGTACATGAAACGGTTGAAGCTATGTCTGCTACAGGCTTCATGAATCGCCCACCACCTTCGCATTCATGCGAAAGCTCAGCAACAACGATGATCCGGTCCTGACCCTGAGGACAACAACGTCTGTGTCGGACGATGACTTAATAGAGGTAGGTTTCCTTTTTCAGAACTAAACGACATGCATGTGTATGTTTTTGTGGATTCAACTAAGGAGGCGGCAATAAAAGTCAATGTGGTATTCAATATTCAGCGCGTGGATTTTTGTGTCTAGTCTAAGTGAAAATGAAGAACGCGGTGATGAGATGTGGTATTAATAGTCTAGTTACTATAGCATCATAGTCATTTCCAAATTAAAAGGCGATATCACATCCTAAAATGCTCTTCCTCAGGTTCCATTCAACAAATGTATTCTCGAAGAAACTAGCATTAAGATTCCACTCTATCATTGTCAAAATGTCCACATTTCTACTTGGAAAATTATCCAAGTACACATCATCTCCTAATCACCACCTACCATCCTAAGCAAATCTTCAAACTTCCAAACATCTACAACAATAATCATCCATTGATCCTATTCCGGAAGCTCCTATCCGATGAAGACGTTTTCGTCGTGAATGTTTGATACCATGCGTGTCAGCCAACCGTCAAAGCAATCCCTCGCTGGGTGTCAAGTCTATTCCTCATTACCCCGAAATTCTAACTGCCACCAACATCGGAAACTCTTGACGTCGCAAAATCGGACCCAAGGCTACTTGTTTCATTCAAACGATTCTGCGAGCCCAACGCCGTCGCCCCTACGACGAATAGATATAGGGCAGCACTGTTGTTCTGCTTGCAGATGTGGACATGAAATGATCCTTGCGGTGACGGATTATCGACAACAACCTGTTTTCGGGGCGAATCGTTGGAATCGTAGTAAATGGAGCCTATAAAACCCAATGACTCTGCTGCCGGCTACGTTTTTATTGTGGCGCGAAACGAACCGAAAGAAGAGAGAAGACATTTCCCGGTTGGTTTGAAGACGTCGGAGACCACAATAGCAACTGTGATGGCGAAAAATGGGAAAAGGGTCAGGCGAAAGGGTAGAAAGGATAGAAAGGGTACAATAAGCTTGTGCGTGAGTGATGATGCTATGCCGATAAAGGCTACGCTGGCGATGGTGATGACGAAGCTGATGATGAGTTTGAATGACGTCGGTGACGACGATGGCTACCGAGCAATGGATAGCAGCAATGATTACGGCAAATGTTATTCTGATGGACGAAATTCGCTAGGGGCTCGTGTTTAGGTTTTATGCTTGAAGGCTCAAACGCGCTTGAAATTGAAATGTGTCAGATGTCCTTCGGTGCCTCAGACGAAAATGAATTGAACAAACGAGGGACAGACTAAACAGAACTAACCTTGGACAATAGCTATTCTATTTTAGGAGCAGAAAGGATGTTGACCTGTTCGATGGTGACACGACAGCAAAGCTCTTCGTGCATTGCCTTTGGATATACTGAATGATAGATTGGTATTAGTAGATGGTGAACCTTTCAGTAAGGAAAATGTTGAGATCTATTGAAGTTGTGCTTTTGGGAAAACATTCGTCAGACTGATTAAAGTAGGATTGGCGATTTGTGTGATAGAGGGATGACTCTTATGGAGTTTCAAAAAACTGTTAAAAACTATTTTTTTAAAAAAACTGTTCATCACCTAAAAAAGATTTCAACAAGAATCTTTGCAGCTTTCAGTTTTCTTCAGAAAAGGTTGAAATATTATCACAAAATCATGCTAAAAGAGCTAGGCTATTAAACTTTAAGTATTAGGGTTTGACATCCCATAACCAATAGTACCGAAAGTGAAATAAACTATGCTCATATCAACCTGAAAAGAAAACCAATTTGCCCCGAAAAAAAACAAATTCGTCGCCCTGGAGAGTGTAAGTAGTAGAGACTCTATTTTCATAATCGAAATTTTCACAAACATAAAATGATTGTTTCCTCGACTTACTATGCCCTGATTTGACTCAGAAGTACCTATTTAAAGCTAAGTGGACTGAAATTTTGGTCCGTCGTCACTTATCCGAACCTAGATTTGAACCACGAATCCCACACACTAGAAAGATACACGAGCAATCTATAATATTTTAAATTAATTCCCGGATAAGTCGGATGGAATGGTTAGACATTTCTGCTAACTCGAAATTTCAATTCTTTTGCAAGCCTCATAACTTACAGTTATTAGTGGATTGTCCTACTAGGATACCGGATATACCAGATGAAAGTGCCAATCTGTTAGATCTATTTTTGACATCTAATCCCGAAAAATGTATAATTGCTGTTGCTGTCCTTTTGGGAGCTCAGATCATTGTTTAGTTTCGGTCCGTACCTCCACAAGATCTCTGGTCAATAGAAATCCATCTGCAAACAAAAGATTGCTATGGAATTTTGACAAGGCAAATTGGACCTCGTTAAATAAATGTATCAGAGAGTTGAACTGGTCTGAATGCTTCTCTACAAAGAATGTTGATGAAATAAAAGGCACGATAACCGAGATGCATTTCTTTATTCCACAAAGCTTTAAAAGATTCAAACCGACTGGCACCTTCTTGTTTAATAATGATTGCAAAAAAACTATTGGGAACAAAGAAGCGGCATTTCGTGCATATTCACAATGTCGTTCGGAGATTTACAGAACTGCGTGTAATACTTGCAAATCCACTATTCTAAAGCAGGGTTTCAGTTTGACAATGGCGTCAGGCGGAAAATCTGTGCAAAACAAAAAAAGACTGCAAACTTTGTTAAAGCCGTGAAGAATAATTTCACCTCTTCAAATTTATAAAGAATCACTGAACAAAGCTAATCTCTTTGCTGAGTTATTTGCTGCAAACTCTTCTTTGCCTTCATCTACGAAAATTCCACTTTCGATCCCTGAGTGCAATTCAAATAAATTACATTTTCGCACTAGACAAGTTTCCAAAGTGCTCGCAAAGCTTGACGCACCTAAATCTGCTGGACCTGATGGTATGCCACCCAGGGTTCTGAAGTGCTGTGTCTCTTCTTTAGCTAAATTTCTCTTGGGAAATATAATTTGTTCATATTGAGCCCATCCCCAAAAAAAAGAGGCTTGTGATCGCTCTAACATCGACCAACTGCTCTAATTTCGATTCTGGTGAAGGTTTTTGGAAAATTTATTAATTCCCAATTAATGAGCCATTTAGATTCTCTTAGGCTAATCAATGACAAACAGTACGACTTTCGTTCGGGTCGTTCCACTGGGGACTTAATAACAGTTTTAACTGAGATGTGGAATGGATGTCTCCATAATTTTGGTGAAGCCAAAGTCATTGCTCTAAATATCAAGGGCTTTTGATTGAGTCTGGTATGCCGCCCTTTTAACCAAACTCGACGCTTTCTGTCTTGAAATCATTGAAAGTTTTCTCAACAAAACTTCACTTCAAGTCGTCCTTAATGAAACTGTGTCAAATATCCATACTATTAATGCCGGGACTCCCTAAGGCACTGTCCTTTCTCCAACTCTATTTCTTTTATTTATTAACGATCTGCTATCTAAAACCTTCAATTCAATCCATAGTTTTGTTGATGATAGTATCCTTGATTTTACGTATTCCTTTCATTCGTTGGCTGGCTCTCGTGGAAATGCTACCGCCATCAATCGAGACCATATGTTTGAATTATTAAACAGTGACATTTTAACAATAGTAGCTTGGGGTAAAGCGAACCGTGTCGCATTTAATGCTTCCAAGTCTTATATCCAATAAACGTTGTGCTCCTTCCACTTCCGAAACTATTTTGGCCGATGGAGTAAATATTACTGACTCGCCCACGCTAAATATACTGGGTATTTACGTCTCCAGTAAACTCAACCGGGCCAACCATATTTTCGCTCTTACAAAAGATACAACAAAATACCTGAAAAAATGTAAGAAATACTTTACACCACCTGATCTTACGAGTATCTACAAATCTAATATTAGACCGAGATTTGAGTATAATTCCCATGTTTGGGCAGGAGCAGATCGCACAGCACTGTCTGCGTTAGACAAAGTGCAAAGGAAATCTTTCATGTTTATTGGCGATGTATCTATCACTTCTCTGTCTTTTACTTACATATAGCTACTTCAATGACCGTTGTTCTAATTAATTACTCGATTTAATTCCTGAGGTTGATATCCCCTTACGCAATACGCGGCACGCTACTCGCGCACATCCTTAGACCCTTCTTGTTGGTGCTAGTCACACTGTCAAATTCCATGAGTCCTTCTTATCCAGATCAATACGAATGTCGAACAGTCTTCCTCCTACTGTCTTCCGCGTCATCTACAGCCCTTAAGTGTTCAAGCAGAAAGTACACAGGCACCTCTATCACTCTCAACCCTTCCCTCTTCACTTACCATAGCTTACCATAGGATGTGCACTAGCATGATAGGGTTACCCCCCGAGCTCTAGCACCATCATAAGAAAAAACCGAAAACCGCACTTATTCTTTGATGATAGCCAATTTAAAAATTATTGTTAAAAGTTTGACAATATTTCTTGAGAACCACTTTGGAAACAATTAGCCTCTGAAATATTTGCATTTCGTAAACTTGACTTGCAGAATTATATCTTCATCTTTGAAATTTTACCTTTTCACATCATTTATGCCTACGACCGTAACATCTTGACCACTAATAAATTCGATTGCGATGGAATGCTTGACACTCTAACTAGTACGCTCTGTCTTCATTTCATCCCCAGACACATTGTTGAATGTGTTGCTGTATGCGTTCTCTCATCTTTTTAATCCTCCCGACCTTCCAACGCATAAACAGTTCTTTCTGAGCTATTCTTCCGAACCATAATCCATCTATACGGTTTTTTCATTACTCTATCATTTGTCCTATATTCCTGCTTAATTTTTCCACTTAACTTTTCTTCCCATTCCAATAATAAGGTACTTTGTCTCATCGTTTACAACATTGAACTTTCTTCCTTTTTACTATCTCCGGTTTATATACCTTATGCTAACCCTAATCTACACCAATGTTTGTGAATGTATTTCTTAACCTCTCTAAGGACGCCAAATTTTCGAATGTGCTTTGTTTGAATTTTTAATGAAATTAACATTTTTCTTATCAATTGTCTCTTGACTTAAACACAATTTGTTGGCTTATTTTCTTCCGGGAGTTTGATATCGACTTGATCGCTTCACAGACTATAATCATCCCTTTGTATAATGCTACTCCTTTTTTTGTGAAAGAGTTCAACTCGCTCTTGATTATAAAAATACCACTTGAATAAAAAAATTTAACTGTTACTCAGACCAGAATTAGTCGCTTTACCTTGCTCTCTGTTATTTAATAATATTATTGCTGATCAAACTCAGCAGGTTTTTGATCTCTTCCCACTGTTTTTCTCCTCAGTATACTCTGGCTCATTTACTACTCCTATTTATATCATATCTTTCAATTTCTATCCTTGTCTCTCGTTACTCGTGACTAACGCTCTCCAATTCGCCCTAACTATGTCCTCTCTTGACTCCAATTGTTCTTCTGGCCTTGATGGCATTACTAAAATTTTTGTGAAAAATCTTGCTTCTTTCTTATGCGTTCCCCTATCTATTTTACTTATTTATTTATTCACCAAACAAGGTACAAAAATCACATATAAAATATCAAATTAAAAGTAAAATGGAAAAGTAAAGTAAAGTAGAAATAAAAAGTAAAAACAAACAAGTTAAAAAAGAAACAATTAGATTCATAAATAAAAGTCAATAAATAAAAAATTGACATAAAAGATATAGCTTAATGTTTAGGGGTATGGATGGCATGCAATAAAGAGCAAATAACGCATAAATAAATTAGTTAAAAGTAGATAACAAATAAAGTAATAAATAAATGACAAATAACTAAATGAATAACAAAAGACAAATAATTAAGTGAAATTAAATTTAAATTAAATATACTACACATGAATTTATATTAGTATGGTTGGGGAAAGGGGGAGACTATGAAGAGAGAGCCTTCATAATATTTTTTTTTAAAGTTGTTTTAGATATCGTAGGGGAAAAGTTCTCGCTCATGCTTTTGAATAGCCTGCACCACCTATTAATTGGCTGGTTTGCTGCATAAATTGTGTTGTGTTGGTATTCAATAAGCAATCGTCGGGATCTAGTGACCTCTCAAGGGCTGATTGAGCGCAAACTTTTCTTTCAAGTAGGCGACATTAACCTCGTCTCTGATGACATCGAAGCTGAAGCAGGCAGATAACATTGATCGTCTCGAAGTTAATACATTTAAGGCGATATTCGTATGGTGGTAGATTACTGAAATCATAAGGGTTGAAAAGATCTCTCAGAGCGAACAGTAAAAACTGCTTCTGAACAGACTCAAATCTTTGGCTGTGAATTTCGAAAGCCGGGTTCCAGATAGTGCCACGCATATTCAACAAGAGGACGCACGAGTTAAATATATAAGGATTTAGTAACCCAGAGATTCTTAAACTCTTTGGCTCGGCGCTTAATGAAACCAAGTTGTTTTTGCTCGGGAAAGCACTCTATCGTAATGTAGATTGAAGCGGAGCTCATCCAGGATGACACCGAGATCTAATATCTTGTCAACCCTGCTGAGTGACGTGTTGTTGAGACAGTACGTATAATGAACGCGTGCAGTTTTGCGAGAGAAGCTAATTGCGCGGCATTTTGTAATGTTAAGAGAGAGCTTGTCGCGGAGCACCAATGGTCTGGAGAGTTCAGTTTAGACTGAAAAAAGGTCGCGTCAGATTGTGACCTGATGACATGGTAGATTTTGAGGTTGTCCGCATATATTAAATGAGGAATATCAGATAAAAACCTCCGATATGTCAGATATAAAAATATCAAAAAGAAGAGGGCCAAGATGACTTCCTTCAGGTACACCGGATTTCACGTCGACTTTCTTAGAAATAAGACCTTGAAATTTCACGAATTGCAAGCGGTCGTGGAGGTAGGAGCCAAGCCACTTAAGTAAAGATCCTGCAATTCCGAATTGGTTCAGCTTGGGGATCAAAATGGAGTCATCAACTTGGTCTAATGCTTTGCTAAAGTCTGTATAGACTGCGTCAATTTGGTCACCTTTCTCCGTTTTGCACAAAACATCAGAAACAAGCACCATAAGATCAGTTGTAGTAGAACGACCTTTCCTAAATCCATGCTGCTGCTCGTTCAGTCGAGCGTCGACCAGAGGAGAAATTTCGCAGTAGATGATTTTTTCAAATAGTTTGCGAATAGCAGATAGAATGGCGATGCCTCTATAATTTAGAATAAAACGTCCATCGCCACTTATATAAATTGGTGTAATATAAGAAGATTTCCAATACGAAGGAAATAGCCCAGAGGAAAGAGAGCTATTGAATATAGTATGAAGGGGCGAGATCAGTTGTTTTACACACTTGATCAGAAAAGTAGGAATGAGGTCAGGTCCAGGGCCCTTGTTACTGTCAAGCTCCATACTGGCAGTAAATATTTCATTCCTCGATATGGTCATATCCGCAGTAAAAATTGTGTGAGTCTCGCCTGGGAATCGATACAATGTTGGAATGCTAACTGGACTAAAAGCTTCTTGAAAATGGTCAGCAAAAAGTTGCAGATCTCCTGAGGAGAAGAAGACAACATCGAATTTTCAGTTGATATTGAAGAGGGTTAGCCGCTTGTTTTCCGCTTCATATTAACAAAATCAAAAAAAAATTTGGGGTCGCGGAGTATATTCTCCCCAGTAGTTTTAATGTATCTGTCATACGCTTCGTGAGATTTAGTATAGAATTATTGAGTAATTAAATCGTATTCGACCAATGTCGACTTGATTCTTCATTAGCAACTGAGTGAGTGGAAGGTTTTATGTAAACTCGCCGATTAGTAGCTTGTAAACTCGCTCAATGTATTCGAGGCTTAACGGTGATATTTGATACGATTCAAATATAATGTAACTTTAAATACAGTTACATTATATTTGAATCGTGTCAAATATCACTGTTAAGCCTCGGACCACCGCATTTCTGTTCAGAAAAAAACAGTGTGTTGTTAAATCGAGGTAAAGCCAGCCAAACAAAAAATTATCAATCTTGCATTTTTAGATTTCTTTTTCATAATTTCTTTCTTTTATTGCTTCTAGGTTTTGCCTACTTTTTGCTTTTCCATACACAAACCCCTTAGTTGCATAATTCCGGTTCAAAGTATTTTCGTTAATTAATGCAAACCATGCGATTTCCATCGCACACTCACACACACTCCGCGTGATATTATGAAAAACTTTTTCAATTTCCTTTTATTTTTCACAGGCGTCGGAACCGTTATCTTACATAACATAACAGCTAAAAATCTGCAACCAAATTTCTTTTTTTCGGTAGACCTTTCAAATGTTCTTCATAGCTTTACCAACAAGCAAAAAAGCCGACAATATACCTCTTGCTCTCCACTATTTTCTTCTTTCTTTCAAGGATAGCATTATCTTGAAAAGTCATTGACATTTCAAACAGAACCTGCAAAAAAGAAACCAAACACCAACCACATTTCGCCACTGTAGAATATACTTTAAAATCAATCCACTAGTGATATGCTCAGAATTCAACCTTGTAGTAAGAGTGCAACCAAAAAAGTAACATAAGAGTCCAAAAAGTCATTTCCTTTTTGGTGCTTTCAAAAGTTTCACTCCAAGGCAAAAAAACCTTCTGCGGCTCCAGCTCTGACATCAACGAAAATAAGAAAGTCCATGAGGAGAAATTTCTGCTTCCTGCAATGCAGCAACAGCAATCGTCATCCGAGCGAAAGCAACGTCACTGTAGCAACCATGTTCTTCTGTTGAGTTTTTTTTTACTGCTGGGTTCCTGTGAGGGAGCGGATCCACCACCGTTGACGAGCATTAAAACTTCAGTGCCCCGAAAAAAAATGCTGAAAAAAACCTGGTTGCACTTCATTTTCAAAAGGTGCAGCTGCGCCCGTCACATTGCCATACCATCGCTCCACAGTCTTCGATTTTATCAAGACTCCGAGCGCGAGGAAAAAATGCAACGGTGGATTGAACTGAATGCATTTGTCGGTGAATCACTTTGAAAGACTGTGTAAGCTGCGAGTATTTTGCATGAGATGTCCTTGAGCATATCTGAAAAATCCTTCATTTCATTGCGAAGATACAGAAGCACAGTCATGATATTTCGGTGGGAATAGTAAATTTGGTGGGTGAAATTCTAAAATTTACTGGTTTTGAGAATTCCTAAATTTCATAGATAAATGCACCAGGTGAAAGTCAATAACATTCGCTATGCGTACCTACATATTGAAATTTTCTTCAGCTCCGTCCACGTTTTCATTTCACTCTTTTCAAAAAGTTCCATGATAGCACTGAATTTAATTTCACAACATTGAACGCATTTGTAAGCTTTTGCTCAAAACGGAGACTTTCTCTGCAGAACTGTCTTAACGAAGATAATGCGTTAATTTTTATAATCATGTTTCTATGATTAGCAGGAATATATTAAAATTAATTTAGGCCAGGAAAATAAGACATTCTCTGTCAAATAAATCCAAAAATGTGTTTATTGTGAGATGACAAACGTTATGTGGAAAGTCCATTATAAAGTCGTGTGCGCAACAAAAGTGAATCAAGGTCCAAAGGCCACGAAAATCTATTTTTCTTCAATATCTTGTTAATGATTGATTTTACGTGAATTTATGTTAGAATCAAATTTACTGAGCATTAAAATCTGGAAAAAAGTCCATACATCAAATTCGACTCAATTTAATCAACATTTCGGATTTCCATGTCGTTTACACAGCCATTTTCTACCTTAACGGCTAATCTCGACAATTTCATGTAATTTCGACTCAAAAACTTTCATCTACTACTTTTCTTATACGGCATCAATTCTTGCCTAATTGGGCATTATTCATAGCTAACAACAACCAGGTGTGTATATTAGATAAAAAATTTCCCTGATTCAAAAAGTTGGATATGATTTATTCAAGACTCACACCTTGCATCCGGAAGCTTTGCAGCTTCTGGCTCAGAGAGTCGAATTTCCTTTTACAGATTTCTTCTCCGCTGCATTTTCATGGATTCCCATCTAATTTCCTGTATATCGTTTTAATTTCAGCTCATATACGGCGCTGATGGTCAACTGGTTCGAACACCGGATTCACGACGAGGACGTGGTAAAGGTCGAAATTCAAATGGGGTAAGTTGTGATTCAGTTTTAAATATTTAATTTGCATTCTATTCAGATGTTTCTTGTATGGTTTGGTAAAATGATTAGTTCACATCATTTTCTCGTGAAAACAATCTAAATTTATTCATTCACTCGCATCAATCTGTTCATAACCCATATAACGTTGAAATTTTGGGAGTGAGATTTCATCATTCTAGCAAATCAACCAAACTTTGATACATCTATTTACATTCGTTTTTTGAATTTAAAGGTGTAGTTGAACTTAGAATGCGGAGCGTTATGGCAATTCGGTCGAAAGCTCAAGTGCTATGGTCTGGTGCGTACTTCCATATCAATATCCGGTTAATGTCAGTGATAAATGAAGGATCTGTTTACAGCGGCTTTCTTCATACAACTGAAAAAATCTGAAAAATCCCCGTGTTTTAGTTCTAAAAGATTATAGTCTCTGAAAAATGTGTCTAAAAATGGTTGAGTAAACGACGCGAACCTACGAAATAATTGCCGAAAATTGCGAGAATGGAGGAATCGAAGAATTTTTTTCTTTTTTTACAATTTAAATTAATTAGTTTAAAAAAAGACACCCCCAAAACCAAGCGCAGCTCAAAGCATTGAACAGTTGCTTCAAAAATCGTAAAAGAACTTATTTATTTACGATTATTTGCAATTAATTGCAATGAAGCCGTTTTTGTACACCGTTTTACTGAAAACTGAAAATATTCCCCTCTTTCTACACGCTCTACACGCTCTTTGATTAGCACCGATCTGGCTCTGAGCGGTTGCTTGCATAAGGACTTGCGGCAACTCTCGCAAGGTCTTTCTCCTTTTGCATAGATAACCATGGGGTGACTTTGGTAACTTCAAATTCTAGCTAAGATAATGGACCCTGAGTTTAGACCCAACTACAGTGATGTTGAAGAAAAATAACGCTAAAACATCCAAATCAAAGGATAAATGCCTCCTGCAACTTCTGCCAAAGAATCAACTCGTTCGAGTGAAATAGAAGTAGCTGGAAAGATTGCTCCACGGGCAACTTATCTGTACCTCCGACCAAGGATTCTGGAAAATTGCCACCAAAGCCTACTCCACGGAACCTCAGCAATTCAATCTTCACCCCTGTCCCGTTCCATTGCAGTGCCATGGTAATCAAACATGGCACTTACAAAAGGATGGAGCCTTCGAAGAAGTCCAGACTCGGATGAATCCACGAGAAACAACTAAGCTGCAACTACCTCTAGGGTCACCTTCACCCAACCCTCAAGTGTGAACTCAATTCGGGCTCATAGGATCTGGAGGAGTTCCTCACGGATCCTAAGAATATTAGTAAGCGTCCATTCCGAGATATTGTACAATGCGGATAAAAAGTCCTTTAAGTGGGCCAAACAAAATGATGGGATTCTTCTCGCAACTGACATTTTTGCCTCCAATACTGGCTACTCAGAAATCGCAAAGGTCGGCTGAGCTACCAAGTCAGCCTTGCATAGAGGAACCGAAAAAACGTTAGGCTGCCATCACTGGTAAAACTCGGCCGTTCAATGAAATGGCCAAAAGAGGGTCTGGTAAGAGCGGTCGTTGGTACTAGCAAGAACGATGGTATGGTCTCATCAGACAACAGAAAGTTAATGCAAAACGTTCTTTTAGTTTGCTTCAAGGACTTTTTTAAGGCAAACCCTGCGTCATCCCCGCGATATCTTGATGCCAGGTAGCATCAGGACAGTGTAAAGGCAAAAGTCTGTCAGGATCAGGGACTGGAGGTAAGGGACTAGAGGTAAGGGACTGGACGTTAAGGGGAACTGTGAAAGTTGCAAGTTGCAAAAGCTGGCACGTTTTTGCCGGAGATGCTTAGCAGTTTCCTGATTGGTACTCCGATGGCTTCAATTGAACTGACTATCAGGCAAAAATACTTGAAGGACACTGTGAAGTCCTGGGTTGAAGAACCTCTCTGAGTGATCGTGCGACAATTTTGTGAAACTTTGGACTTTTCGAGGGACTCCCATCCAAGCTCGAGAAATTCTTAATTTTTGAACTAGGAAGGGCGCCCTTTCGCACAACAGTGGTTGTTTTAACTGGGGAGGCATTCGAGGGTTGATAATTAAGTAATAAAATTTAAAAAAAAAATAAAATTAAATAAAATTAAAAAAAAAATTTTTTTTTACTATGAATATACTCACTAAGTCAGCATAAATCAAAAATATAAATAGGCCACGATTCCAGCGAGGTTCATTCATTTGAATACGGACAGCCGAAGAGAGAGCATCAAAATGGAGAAAAACGAAATTAGAGCTGTCATTAAGTACCTGTGTTTGAAAAAATTGTCTACCAGAGACATACTCGGCGACATGGTGGAAACATTAGGGGACTCTGCTCCTCTATATTCCACCGTTGCACGCTGGGCCAAGGAGTTTAAGCTGGGAAGAATATCCACTGAAGATGAACACCGCGAAGGACGTCCGTCCACATCCCTCACTGAAGACAACATAAAGGAAGTCGAAGCTGTCGTGTTGGTAGATCGAAGAGTGACAATCAGGCATGTAGCTGAGGTCACAGGGATCTCATATGGTAGTGTTCGAAAAATCTTTGCCTACAAATTACATATGAAAAAGGTATCTGCGCGTTGCGTACCGAAAATGTTAACGGACGAGCATAAGAAGAAACGAGTCGACGTTTTAAGGATAAGTCTCGAAAAGTTCCAGGCAGATCAGGAGAATTTTTTGTCACGTTTCGTGACCATGGACGAGACCTGGATCCACCATTTTGATCCAGAAACCAAAATGCAATCGATGATCTGAAAGCGACCCTCTTCACCGACGCCGAAGAAATTCAAAGTGTCGAGTTCGGCAGGAAAGGTTATGGCATCAGTTTTTTGGCACGCTGAAGGAACTATTATGGTGGAATATTTGAAAAAGGGAGCTACTATATCATGTTCTTACTACGCACACCAAATAAGAAGATTGCGAGAGAAAATGAAGGAAAAAAGATGCGATAAACTGCGAGCTGGAGCTCTGTATCACCAAGATAACGCACCGGCTCACAAGGCTGCAGTTGCGATGGATGCAATCAAAGAAACAGGATTCGAACTGCTTGAACGCCCGCCTTATTCGCCAGATCTAGCTCCCAGTGACTTCTACCTCTTTCCTCGGCTCAAAAAACACCTTCGGGGTAAGAAATTTGAAGATAGAGAAATGATGGCCACTGTTGATGCATTTTGGGAGAGTCAAGATAAAGAATTTTTTTCTAAGGGTATCCTGGGTTTGGAAAAAAGATGGACTAAATGTATTAACTTGTTAGGAGACTATGTTAAAAAATAAATATGTCTTTAAAGTTTAATCACCTTGGTTTATATTAATTATCATTACTTATTGATCAAACCTCGTATAGCACGGCTGGGGGTCCTTTACAACGTCTTTTACTGGAGCTGTAAACCCGAAGATCAAGAGTTGATAGCTATTCACCACCTGTGCAGAGTATTGGACCATACTAAGGAAGGATGAAGTCTATTGGCTACTTCTTCTCTTGTCTAAGCGAAGCAGCTTCGGTCGAAGTGAAAGAGATCATCAAGAACTTGGGATGGAACTCCACTTAATGACTGTGGACTATCCAACACGGTATCACATTGGGTCCATGAGTGCCGATGTGTCCCATCTCTCGAAATTGTATGAAGAAAGCAGCCGCAGTACCTAAACTAACCCAACAATCGTGGCGCACGACTGAGGTGTACTGGTTCAACTAGTTGCTGTAAACAAACTGTTTGACAGATCACGCTCATATTTGTCATAGAAACTACACTGAGAAAAATACTTCTATTTTTTGAAGAAAAATGAACACATTATCAAAAAAAGTTGGTAATGATTCTGCGCCAAAGAAATATTTACTCAATCCAAAGAAAGGAATTTCTTCATTTCAAAGAACAAATATTGTACTTGCCCTGAGTAAAACTTGCTATAGTTTCAAAGAAATATTTACTCAATCGAAAGACAGGAATTTATTCATTTCAAGCACTGATATTGCACTTGCCCTGAGTAAAATTTGATCTAGTTTCAAGAACATCTGGCATCTGGCATAAATCGGTTCAGGTACGATCACCGCAGCTAAGCAGTGCTGGGTGCGGTCACTACTTAGATGAGGGACCGCTTTGAAAGCGTCGCATGTTGTTGGCACGCAAAAACTCTGAAAAAAAAATTTCCATTTTTTCCTTTTTTTAAAGTGCCACATTTTTTTCTTATTTTTTGAAGCGCTAGTATTATTTATGCCTAGTCGCCAATTTAAGCTACAAAGTGAAACTTAATCAATGGAGTTAGGACAACTGAAGACGAACAAAGTCAACCATGAACCCGGCGGAATTCGAACCCACGAGCGGTAGATCGTTGCTTTGGATTGACACGTTAGCGAGCTAAGCTATCGACCCTTTATTTGTGAAGAGGAAATGTTGATAGAAGTCATAAAAACTATCAATTTTTTCGTCGAACATTGAAGCATGGTTATTGTTGAAACATAGAAAAAAATATTCGTGGTGTAGATATAATTTACTAAATTCATAGACATAATTTACAAGATTTGAGGAAAATTACTTACTTGAAATAAGGTAAAGCAAAAATTATATTCCGTTGAATGTAAGAAATTTTTCAATGATATTTATACAAATTACTGATATCAAATAAAAGTTTATTTGATTTGTGGAAGATATCACATCTCATAAACAAGTAAATATTTTCTTTGATTTTCGGAAACATATTTTTCTGAGTGTAAGGATAGTCCTACCTTACCAAAACGTTTTAGCGCGGGCAATTTAAATTTCCATTCAGTTCAACACAGTGAAATCATGCATGTATTCCAAATGAGCATACCAAAATTGCCGACTTCAATTTGCGTAATCACAATCATTTCGGCATTTTCAAAATTGACTAAGGAAAGAAGTCTCCCATAATTAAATTCGTCTTGATACGAAATTTATTTTCACAAAACAAATTGTTTATAAAACTATTTCAGAAGAAAAGTTGAAGAAATTGGTTAATCGCAACTGACAACTTGAACAAGTTAAACATAATGTAGCAAGTTTCGATCACGGTCTTCTGAGCTGTGAAATAAAACCCTCCGAATACGAGTACCTAACGTCTTTCCGCAAGCATTTGAGTTGAATGTCCACGAAACTTTCATGCAGACCAGAAAATCTACTTAACAGCAACAATGAAACAATCAACAATCTACTGCTAAGAGGGGGTAAGTGTCCTTCGTCTTGTTGAACGAAACGTATCATCTTATATTCAAGCCATTCGAAATGATTGGATCATTGTTTTCTCGCCACACTTCGAAACATACCAAATTCACCTACGTCCTTGGCCTTATCCATAAACTCAATAATCTGGGCTCCTTGCGGTCATATTCTAAATATGGTTGTGAACAGTGAAACACAGAACGAATAAATAAGAACAAGGACAATAAAACGATGTAAGAAAACATTGTCACGCACGAATCAACTTCTCGTGGTGATGACAACGAAATCAACAATGGAGTTTAGTCTTGCAGCAAAAAAAAAATTTGCCAATGCTTGTAAGGATATGAAGTGACTAAGTCTACGAATGTTCTCTGGTGTGTTCTTGGAGCTTTTGCTCTCAACTTTTCAAGACAGTATTCGTGAACACGTGTACAGTTGTTATACAGAAGCAGGGTGAGTTCAACACGACTGTAAGGAGTATCGAGAATTTTAAAAAAAACAAGGGTCAAGCTAAACATAAATTGACATGACACCGAAGAGGAGGAAGAAAAACGATTGAGCATTTAGTTTGAAAATGTATAAAATGCTAATGTTATATCATTTTCTTTAATAAACTTATCTGATCAGCAGTTATTTTTTAGCATTCATTCATAATTCCCATAACCACTTTAGTGAATTCTCTTCATCAAACTTCCGAACGGGTATCATCTTTTCACCCATGTCATTATGGTAATAAAATCACTTCTACTGCTGTGTCATACTCGCGTTTACCCAACAGGACAAAAGGACGGGTTCTGTTGCAATTTTGAAACACTAAAACGAACGTTTCAGTTTGATGCTATTGTCATTGGTATGGTGTACGACATCGCAATTGTCATTCACGGTCCCGCAGAGGCTCAACAGGTTCCCTTAGCTTCAGGTCAGACGGTGAATCGACTGCAGCCCCATATTCCTCGTAGTTGTTGCTTTTCTAATTCCTCAACCAGTTCGAGTCTCATTCCTTTCAGCAGCATAGCTTTAGTGGCACTGCCTGCAGAAGAAACTATAAGAAGGGTGAAAACCTCTTGAATGAATTTCAAGTGGCAAAATACTCTTTAGGTGTTGCTATCAAGCTGAGAGCAGACGGCGAACGGAGGGTCAAAGTATCATTGACGTTATGGTCCTGGGACCGTATTTTGAGAATCCTAGACGTCTAGGATTTTTGCATTCGTGGTTCTGCTGAATGTGGCGAATGATAAAGGGTTGCTACTGCTGACTGCTACTCGAGAACAAGGTCGTCGTTGACAACATTTATGGGTTGGTTTTATGCTGCAGAATTTTCGCTTCATATCCTTTACATCATCATCCTTCGAGCTGATTTTGTTATTCTCCGCGCCAGTCGGCGTCATGCCGAGCTCTTCGGCGTTTTTTGGGTCAAGTATCTTCGATGACATAAAGTCGGTTCAAAACCGTTGGCGGTATCGTCATTTCCACCTTGAGTATCATCGTGCTCTACAACACTATCATCCTTATCCGGAATCTTATGAATGAAATGAAAATCCTACGAGACATCTCATCTTACACAGTCTACGGGTGAACGTTTTCGTCTATATAGACACTTATAGCACTACCAGACAACGACTGGGAATTTCCTCTGTCTCGCCAACATTACCCGGGCAACTGTAACATAAACAACGAATTCAATCCTGACACCGCAATACGCAAGGACTCGTAATCATATTCTAGGTGTCATTGTCGCTGCAGGCAGACGACTATGACGGTGACGGTGGATAGCTTTGAAGGTGCGTCGAGGTTAGATGTGAAAGTGAAAGGATTAGAATGGATTTCCGGCATGCGAGAACCAAGAGGGAAATGTGGATACAGTTAATGAGCAACAGAGGGTTTTTAGGACTATAGCATTGCTATTGGTGATGATTCGAAGAAAAAACGATGCCATCGTGGACCGTTTGATATGAGCAGATTGTCAAGAGCGGAAGCTATTCCTTTAATGGAATGGTTGCATATTATTTGTGAAAGGTGAAGTGCATTAAGTGGATTGATGATGTGATTTGAGAGGTATTAGGGATGAGAAAGGAAAGGATTTGAAATTATTTCGAGATAGATTTAACAAGTGATTGAGGAAACAACTATAGTAAGAGTCTATTCTGCTACGATGAGCTAGAAAGATTTAGTTGTTAGTTTAAATTGATTCGAACCAATTGTTCTTGTTGTTGTATTTTTTTAATCAAGCATTTGATTTTATTACTTATGTTTCGTTTATTAAGGCCCTGGCTGTGAAATAAGGAAAGCCTGTTGTAGCCCCTTAATTATTGGGAATTGGATAGAATTGAAAAGACATGTTCAGGATGATGATTCACTTAGTTCTGATTTGACGCACGTGCCTGCTTACCACTAGATGCATCCAAAGTACTTTGTCTTTCTATTTTGAAGAAGCTAAACACGGATATATCATTGAAATTCTCCTACTGGCTTTTCCTTTAATGATACATCGACTGAGCAGGGTTTCGTAAAAGGCTTGACTCGGCCGTTCCGCAATCAGTCCAACATTTTGTCGAGGTCAATCATTGATACGTCTCATATACGAAATTCACCAGATATTTAAGCCATGCGTAGGTTTTGGGAAGAACTTGACCTCCGTGATCCAATACGCACTTATAAATTCGCCAATATACTCAGTGGAGGCAGAAGTCCAAGAACAGTGAATAGTCATTCCTTTCAACGTTCTCCAGATATATTGGTCGATAACTGTCTGAATCCTCGCCATCCTTTTCAGGTCCATGCCCGGGAAATGTGCGTCCATGAGAACGTTTAGAGTATGTGCGCTCGAACTAGTCCAAATGCTCTCAGGGTTCATGATGCACCCCATAGCCTTCGGTGTCGTGCTTAATACTTTGCGAAGGCGATTTGCCTCGCTGAGACTCTCTACATTTCCACAGAAAGATCTCCATGAGGACCTCTTAGTCTTGCGTATGGCATACTTAAAAGCCTTCAGCTTCGTTTTATAGAAGAACAAAGAAGAACAAGAACAAAAAACCGATTTTTAATGCGACTTTAATAACACTGAAAGAAAAAGTCGTGGTTGATTTAATTATTATTCATAGTACAGCAACAATTCATTCAGAATTGTCGAATTAACTACGGAAAATGGTTCTTTCTACTATGCTAAAATAGTTCATTTGACTATACAAAAGTAGTTGACTTTGCTGATACAAAAAATATCGAAACCTTCGAGGATTCAACTGTGTTAATTGATTCATAAGTACAATAAATAGTTTATCTATAGGAAAATGAGCATCAATTCATTTAACACTCCAAAATTTTGAATTATCAACAATTTTCTTAGTAAGCGAACCACTCTACAATTGTCAAATTCAACAAACATAATTCCACGCCACAGACTATAGTCATTTACTATTTCGTACTATGTACATTGTTGGAATACCATAGTTTGTGGTTGCTTACTTTTTTGCACCACGGACGTTGTTTATCAACCACGCGTCATGGTGCATAAAAGTAATCAACAATTTTCTTATGGTTGTTTTAACTATTGCCCGTAGTTGATGCTAAAAAAAAACAAAGGAAAATTGTTGATTTGTCATACTCCTCATACTCATACTCCTATTCTATCATAGAAGTTTCATATTATACATGGCAAAATTGTGTTCGATTTGCTGTTCGATATAATTCATGTTCATGTTATGTTGTGAAGCCTTTATATTACGTTGTATGACGCTTTTTGTGTAATTAATGAATTATGCAAATGAAACGCATTGCGATGCAATGCAGCGCCGAAGCATTGAACGCACACTGAAAGAAAAAGTCGTGGTTGATTTAACTAACTTTGTTTTAATAGCATTTGGACAGTTACAAACCGACATTGCTCCAAATTGTGGTTCGGATCGTTGTCCTGATACAAGCCAAAATTGTATAAAGTGCCCAATTTTTCTGCAATTTTTTTTAATATTTCTATTAAGAATACCCAGGCAACAGGTTTGATCCATCATACCGTTCACAAAATCTATATTTTCAGGACCAGATGGCCCCATACAGTTCCATAGCATAATGTTCTCTCCGCTGTGTTTTACAGTGGGAGTAGTATGATTCCTCCTAAACTCTGTATTAGGCTTTCGCCGAGCATATCGCCGTTCATCAGATCCAAAAACATTAATTTATGGATTTCCAGAATGATTTTGGTTTTTTTACGAACTCTTCAGCAAAACGTAATTGAACAATTTCATTTTTTGTACTAATATAAAGTTTACTTAGGCACATTCTGCCCTTAAACCCTGCTTTCTTTATTACATTTCGAATAGTTTGAGTTTCAGCTCGTTTTTTCACATTAATTTGTAAAACTGGGACACTTAGTTTTGTGTTTTTCTTAATTTTTCTGATTATCCCCTTTTTTCGCTCAGATAAGATTTTAGTCTCTTCTGACCAATGCTTTGTTTCAAACGATTTGGTTGATTTATATTTTGTTATTACATTTCTCACTGTATAGCTTGATTTTTAGTATTCCAATCTCAGAATATGCTATTCATGTTTTCCAATCGTCGCAAAAAACATTCACGGATTTCTGCACCTACCGATTTCCTTTTCACACTCATTTTTAACAACACCCTCAATAAAATTACTTTTTCAAAACTTTTTTCAAGCTAGACTGAATAGAAATATCATATTTTCATGATTTTTAGTACATTTAACGGTATTTTTTTCCAGGAATTACAAATAATTTCAAATGAAACTGCGCTGTGCCTTAACTTTTTTTGCGCTATTTTCGTACTTCAGAGAAAAATGTTACGTTAATGTTGTGAAATTTGCTTCGTTACCGGGTTTTTTTTATATTGGTCTTAAAGTAAACATGCGAAACATTTAATTAAATGCGAAAACATCATCATTTATTATAAAAGTCGCATTAAAAATAGGTTTTTTGTTCTTACTAAGAGTTCGTGCCTTAACTTTTTTTGCCCACTGTATATCAGATCTGCAGCACCCTTGATACTCTAGGTTCATGCAAATGCACTGCATCAAAAAATTGCACGTACACCACCTTATCATAAATTAAAACTCATTTATTTTTTAAATAAACAAAATTTTCATTTTTATTAACTTCATGAGTTCTACACAACTGAAACGATCTAAAACAAAACAGCATTCCGTGATATTAATGTTAATTTTTAAAATTAAGCTATAATTCATGTCGAAAAATTGCACGTACATAAAAAATTTCCACATATATTCAGAAAATTAATTACTTTTTCTACTTCTAATAGCGTGTGTGGTGTCCTTTTGCTGAAATTACATCCTTTAAGCAATTGTTCATTGAATGAGCTAGTTTTCTAGTAATTTCTGGTGTTATTTTTTCCCACTTTTCTCAAATAACCTCCTTCAGGTCAGCTCGGCTTATAATATGATGTTCCCGCACTTTTTTTCGAAAACATCTGAAAGATATTCGATTCAATTAAGGTCTGGTGATTGGGGTGGCTGCGGAAGCACAGATTTCACGTTATACAGTAACCACTCTTCTACTAGATGCGAGAAATATTTTGGACCATTATCATGTGCTAGTGAAATTTCGTCGCTAATTCCAATTTTTGAAGCACTGGCTCTTAAATTAGGCTTTATTATTTCTAAGTACTGATGCTTGTCCATAGTGCTTTCCACAAATACCAAGTTTCCAACGCCATTTGCTTCCATCGCTCTCCAAACCATAATAATTCCACCTTCGTGTTTCTCAGTGGGTCCCAAATTTTTTGACTCCAACGCTGAATTGACTCTCTGCCGAACAAATCGCCGTCCATCATAGCCAAAAATATTATACTTACTTTCATCTACAAAAATAACAGTTTCCCAAATTTGGTCTGACTTTTTTACATACTCTGTGGCACACTCAAAGCGTCGGGCAACATTTGAACGTTTTTGAATTTGCAAATGAACGTTTGTGTTTTTGCAATGCATCCCTTGTAACACTTTTTATAGAGAAAATTTTGCACTGTTTGGGCATTCAACGATATTCCGTCGTTTTTTTAAGGTCTGCAGCTGTTTTTGGAGCACTTGTTTTTGGATCCTTCTTAATAATTCTCTAAATTTTTTATCCAAATGCTCAGCTAAAATTTTCTTCCGATCTCTTCCTTGGGCAATTGCAAAGCTTTTGTTGCTTTTTAACATTTTTATATCCGTTTGCATGGTCGAACGTGGTGTGCCATAGATCGTTGATATTTCAGCATAACTTTTACCTTCCTCCTTAAAATTTACGATTCATTTCTTCACTTCAACAGGAGCATTGCGGTGTGATTCGCCTATTTTAGAATTTAAAAAAAGAACTACTGCACTGCTCTATTGAGCATTTACAACTACTACCTTCAATAAATGAGGATCGTGTGTAAATCTGCACTGGAAGCTAAGTACCATTAATTTTCTTTTACATGAGATCATAAGTTATCTTGTGTGTATGTGCGATTTTTTGATGTACGTGCAATTGTTTTAAGTATATTTTTGCTGTACTGTGACAGTAAAAGCTAATATAACAAAATACTGTTTTGCTCTAAAAAGCTTTAACAATATAGAATTTCTAAATACATAAAGAATGAAAAAAGTTTTTTTTGGTAAATAAATAGAAGAGTTTTTATTGGAGTAAGGGTACTGTTCGTGCAATTTTTTGATACAGTGTATGTCCATTTGAGCTTCGTTGCAGGGAATCAATTCAAACTGCAATGATATCCATTATAATAAGCCTTGCAAATGTCCAGTCTGCCCGTTAGGTCACAAATATTCTAGCTGTTCGGTTCTCCACATCTTTTACTCAGCGGTTTCAACATGGATTATGCTTTTATACGGGCAACCACGGCCACGCAATATTCTCTAAATTTTTTTCCCTATATGTAAGCAACAGCTGCGATGACAGCTACCGCTGTCACCGAAGGTTGAATTCCAACTCCCTTATACAGCCACCTTGAGCCATCCAGAACCAAAAATAAGTCAGTTAGCTCCACAGAGCCTTAGCAACATCTATGTAGATGACATCAGCCATGAACCATTCGTCCAATTTTTGCCTTTTCCGATTGGCATCAATAAAAGGAAAACAGTTACACCCAGAAAAACAAAGGTGTGACGACAAACAATTATTTTGAAAAAATAATTTATTCGTAGAGAAAACAAAATTATTCGTAGAGCTAAAACTGTCCAAGACAATCCACCTAGCAATAATTTTTGAGTTATTTACTTGCTCAAATCTCGCAAGGGAAAATCCTCATCAGAATAGACTCTGTTCAAATAGATAAGCTTTATTTTCAACTTTCAGGCAATTTAAAAAACCATCCACAACAAATTTTAATTCTATGATAGAAGAAATCAAATTATTTGTCACTTTCATCTGCAACAAAAATCAACAAACGACCAAAAAATGCAAAACACCATTTGTTCAAAACGAAAATGAAAAGCTTTTCTCAAAAACTCCTGAGTTGTTTCACAAAACAAAAAAAATCTTGTTCAGACAGTTAAATTTGAAAATCCTCTCTACCTCATTATTTTTAATTGACATCTTGGAAGTTCAAGAGCAACAACGAAGCCAACATGAAAATAGTCATGATGGCAAGCAGGTAAGAATAACCCAGCCAGCAAAACAACAAAGTTCAAAATGAACAATAAGCCGATCTCATCCGTAGAAAAAACGTGACTAAGTCACCGAACCCTTTTCCCTTCACTTCTTCTCCCGATTCCACCTGGACATCCTCTTTCAATCCATCGAGAAGACCGAGAGTCAATTCGCAATGCAACCACCACATCTTAAGTTGTTGCTTGATTTCTTTGTTGCGGGGAAACAACAGGAAAGAATTATGAGCTTGGGAGTAGTCGTCGTCGTGGTGTATTCAAGTTGAATGTTGAAGAAATACAAAATAAGAAAAATGCTAGCCTACCGTAACTAAAGAAACAGAAGACGCCAAGACAAGGCAGAAGCAAACATCCCAGATTCATAGAATGTTGTATTAGGCTGCTTTTATCCGTTTGATTGTTCTTTTTATGCTTCCTATAGCAGTTTGTTGCCGTCCACAAGCAGGAACTTCACTTTTCATTCGATCTTGTAAATTGCGAATATGAAATTGAAATTGAATCACTGGCCGCACAAAAAAAAAATCCGTGTGTAAAATTTTTTTTCCAGCTGCCATGCTACCACCGTCTACCGATTATCACCAAAGTTACATTATCTCCAAGTATATTCTTCCGGTTAAATTGGCACAAACTGTCAGAAAGTTATCAAAGAATATAAACTGATTAGTGATTGTAATCATGTTTTGTTAATCGTTTGGCATCAACGATATTTTTTAGATTTTCTGGGATTGGCTGCTAATGACCCTAAGAAATACGTTAAGCTCGTAAATGAGGAAGAGCTTTGTTTGAAAGAAGTGAAGATAATTGATAATGGCAAGTTAGAAAAGTGACAAAGTGAGGATTGCAAAGAGTACATTTGTGTAATTAGGCAGGAATCACGGTAGATGGTCAACTGCTGATGAAAACCGGAAGATTGTCTGCAGAATTTGTTATGGATGGTTTTTGCGATGTTACCAATAAAAAGCAAAATTTAAATTTTTGCTACCATCGAAAGCTTAAAAGCAAATCATGATTATCAAGAGTTGGTTCAATTCTCCCTTTCAATTTTAGCCAGAAATATTTGAACTATTGATTTACAGACACCGTGGCTAGAGAGGTGTACCAATTTTGTTGTTGTAGCAGAGAACATTGCCATAGTTCAACAAGCGGCACACACATCTTCTGAATAAATGGAAGGTCATACGAGAATGTTCGTTCTCTGATCTCAGGTACACATCCGTCAATGTGGGTGTCCAAACGGGCTGGACGAGGTTCCAATCCTTGGTTCGATCTTTACTTGAACGTTCCCAGGAAGCATCAATTGCTACCAGGATTTGGATCAAGCGATTAACACTATAGCTAGCAGTCTCAATTCTGCAGCTTCAGTAGCATGCAATTCACCCTAAACCAAGGGGAATCCAAAATAAAGTATTATATGTCCCATTTACAAAAAAGGAGACAAATTACGTTCCGAAAACTACAGAGGCATCGCTTTATTGTGATCGTCCTATAAAGTGTTGTCCAAAATTATTGAACGCAAAATGAACCCCTTCTACGATAACATCATAGAAGAGTATCAAGGTGACTTCAGGTCCGGACGATCTACGATAGATCAAATATTCTCAGTCAAACAGGTGCTTGAAAAATGCTGGGAGTATAATATCGACGTGCACCAGGTCTTTGTAGATTTCAAGCAAGCATATGATAGTGTAGACAGAAATACACCTTACCGAATCATGCTTGACTTGGGAATTCCAACAAAACTCGTCCGGATGACCAAGGTGACAATGATGAACGCCGAATCTCAGGTCAAAGTCAACAGTGACCTGACCAACAGCTTCCACACTAACTCAGGCTTAAAGCAAGGAGATGGACTTGTCCCGATGCTATTCAACCTTGCTCTGGAACTCGTCATCAGAAAAATAACAGCTGATACAACAGGCACACTACTGTTCAAGTCCACGCAAATAGTAGCATTCGCCGATGACGTCAACATTATGACACGGACCATACCACAAGCAAAAGAAGCTTTCCTTAGTTTGGAGTCAGAAGCTAAGAAAATAAATCGACGGGTCAACGAAGATAAAATCAAACTAATGACGCAAACAAGAAAAATGGCGCCAATCAGACAAAACTTGACCTTAGGAGACTACAACACCGAGAATGTAGATAACTTCATCTACTTAGGAGTCCACCTTGATAAATCAGGCAGTGAAAAGGACGAAATTTTACGGCGAATAAATGCAGCAAACAAGGCGTACTATTCCATACTCCCCATAATCAAGTTTACGAACGTGCAGAGGAATAATAAGCTTCGCATATACAAAACACTCATTAAACCTGTGCTTCTCTATGGAATCGAAGCCTGGACTTTGACTACGGACTCCGAAAAGGCTCTGGACGTATTCGAGCGCAAAGTGCTACGACGAATTTTTGGCCCCATACAAGAAGGGACAGAGTGGAGAATGTGATACAACAATGAGTTGTACCATATATATGACGACCCACCTGTATCCACATGCATTAAATTACGAAAATTATAATGGGCCGGCCACGTCGAAAGGATCGAGGCCAATAGACTACCTAAAAGAACGTTGAAAGGTAGAGCACGAAGGAAGCGTCCAGTTGGTAAGCCGAGGAAACGTTGGGAAGACACGATAGACGCAGACAGCAGGTTAATACTGGGGCTCAATAATTGGAGAACCAGATCGCAGGATCGAGACGATTGGAGGCGGACGTTACTGGAGGTCAAGCCCCGATTTGAGCTGTCGCGCCATCGATGATGATGATGTTAGGGGAATGTGAATACCACCATCCTGTGGAGGCAGAGCAGGATAGAGTTAAACAACGCAATAAGGATCTAATATGTACAAATGAAACTCAAGGGTTTTAAGTATGTGGCAACGTGGAGGGTATTAAAGAGTGAAACTGCCTTTGTAAGGTCTTGAATGTACCAATAAAGACTGTAGGGTGCATTCAAAGCGCTCACGACAAATAATTTGACCAGCGATACACTGACTGTCCTCCTGAACTCATATTTCCCGCAAAAAAAATGGTCCCTTATTCCACGCGGCAGATCAGATGAAGCAGGCAATTATCTACCTCTCATTTGAAGTGGGCCATACTCTCAATAATTCTCTAGAACCGTTCAAATCTCCGCGCTATGGTTACATTCTTTCTGTGACATCCAGTTTTCCATAGAGGTAATGCCAACCTGTCTGAAAGATATATAAAATGCGTGTTTACGCTTCTCGTACGATCGCGTCAACTGCCGGGAGAGCTTTGTTTATTCTTAAAGCAGAGAAATTTTCACTTGGTAAATCCAAGGACTATCGTCCGATTAGTTTCTAAACAGGATCATTCGTTACTTTATCAGAAATTGGACTGATGCTATATTAATCTCGCAAACACAGGATGTTTATACCAAAGGTAAGTGCTAGAGAGGCTTTTGGATTTGCACTGAGAGCTGGATCTATGTCGCGATACTCTGTGTTGATCAACACGAGTATCTAGCGGGCAGATCAGTAGAGATGGCATTACACAAAATTGTCAGTACAATATAAAAATTCTTACAGCTAAAGGAATTCACGTTGACAGCCCTCTTAGCCATTGAGGGGGCCTTCAATAATGTCACTGTTGCGAATATCATCTATGGTATAGATAAAACTCTGGCAACCTGGGCATCGGACTTGCTCAAAAACAAGTAAATTGAAGCCTTTTTGGAGGTAAAAGCGGAGAGAATACTCGGTACCGAAACACTACAAGAGGGGGGCTATATCGCCCCTCTTCTGGATCCTCACAGTCAACGAAATACTGGAGAATTTAAGGGCCAGTAGCTTTAAAGTGGTGGCATTGTGGTACTCTTGTCAGACCTTATGCAATCGACGCTGAACCATATCCAAATCAGGCCCTGAAAAGCTGGGCTTAGGGCTAAATCCAATAAAAACCGAACTTGTACTTTTTACAAGGAAACACAGGGTGGCGGCTTTTGCCACACCTAGCCTCAACAGAATAACATTGGAATTTGTTGATAGTGTTAAATATTTGAGCCTTATACTAGACAGAAAACTGAACTGGGGGGGGGGGGGGGGGGGGGGGGCTAATGTGAAGTACCGTATAGGTAAGGCTCGCAAAGTACTTTTCGCGTGCCAATCTGCCTACTCGAATACTTGGGGATTTAAACCTAGAGCACCTATTACATATTTACATGTATAGTGCGACCGATTTTGATATATGGAGCGATCGTCTGGCCGAAGGCAGCGGAGAATAAAACCAACATCAAAGAGCTAAACAAGACTGTAAAAATTAGTTTGCATATATAATACGGGCGCTTTAAGAACCACGCCAACGGCCGGGTTAAAAATGGTTCTGGTATTGATGCCCTGGATCGATTCATCTTTAGAAGTGCAGGTTTAGCCGCAATACACGCTAAAAGTTCCGGCATATGAAACGATTCAAATCAGTGGGATCAAAGCGATACTCTAACAGAATTCCGCAGAAGATTCCGGGTCGTTGCTGAAGACAAGGACCACATGAGCAAAGTAATTCATATTGGCAGGAATTCCCAGGTCAAGATACTCGTAAGAACAGACTGAATAAATAGATTGTTGCCAAGTTAGCAGAGGTAGCTAGTAGTGTCACGTTGAGTCAGCTGATTCAGTTTGGCGAAGCGGTCACTTGGCAGCTCTAACAAGACAGCGGAGGGTGGCAATTGGGCCCAAACTGTGGCGGCCTAACGCTATCCGCGTAGCCGGCAATCCTATTTACAAACTAACCTAAGTGCGATGACAGTGCTCTTCATGTCCTCACAAATTATCTTTATCGTAGCATCAGAAACTAAATATGAAAAGTTCATTACGAAATCTTGTGCGCACAATTTATCAAGATCAAAGGTCAAGTAAATCAGTTTTCTTAAGTATCTGGGTATGAATTATTTTTCGCGAATTATCAGGGCATACAATTTGTTCAGCGGAAAAATCTGCATTAAAGCTTCATTTACAAAACTCACGTTAGATTTGCCGTTCATACTCCAATTGAGAGTGTGAAAAAGTGGATTATGTTTATTTTGTCACGGTTTTCTCAGCCTTATATCTCGGGAACTATTGATTCCACATATTTCGTATATCACTATTCACTTATCTTCACTATTTTACTGCAATTTTTTACCTTTACTTCTCAATGTCATTTTTAAAAATCAGTGTTTGGACAGTATTTCTTCAAAAAAAACGAAAACTTATTTCGGTGCAAAATCCGCCAGTTGCCCACAAAAAGGAAAAAAGCTATAGCTTCTGATCGCCAATACTTTGAATAAAGGTATAATTCTGTTTATAAATAAATAAAATGTATTTTCTTTCTCTGAATAAATCCGGTAACGAATTTCCATAGGTAATATTATGTTTAATAAGTGTAGGTAGAGCTGTGACTACTCTTGCAATCACTGCTACTTATCACACTGTTCTTTGAAAAGAGCAGTGGGCGGTGTGATTGCTTTTTTCTCATACTGCTCAACGAACAGATGTTGCTTTACGGAACAGAAAGCTTTGAAAAGAGCAGTGAGCAATGTGATTGTTCTTTGTTCATGCTGTTCAACTGGTCACTGCTCTTTTGCAAAACAGAAAATTGTATCCGCTAATCTGTTCATAAGCTATTCTTTCCATCGCTGTGAGATATGTAGAAGCTGTATGTTAAGGTAGCGCTGATCGCGGACATCGTAAATTCGGCATTGGTGCTTTGCCGTATACGCCTTGAAAGAGGTGTCTCAATCAGTGGTCGCGCAGTGTATATAAAATGAATTTATTTAATTAGACGCGAGTAAGGTGCACATAAAGAATTTACTTTTAAGTTTTTATTTTTTATTGTTTTTTATTGCTCTTATGGTTATTTTTTCTATGTGCAAATTTTTGTAGCCTTAATGTGTGTAAATGGATATAATAATAAACTTTGAGGCTCTTAAGGATTGAATTTTATTCCCTAATTTGTTTTTGCTGATATTTCTATATGTAAGTTTTTTTTAGCCAAAAGTGTGAAAAATAATTATTATAAATAGAGTAATGATTTGTTAAATGTAAAATGATTTATTTCTTTCGTTTGTTAGTATTAGTTGAGTATTCTTTGTAAAGATATAAATCTTTGAACATTCAATCGCTGCGCAATGAGGCTTTAACGAGCTTGTTGTTAAATTTGTGCGTGCAAACTTTCTTCCTGACAGTCAACTGACAATGATGATGAGAAAACTTAGATAGTGAAAATAATGTGTGATCCTGGACTAAAAGTCAAATCAATTGTAAATTTCGCAAAGAAGAATCCACAAGCAGACAAAAAGTTGAATCAAAGTCAACTTATGCTAGAAAATCAACCATTTTTCTAATAAAAGTTGAAAAAGTCAGTGAAATTCAGTATATTTCACAGTGCGGCATTTCCAAAACGCAATCAATCGGGTGGTGAATTGGGTAAATGCTTATTTATAAAAAATTAAATTTTTTTTAATCACTGTAAATAAAACTAAAAAATGTAATGTCCTAATTTTCATGCATTTATTTGCATTTAAAAACAATTATTTGCATTTAAAAATAAGGCAAACCACAGTCACATTATAAGCATATGATCCAGCTAATAGCAATCAGAGGCAGCGAGCGGTTTTTCGAATGCACAATAGTGCAATCTAAACTGTGATTAAAAACACTGCTACTTTAAAGTGTTGGAACTGCTCTCTGCGGCGACTGCTCAGTGAAAAGAGCAGTTTAGCAAATCTCCAAATAAGTGATATATGTATAAGAAAAGTAACTTTTTTGAAAAATAACAGGAATTTATTAAATAATTTCGGGTATATGGGTTTTTGGGCTGTTTTTGACGAAGCGCATCCTCTCCCTCCGATTTCGGCCCATTGTTTTGAGCAATTTTGCCTCTGTCACACGCATAATACGCTGAATATTGGCTTCCACTACTTGAATACTTATCAACATACACCAAAGGCTGTTCTTAGCACCGCAAGAAGTAATCAAATATCCTCATATTGTATGATCCCGGTGGCCAATTCCAAAAATTGTCTAATATAACAGCATAATTTCTAATTAACCCCTTGTGTAAGACCTATTAGTCTAAAAGCAAAATCCTGTGGTTATTCAAGCAGTTCGAATATTCATGAAACGAAAACTATTCTTTGCTTTTGTGTCAACACAACATACCCTGTTCGGGGCAAATTATTTGCGGTATTCAAAAACAGCTCAAAAGCCTCAGTCGTAAGAACGCCTGAATAATATGTTTCAATAAAAGCGTTGCCAAACTGAAAAAGGTGAATCAATTGGAATAACAAATCAAATGGAATACCCTGAAATTATGTAAGTTTTGAGTGAACTCATCGTTATATTTTCATTGACTAAAGAGCATCCTAAGAATTGAAATGGAGTGCAAATATTTTCCTCCTCATATCAGCACCAAAACACTCACCTTCCTATACAGTTCACAATAGCTCTAGGACGTTCGGAATTGGAATATCGTAATCCAATAAATATCTAAAATTCGATCAACAGTAATGTTAGCTCATTCGTTACCAACAATAATTTCGGACAATCGGACCGATGGCAGTTTCACCAAGGTATGTGCATCACGTAGCCTGAGGCGCAACACGTCACCAATGCTCACTGCACAATGCATTCCCAAGGCTATCAAACACAGCCAGCCTCCTCGGCTGCTTGTAATCCTGCGGCGATTCTGTTTAGCGAGGATTGCAGCAGAAACAGGCAAACATCGAATATTGCTTTGTCAACAGGTGTTAGTTGCTCAGATACCGTTCGGTGAATAGTATCTGGACGGTAGCATCATGTTTGTTTGCATGCCAACGAAATACCTGATTGCTTGCCGTCGTCGCTGGCTGGTAATATTGCTCATTGGGAGCGTACGGTAGCAGAGAACAGAATGGTGACAACCGCCAAGCTCTGTTTTCATTGCTGACTCCTCCTTCAGTTGCACCTCATTTACTGTGGGACCTGAGTTTGTCCTGTTGCTTTGGCGGCATGCCGGACATATCGCTTTGATAACAGCAACGAGACGCCGCGGCGACCAGCTCTTGTCCTGTGTACAGGGTCATACAATACTAAAACCCTGTCTGCAGGCAACCAGCAGCCAGACGAGTGAGATTGCCTAGCGAGACGAGGCTCCACCGAGCCTCACTATATCACAGAATTAAAAATGTTTCAGGCACCCAGCAACCAGACCAAATGACGACCGGCCGGCCGGCAAACGTGTGAAAGCCTCATTCCCAGCCGCATCAAAGGTTGATTGTAAAAAGGCTTCGTGCTAGCGAGCGTAATGAGTAGTGTAATTGGGTCAGTTTAGCAGTATGTTTAGGTGCCTGGAGCTCGTACTGCAGTTTCGTTCTGTGTGACGGACGGCAACTATTTATACATTAACACTCCCGTACGTCACGTCCATAACGTGGTCTCGTCACCAGTTTAAATTGTAGTTTGTGAAGTTTGTTAGTCTTTTCCATTCCTGGCTTCTGGCGCTAGATTTTTTCGTGATGCAAACAGCTCAGGTTCGCTCCATTGCTGCCGCTGTTTATACCCATTTAGTTCCGTGGTTTTTGGCCATGGTCTGTTGATAATGCTAGCGGTTGATAGTGCGGTAGGTGACATGTACATACTTTGGCTCGTCCTTGGCGTTTTTTGTTTTGTTTTTTGTGCTCTGCTTTCCACTACTTCTGCTGACAGTCCTACGCAGACAAGGCAAATCCGGCGGCAACAGGTCGCAAAAATCTAGCAGAGCATCTATTGATCCTGTTGGTTTGTGACGCTTATATGAGACATCGTTGTTGGCAGCGGCGGTGGCGTCAAACGTCGACACTAAATAAGTGGCGTCTGTGGCTACGTACAAGTGTAAATTGGCTCTGTCATGTGGATACATTCAATTGTGGTGGGAAGGTAGCCCATCAAAAACACTCGTAGGTGTTATTCATGATGTAATGGCGATGACGATTGAGAGCTAAAAGTGAATACCGTTGCAGCTCCATGAACTTTTCGTTGCACATATGCTAGGCCAGACCAAAATCAATGAAAGAACGATGAAAGTGAATTCTCTAAAGAGCAAAAAATTAAACGTTTGCAGACTATCGGGTGTCGATATGATATCATTGGGATTGGGACTGAAATGTAGAAAAGGGTTTTGTAGTGGACAAAGGACTTGACTTTGACCTATAAACTGATTTGGTCATTGCAGGTGGTAAGTAAAATTACGAAAAATTCTCTCTTCTACTCTTGCTCTTCTGGATGACTATGCATTCATAATATAGATAACAGAAATATTTTTAGAATAATTATACCGAGTAGTAGGACTTGTTTATCATATCCTATTCATATAATATTCGTGTATAAAATAGGTATTGTTTTAACGTACCAGGACCGTGGCACAAAAACACATAAACTTAAGCATTCCGCTGCCATCGCGTCAGGTCACATAATATGCCTTACAGAAGCCTGGCTGACTAATGATTTATTTAATAATGAAATTTTACCTCTTTATACCGTATTCTGCATAGATCGTTCGGTTTGTGGATTATTCAATGGTGGCGGCGTTTTATGGCGGTTCACAATCCACTTAAGGGGACATAGCACCTTCATATTGAAAAAAATTGTGTTTTTTCAAAGGTTAGTTTTTAATTGAATAAAAAGACATATCTTAATGAAACTTTGTACACAAACTTTACGTGCTTTATGCTAGATAAAAAAAAATTGTTAAAAATTGTTTGTGGCCCCCTGTCGTCTGCTACAATTTTTTTGAAAAAAACATCAAAAAACCTGGCGTGCATGATAACTGCCCTCAGAAGAGGCTGAGAAAAAAACAAAAACGGGGGTTTTATCAGCATCAAAGCGACCTTGGAATAAACTAAAAAAAAAAAAAATTTGGTTGAAAAATAGCAAAATGGTGGCGTTTTTTTTCGAAAATCGAGGTTTTTTTCCCCCACAAATCTCATCTTCTCATTAGTTGAAATTTTTTTGGGAATATGCTGCCCAAATTCCCTTACGCATGTTTTCAACCGAATTATAATTTCGTCTTATATGTAGGCCATAATATGTTGATAAAGTTTTCATTAATTTGAGTGTCAGTTGAACTTTTTTCGGACCTTTTTTGGAGTTTCAACACTTTTTTAGAAGCATTCTTTTCCGGCAAATTTTTTTTGTTTTTTTTTGAGGAGACTAACTTTTTTTTGCTTTTTTTCAAGGGAATTGAATCACTTATCTTTCTCTACACTTTAGCCTAAGTCGATGTAGCGGTATAGCGAATCATAGACAAAAAAACCTTGGCGCGCTTCGCTATATATGGTCATACATTTTTTTTTTATAATTTCAATTTCATATTATTAAAATCATGTTTTTAAAGCTTCATTCTAACATATTCAATCAAAAAACAAAAATCGATTTATGGAAAATTTGAAGGTGCTATGTCCCCTTAAGGGAGAAATATATATCGCGAATTTTAGTCGATTTAGATGAATTTGTTTTAAATAATGATTTATTCTATGCTGTTGAATCTTAACATATGGTCTATTTGTAGTTTTAAGTATAACAAAAATAATTTTTATATATAGTATATTGCGATATGGCTGATTTACAGTCCAGTCTTCCGGAAAGGTTGCAGCGAGAGTTTCCGAATGATGCAGTTTGTAGCCTCTGTGGTATTGATCTAAATTAATAATATATTATGTATGTATGATTATTAATGTTATATTTTATAGATGAACCTAAAAAAATGAATCAAAAATTTTCAAAATGATTCACTTTATAACAATTATTTGAATTTTAAGCCAAATTTTTCAATTAGTTATACATATTCTTGGACCTCTGTGTGTAGTGTTGCAATGTGTTGAGTTCAGATTTTCCTTAGACGCTTCAGCTGTTTACCACTTACATCAGCTGTCGGGACCTGGCGGGCATTCCTCATGTTTTGGATCATCATCGGTGGAGCACATATGATAGTAAGTGGCCTCGATGTTATTGATATTCCTCTAAATAGCTAATCCGTAAGACAATGTGTTCATTAGAGCTACGGTTAGATTACCCTTTACTTCAAGCTAACAAGCTAACAGCAACAACGACTCTATTTATATCCCATCTAATAGTCTTTGTGTGGCTAATCAACAGTTTTTACAAAACTATTTTCGATTCTTAATAAGTTGATTGCCATGACAGTCGTAGAACCGCCCGAAAGCATTCCTTGTACACCCTGACGATCTTAAACAACCGCCGGCTATGTCCATGTTCCACAGCATGATAAAAGCTTGACATCAGAGATTGTTTTCCACATTTAGCTTGGCAGTCAACCTGTCAATAGCAACTTCTCCTCTACTTTTGTCCATTCATGTGATGACTTTAATATTCACAGCATAAATTGTGTGTTGAGTTTTATCTCAGTCATATCAAGGAGTAACATTTCCATTACTACTTCTTTTTTATCTCTTTGCTCATCTTCCCATTTTAATTGTGATCCTAATGATTGTACCAGAATGCCTGATCTCATACTTGCTAACCTTCCTTGGTTGTTTGGTTGCCTATGTGCTACTTCCTCATCCTACGCTAGTTCTGATCGCCGCCCTCCTATCGGCACTGATATTTCCTTGAGTACCTCCTCCAGCACCAAAAACGCATCTACGTTGGGCTTTAATTTTACTAGAGCGAGCTTCATTTTCATGAATGATAAAGTAAATATCTTAAGTCACTTTTTTTTTCAAAGGACTCAACATAGATGAAGATGTTCTCAAATTGTCACACATTCTCATTTATCCAATCAAAATAGGTAATGATCCTCCTTAGTAAACAACTGATGTTATTCGTGCTCTCAAAACTAAGGATGTAGCGCATCGTAGTTTTACTATCTTCGCACTGAAAAAAAACTCTTGGTTGGTTCAACTATTTTTAGTAGTATTGCAACGATTCATTCAAAATCGTTAAACCAACTACGGAAAATAGTTATTTTTACTATGTTAATATAGTTAATTTAACGATATAAAAGTAGTTGGCTCTGGTTATACAAAAAATATCGCAACGTTCATGAAATCAACTGTTTTAATTGTTTCATAACCACGAAAAATAGTTCAAACTTCAACGTTTCAAATTATCAACAGTTTTTGTGGTACTTAAACTACTTTGCAATAGTTGATTTCAACAAACGTAATTCAGTGAGCAACGTCTTTGGAATTATTCTACGCAAAGTAGAATGGTTTCAACATTTGGACGCTTTTCATGCTCCGAATGAGTCAATCGTTCAATTGTTTATCAACCACGCTTCATGGTGCATAAAAGTAATCAACGATTTTCTTATGGTTGTTTTAACTATGGTTGTTTTGATGCAAAAACAACTAAGGAAAACTGTTGATTTTTCATACTCCTCATACTCATGCTCCTATTCTATCATAGAGGTTTCATATGATACATGGCAAAATTGTGTTCGGTTTTCTGTTCGATATAATTCATATTCATGTTATGCTGTGAAGCCTTTATATTACGTTGTATGACGCTATTTTGTTCACAATACAGCGTTTTCCGCTGTGGCAAAACAGTGGGCTGCGGCAAAGCGCAGTCAAAAAATTAGAATGCACTGTTTTGTATGGTAACGCGCACAATGGCTGCGGCAGAATTTGCGGCAGCGGCAGAATTTGCGGCAGCGGCAGAATTTGCGGCAGCGGCAGAATTTGCGGCAGCGGCAGAATTTGCGGCAGCGGCAGAATTTGCCAAATTTCTAATTTTGCCGCACCGCTAGCGGTGATACCTACCATAGGTTGGCATCACCACTAGGTTGAATTAAATCTATTTGAATTAGGTTGAATGGTCTGGTGGAATAGACAAGCGATGGCTGATGAGTATTGTGATAAGCCAACCTAATCCTCGTACAACAGGATTTAGCAATACGAAAGAAAAAAAAATTAATTTTGGTAGGTGCCTTAGTTGCATTGACAGCGACATTGTCGCTGCATTGTGATTCACCAAATTCAACTGCGGCATTCACGCCTCCCCTGCCTATATTTCTTACTATGTATATGGTTGGAATACCATTGTTTGTGGTTGCTTACTTTTTTTGCACCACGGACGTTGTTTATTAACCACGCGTCATGGTGCATAAAAGTAATCAACTATTTTTTTATGGTTGTTTTAACTATAGCCCGTAGTTGACGCAAAAACAACTAAGGAAAATTGTTGATTTTACCAAGATTTTTCTTTCAGTGCGGCTTAGAGGTTGGTCTACTCATGCATGGAAATGTACGCTCTTATGCCTAAAAAGTGACCAAGGATGCAATGCATGCCATATTGATGTCTCAATATCATCCAGTCATCAAAAAACCTTCTGGCCCTTTACTTATTTTCTTAAAACTAGAGACACCTCTAGCATTTCTAAGTAGCGTCCCATCGCTTTCTTAGCTTGTTTCAGTAAGCTCTTCGGAAAGGCTGTTTACAATAGGGTGTATCCGATAATTGAGGCTTTTCTTGCTTCTGAGCAAAATGGTTTCACAAAAGTAAAGATAACTTACTATCGTTTGCGTATACTGTTGCTTCTGCGGTCGACCAGCAAAACCAAGTCTATGCAATGTACACAGATTTTGTCAATGCTTTCAATTCAGTGAACCATATAATCCTTCTCTCAGAGCTGGACAGGTTTGGTGTCTCGAATCCAGTTCTGGTTTTAAATCTTTTAAATTTTGGTCTTCCTCTTCTTTTTCCTCAGTTCAGGTGTTCCGCAAAGTTCAATTCTTGGCCCTCTGCCTTTTTTCATATTTGATTTATTTTTTCATATTTAATTTATTTCCGATTTCTGATGACCTAAAAATATTTGGGGTAATAAATGAGTAATTCTAGTTGGTCCACAAGTCGCGCTGTTCAACTGGTGTTCTGTCAATTCTGTAGCTCTCTAAATGCTACTAAATGTTTCGAAATATTCTACATACGTAAGTCAGCCCTTATCACGATTTCTTAGATTTCTCTCAGTTCTGTTGACAATTTCATTCATGGTGTATTAATTGATTTAAAACTTAAATTTGATATCCGTAATATACTTTATGTTACTGCAAATGCTTTTTGACTGTGCCCCTTCATTCTAAAGTGTACGTCTCCTTTCTGCGTAGTATCCTTAAATATTTCTGTCAAATTGATGTCCTCATTATCATCACTTAATTGATGCTATTGAGTCTGTGCAACGCAGATTTACTCGGTATTTATTTGTCAAAATCAGACATCCGTACTGCGATGATAGTATCTCGCCTTTCGCCATCCTGGAAATCCCTTCCTTCATATCAAGAAGAATGTTCCTTCATGAATGTCTTCTTTTCAAAATATATAACTCTATTGTTACAGCCTTCAGCATTCAGTTTTCTGGTCGTTATTCAGAGCGAATAAGCTGATCTTCTTTATATGCGCGAACATATATTCATTTTCGGTCGCATCTCTTCTATTCCTATTCCTCCTCCTGTCATATTGTTCCTCCGTTAGATTTTTTAAAAACTTTTTAAGAGTAAACGTCTGATCATTCAGCATGAATTATGGAGTAAATTCTTGATTTTGTTCAACTTTGTCTCAGTATTAATTTTCTTAATTTCTATATGTTTTATTTCATTTATATCTTATTCTATTTATCTTTCATTTTCATGCTTTTTTTTAAATAAATTTTTGATTTTATAAATATATGATTATTATTTTTCATTTATTTAATTTTTGAATTTTTTCCTCTCTAATCTTTGATTGAATGCAAATCTGTTGATGAAGACATCAAATAAGCAAACTATTCTTATTATTTTGTTGGCAACGGTATTTGAAACTTTGCTTCGGAAATGTAATTGTCTCAACGAATTGCAATGGGTAACTTAACACTCCAAGTGAAACATCTTTTTATTTATTTTCTGTTTTAAAAATCACAGCTCAGTGCCTTTATGATTCTCAGGGACCGAAAATCGAGTCCAGAATGTGTGAGGATGAGTCGTTCTAAATGTCTTCCTTGAGAAAGCTATCGATCATTTCAACCGGGTGAAGTTTTCATTAAGTACTCATTGCATGGAAATGTTGCATGATTATAATAAGATATTCGCAAAGTAGCCCAACACATTCTGTTCATTTTCAGCTCATCCAGCATCAATCTAAATTCTTTGTTTCACACCATACGTCCGATTGATTTCGATTTTCCGAAAATAAACTTCGATTCAAAGGTCAAAACTACTAACCCACTTAACATTGTCCACTGTTACCTAAAAATAATCTCCAAAATCAATCCTTTTCATACAGTATAGCACAGTAAGCGGGTCAACATCCTTTCGAGAAATTCATACCACCAAAGACAAGGAAATACCAGTGACCGACACTTTTCAAGACATTTTTTTTTATCCTACACACCGCCAACCGAACCGGATGACCCTTTCTCAATAGCCGTATCGTTGTCGTCTAATCATCATCTTCAAACCCATCGACTCGTCGCATCCTTTCGCTTTCATCTCGAAACGCTCCTTTGGCCGCTGAGCCCATGCTGCTGTTATTTGGCTTCTGTATGAACTCAGGACAAGGTCCTACAGAAATAACACAATCCTCCTCTTGGTCCAGAATAGACAGAAGTAATCTCGTGTCTCGTGCCGGATCGTCCGATCCCCATAGCAGCCAGCAACTTGTCGAACCCTCGCGTCCGTTGTCGTTGTCATCGTACACAAAAAAAAAAGTTGAAACTGTCTACGGCTTGTTTGCCGGTTGTAGCTTCCGGCATTCCTCTGCATCACAAGTCAACCACCATTCAAACTGACCCAAACATTCATTCGCCAATATTACACCGAATTCATTACATAATGGGCCTAGAAGCGGCGGAACGGTCGTCTTGAGTTAGCGCCATGCCATGCCTTTCGTGTGGCCGGTCAAGTCAATACCCAAGAGGCGCTCGTCGTCTCGCAGTGCCGGTCGGCCCACTTCTTTGCATGCAAGGTTTGCGGTGTTGATAGTCGGAACGACAACGGCAAGATACCGGCACAAGCCACACTCTGAAGAGAAGACGTTCGGACAGACGGTATGCCAAGACGTTGTCGTCAACAATCCCAACCCAAATCACTTTCGGCCGGTCGACCAGCGATTACAAAGGCGAGCAAAAAATCTACAAAATGTGAACTGGGACCGAGGCTGGGAAAGTGAAACCCGGAGACGAGTTGCAGGAGCGTCTGCCGTTGCGGCTGACCCTCGACATATTTCTTGCGGATGGTAGATACGTCGCAAGACCTGGGATCCCACTGAGAAAAAGTCTTTCACTCGAACCGATGAAGACGTTTGCGAGGGTGAGAAAGCATCGGAGCACAAGACATCCCAGCACGTTCCTGCGGATCACACGACCGATTTCGATACGGTTGCCGTTGCGGATGTAGGTCTTTGGCACGAGACCTGGATCCACTTGTATGTATACAATTGCCACAACATTATTCTCCTTGGCGTGCTCCGGCTTACAATAGCCAGGCCTGCTTCTGCCTGAGTATCGGCAATGTATCTTAATTCGAGCTCGGGGCGGGCAGCCGTCGTAAGCAGTTGTAACCTTGACCTAGACCAATATTTCGTCTTCCATTTCTCGTTTCGGCCTGACGTGCAAGACAACGACTGTGTCGACGACGGTCGCTCACGTCTGCCGTCTTGGAAAGTGTTACGCTACATGAGACCCGAGAAAACATTCAAGACGTTACGTTGTCGCCACCGTTTGCTGCTACTGCGACTTCTGAGAATTACCACCCACCGGAAAGATGAGTCCCAGACCCCCGACCAGATCAGAGTAACGTTTGCCGCTCGACGAACGTTCTGCTGCTTCTTTCTGATGCTGCCGACGCTGACGACCCCAACTTGGATCGAAGCAGATAATGCGAATAGAAGACGACATGCCGATGTTTATGAAGCGTGTGCTGAAAGCGCTGCCAACGTCGCCGGCAATGATGATGGTGATGAGGCCTCTGGGTATCATCATCACATAAGCAACGATACCGCCAACTGGTCAGATAGCACCAAGGAACGACTAAATGCTGCTGGAGAAATGCAGTGAGTTGAGCCGGGCGCGATTCAGTATGGTCATTAAAACAGCGTGCCTGCTGCTGCGGCGGCAGAATGGCTTGCTTGGCCATAGTCTTGGCCTTGCGAGGCCTCATACAGTCTGCGATATCTTGACCGAGGCTAGACTGGGCATTTAGTCTACTGAGAAATTTACTAGTAGTCCACTAACTATGATCCGATAGTTTTGATTTCATCTGATTTCATGGTCAGGGTTTTGCCGGCAGTATTTGGCGAACTGTATTAAGTGGTAGCTGGATAGGCGGCCATAGTATGTTTAACCCATGACTGCTATCGCAAGTGATGTTTCGAATCATAGTTAAGGGGTGCCAGCCAATTTGTCGAGCTACTAGCACAAATATATGTTGCCAGGTGTCTGAAACTTTGTCTATTTAGACTTGCTTTATAAAAAGCTCGCAGAGGAATCCTCTTAACGTTAGCGTTTTATTGGCTCATGCGAAATCTATCAAAAGCAATGGCTAAAACTGATACAAGACTCGATGCTACCAATCAAATTTTACACTTTTTATTAATAGTATCATTTCCTTGTCAATTTTCTTGTAATTAATAAAATGTAGTTTGTATTACTGTGCGAAAACCGTTAGATTATGGACAGTGGCGTAAATGATCATTGAGGAACATTTGGAACACTGCGGAACGAGAAATTAAATCATTTGATGTTATGCAAGGGCCGATCTAGATTTTAAATCATAATAAAACAAAACATTAAATTTGGCATATTTAGCCAATTTCCTTTGCCTTTGACACTAAACTTAGGAAATCTTCCTTCATCTGAACTGTGTTCCGCCTGGAGTTAGCACTCAGACTCTGAAACTGGCGATATGGCAACTATTTTATGATAGAGTGTGGAGCTGCCTAAGGCTAGGATAGATAAAGTGAGGAATTGTAAAAATTTATAGATTTTATAATTTCCAACGAGTTTTTTTGGCTGTCTCTCAATTTTGTGAAACAAATCAAGAGCTCTATTGCGTATGTACTTCAACTGTCTCATTTTTGAGATATTTGTGTATGTCTGGGTTCTTCACGTACCATAGAATTTTGAAAACCTTGCGATGTTTTAGTGTGCGATATTTTGTAGCTTTGTAGTTTTTTCAATTAGTCTCAGAAGTTTCACTGAATGCTATGCAGGTGTAGTACAGTTGAGGTTTTAAGACTTGCTTATAGAGTAGCATTCTATTTGTCGTATTCAGGTGGGATAATTAAAAGGGAGGAAAGGGTGTTAATAGCACGATTAACATTATTAAGGTAACTCGTTCATGATCATTGTGTGCAGTCCATTGTAACTTAATTCCTAAATATTTGAAACTCTGTTGTCATTCTTATGTCTGGTCGTTAACAAGTCATTAGCTGATCAATTATCTTGATCAATTAATGCAGATTGCTTGGGTTTTTCAGCGTTTAATTTTATCTTTGGGGGCGGGAAACAAGTCCTGGATCTTTATTATAGGTTGAAGTAGATCCTGTCTGATAGAGGCTATCGTATTTGCTTTGGAATGAAGATTGCTTGCAATTAAGGACAGAGGATCGAATTTGGTACTGCTATATGGGTACGGTTTTTTTTTAAATATTCTTAGACTTTTCGAAACAGCGTCCGTAACTTGTAACCACCGCAGTTAGCACACTGTGGTATCTGCTTTAGTTGTTGGTGTGAAATTTGTGGTTTCAGTTTCGCACTTGTCATGCCCAAACTGTTATTAGAAAAGCGGCCAAATTATTGGCTATTATGACATTGTTCTAAGCGTTTATCTCCCCTTTCATCTTTTAAAAGAAATGCTTTAACTAGTTTTGGGTGGGCCTCTTCTGCTTTTTAAGTAGGAGACCTTGTTCTTGAAATCTGTTTTGACCTCGTTCCCTCGGCAAGAATTGTGGGATACTGAATTTGAGGCTCAGAGAATATCTTTTTGGTCATTGTGTCAGCATTATAAGTTTTCGGCTTCCTGAATGCCATGGCACACCCATTTTGCTCTGAAAAAAGTTGACACTGTCGACTGGTCACATGGCTGAAAAATTATTGAGACTACCTTTGGGATTGCTTCGGGTCCTTTCTCTTGAGAAAAAATCTAGGGCTTAGGTTGCGGCTGAGTTGTTTGATGGAAAGTCGATATTTCAGGAATACATTTATTTTTTTATTTTTTTTGGTTTTAGTTCAGGGGGGTGAATTTCTCGCTCGTCAATGATTTAGTTCTTGAAGCGTTGTTTTCGTTCTTATTTGAGTTGTTTGGAAGGTTAAGCGTTAACTGTGAAGACTTTCACAGCTAATTCTTGGATTGCCGGTAAAATCGACAACTTTATGTAGTCGTCATCTGAGCTGGAAGTTTCCTATAATGTGCTGCTTTCTATCTGAGACCTCTTTTCACTTTGTGGGGATATTAATTTTTTTCTTTATTTTTTCACGTCTTAGTTTTAGCAAGTTTGAATTTGTTTTAGATGCTGTTCCTCAGTTAGCTCATCTTGTGTTTTTGAGCTTATTGAACGAACGACTTATTCAATAGTTGTGTTAATTTCACTCTGAATACCAGAGCTGTTAATCCTGTATTAATCCTGTTAATCCTGTATCAATCCCGGAAGTGGTTTGTGAATTAAAGTATCAAAGTATACTTTTATCTTTTTTTAACAAAGATAGAAACCAGCAAAGAAAAAATACGCCATATTTTACAGTTTTTCTTCGATAAACACGAAAACGCAAGCCAGACGGCTGAAAATGTGACTAGTCTTTTTCGTCCTCATACTGCAACCAATTACGCGCAATTTTGGTTCCGTTCATTCCGTTCCGGTAATTTTGATGTCAAAGATGCACCATAATCTGGAAGGCCAATAGTCGAAAATGTCGATTAAATCATGATAATCGTCGAGTCCGACCGTCATGTTAGCACGGTTTCGATTGCCCAGGAGCTAAACATTGCACAAAAACCGTTTGGAACCATTTGAATAAGGCTGGATTCAAAAAGAAACTCGATGTATGGGTTCCACACAAGTTAACGCCAAATAAACCTCATGAACCGAATTCCCATCTGCGAATCGCTGCTGAATCGCAACAAAATCTTAACATTTCTGAACCGAATGGTAACTGAAGATGAAAAGATGACCAAGCCAGAATTGACGGCCTGGAAGTTTTTTCTGTGTCTTTGGTGGGATTGGCAGGGAGTCGTCTACTATTAGCTGCTCCCCTATGGCGAAACTCTTAATTCGTGCCTGTACTGTTAATATTTGGACCGTCTGAAGGAAGCAGTCGCCCAGAAGCGTCCAGCTTTGGCCAATATGTGAAGAATTGTGTTCCAGCAGCGCAACGCCAGGCGACACATCGATAGTAACTCGCCAGAAGCTCTGGGAGCTTGGTTGCGAGGTTCTTATGCATCCACCTCATAGTCGGGACCTGGCACCCGTTCCTGTCCATGGCGAACGATTTTGCTGGTGAAAAATTCGCCTCAAGAGAGGCTTGTCAAAATCGACTGCTCCAGTTTTTTTGCCAATAGGGACGAGGACTTCTATGAGAGAGGTAAAATAAAACTACCATCAAAATGGCAACAAAGTATCGAACAAAACGGGGCGTATATAACCTAAAGCAGATCATTCTTAGTATGCTAAATAAAGGCTTCAATTTCATGGAAAAATACTGGAGTTGTTTTTATTACACCTAATATATACTAAAAAAAATGAGTGAAACCAGTACAGTGGTTGATACTCATTCACGTTGCTGTTTTAAAAAATCTTGATCGCCATCTGAAGACGGTTTGTAGCGAAATTATCCTTCGGGCACACACAGAACCCTAATACTACGCTACCTATGTTGTGGACTTGAATATTCGTGTTGGCTGGTCTTTGATAACGTGTTTCAGAACTAAAATGGTTGAATGGCACAGAGGCAAATCTTGCCTCAAACCTTAGGCAATTTGGAAACTCTTGGCTGAGTACTTATCAGTGCAGTCTTGGTTATGTGAGCCACTTTTCGGAATGGCCGAGTCAAGCAACAAACACATTCCATCACTGGATTCTATCGACGCTGTTGTATGCTTGCTAGAGGTCTGCGACAACCTAATTCAGATCCATGCTATAATGACAGATCTTTTAAAACACCTGTTTGGCTCAGAATACTTGACCTATCGTAAACTGTCCACTTCTGCAACCACTTTTATACTCTCCAATAATGTGATTCTATAAGGGTTTCATTTCGCACCAAATATTTCTAGAGAACACTTTGAAGAACGTGCATAATAAAGCGATGAATCAGTCAGATTCGCAGCACAGTTTATAACTTTTTGCACTTTCTGCACCAATCTCCATTTTGGAAACACTGATGAAAAAACCAGAGATACAAACCATTATTTTGGAGCAACATTGCCGGTATTTCATTTTTCCTGTAGTATAAAAATGACGTAAATTCCCAGTTTTGGTAGGCATTCGCAAGCACAATTCTATCAGACTTGACTCACAATTAGCCAACTTACAGAATGAAATCCGGTGGTTGCGCCAAAAACTTCAAAAGGATTAATATTTTGAAGTTGCCGCCCGCAAACATTTCTCAATTTTAGAAATTAAAGCAATTTCGACTTTTTTACATTTTAAAATATTATCATATGTAAGTTTGATGGAAGCATTTCCTAGTACTTCCTAATGGTGGCAACCCTGTTCTAAATTTGGAACGAAAATTTTATCAGATATGTTGAGCGTTAGGATGAACCTACGATGCCAATTCAATGCCTGCATCGGAACTTATACTCGTAGGGCAGAAAGCTTTTAGTTTCTTGGAAGTTATTTCAAAATTTTTCTTACCAGGACATTCATTAAACTTCTGTGTAGCTGTGTAGAAAAAAACATAAAATTTAATTGTTTTTAATTTGAATCAAATTTATTCCAGCTTGTAATAAAATATTTTAATAAATTTATCAGTTGCTTGCCTTTTTCAAAAACAGCAAAAAAAAAATTGTATACTCAATGATTTGAAGGTTTCTGTTTAGGTAACCGCCATAGCTTCGGGATTACCTGGACATTAACCAAAATTCTGATTCTCATCAATGCGTCCTTTAAATATTGGAAATATTTTATGTTTCTATGGGAAGTTAGTGCAATTCTAAATTTTACAAATTTTCTTTGCCTACTTTAAGGCACTTAGTGTCCACATCGTGTTAACAATTTCAGAGTCATTGCTATAATCAAGGTAAAAACATGACCAATACCCATTTTCTTAACTTGTTTTTTTTTCGAAATACCGGCAAGAATACCTATAGGGCGTAGTTAGAAATTCATTAAAATACACACTGCGGTCAAAGGGTTAAAGGTTACGCTCTTCGAGTTCACCAGAGTCTGCTTCAAACTTAAAAATAGTCCTCCAAATTTGCACCTATTTAAGTATTTGAGGAACATTGTTCCAACAATCATCTACGAAAATGTCCCAGGGAGCATATTAGATCACAGGTGTTCAAATCAAAAGAAGAAGATGTTATCATCAAACTTTTGGCTACACAAAATGATAAGTTTTATTATCTGACCTTCTCAACTAAAGAACACTCAGGAGAAATGATTAATCTTGCGGTGATTTCTTCACCAATGTGCCTGCATATTTTCGGCTTTTTTCTATTCATCCACTCACCCATTCATCGAATGGTAGCGAAATGAAATGCACCAGCGAAAAAATAGCGTCAGCAATTCCACCTTAAACCGTCAGCTTACGAATCAAGTCGAGTCAACGACGACCACAACAACAACATCTGCAACTTCTATGATTTGATTTCACTGCTCGGCTACGAAAGTCATCTTTTATGGCCTGGCGTTAAACTAAGTCAAAGCAACTTCACACACAATCTTTTTACATTTGGCATGGATGGTGGCAGATAGCAGGAACAGACAGAGTCTGCCAATAAAGGCCGTCCGACTTTTAGTTTCGAATACAAGATGAGCATCGATAACAAGACGACAACGAAGGCGAATAGGGAGACGTTAGCCGGCCACCACTTGAAAGCCGGTGACTGGGTAATGGATCCAACCGATTCGAATGATTTAAAGAATGCCGCCGTCGACTGAAAACGTCCCAGACACGCATTCCCCAAAGATACAAACAACAGTTGCTGACTGACTTATTCGTTGGTTGTCGACTTGCCGGCATGCCTTCTTGCTGTCTTTTGAATGGATACGGTCGTATATCTGGCAACTGGATGATCTCCCATGGTTTATTGGAAGTGAGGCCAAGGTTACGCTGCCAAGCGTCTTTATGAGGCAGATTTTTGCAGTAAGTGGCATTGCATGTGAACGAACTGGTATAAGTACGACCGGCAAAGACGCCGTCATTCCATGGCAGAGGCAGAGCAAAGCAGACCAGAGCACGAGGGCACAGCTATATAAACATTCTACAATGACTTCCGGATTCCTTTGCAACGTGCGACCCAAAGCACCATCTGGGGAATCCATCGTCGACGAAGACGATGCCGCCGGTCTCGGTGAAAGAATTTTGTGACAGGTGCGCTCTTGGTCTTGGCGGACGACCGGCAGAGGCAGAAGCTTGCCATACAGACCTTGATTACTCAAGAGGGCGACTTTTGTTAGACCTTGTTCGAGAAAGTGGTGTTACGGTGACGATGAGGCTACAGTGCGTTGTTTTCACTCATTCAGCGGGAACGAACGACACTAACGACGGCTCTGCTTGCCTCCGAGGCAGAACTTACCGTTTCACCATTTGAAGACTGTAAATGTCTTGCTTGATTCTGCTGGCTGGTATGTGGTGTGGCTGACATACGCTACTGTTGCTTCAATTCATTTTGCCTTCTGTTGCATGAGCTGATACTATGCTCGGCATGGTGTAGGCTTAGCAGGATATGAAGTGGTTAACATGCTGTGCATGGGAACATTTCGGATTGGAATTGTGTTAACTTCATATAACCACAACCTGCAAGTTTTTCACGTCCGTCGTCGTAGAGAATCTCGACAATGTTGTAGGTCGGTCAGGGAACGAAAGATTTGAAGGGTAAATTGGCGACAAATTGATGTCAACAATGTCCTTATCATCGTCGCCAGCATCTTTACCATGAGTTAATGTATGGAAGCATGGGAGAGGCGTCTCATGAAAATCATGTGTGAAATTTTATTTGACAAGAAGGCGTACGATAAGTGGTCGTAAATAATGTAAGGTAATAGCATCAAATGTGTTAATGTAGCCCGTTTGGAGTGATTTAATTCAATCAGTCAGTGTCAAGGATAAAAAAATCTAGAATGGATGTATTTAGACTGAAAGTGTTCTGAAAATGGGTTATTGATTTTGTGATGCTTCTGAACAGGATTGAAGTATTTTCTGGGGTTAAGATTTTATAAGAATTAGCCGAGAGGAATATGTGTGCTGCGAATCTGATTCTGCAGCATCAGTGCAACGTTATTCCTGGTGTTAAATGCAGTCTATGGAAATTAGAATTGAAAGAAAATGTTTTTATAAGTTGAAATCTACTCAAATTTAAACATATTGGAGTCACGTTTGAGACGCGCTGTCGTGCTGGTGGCGATACAAAGCCATTCAGAATAATCAAATTTGAAGGATATGTTGCAGGCGTAATTTTTATCAATTAAAAATATCACTTGTTTGCTATAATGTGACTAAATACTATTTTTTTTTATTTTCAGGTAAGTTGTCTGTCTGTCATAGTATATATATGTCCAAGTAAGTATGGAATTTCGTTAACCGATCTTAATTTAAAACTTAAGTGGGTTTAGATTAGCTTAGGACCTGTTATTTCAAAAAAGCAAATATTAATTCGACTTAAATATATTATTTCGCCTTTGATGTTATCCTCAACTTGTCCATCACTCTTGATCGACCGCTAGGTTCAGAGAAGAATGGAGTAGATTACTCATAAAATATCTGTGATGAAACAAGGTTTCTAAGTACATGATACTCGAGCTATGATATCCTAAATAGAATTAAATAAATAATTTATGCTGATTTTCATGGAGACTGAATTTCCACAATATAGGATAATTCTTTGTACAAAATAGTTCGCTTTATCGAATATTTATCAACAAACAACGCGTGACTTCTTAACATAGATACAGTAATACAAAACCAATAGTTGCAGGAAGATGTCTCATCATCCGCCTAGCTTCGAATAATTCTTTTATCTTTGGCCCAAAAATTGAAAGTTTGCAAATTGATAGAAAACTGTATTCAATTTTCAGTGAAATTTCGAACAAAATCGATGACCTGTTTTCTCAACAATGAGTCATGCCTTCTATTTCTCGATATATTTCTCGAATAAAATACTAACAGCGTCAGACTTGTATAAGAAATATCGATTTTACATGATTTTCAATTTTTCTCCTCGAAATCCAATTACTCGCATGTCTCTTGAAGAAGAAATATATTATTAAGCTCAGTATGAAGTACGTTTGATTTGCGAATGTCAGTAAAACGTTACCACCACCCTCATCAATCATGCCATTTAGTTTGCAATAAAATGTCACGTATTTATGTACATCTTTCACGTATCTACTCGTATGTAGCTTATAGCCATTATAAACAAATGCACGAAAGCAAACATTGAAATTATTTTCTCTGTGAAGCAATAAATCCTGGTAAACACATCAATATGCAAATTGATATCGATCTTCAAATCAAAGCTCTGTCTCATCCCACTCCCACCTACCGTTCCTAGTCGGCCGACCCTCTTGCGTAACTCCTACGCTAACAATCACTTCGAAATACATATCTTCTTGCAAAATATATAAAAACATAGCCACCATCTTGCTTCGCTTGATGTTATGAAAGAATTCATTAGACTCAACAATACGATGATATGACTAAATTCTAAAATATCTCTGTTCGTAAGAAATTTTTCATTATTAATAATCAAAAAGGAAGAATAACAAGGAAGCGAAGAGAAAAGGGAGAGTCTTATAAGGGAAATTGTTAGTACTACTATTGCATGCACACTCACGTAATTGAAAAAAATATTCCGCTTCCCTCATCATCCACCACACCGCCAAGGCTCTTTCCCTCCCGTTTCGGTGTTTCAATCCAGTGCAATAACAAGTGCCACCCCTCAATAATAGCAGCGGTAGCAGCAACGGCGACAACAACAAAATCCATACGAATTTTCTTCCTTAATTTTCCCTTTTCCTCGTGACTATCGATCGGTTCGTCCCGCTATCGTCCTACCCTGGCTCACTACTTCCTCATCCGGATGCTGAACAAACGAAACAGCATACGAAGCAACGAACGAAAATTGCGAAAATACCAAGTCGACTGCCGTCTACATTCCATATCAGCACCACCACCAGCAGTTTCATCAGCAAAATAACATGCACATCGACGCCAACGCTTTGGCATACGGGCCTCTGACACTTGTACGTACATCTGTAGGTACATTCAATTTGAAATTTTCCCCTTTCGGTCCATTTTGCTTTTCTTTTATTTTCCATCATTTTCCGTCGTTTTCTTTTCCTCCTCGTCTATGAGTACTGCCCGGACGCGTCTCAGTGTCTCATACCGACGATGCGCGTATTCCTGCTTTCACTGTTCCTCATCAAAACACCCCGACCTTGCTGTTGTCGTGAAAGTGAGTCGTCCTTTCGACTCATACTATTATTCCGCCAGAGGTACATGGCTACCCTCAATGTACCCACTTGCATCTTCGGCGCTATCACGCCTTTCTCGCGCGTTTTCTACATCCTCACTTCGTTCGAAGTGGTACCCGTTTCGATAGCAGAGTAATGGTAGGAACTTGAACAATTCTATGTTTCCTTCACTACCAAACGGGACGAATAAATTTCGAATATCCTCTCCCGAGCAATCGAATAGCTACCATCGACATGTTCTTCCCATTTTCTTGCAGGCCTGCAAAAACCCTTAGCTACCCTGAAAACCGCTCGACTGGCCAACTTGACTCCCGTTCCATGGGGGCTATTGTGCTATACACAGAGGACCGATCGAACACCAGCATGAGAACAGCCCCGCACTGCTCCCAAGCTTCCATCCCCTAAAGTAAATCGCCGTAGTCGTCTCTGCAGCCGCCATTTCGTTTTTCTTGGATCGGACCAGTGCAGAGGCAGGCAGAGACTCCTTGTTCCCGCACGTCTCCATTTCGCTCCACACATGACGTCAAAGAAGAGAGGTGTATGTTTCTGCACTGCTGCTGGAACCAAGCCGCCTTCAAACCTCTGGGGTTGAAAACGGCACTGGGGTATATCGCGACAGAGCCCCAGCAGTTTTGGGTGGAAAACTCACACTCCGCCACCCAGACCGATAGCCGAAGAAAGCGGACAAGGCCTCATACGTAATACGACGGCCTCATGCAGAAATTGATTCTGCTCTTTGGGGATGATGGTGCTGTGAGACCCGGTCTAACCCTTACGTACGGTGGGCTGAGGATGAAGAGTACAATGGAAATTAATCGAAAACGCTTTAGACTTGGCTAATATTCGTTTATTTATGGAGAAAATATTTTCTGATCGGGTGCGAACAATGGTTTTGGTCTGATGTATTGGTTGCCGTGCTTTTGTCAGGCAATTCGGAATTCCTGAATTATTCAAGTTGAATGACTCGAATATGCGGGATCCGTTTGAGATTTGATAGAAACGAAAGTCATTTGTGAAACTGACGTCGATTCAAATGAACAAATGATAAACGAATCAGTTGTGCTCTTCTTGTTACTGAACACAAACATTTTAGAACGTTATGGTTGAATCAATTGTTGAGAAGATAAATGCACATTAAAAGTATTTTGCCGAGCGTACCAAAACTCGTTCGATCAAACTTTCAGTCTCAAGAAGAAGTTTAAATTTATTATATTTCCAAAGTTATCCAATATCTTTCGAACACGTTACCACACCACCACTCCTCCCTGTTTTCTGAGCTGGCCTACCAGCCACCCTTCGTATTTTCTTCTTCTGATAGCTCCTTGCACTCACGGGGGTCGCATATACATAGGTAAACTTTAGTTTCTGCCGTTCTTTGCGGACGTACAATTTGACAAGCTGGTGCTATTGCTGCAAAATGTGCTCCCATTTGAGACACGTTGGCTTGATCGCTTGCAAGTTGTTTTCCCATACTGTCCAATGTTATCATCGATATTTTATTATGTGCTTTTACCGTTTGGAATACATCTGCTGTTCGTTCATGTCGCTGAGTCCTCATTAAAATTATGGCAATTATTGTAAATAACGACTTCAATTTTTCATACTTTTGCTTTATTTTTATTAATTTTGCGTTCCGTTCCGTCCCATATTCTCCCTTGAAACAGTATATCACCTTTGACTCCATTTCGTTATTCCCACAAGAGACATACTTCTGCCCTTCGTCTCCCCCTCGGTGATGTTCATCTTCCACGCTCTCTCTCTCCTAACACATTATTATTATACATTTTATATTATGGGATTTTTTTCGAGAAAATTGAGTTTCAGTTATTCGGAAAAAAAATTGCAATTTCTCTCGTTCGTTGTGTGTATTGTCTGTTTTATTGCTATTATTTTTTCGGGATTCGTGGCGTTTTATTTATTTTTGTTGCTGTCGTTTTTCCTCAATTTATTTCTCGCTGACGACAGAATAAATTTTATTTTGAGCTTGTAGTGGGATGTGGAAAATGGTGGCTGTGTGGTACGGAAGTGCACAAAGTGAGTACTTGTGTATAGACAATTTTAAGGTTTTCCATGACAAAAGCACGCAGAGAACGAAATGTTCGAATGAAAGTGATTATGATGAAATGAAATTGATGTTTACTCAACAAAAAAAACATACTTGGACCAGAGAAAATTGATTATTATCGTGGATGTGAGTGATATATATTTTGTTTTCAAAATGTAAAAATGTTGAATGCTATTGGAAAATGATGTAAATAACTATTAAATTTTAATGGTATGAAACGAGAATGCTTAGACTTGCTCTAGATAAAATCACACAAACTCATATAAAATCAGTTTGTGCTACCTCTATAGTTCTATATTTGCCAATTGCAACCTGTATAGTGATTTGTTCTTGCAAGTTAACATTATATATTATTTGAATGTTAATGGGAGCAGGGACATCAATCAACTTACATTGCATGCATTAATATGCATTGTATAAAAGTTTGAAATATTTCGACAGGTTTCACTGTAACAATAGCTTTTATTCCTCTGCTATTTATGGTTTGTTTTATTTTTAATGTTGGTAGATCCTTAATTCGCAATCAATTAATACCAGTTTGGAGCAATTATTTCCTTGACTCACTTTACCAGGCATAGTTTAGACGCTTACCCACACTTAGGTCAACTTAAAACCTTATTTCGCACTATATTCAGGGCTGTATTCGAACCACAGACCACACACCCTAGCAGCCGATACGTCACTAGATCGGCTGCACAATGTTTGTTAGTAGATGCATTATACCTTCGTATACAAAATATGTATTATAGCTGTAATAAATCGTGATGAAGTTACAAGGCAGAAGACAAGTTATTCCACTACAACCCATTTCGGGTGTTGGGATTTGAAGGTGGTGGAGACTTCATTTTCATAACCAAAATTTTTTATGAGTGTCAAATTATTAGTCTTATGTGTCATTTTGCTCGTCATTTCACTTATACGTCGACTCAAAGCTGGATTAATTTAACACACTAGGAGCCAGTGCTCTACCCACTAGGCTTCAAAGCTTATTACAGTCCTGATGCAATGTAGCCCACTAAAACGAACATTATTTGTCGAGAACATACTCACAGGAATCGATACTATGTATCTATGGCTGATGCACCTCCTATGTATACATGGCGTTACCAAACCCCTAGCAATTGAGTCCTTACTTGAATGACTTGATGTTAAGGTCAGTTGTGGTCCTGACGGCATCCCGAACCTGTTAGTTAAATTATTTTGTTTATGCCTGGGTGTTCATTGTCTACTATTTTCATTGTTCATTGGCTCCTTTTGGTCTTACTGAAAGTTTGCTGATAGTTCTTTCATCCATAAGCACAGTGACCCAGGTGGCGTTAGTTCATTTAACGTCATATCGCCTTCCTTTCCTGCTTTGATAAAGAACTCGAAATAGTTTTTTTTACAATAGGCTACTCCCTACATTCAGAAAAATTTCATTTAATAGAATCAAATTTAAATCAAAAGTTGAAACACTTTTAAATAAAACACGAATCTTATTTTAAATCCACTTTATCATGAAAATTTTATTTTCATGTCAAAATTTTTCATCATTGAGTTAAAAAGAAATGTATATGACGCCATTTCTTATTTGAAAATTTTTGATTCAAATATGTTCAAATATGATTTGGCGCCATATAGTGGTGAAATTTTTCTTTAGCGTATCCTTCAGTCCTTTCTTGCTCCTGAGCAATATGGCTTAATGAAAGACCGATCTTCCATCTCTAAGCTCTTAATAAAATCTAACTTAGTTACTTCCGTCTTAGGCCAACAGAGGCGGATGAATGTGGAATACGAAGATTTTGAAAAGGCCTTTGACTCTAATAACCGCACACTCAGAAAAATTTGTTTCCGAGAATCAAAGAAAATATTTACTTGTTTACGAGATGTGAAATCTTCCACAAATCAAATAAACTTTTATTTGATGTCAGCAATTTTCATAGATATTGTGTAAAAATTTATTGCATTCAACGGAATACAATTTTTACTTTACCTTATTTCAAAGAGGTAATTTTCTACAAATCTAGTAAATCATGTCTACGAATTAAGTAAATTATATCTACAATGCGAACATGTTTTTACATGTTTCAACACCAACCACCCTTCAATATTCGACGAAAAAATTGATAGTTTTTATGATTTCTGTTAACTTTTGCTTTACACAAATGAGAGGTCGGTAGCTTAGCTCACTAACGCACCAGTCCTAAACAGCAACCTACTGTTCGCGGGTTTGAATTCCGCCGGGTTCATAGATGGATTTGTTCGTCTTGAGTTGTCTTAACAGCTGGCTCCATTGATTTAGTGTCACATTATAGCTTGGTGGCGACTAAGGCATAAATAACACTAGCGCTTCAGCAAATAGGAAAAAATGTGGCACTTAAAATAAAGAATAATGGAATAATTGATATCGGCTTCTCACATATGCATCTCCTTACCGCCATAGCTAAGCATTCGCTTCAAAAGGAGTGAATTCATATTTCAAGTCATATTGCTTTGACACGTGAAAATATTTTTTTTTTCCTTGTTTTTATTTTTTCACTCCCTTCAAAGTAAGCCGCGCATTTGAAATGAAGATAGGCAGAGTTTTTGCGTGCCAACGACATGAATGTTCTCAAGCGGTCCCCATCTAAGTAGTAACCGCGCCCAACAGTGCTTAACGTCGCTGATCGTAGGAGAACCGATTGATGCCAGATTTATGGTAACACTTCCTTGAAACTATACCAAATTTTACTCTGGGCAATTTCAATATAATTTCTTTGAAATGAATAAACTCCTTTCTTTGGATTGAGTAAATATTTCTTTGGCGCAGAATCATCACCAATTTTCTTTGAAAATGTGTTTATTTTCCCTCAAAAAATTGAAGTATTTTTCTGAGTGCAGGAGTTTCTTTTGGTGAGCTCAAAGGTTATGTATTGTTGCGCATCCTCAGAAGGCATAATGAATTATAGCTTGGTTCTTTTTCACTATTTTTTTCATAATTCATACAATTTTTGATATTTTTGATTATTTCCCATTAAACCCTCTATATTTTATGCTTATTAGCCATTTGTTTTTTTCGTTTAGTTTTAATTATATTATACTTTATTATGGTTACATTATTTGTCATACTATCATCTATTTTGATTTTGAAACTTCTAACTTTATTATCTATCAACTATGGATCTGAATTTCTCTTCCTTTTGCATAATATTTGGTTTTTTTTTTAACTGGGCACTAGCCTGTCAAAATGAAAATAAATAAATAAATAGATAAATAAAGTAAATAAACATAGGAGTTGATACTAACTGCAATGAAGTTGAGACTATGTGTATAGCAGAAAAATTCGTAATGTATGAACATTTTCATTTTGAAGTGGAATAATTTAGCTCTATTTTATTTTATTTCGAAATTTTTTTTATACTCCTAGACCTAACAATGGTTGTCGTGGGGTTACTTTACTTTATTTTTCTTAAAATATCTAATGCTAAGCTTCTTATTTTAGACTTGAGCAAAACTGAATGGCCACTTGGACCCTCGAAGCTATTTAACTCTTAATTACGCTGGCTCTTCCCAATTTTTTGATTTCACTATCTTACAAAAAACTTAGTATGTTTTATGGAAGGAATTTAAAAAACACCTAATACATAACATGCTACTCTTTATCAAACCTATCCTACTTAGCTTAACTACAAATCTTTGAGTTGTTGGTCCAAAAATAATCTTGCGATCATGTAGAGGACTTTCTCCGCTATTCCATTTATTAATTTTAATTTTTTTCCATTTATTAATATTTTTTTAATTTTCCATTTATGAATATCATTCTATTTATTTCCATTTATCTATTTATATTATATTAACTTATATTAACAAAATTTATCACCATACATACACTACTCGGCTAGTTCAATTCGTCAAAATAGCTTCAGATCATCCTTTTTCCGGCGATACATCATTTTTGAGCAGCTCTATACGGTGCGTGATGAAGTGCCGGGAATGCCTAGACTGTGACCAAAAAGGCTAGACTCTTCAAATGCCGGAAGCCACTTGTTTTTGGGTAAGTAAACGATTCGTGAGTGGTTCGCCGGGAAGCATGGCCCATTATAGGCGTTTCTTGACGGTTGGATATATAGCCTTATGCATCGGGATAGATGAAGGCTTCAAAAAGAATGTCCTGGCGAGCCTTGCGTGCTCGAAGTATGGCGGGTTAAAGAAGAACAAATGTCATATCGCGTACAATTCTGAAGAGGAAAATGTTGCCGAAATTTCGTAAATTGCCTGGTTTCTACGTAGTGGAGGTAATTTATCTTTTACATTGCCGCAAAATGATGCAGGCATATCCTTTTGAAGACTCTTCCTCTCTATTTGCTTTGCAATCAAGCTGAAGCAAACTGAGCATTCATGTGCGATGGTCCGAATGGTCAAACTATTGAGTATATCTCTTTTAACTCCGAGGTAGGTCGAGTGGAAGTCTTGGAAGAGACATGTACGCGTTCCTTGCTTTGTTTAGTTGCACGTCAATATGTTGGTGGTAGTCCAGATGCTAGTCCAGGTACACCTGAATCATGCCTTTTTAGGTTTCGGCAGGCAGCTGGAGTATTTTTGCCGCTACCATCTTTGAAGTGAAAGTATTTCCAGTTTCTTCTTAAATCTTCTTGCAGGTTCAGTCGGAGTAAGATTGTCTCATATTTATGTGGATGAATTTTCATCTTCCGGTGGTCACTCGGTACGGCACTGACTTTTCTGTCGTCAGTGGAGATGATCGAATTGTCATCAAATGTGACAATCGATCGTTTTGGCGACGAATCAAACTCAAAGGAGGTGAGGAATCCAACAGTGAAGATGGCGAAGAGAAGCGGCTCCGTGATGGAGTTTTTCTTGAACACCGTAATAGACGGCAAATTTAGGTTTTGTTATAGATCATGTTCTGGATTATGGGAACTTGAGCTGGTAGAGTTTCAACAGAAGTCTGTCTAGCTAGACTGTGTTAAACGCCTTATCCATGTGAATGAGACATGCGCCGACGCATTCAGACAAAAACACTTGAGATGTCAACAAACGTCCGGCACAATTTTTGAGGCTACAATCACAGTCAGTTAGCCTGCACGAAAGTCAAACAAATAGCTGGGCCACCTGAACGTTTTTTTACGGAGAGCTGTTGGTGAAAATTTCTTAGACCATGCTGAAGTTGGACAAAAAACTTATAGATCTTTACTTATTATTAAAAACTTATAGATCTTTACTTTACCTGATCGATTAAGTTTTTGCTGTTTTCCATCGTTTTAGAAAAATGGCTATTATTCAGGACGTTATTGAATAGAATACAATAATACTGTCTAATGATTGCAGCTGGCAGGTATTTTAGAACAACACTCACAACGCCATCAATCCCGGATGAGCGTTTATTATTGAAGAATCCAAAGCGAATCTTCAATTGGTTAGAGATAACGAAGTATTTATAAACTGCTCAAACGGATACCAGTGGGAGCTGGTTGAATTTAAGCAGGCACTGGCTGCCCGTTCATTCTGCGTATGAAAATCTCAGTGAACCAAAGTTTATTCATGCGTTGGTTTTCGGAGTATGTAGCCTTCAAATAGATACCTATAATGGTTAGCTTTTGATTTTTGTCCCTAATAGTTACGGGGTCTTCCTGCTCAAGTTCTTCGGCGGTGAACAACGGCGGTGAAGAAACGCAATTCACTCGCTGTTAATTCGAGCTCCACCATAAGAAAAGCATGTTTTTTTCGTAAGATGTTTTTAATCTATCTGTATCTGTAAGATGCTTTATCAGTGTTATCCGTGAAATATACTTGAGTTTGTTGGCGAAACTGCCTGTATACCTGATTTTCGTAATTGATTTTGAACAAGTATCAGACATTCTTCAAACAGAATTTGAGGGTACTGAGGATAGTTGTAATCCTGAGGCCTTCAGCAAATGTGGTTGATACGATTCATCAGTTTGCTTTTAAGCTTCTACAGTTTCCTTATGAAACCTATATTGTAGCCTTCCATTTTACTAGCTTTTAATGGTCGATGGATGGGGGATTCAATCGGACTCAATGTCAGTTCATTTAAAATCAATAGATATACATATATTTATTTGACACTTTCTAGGTTTCTGCCATTAGCTATAGCTCTCGAAACATTCAATCCATTTTCTTTATGATTTTATAGTTTTTACAGTTCCTTTGTAGGAAAGATAAACTGTCAGGTTGTGTATGACGTAAAAACCTATAACTTAATGGCAGATCCGGACATAAGCTTTCAAGTACACTGAAAAAACACATAGCGCCAGACGCCATAATTTATAGACTTCTGGCGCCATGTACATTGTCGATTTCGGGATTGTGATAAAATATAGCGCCACACGCCATAGAACATGGCGAAAAGTACATAGGAGCAGAATCTATGCTTATAGTACATGGCGTGGAGGACTATATTACATGGTGTGGAGGACTATATTACATGGCGTGGGGGATTATATTACATGGTGTGGGGGACTATAGTCAAATATATCAAACGTTTCTGAATCCGCCTGTAAAGTTGAATTTATCAGTTAAATCTATCATTCGGACAGTTGTCATTACGTTCAAAAATCAATAGCAGATAGCAAAATTACAGTTAATATCAATATGATTTCATGAGATCATTGTCATGTATGGATATACTCAAACGTCACTTGCTGACATTTATGCATCCCATCAACCAGTGTGGCTGCGAGTTATAATTGCAGTGACAACTGAAGTCATATCACATGGCTCATGGTACTATGTAATATAGCGTGTGGGGCCATAATTTCTGCGTTGGGAGCCATACTGCATAGCTCAGGATACTATGCACGTAAAGTGTGGGACCATAAATGCTGCGCCATATTGCATAGGACCACGCACTATGTAGATTCTGACATTATGGCGCTGGGAGCCATATTGCATAGCTCAGAGTACTATGTACGTACATAGCGTTTGGGGCCATAAATAATGCGCTATGTTACATAGCTCTGGGCGCCATGTTGATTTTTTTCAGTGTACGATTGAGCTTCTACGAGCAACTTTAAATTAAAGGGTCTGGTTTGGTATCCTCGATGCAATGCAAATTCAATTGTGCTAGATTTTTGCAAAAAAAACTTGATAAGGCCAATCGAATATTCTAAGTAGAGAACCAAATAAATGCCTGTGTTTCTGCATTATCTTGGAATGCTTCTGAATGCCACTCTTAGAAAACAAAATCTGGCCTTAGAAAATCAGTGTCAGCTAGAATTTAGCTAAAATGAATTAGTAGGTATATTCCCTGACTTATCGGTAAATTTTTTGGTGGGAAAAAATTACCGAAAACCGGAAATTTCGGATGAAAACTATCAAAAAATAAAGAAGAGCCAAAAGTAACGCCACCTTGCGTATGTTTGACAGCTCGAACCAATTTTCCAGGTGCTGACATCTGCAAAAATTGAGTTATTTTTCGGCTGCGGAAACGTTAGCGTACGTTTCTTGCTTCTCAAACTTACCCAAAACTGAGCTAAGAGACAGATCTAGTGTCATAATTATTTCCAATGTGCTACCATTTAAATAACACTCCTGTCTCACAATTATACACCAAGAATTTTTTGACGAATCCCATGCGTGACTTACTTCTAGCCAAATGTACTAGTAATTAGACTAACCCATCGTGTCAAAGCACTTTTGATTCTAAGATGGAAAGACCCTCTTTACCTATGTACGACTCCGTACAGTTCGACTATATTCTACCACCTAAAGGCTTTCGAAATGATAATTACCAGAGAAACTTTTTCTTATTTCCTATTACACCTTCCATTCCTTTGCTCCATTTCTTACTGCTGTTGCAATACATCTTAATCTTCTCTTAACCATTCATTATCTTTTGTAAAAAAAAATAATAGTATTACCATGTCATTATGTTTGTACCCATTCTCATACGAATTTTTTCTTTAACTGGTGTTTTTTTTGCATTCAAGAATGCATTTGATGCAGTGGAAATGCCAAGTTGGTATTTGCCCTCTGTGAGTGAATTTACGAATCAGATTTTGTTGTTTTATTTTATTTAGATTTCGTTTTATTTTAGTTGCTATGGTTGTTGCATTGTGATGTCGTATGGATGAAAAACACGTATTTTCTCCTTCGGAATGGTTAGAGGTCGTCGATATGTGGATGCACGTGTACACATGCATAGTCTGGCGATTTTACACATGCTACAGGGATATGTGAATATATGCTGCACACATGTGTCTTGACTGTCGGCGGGATATTCGTTTTCTGTTTTAATGTTTTTTTACTTTCCTTTGTATTTTTCGTTGATTCCTCTGTATTTTTTCAATGTTCCTTTGTTGCATTGTTGTGAGTTTAATTTATTGCAAGTGATTTGAATACAACGCTTTTTGAATCGCCCGTGCCTGGTTTTGCTCCTCGCAGTGCCGTGGAAAAATAAGGCGAGATTCTTCTTTTCGAGCCCATTGAGTATAATTTGAAGGTTCTATCGAATTCATAAATATTTGAATTCACCCATCTGACTGATACAAATAGGCGACAATCGTGCAATGCTTGTTATGGATTACAAACTACAAATATTGTTCTGATAGCAGCTACAGTTTATTCAGCTGAAATATATAGTTCATGTGTGAATGACTAACCTTGAATTTTGAAATCTAAGTGTCTCATTTCGAAGTGAATTGAAATTTTAAAATCGATGGTTGGATGACACACTTTGAAAACATTAGGTATAAACTCTTCTTTCAGTATCTATTGGCTGTGGAGGTTTTAGGAATGAGCACTCCAGGATCGAAAAGAGCCAGAAACTAAAGTTAAAGGTCATGTGGATATAGTTGCTAATGGACTCAAGAAGAAACAAAGGAACAATTGCTTCGTGAAATTACGTTCTGCTGAACTGTAAAAAATATATGAAATTCAAACTAAATTAATTTTAGACTCTCTGAGGTTTCCCAGGTACTTTCTGAATGAAATAGGCTTAAATGGGCACATACTTACCTACTTACACCGAACTTTCAAAATCTAATTCATTATTCATGAATAAACTAATAACCGACAACTAATCAAATGTCATAAATTGATACACAAAAATTCTCTTGAGCCATGCCAAACTTAATGATAAATTATGCACAGGCATACTCAATAGTCTCTCATATGCATAACTTATTCGTCTGAATTGCTAGTTGAATTGTTCCCAATTGTATTTAATTCATACATCCATATGTATATCTGCATTTGAATGCCTTCTGTTAGTAGCCGACTTATTTTGTTATTTTGTTATTATCCATGAATAGTGTTAGCTGAACCTAGATATTATAACAAAGACGAAATATACATTCCACATATCACACATATGGTATGTTGGCAACATATACTATATGTATGTAGATACAAGATAAATAGTAGGTCGATACGTGTGTAAACATACCATGTGCGCAGATTCATATGTGACGTGTGTGTACTACTTACATACTTTGTATGCAACTTGTGTACAGTTTATTCTTCAAACGCTCAGCTCTCTAAATATTAAAATACAATGAGTATTTCATTTAAATTCCGTTTTCTAACTGAAATGAGGTTCATTTCAATTTTATTATTATATTTACCGTCAGATGTGCGGGATATTGTTGTCGGTTAGTATGACAACTATATTTTAAGTGTTTGAAATATCCAATGAATTGGGGCTACACTAAAAGATTGCAAGGTCATAAAGGCCGCGACGAGTATTAGGCTTTGCTATAAACATGTGCAACTCAGATGCTCCCTCATCATGTTCTAAAAATTATTTTAAAAAACTATCTTTTGATTTTGAAATATTTCGTACAGCTCGGATGAGTCTTTGCAACGAACGGCAGGCTTGAAACTTTGCAAGACATTTTAATCTTGGCCATTTTTCATGCAATTTTGGATGTACTTAAAATATATTTGCAAATTTACCACATGCACGCTTGAAATTATATATCAAACTTAAGCCACTATAGGTTTTTAGATTCCTGGCAATACCCCTTGCTTACAGAAACAAGACAATCTTACGTCTACCACCTTTCCTACATACTAGCTACTGTTACTTCGAATTTTCACATCTGATATGTCAGCTGGCATACGAGTTACTTGTTCGGTGTCAATTACAGTGATTTTCTCTTATACTCTAATGAAGCTCTTGTTAATACTGAAGCAAGATGCAATTAATTTCAGTCTATTGTTAGACATTGATGTGTCAATTTAGTCTACAGACTTTTGCTTGAAGTCAGTGCCCTTGTACACTCGCACATCGAACTCTTCTAACAAACGTCTGTAAATATATTGCATCTACGTTTTCCGGCTCTAACCTTACGCGAAGTTTTCGCCAAAACCCTATCAGTTTGAGCCGGTAACAATATCTGTGATTCATCCTGTCAGTACAACCACCACTCCACCATTTGCTTCACCATTATCAACCACATCGTCTTCGTCATCGTTATTAATGAAAGTACATACGCTTTTCTGATTCGTCAAATAGATCTGCATGAATGTACGATTAATTATTTGCAATTTTCTTATTTTTGTTCGTTTGCTGCTGATTTGCGATGATGACACATTGTGGCAGCTGCTTCATTCATTTTGTTTGTTGTGTGTTGTACTTGCGAGTAGCTGCTGGAAATCAAAGTGAAACGTAGACCATCTATGCATGTGGAGGTAGTACAGCCCGACAGGAAGTTCTATTATTAGTTTGGAGAGCTGGGTTTTGTTCACTTGCTTGGGAAGAAAGAGTTAACGTGGTAATTTGTCCGAAGCGTTAATTACTCTTCTGCTATTCCATTGTGTTTTTATAAAAGCAGTAAATTTCAGTTGAAGGTTGACAATGAAGAAGATGATTGTACCATGGGTTAACCTGAAAATAATTTAATATTACCTCAAACACGCCTAAGAAAACCACCAGGTATAATGAGAATTCTCGCTGCGAAGCCAACTACATTCTCCCGAGTAAAGGATTGTAACATTTCTGCTGCAACTTTGTGTCTTCAAGTCTTCAGTGCCTTGCACTCTTTCTCATCTGAATCCATTGAAATGCTTGTCCAAATAGTCTTCAGATTATGTATGTAACTTGGCAGTTCGAAGATCAAAGTTAAATCGGTATTAAGCTACATAGGTTTGTGCACAATACGTTTAGGGAGGCTAGAAGATGCGAGTGTCAAAAAATGCTGAAATAAAATCATATGTGGGTCGATGGTTGCATGCAGCAACAAAAGGTGCGAAGAGAAAAATATGTATGCGTGCCAATGGTTCCAAAAAAAAAATTGGAAAAGAAAAGAATGAAATGATTAAAGTGAACGAGATTTAGCGAAACAAAATTTAAGTGAACTGTTTTGCATGAAGATATGCAGAACACATGTAAGGAAAAAACGGAGAATATGGTGGCAGTGTCAGCACTAAAAATCCCTCAAACATACACGCTAAAAAATCATTGTTCTACCCTTAATATATTTTGCAGCTAATATATTCATATTAAAAACATTTCTTAACATTATTATATTGACCTAACAATAACAATATATTGCCAGCACATAGCTTTCTTAAAATTTTATATGTATATTGACATGCGTGTGGTGAATTTTTTTGTTACAATATTATATTGGTAGGCCAATATTAAACATTAACATGGAAATAAGTTATATTAACGTCTTACAATACTATATTGGTGTACCAATAGTTAGTATTAACGACATGCGGTGTTCCCAAGCGGTCCCCCATCTAAGTAATTACCGGACGAGAGCCGGTTATTCCATTTTGATATTGCCGTATTAAATATTAACATCCTAACATACAATACTAGCATTGTACTTCGTTGTTTCACCATCAATTTCACCACCCTTGGTTAATACATTTATATTGGCATAGTAATATATTTATGTTAAGATGTTAAAACATTTTGTCGAAATATTTTTATAGATGTTCTTTACATAAAAAGTTAACAGCCTTAATACATAAAGTTAAACTGCAAATATAATATTGTAACTTCCTAACATAAAATATTGAGCTGTTAAAATTGTGTATTAGTGGCAATGCTGTTACTATAACAATATTAAGATGTTAATATATTGATTTCGGTCATTTCTCAGCGTGTACTAATATCATATCGAGAAGAGTGAAAACAATCCACCGAGAAGCATAAATCAGAAACAGATAAGTAAATACTTTAATACTTCTATTAAGGAGCAACATTACTGCCGACAACAACAACGACGAGAAAATCTACGAACAGCCTCAAAGGCCCTTTGAATTTTTCAAAGGTATTCCGCTCAAGTTTCTCTAAGAGGTCCAAACTTCTGCAGTACAAAACCATAATTTGGCAAGCACCCATGCATTTGCTGTAAATTTGGATCATTATCAAAAGGTTATTTAGGATTGATGATTCCATTGCCTATACAACAGTGAAGCATACTAAGTCACTCGGAAAATCAGGCTCAATCGGCTGCAGTGAACCTGACACGTAGCTCATGAATGCACAATATATTGTTCGTTCCTTTAAAGCTATTCAGCTTTCTATGAAGCTGTCCAGATGAATTCATATTTATTTACCTCCTTTTGTGAACCTAACTCTGTGCTCCTATCTTGATTGTTGATGTCCCTGGTGAATGGTAATATGTTGATTCTGAGGGCTGATAAATATAACCTCTTCCTCGCACCACTGTGTTATTTGCATTCTGGAGCTCAACGTATCCAAGTCTGAGCCTCTTATTATTATCGTGATCTCATCCGCGTATCCGAAAATTTTCTCTGATTAATGTTTTCCAGGACATGACATTGAGGTCTTTGTTTTGGCGTTTAATGAATCGCAGGATACTATCGACTGTCAAGACCGCTTCTTTCGGATAGCCACCAAGCTCCTTGAAGTTGGAAATCGAAGACTTCTCCCTAGCTTATTTTTATCTTTAGGACCTTCACCCTTATGCATTCAGTCGTTGGTTTATCCTTGTAATAAAAGGACACATAGTTGATGCTGAAGAAGAGAAGGGCAACAGCTCCCACTATCTCCGCTAGCACTCTTTCTTCAAGGGCATTATGTACCTCATCCATTTAAACGGTCATAAGATGTCCTTCGAGAAAATTCTTCGGTATGATCCTCTTTTTATACCCTGTACGACTCCGTTTTAGGTTAATTGTTGCTGAGTTGAGATTGTGTTAGATGTTTGGGTGCCTCATCCGTGCTCCATGTCTTCTTCGGCAGTCTGTTCTTTGAAAGTCCATTCGCGGGTCTGGGGATTCGCCTATTAGTCTCTGATGTAATTGGTTGGAATACTTTTTTGCTAGTCTTTTCCTTAAGCATGCAGTTTCTCATGCAGAACCGATTTCGCTTTCTGGGTGCCCCTTTATAATTTTCGGTGTTTGAGTCCCCTTGGGTAGCTCCTCCGAAGTTATGTCAACAGCTTCCATGTTTCGGGAGAGTTTCTCCGATATGTTGGTTATGAATTTACAAACGGAGGTGAGGTTTCGAAAGCTTCTGCCACCTTTCATTCCTCGGGTTTGGCATTTTACTTTAAGGGTTTGGACTGGGACTTTTGGTCCTTGTTTTGTCCATGCTATGTTTTTGGAGAGGAGCTGTGCTATGTCCCTTTTTTTTTGCTTTCGTTTGGTCACCAGTTTGTTGCGTTCATTTTTTAGATTCGCTCTTTGATTTGGACCTTGATTAAACCCTTAATTTTTTGGGGGTTCATTGAGAAGCACTGGAGCTCTAATGTATGTTGGACCTGGAGCCTTTAAGTTCGGTGCAATTGAGGCAATTCGCTGTTTTATTATATTTTTTTACTCAAAATTTTGGTTCCGCTAATATGAGAAATTAGAAAGACCTGCAGCCGTATTATCCCGGTCTAGGCATGAATTTATACGGGCTTTTGCCATCTATCACTTGAATTCGCACAATAGCGACTCTTGAACCTAGAAGCCATACAGAGCTGGACCATCCTGTATCTCTACTGGTTTTTTTTAGGGCCTACCATCCCAAAACGATCATATTAGCCTATCTTTTATTTAAGAAATATCGTTTCCTGCAGCAACCTCGAAGAGGTTAGGTTCACATTTTGCCGTTCAGAATACTCCACATGGCTGACGACTGGGGCTTATATTTTGATTAGTTAGTTCTAAAGATTAAAGCCCAATCTCAATCGATCCTGGAGTCTTTTTGAAGGACTTTCGCAATATTTTATTATGGTCTTATAACATAATCTTTAAATTATGCAAAAAATCAACTATTATTATTACAAACATACATACGCACGGCTAAAAATGGTAATTCACTCGAAAAAAATTAATACATAATAGACGAATTTCTGTAAATGTGGAGAGAGGTGATTTTTCTTAGTGTGTCGCACCATAATTATGAACTTTGTTTACAAGTTTTACCTGACGCAAAGCTTTAAATTTTTTTGATATTTGAATGGGATCAGAGAAAAAACAATTCTTAAAATTATGGCGCCCAATGTGGCAGTACAGCCTACAATATTTTCAAATAACTTGAAATTTTTATATTTTAAAATGGAAACACACAATAAACAGGTTATATACCGCCCTTTACATTTGTGCATGTATTGAAGTTTTTTTCCTATTCATATATAGCCTTAATTTTCCCACCTTGACCCTTTCATACTAAAAAAAAAATCATCTGCTACCTCATGAAAGTTTTTCTTTGATTATATAGGTTCGTAGATTTTCCATTTTATCGAACTCACAATATCAAATGAGGAAAAATCCAACAAGAGCACAAAATAAGTGCAAAGAATTCCAGTATTTTCCTGATGAATGTGAATTATAGGTAATTATGCAATTAACGAAAGGCAAACGAAGTATCAGCAAACACAGTACCGTCTCTATAATGAAATGCAACATTTCTTGTGTACCGCCTACTTTTGGGCAAACATAATTAAGGCCTTGCCGGCAGCACGGCGTTGTAGACTAAAGTGAAACATCTTTGCATTGCAATCCTCACGGTCGAGTCGTTCGATGGTTACCATAGGGAGAAGAGGAGCAATCATGGGCACCATAAAATGTACTAAGTGCCTTCGAAAAATTATTGAAGCACTCAAGCGCCCACTACTGCCCCATTACCACCCTTTTCCTTGTAAGAAATAAAATCATCGTCCAAAGGATTTCGTTCCATGGTGGTTACGTAGCATGCACTAACAATCATTATACGCGCACAATATGATGATGTATTTACGAAACGTTCCATCCGGATAGTAAAACGTGCAGCGTATTATTTGCGAAATTAGTTTGAAATATAGCATGAACGGACGCTTGATTGGATGGTCGGAATCCTATGTTGGTTGTTAGGTAAATAGTAAGAGCAGTAGTCGTGGTATTGGCAGCACTGGTATTGTTGGCGGTGCAATGTATTAATTATACGAAATTGCTTAAATGCAACTGCAAGTTATACGATTTGCTATAAAAGCAACAGTCGAATATTTATTTATAGTTCGTGTGCGTGTATTGAAAAATGCAATCTATCAATTTTAGGTTAATTACACCCATGTAGTTGGTGTGGTGAAATTAAGTTTAAAACAAATATTGCGGTTGCGATGGATGTTTTCCTAACTAGTACCTGTTATTACGGGCCATAAATTTAATTGAATGGAAATTGAGAGGATAAATAGTAGATAATTCTGTCAAACTTACATCTAGTTTAACGTGGTGTATGACCTCTCAGCAAGGCTGTTTGAATATTAGTTGGAATCTATAAATCTTTTATATATTTATTGCATTTTATATTACTTATTATGTTTTTAGCTCTAATTGCAAAGATTTATTCATAACAAATACACAATTTAGCAGTTTATGCAATAAATTTAATAGCCTAAAGTTGTAATTTATTTTTCGAACTAATTGCGCACATAATAATAAATCTCCACCGCGACTGGTTTGTATCTTCAATTCGAACTATTCTTTGCCAGATTAGGTTAGGTTAAAATCACATCTTATCTCAAAATATTACATCGAAGCAACACAATTATAATTTCAAAATTTCAAATAAATTAAAAACCACTTGTTTTCTGTAATTGCTAATCTAGACATTATTCAAACTACATGAAAATAATTGTTTGTATAGACAATAACAGAATTTTACCATCGGATTATATGTAGGTATTTGCAATCCTCCACTGTTTTTCATCTCGTAAATATGCATAAGCCCAGACCGCCAATTTACATACATTCACGTCGTCACATGAATCAAATGAATGAAAATTGAAGGTACACTAATGTACAGTACAGTGGTGCGTCGATGAAGGTAAGGTGGTTTGTTGTTACCTTGTTTGCCTGTACACATAGCGGTATTCAAATTGAAAAGTAAGACTAAATGTAAAGCGGCTTTACAAAATCAACACTTCGACTATACCACCCTCCTACCACTCTAGACGATTTACAAAATGTTGTACAGCACTCAAGAGCCTATATTAATTTTGTATTATTGAAATAATTGAATAATACAATAAATTTAGAAAGTCGAAGTTATAGGGACGAAGTGTACGATGGGACGAGGTGAAGTCGAAAGCAACATTCCGTTCCATAGCAATATATGCGCAGACTGGCGAAGGGAGTGCGCCTGAAAAGGAGATAAGGAACGGAGTTCTGAGGGTAGATTTGTTTGTATAGCTCGGCTGCGAGGCGCAGTCGCTCTGCTATTTTCCAGAATACCTAATTAGATAATCAAATTTCTGGATGGGGTCTTTTATTCATGACTAGGAAGTCGATGTCGAATGAAAACTGATGGAAAGCAGTGTTGGTGAGTGGTTATAGTAAGTAAATGCATCTAATAATTCTATTTATGGCATTGCATTCATTGAATTTATGAGTAATAGAATAGTTTATAGAACTTTTGATGGAGTTTATGTACTCAGTGGTTTATTGTTGTTAATGTAGATGGAACCATTTGATTTGCAGTTCGCAGTTGTTTTTTTTTAAAATAGCATACATTCATATTTTCTCTGAGGCTAAGGAACTCTTGAATGTTTATCGTATTTAAACAGTGCATCGTATCAAAATCTTGGCTTTTGAAATGTGACATAGTATGGGGCTCTAATTTCCTAGCAGTTGACCTCTTCAAACTATTTCTCTGATTTCGTTTAATTTAGATTAAGTAACTTTTCGTCCGCTATTATATTCTACTAAATAGCAGTTGATGGCATATGTTTTGAAAAAATAACTTCACTTCTAGATTGGGTCTGAACAATCTAGAAGAATTTCTGGTCATATACCAAAAATTGTCCCAAGGATACAACCCTTCCTTCTGAGCTGGTAACTAATTCTGACATAGTTCTGACTCCTGCAATGATTGCTATTCCATCTGCTTTACCCCCGGAAACTGCTAGTGAAGTTTGTATTGCTGGCACTCACTCCAAATAGCGTCAGTATAACAGTTTAATGGAAATTTTATTCATCGAGGAATGGTACAATCACCATTGGCACTAGATCGAAATCGTCGACAACAGTTTCTTCATCAACGCGCTAGCAATTTTACACAAGGAAATCAGGAACCTAAGAAACATTAGCTGCTGAAACATGTTCAAACTCACCACTGTCAAATGAACTGATGACGCCCATCAACACTTGCTATTCGCCACGTGGCTGCAAATTTTCACCATAAGCCAACGACTAAATTGAGAACAGTGCGTTCTCGAGAGAATATCGAAACCATGGAAGCCAGTGCTGCTGACAAAGTAAATTTGTCGATTCGCAGGCGCGCGAATTTGTTTGTACACTTTGTGGAAAATTTCGAGCAAGGATCTCGGTCAAAAGACTTACAAGATCCAATTGGTGCAAGAATTGAACCGTATGACCATCGGATGCTTCGCACTTTCGGAGAATGGGCCGAAAATCAACCGGAAGTTGATCCTCTATTGCACGGAAAAATTTTGTTCTGCCATGATGCTCATTTCTGGCTCGATGGCTACGTCAATAAGCAAAATTGACGCATCTGGAGCGATACACAAAAATGCATTGTATGGTGCGCACTGCGTGGCATCATAGGGCCATACTCCTTCAAAAATGAACATGGCGAGCACGTCACTGTCAATGGCGATGGGTACAGAGCGATGATAAACCAATTTTTGTTCCCAATTTTGCGTCATATGAACGTGATAGAGATTTGGTTTGAACAAGACGGCGCTACGTGTCACACAGAGACTGCAGCCATCGACTTATTGAAGACAAAATTTGAAAATCGCATTATCTCGAAAATTGGACCCGTCAATTCGCCACTGAGAACGTGCAATTTGACCCCGTTGGATTACTTCTTATGGAAATGCGTGAAGACGTTGGTCTAGGCTGTATCGATCGACGCTTTAGAAGCCAACACAGCTCGCGTCATTGGCGATATATGGCCCCAGTTGCTCGAAAAATTGACTTCTTGAATCGGCTTCTTGAAAGGTTGTCGCGGCGGTCATTTGCACGATATTATCTATATAAAGTAAATATTAAAAGTCAATTTTTGCAATAAAAAAGGCGATCTGACTAAACATTTTTTATTGATTCAAGTTTGAAATTGGAACCCTCTAAAAAGCATACTTTGGAAGAACAACAATGCTCACAAAACTGGCCTTTCATACTCACCTTTGCATATTCTTTGATTCGAAGCAATGTAGCTGCAACTTACGCAACTTCTCACAGTCAACCGGTTAGAAATGCTGCATCCACTACCACTGCTACATGTATTCATTTCTCGCTTTGAACAAAACACCGCTGCAGAGACGATAAGACAATTTACGGCAGCTAAACTTAGATACGTTCTCCACCTTTTTCTTCGCAAAATGTAGGCACCTGATAACTCACATAATCAGCAAAGAACATATTTTCGTATTACTGTTTCTGCTAGTGCTAACTAGCTGCGGAGCAAAGATTTTTGGAATCCTTATCAAAATGTCCGTGATTTGAAGACTAAAACTAACGAATTCAAACTTTCTGCTACCTTAGCTTCAGCCATTATTATGAATTTAACGGAAGCATGGCTCACTGGTGATATTTACAAAGCTGAAATTTTGTCTCAGTACACTGTGTTTCGTCAGGACCGGAATCGATTGGTTAGCGGCAAATATGTTAGAGGAGGGGTTCTTATCGGTATTAATATAGAACTTCACGGAGTACATCGCCGTAATTTCTTTTTCTGTCATCTTTTTGAATGTATTTTCGTACGTATCTCTATGCCATCTTCCCAACCCTTAATCCGTACTTCAATATATATTCCTGTAACCTTCCTCTGTTAAGTCATGAAAGATTCTTTGCAACTCTTCTACTATTTTAAAATTCATTTTGTAACGTCTTTGCTTTGTCATGTGGCGATTTACCTCCCTATTCTGATTTAGGACACTACCCCATGAGCTATAATCTCGATCGGGTGCATCTATAACGTTATCCCTTATTTGACTCTGCTCCTTTTTGCAATTCACCCATATTCCTAATGTAAGCAATGAAATCGCGGACCTTGCTCTATCTAGCCTTCCAAAATCACTGCTTTCCTCAAGTGATGCTCTTCATCACTCTTTCTCTTTCTCTCCCTGTCTCTTTTCCCTCTTTTCCCTCTCTATATCTTTCTCTCTCTATCTCTTTATCTCGTTCTATCTCTTTCTATATCTATCCCTTTCACTCTAACTATACCCCCTTCTGTATCTATTTCTATATCTTTCTCTCTCTATCACTATCACTTTCTCTCTATCTCTATCTCTATCCCTTTCTCTATCTCTATCTCTATCCCTTTCTCTATCTCACATTCACATTCTCTCTTTCTATCTCTATCTCTATCCCTTTCTCTTTTTCTATCTCTATCCCTTTCACTCTTTCTATCTCTATTCATTTCTCTCTATCTCTTTCTCTCTCTGCCTCTATCGCTTTCTCTCTCCATTCCTTTCTCTCTTTCTCAACTCTTTTCTCTTTCTCAATTCCTTTCTCTTTCTATCTCTATCCCTTTCTCTCTATTAATTTCTCTCTATTACCTTCTTTCTCTAACTCTCCTTCTCTACCTCTTTCTTTGTCTCTTTTTCTCACTCCATTTCTTTCTCTCACTCCATCTCTTTCTTTCACTCTATCTCTTTCACTATCTCTTTTTCTCTATATCTTTTTCTTTCTCTTTATCGCTCTATTTCTCTCCTTCTTTCTCTTCGCTCTATTTCTCGCGCGGGCTGTAGCCAGGCTGTTGGCGTGTGAAAGTGGCGTGCAGATGATCTCCGAACTAGAAGAACTTTAACCAGGCGCCAAACTGAAGATGCTGCCGAAGGGCGAGATCCCCAGACGACTCAGATGTAGGGCATAGTTTCCCTACTTCCACTCTGATCCAGAAAAAGTCTTGGATATCGTAAGATTTTCAAACCCAGATCTTCCGACAGAGTGTGGCCTAAATTGGTCTTAAATTGGTCATAAGTTTGACAAATACAGTCATCCGACAAGGTACATCACTTTTCCTAGGGATTCATCTGAGCGAGAATCTGATGGGGCCAGAGTCCGGGACCACCTTTCGACAGATGGGGCCAGAGTCCGGGACCACCTTTGATTTTGGTCAGCTGCCCACACATTCTGAATCTGGAATGGACTCGACTTTAACCTGATCGGTTATGGTAAGAGTTCTTCGAGCAACAGTTACCTTGTTTCTCTACCTGTCTGAGACAAAGGGGAATTCATGTTAATCCAAGAACCATCGAAAAAAAAAAGCAGAAAATCGGTTTTGTGGGTGCAATTGGTGCAATAGATACAGATTGACTAAACCTGAAAGTCTGGAGAAAGTACGAGTTTACACTCGTGGCAAGAATAGCATTAACGTCCTTAATCTTCACAATTTTCATGACAAGTATAACTTGACTGTTGTGGTGGAAACCAATCGGAGGACTTGCTGGTTTATTTCTTGATATATGGCACACATTGCTATATGTAATATCTGCAGTCGCTAGAACGTGTGTGCCTCTTATTCAATGATAGGCCCTACTGTAGTGCTCATTCTCTGGTCACAGGCACATATCCTTTAATGTGTGTAGGCGAAGCTCAATTGAGCAGGAAGCCTTTATAATCGCTGGTCCGATTTCCACAGGAACTTTCTCCGGGGAGCATCGATTGTTGCCAGGATTTAGATCAAGCGGCTAACACTCTTGCTAGCACTCTTAACTTTGGATGCAACCTATCTAAAATCAGGGGGAATCATGGGGGAATGTGGATATTATCAATTCAAAGAAAATCGAATAGCTGGTCAATGGATAAAACGATACTCAAGGTCTTTTAGTATGCGGTACGCAAGCAGAGAGGATATCGGAGGTATCCTTCTATGTCGTAGGGAGATAAGTACATAGGTCGACTGGCTTTCAACACTTCAATAAAATTCAATCTGTTGAATTTGATTTGTAAATAAGTAACTACTGCTTTTGAAATTTTGAGAAGTGGAAGTTTATTGTAGATTTCAATATATTGTATCAATTAATCATCTCATCATATCAGTTAAAATTCCAACAATACCTTGTTGCGGAACCGCTTTATTTCTATCCACAAATACATCACAAATTGATAGTTTTAAATAGAAATTTTGCAATAATTTATTCATCCACACATATGAATGGTCTCTTTCATATGGGAATTTTTCGAATAGACCTCCTGAAATAATATGCATTGGCAAAAATATACATCGTTACGTACCTTATTTCTATTGTTCACGGTCACGACACCGTAAAAAAATATTTGTACATATCATTGACGATGGCAGATACAACAATGATCAGAAACAGAACGAACAATACTACCAAATGGTAACAGTCGAGCAACCGCGCAATGGTTTATTGTATGATCCCGTCCAGTAAAGATTATTTTTGTATTATGTATGTATTGTTTTGCGAAAATTGAAACAATAACTATAACACGTAGATTTTTTTATCGTTTACTTTTCAATTCAAATGCCGATCAGTGTATTATTTACATAGAAAACTACAAGTGTTTATGTAAATCCTTATAAAATGAACAATTTTTTTAAAAATGATCTAGCATTTTTGCATATGGTTCGATTTTATGAACAAAGATGAAACTGAAGAACATATGAAAAGCAAAACAAATAAACTTGAGCAAAGCGTATATTTAGAATTAGAATGAAGATTGAGTGTCTAAAAAGATGGAACAACTATTGAATTTAAGGATTCTGTGTCAGTTTTTGTGCTACCTTGTCCACCTTGAAATTTTTCGTAATATGTGATGAGAAGGGTCAAAGTTAATTTATTTCTTGAAATAAACAACCAAAACCGAAACGACAAGGATTATTTATTGTTGCTTTATATTTTAAGGATAGAAATAGTTATAGCTTAAATATATCTCAAAGAAATAAAAAGTAAAATAAAGAGTTGCACACAATGATAATGCAAATTTATCGTCGGCGACGTGGATGGTTCTAAATTATCCATGGCTACCCCCCTCCTCCAAAATTTATTTTGTAATCCTGTGCCTGTGCTATCTCAATTTTGACTTTGAAATTTTGATGAGTATACCATCAAATTAGATTTCTACCAAATTTACTGAGACCTCTTCGCTAATTGTCCGAACACAATTCTTCAATTTTCTTTTCGCCAAAAATGATTGAAAACGAATCTTATGCATATATCAAAGTCAATGATATTGCACAGACACTAGGTATACATTGATTCAGCGAAACCAAACATTGTCGGTTTGCTTTCAGAAAAAACCAGAGGAAACAAAAAATATTTATCAACAATAAATAAAAATACCTCCGACAGGATAATATTATCGGCGAATGGGCCGCTATGGGATAATTTATAGCGTATTCTTAAATTTCGCATGCACCCTAAGTCCCAAGTTAAGTTGCGCGCATCTCCAAAACCAAGAAAAAAAAACCAATACAACCATCCCAACAACAAACCTATCTCTGGCCATAGAAACTGAACCGAGACAGACCAAGCTAAGCCAAGTGAAGCTAAGAATATTTTCTTCTCAATATCGTCGGCTGTTGTTTTCCTTTCTTTTCGTATGCCATCATTTTATATTTTCTTAGGCTGTTTTTATTTGCTCTTTTGCAATTTTTACTGTTTTTTGTTTGTTTGGTATATTCGTTGGATCATTGTTCCAACACGGGCTAGCTCCCCATACATTGCAAAGTGCATGAATGTATGCGATTCGGCCGTTGTATAGTCAATGAACAAGGAGAAAAAGAAGAGAGAAGAATCACAAAACTATTTGGGTTGCTGTATGCAGGAAATGCATCACTGCAGCCCCAACTTGAATGCAACAATAAAGTATTCACAGCACACTGCAATCTTGTGCATTCGATCAACACATCGACATGGTTCGCTTGATTCTGTTGCTTCTACTTTGCCTTGCCATTGCCCTGTCTCGTCTTTTTCCGCTTGCAAAAGGAAATTGACGTATGTATTTCAGAGCCCAGAGGAGAATGTTTAGTTTAGTATGTGAGTATCTGTGAAGGTTGATGGAATATTGTAATTTCAGTTTGGTCGATTTGGCTCCAGACATTTAATTTATTGAGTACAGCCTGATACTATTGAATTTATTAGATTGGATATGGAAGAAAGTTTGTAAGTAACTTCTAACCATATCATTGGAGTACTTAGCTGATTTTCAAAATCTAAATACATTTGATCATACTTTGGAAAGCATGAGTAAATAGCCTTGAGGAAAAACAGAGCAATATAGTAACTTTACTATTGGAGCGAAGTAATCATATTCAAAACTTATATTAAATACATACATACATACAACTATTATAAACTCTTCACAAGATATAGTAACAAAACTGTTTTCTATATTATTTTTATTTAATCTAGTAGATGGCATGCTTCCCAAGAACATAATGATATGGATTAATAGAAAATCACCACATTTATAAATTTCCAAAAAAAACTGGCTTAAATAATATATAATCAGATCGCTTTTATTTTAATTTGATCCCATTTTTTATAAAATAAGTTTTTTTGCTTTCGTTGTTTAATTTAATTAGCACAAGTTGAATCTGTTTTGTAATTGAAAAAGTTATACTGCGTAAATATTTAATAAAAAAATTGAAGGAAAAAAACAATTCAGATAATTCATTGACTACAAAAAAACAAATGATCTCAAAAAATGAAAAGAAGTGAGCTCGAATGTAAAAGGGGTTTACTTCACTTTTTAAAATAATTTGAAATTGAGTTATCTATAAAAACAATGAAGGTGAGCTAAAAAGAAACCTGACGTGAAGAAGAAACTTTAAAAACAATCATTGATTAGTTTAAGGCTACTAATGTGAATTCCTTTTGCTTTTTTCTCTTGTGGAGGCCACTTTATGTGGTACCGTCTGTATTAATCTGCCCGCTAGATGCGCTTGTTTATTAACACAGAGCGCCGCGACGTCAATCGAGCTTTTATCTCCGAACCTGCGAAGCTTTCGAGTATTTTTATTAGAAAAATTTTTATGATAATTAGTCTAAAAACCTTCACATTATGGTGAGCCAAACTGACATATTTCGAAATAAAGACCACCCTAACTTTTGTCCATAGCTCCATTACTACTCCGAGGTGGAAACATGCAGTAAACACACGCTGTAGTATGAGGATGATCGTTTCGTATGTTGTTTGGAGCAGGATAGGCGAGATCTCATCCATCCCTGTAGATTTGTTAGGTGTTAATGTTCTTATTGGTCAGAAAATTTTGAGATCATCTGTTATTTCTTTAATTAACTGCCTAGACGGCCGATGATTGTCTGCAATTAGTCATTCCGAAATTCTATGTTAGCCGCTTCCGATAAGTAAGTTTCCAGTTGTATGCCCAGACACTCTTTCGGGTCCAAAAGGTAAGTTCGCTGGGAGCTACACCTATAAACTTCCTGATTCTGCGGCTTCTATACTTCCTTGACGTTCTCAGAGATGTCTCGACGAGTGACGTTTGACTTGTTGCATCTCCCTTTTGAAGAGTGTCAGCTCCTGGTTGTATCGGTCCCAGTCCTCAGCCTACCGGACCGCTGTGCGTTATTACACCTCTCATGCGCAACAGCTTTCAAATCGGATACAAAAACTGTTCTGTTAAACAATCCAACTGTGCGTTAAATTGTTCAAGGGATCGTGATATCTAGGTCATCTAATTCCCTAGGCTATGTCTTTGTGTTCATGGAGCTATCGGATTTTGAATTTTTTTAAGGAACATTTCAGAGCTATCGATAATCCAGCCTATAACCTGAGAGTGACGGTATGTCAACAGTTGGCAAGTTGTTGCATATCTAGAGCTACCAGGATAATATCAGTTAACTCAGCACTGTTTCTGGTAATAAATGAAGGTATATTGTCTATATGAAGAATATTAAGATTGGTTGAAATTAAAAATTCTAGGAAGTATCTACGTCTGCCGTTTATGTTAGCCGATAATAACATCATCCCTCATAGCCGCATCTGGCAAATTTTTCAGTCCTGGTGTTATAATGGATTCCATGGCAGGTAGACTGCCGACAACATGCTGTGTTGCGTGACGCCGGCATTGACCTTCTTCTCCCAATACATAGTGATTTTGTCTCCATCACAAACCTGCGGTATCAAAATTACAAAGCTAGGGACGAAATTCTACCGACACTCACGCCAAATTCAGAGACAGGATCCTAAAAGCATTTCCTGTATCAGGATCGCGACTAAGGTGCCGCAGACAAGCCGCACTTCGATTTCCCTCAGTCATCTTAACCGCCCCAATCTTAATGGTCATCCTCTTCAGTACGAAGTGGATCAACCTTTTGTTCAGCCATAATTTAACTACGGATTTCAAGTCAATACACAGCGCCAGCACTATTTTGCCTGCGCCGATAAGATCCGAATCTGCAAACTGATCTTTAAGTTTCACCGCCTGGAATAATTCCCAGGTGAAAAACTTCAGATCTCTTTAAAAAAGACTGTGGCTCAGATGCGTTCGAGGGAGAACCTCTACCTTAGCATTAATCAGCATAGGTAAAATCGTCTCCTCCACTATGTCTTGTCCCGCATTTTCTTCGGAGATCCTCAAAGCGGTTGACCGAAGCCAATCTCGCTGTAGGTCACAATATTGCAGCCTTCAAAGTGGGGTGAATCCATCTCCGTTGTCATGGAAAACTTAAGCAGCTCCTGGGTGACACGATCACCTAGGCGGCGTCATCTTTGAGGCTCCATCTCAGCTGCTCGTGTTTAGTGATAATGAGGTGAGTTGCAGCCACTTTCCTGAAGGACCAAGCTACCGTCTCCTTCTTCATTTGCTTGTCTTTCGGAGAGGATTTCTCCCGTAGAGTTGACAGTTGATCGCAGCCATATAGGTGCCGGTTTCATCTGGGTATCCAGTTTTAATTTAAGCAGCGGCGGCTCTACGTATGGGGCTAGTGGGGCTTAGCCCCACCATCTTTTTTCATTCCAATATATAAAGAAACCAATCTGTATTTCAATTATTACAAACTATAAAAATACAAACTATATAAATTTTAGTGAATCAAATTATCCAAATATTTCATTCGCCTACTGTTTTTAAAATTCATTCATGTCTCGTCTCTATCAAAATTTGTATTTCCTTACACAAACTCGTATGTATACAATTCAAGAGAACTTACTTCGCATATAGGTACAATATGCGCGCGATGCTCTTTTCATATTCTCTTTCCATATTCTGTTCTACATGCAATGTACAGCGGGCTAAGTTAAACTAGCCCCAAAAAAGAGAGGAAACGAATGAAAAATTTCAATGAGCGCAACGTGTGTGCATGTCATACGCAATGACCGAAAGAGTAACCAATGGGCTAAGTCCCAAAATTAATCTTACATTGGTATATCGCTTGTTCGTCGTTCGCTAACTGAATAAATATTGTGTGTAGTACCGGTGGGTTAAATTAAGCTAATAAGTTTTTGTAATTGAAGGGGAAATGATGGTTTTGCTTGTACAGTGCGTGTTGATAGTTCTGTACGTATGAATTTTATACAATATAATCGATCTTTAATTTTTAGTGACTTTTTAATTTGAATTTTTTTAGTGACTTTTTAATAAAATATTGTGTCAGACCAATAAATATTCTTGATAATGTTTTAGATTCATGCGGTAAAATCGCCATTCTTGGGTTTGATTTATTAATTCAATTAGAAATAGTTTGAAATTAAGACAGCCTAATCATAAAGAATGAAGGGCGAAAAAATACTTCCATATATGATCCTAATTTTATAAGATACATACATAAGTTTGAGATATAATTATAATTCAGAACCAGCCAAAATTAATATATAATGATGAAATATTCTGAATTTGTCATCTACATCTGAATTGTAAAGCTTTTTTTTTTTTTTAAAAAAAGATAATATGTTTTCTTCTGTTCCCAAACAAATAATTTAATTCAAATACTTTTTGTCAATCCACTTATAACTATAGATTCTGAAAGATGATTTAGCAATGAAAAGAATATTGAATATTTTGGGACTTTTAATTCAGTAAAATGAGTCAAAATCATTTTAATTGTTTAGCAGTATTATCTAAAAAAAATCATTTTAAAATCATTTTAATTGTTTAGCAGTATTATCTATTAGAAAACACATGCTGAAAATTTCAATGAACAGGTGATAGATTTGTTTGTTCAGGAGAAAAATAGGCGCATGGAATACCTATATAATAAGTAAAAGCGAATATTTGGTAGAATTTTCCCGGACGAATTTTTTGCTGATTTGACTTATATATGCATATTATTTTTTTTAATTTTAACCATTTATATATATATATATATATATATATATATATATAATACTGGTGGAATACACCTAAAAGTTTTTTGTTGTTGACGTTTACTTGAATTTTCTGTGTAAGAACACCTATTGTCGGCGAAAATTGATCAGCGCTCTAAGTACCGCTCCCCTTGGCTGGAATGAAATACTGCTAAGAAATTCCAATATAAGCAAGTCCTGGTCCTTGTAGGCTAGCCCCACTCACATTGATTACCACGAGCCGCCACTGAATTTAAGACTCTGACGATACCGAACCCATGGTGGGTTGCTTCGTCTCTCTCTTGTCGAAGCGTCGAGTGCTCTGCTTCCTTTCTTTAAAACGCCCTGCCTTGAAACCACCTACATTTGCTTTAACTGCTCTACCAAGTGCCTTCGCTTCGCTTCTGGGATGTTGCTCTGCTATTAGGAATTTAACCGGCACTTCAGGTAAAATGATCAGCATTTCCTTAGGTTTGCTGCCTTTGCATAAATCGATATAAACAAGTCGACTCTTTAAACACAGGCTTTCCGAAATTCTATAGCGCAGTCAATCACGGCTTCCGCTGTAAAAAAAATCGAAAAGACTGGATGTTTCGACGCGCTACGCTTATAGTTTTCTTCATATATCCACGAAACAATAAGCAATCTTACTTTTTCTTCATTTGATCCTTTTCTTGATGTTCCACAAGTGCTTACCTATAGTCCATTTTGTTGAAGGTCTTCCTCCTGGCAAGGATTCACCTTCTTGACTTCATGCTGATGATTTCAAAATATACAGAGTGATCGAATCAGCGAAAAAGAATCAGATATTTTAATTTAAAGACAAATTTATTATTTAAAGGATATACTTTATTTTTTTCCAGATTGCTATATTTCGAGAGTAATCGGTCTGATGTTTTGGTTTTTGATATCTGTAAAAAAATCAATTATATATAGCTTCTAAACGGAAAATTAATCTTTAAATTAAAATATTTAGTTTTGAACGCTAGCAAAAGTTGAATTACGAGTACATTGAAACAACTCAGCTTCAATACCACAATCAAAAGGTCTCGGGAAATCTTCAATGTTTCGCTCGATCCAGTTAGAATAACCAGGCGTCGTAATGAGTTTGCAATTGGTTTTCTGCCACATATGCAGTTGAGAAATACTCGAAGCATTTTTTAATTTACTTAATATAAATTCGCTTTTAATTTTTATTTTCTTTTTAAATTTATCAACTTTTGTTGATAAATTTGATTAGAATATGGTTAGAATATGATTAGAATAATTCCCGTACATAAATACATATTAAGCTAGCTCTTAGTTGGATCACCTGAAATTTCACAAAAAATTTTTGTTTGAGTTTAAATTTTATTTTCATTGTTATATTTATTTAATGTGAATTTTTTCTATTTCAGGTAAGCACATCAATTTTATTTAAAAAAAAAATCCTGTTTCTGGTATGTATGAATCTATGAAATTGGAAATTTTAATGTAATTTTATTTACTGCTCATAATCATATGCAACACGTTGATAAGGAGCAGCTATTTCTGCTTATTCAAGCTCCGTAATTTACTTCGAATTGCATCACTTTTTGGAATTTTTTACAGTTAATCACAAGAATAATACACGAAATAGCTTGATTAAATAAAAAATAAATTGAATCACAGATCCCACCTGTAACTTGTAGGCACTGTTTGCAGCCCTTAGAAGAAATCGTAACCAGACATTGTCTTTTCAGTAAATATTTATGACTAAATGCAAAAGTGGATTCGAATGATGAGGCAATCAAAGGTGAAAAAGTGTGGTTAACAATGAAACCTCATAATATTGCAATAAAAGGGAACAGAAAGAAATAAACATTAATTCGACAACTAACTGTAGATTGTCGATTCCACGAAGGAACCATATTATATACTGAATTATCCTCTTCGTCTCACAATACTCATCACTTCCATTTCATGCATCATCATTCATTCCATCATCTCTGATATGATCATTTCTTTCAACCGAAAATATTACCAAAGAATTCGAAACCACACCACAACCACAGACATCACACTTTCATTAACATTCCGCGCAGTTTCGCAAAAGTAAATTATTGAAATTTGCAATTCACACCTGTTCCAGAGTATTTATAGTTTTCTCGGTACATGGTGCCAAATGCCTACTCGATACTTGCTATGATTGCACCATGCCAACTGAGCCTGGTTGTGCCAATACCGGAATAACAAACAAATAAAAACATGAAACCATAACTGCACACTACATGGACAGCGTATCGCATTGTACACCAGGACTCGTTCGTCACTCATGCAATTCAATTCAACATTTACCTACCACCGTAGCTAACTCAACTAAAACATAATGTACATACATAGTCAATCAATTGATGGCCAACCAAGCTGACAATTATTGGTAATCATTCGAAATGAAATAATAAAAAATGAGCATAAAAAGTAAATATTCGGATATTCCATTTGAAAAAATAAACTATTCTTACGAATCGGGAAATTCGTGAACTATGTTTTCTACAACGGTCCTTTGAAATGAAAAACGTGTGTTCCACTAGACCTCCATTAATCTCGTTTTCCTTTCATCCGTTTGTTATTGCAATTTCATTTTCGTAATGCTTGTACGTGTGGTTGGGGCTCATGCCTTCAGCCGAATAGGCTCCATTTTCGGGTCCGGCATACAAGCCAAAAAAAAATATAGATACTCAAACTCATCCACCACCCGGTAAAAGATGATAGCGACTCCGATGATGGAAAAAGTTTGCTTTGATAGGAAGTGAAAGTTTTTTAATTAAAACGACAGAAAGAGACGCAGCATGAGCTAACATGTATAAGGATGTACAATATGGCGGATGGCAAGCATATTATGGGTAATTTTTCAGCAGAAATTATCTTACTTGACTTCATGTCTAAAGCCTGGTTTTTTTCGGAATGTAAATACTGGTCTGAAACGATTAAATCTATCATCAAAAGAATCAAGTTTATTTAATTTTCCTAAACTGAAATTATGTTTTTGGAGTAACAAGGAATGAATTCAAGTTAAGTGGTAAATAAATATTTTAAGATAAAATCACACTTGGCTGTGAATGGCTACAAACATCAATTTCACTGGTTTTGCCCTAGTTCAACACATTTTTTTTTACTACAATTTATCAAACATTAAAATTCTATGCCTCGCTTGGTTCAAATCGCATACCATTTTTTTTAAACGATGTTGGCAGCAAAATTAATTAGAAAGCCAAAATAGATAATTAGACAGATTCAAGTCATATGAAAACAATGGGAATTGTCGAAATCATTTCCTACTTTCATTCACCTATCCCACTTAGACGATTTACATGCTGCGTATTTGAGTGGAAACAGCGATCATTCATGCCGTTTGACACATCGAGACAGGTAATCCACTAGCAAATCCAAGAAATAAGGCTTGTTAGGAAAAAATTTAATTTGCGTTCGAAAACATAATTACACACTTGTTCTCCACGTGGCTTTCTTAATCTGAATAAATGAATTAAACATAGAAAATGATTGATGTGTTTCATTTCAAATTCCAAATTACTAAATTAGAGAAAAAAAATGCAATAAGAATTCAACAATCCCCCCGTCATTATCATCACAAAAACAAGCCACCCGACATCATTCAGTCAGAGTTGCTTGTGCCGCCCCGCATGACTGGATGAGCACCGACATTCACGAAAACGACAACAACGGGGGGTGCAATGAACCTTCGAAGCAATTTAAAAACATAGTCAAAGTCTAATTAAGTCGTGTCTATGTTTTTCATTTTCCATACCAAACCCCCAAGTTGAGTCGAGTCGAGTCTCGGTGCTGGCTCGGTAATTATATTCGCTTTTATTCATAAAAACCTTTTGCTTGTTTTCTGTGCCTTTTCGCATGGCAATTCACGTGGTTAGAACCAACATCGACGTTGTCGTCATCGTCTGGGGTACTATATACGATAATATTGGTGAACTCGACTTAATTCACCAAACACAGACTGTCGAAGCGATGGCATAATGGTAAGCAGTCTAGTGTAGGCGTTCTTAATACACATATTTGATGCAAAATTTGCATACGAAAGTCGAGTGCGATTATCAAACGCCTTTTAATGTTTGTATGATGTTGATTTCAAGCACTAATTATGAATTTATCGCTCAACATCATCGTCAGCAGTGAATCGATTTCAGATGTTCAAAATATCTATGCATAGTTCGCATCCACCCGCTAAAGCAGCAGGTAAACTATTTAATAAAAATTCATCTCCCAACGGGCGATTAGGCGCATGTGGTGCACTTTGTATGGAAACCTGAATATTATTATAAACCTTAAGATATAGCCTGTCGAAAGGACATCTTTTTTTCCAAAATCTGTGAAACTTAATTCAAATTGGATAGCTTACTTTGGTTTCAAATAAGATACAAAACACAGATATTTGCATTAATGATGATTATGATAAATTTTATTCCTTTGTCACGTTCGAGTATTGAATCAAATTCTTCTAAGTAATTAGATTAAATATTTGACTAAGCTTATTTGGAAAGGCTTCTCACTCAGATCACCAATGTGCGCCCAACGTGGCCACTTTAAATTTGCAGCCAATTTTTTTTGCAATTCAAAATAAGTCTAGCGACTCCGCAACTTGTTAGACAAAACTACTCCTGAGATCAAAAATGGAAGTATCTTGTCAATTTAAATTACGGAGTATATATGTATATCTTTTGAGTATAAAGATATTAAAAGTCGCAGCAAAGCAAATAGTTTTTCACCATTCCACGCATACTATGAAAATATGCAAATATTCTGACATATTTGCAATAAATAAACGTTATACGCAAATGTGATGTCTATGTAAAGCAATGTTACTATGTCATATTATTGCAAAGCTCGAATGTTTTCTGAATCGAAATTTAATAACTGATGCCAGGAAAAGCGAAATAAATAAGTAACATCTAAAAAGAATTTATGTATGTATTCCAACACTATATCAGTAGCAAAACTCCAGGTATAGTTTTTCAATTTTTCAATCATTAATTGCATTACCACAATTCATTTGGATATTATTTGTAGGGTAAAATTTTACTTGAATAACGAGCACTAATTAAAGAGACGTGCTAACGGGTCGTCCGGTCCCTCCTTAATCCTATTGACAACTATCTATGTGCACCGAGCTTTTTCTCTTTCGAATTTACTCCCTCTTCCAAAGGGATCAGGCTTAGGGCCGGCTTTTGGCGAAATTAAGTCATCGAACCCAATTTTCATCTGATATTATATTATTTTAAAATATAATTATCGCCTTCTATCATAATAAGCTTCCACACTATAATTTATTTTATAATATAGCGTTAGAATGTTATTTCCTAGTCATTAGGAAGTAAATTAAATTGTATTTCATAAATTGCTATTATATTTTGCGTGTATTATAAAGTTTTGTTCCATATCTATAATGCTTCTTAACAAATTTAATGGACTAAATTATTTTCCCCTACAAATCATCTTCTAATTACGGCATTGGCCGCTGACCACCCTCTCGCCATCTTGAAAAAGTGAAATCCGACTGCTGTCAAACTGTTGGCAAATATTCGCGTTCAAAGACGTCAACTCGTCAATGATATCGGTAAATGGGTGCAAATTACTAACTTGGCGGGATATTTATTCCCGAAAATTCAAGGATCTCGTTCAGGAACTCTACAGTAAGTTTGTCAGAAACAATATTTGAGCAGGAGGAAAATGATAGTTGTCTGAACGATGTCTTGTTGATCAATCGCGTTTGCCTGTTTCTATCAAAATTAATCTGTGACGCTGCAATTCTAACATTTAGATGATTTTAACAGATTTTCTCTTTCATATATTATAATAAATTTTGGAAAAAGTGGCGTTTCATTAGTCGATTCACTTCGATTTCGACTACGTACTGCTAGTTTGTTAACATTTGGATTACATGGATAACAAAATTCGCTAGCTGTCGGATTTTTAAGGGGTAATGCAAAGGGAACGAACTGTATAAAAAAGCACAATCTCGAGACACACAGCTCCGGGACTCTTAATATCTTTATACTCAAAGGGTGTATCGATACTGGCAAATCATTTTTATTTGAAATTGTAAGCACCACCAATGACATCTTTGTCATACTTCATGCCATTATCTTCATTTGTAAAATAGTGTTGCTTGTGTTTTGTGAACAACTAAATGTGAATTTGGTGGTCTTTACAATGCTTAATATTACTGAGCAAAGAAGTTGCATTAAATTTTGGCTGCAGAGTGAGTATTCTGCTGTAGAAACATTGAGAATGTTGCAGAAGGCCTTCGGTGACCAAACGATGTTGAAAAAAAATGTTTACAAGTGATACAAACAATTGCTTAAAGGCAGAGAAACCGTTGAAAACGCGCCAAATCCGAGCCGACCTCAAACATGATCTGATGAACAACACGGTAAAGAGTTCAATGATAGGTGCTCGAAAATCTTTGATTTATAGGAGACTGTTGATACTGTAAACATTTCATTTGCATCAGTACAGCTCAGTTTCAAAAGATGTTTCGTGCCTGGGACGAATCAACTCCCGTCTGGTTTCAAAAACAAATTTCTGGCAATAAGAACGTTGCGTTAATGTTTGTGAATCAATGACTTCTGGTCGCCAGGCCGCCATGAAACGCATCATTACTGGAGGCAAGACATGGATCTATGTCTACGAACCGAAAACAATCGATCGGTCGATCGAGTACCGTGTCGAAAGTGAAGCTAGACGAAAAAGATCCCGCCAAAGTCGCTTAAATATCAAGGCCAAGTTAACAGTTTCCTTGATTCTCGTGTCATTATGAACTCCTGTCGTCGGACCAAATTGTTACTAAGGATTATTACTGAAGTCTTATGAAATATCTGTGTGAAGATATTCGCGAAGAGAAGCCAGAATTATGAATAAACAACTTCATTTTTGCACCACAATAATGCGCTATACGTCATTGAAGTGGTTCTTCGAGCACATTTCGTCAAAAATTCAGCCCATATTGTTCCACAACCATCGTATTCGTCTGATTTAGCATCATGTACCTTCTAGTTCTTCAAAAAACTCAAAAGACAGCTCCGAGGACACAGTTTTGACTCGATCGAGTAAATAAAAGACGAACCAATACGTACATCCAATGCCAATTTCCATGATTGGAAAAAAAACCTTAGATTACTTTGAAGGCGATGAAGTAGATTTTGAAGAATAAATAAAGAGTATCCGTTTTATAACAAAAACAAAGCAGCACCAGCTTTATTTTATAACAAAAGTCATCTTCATTTTTGATCACAGTAGCAAATCGTTTTCTTTGATGAAATTGAATTTAGTTTGTGGTTTGGTTTCTCATGACAGGAATTGTTTTGAATCATATAAAATTTTGGTTAAAATTAAGTCTATGCTAGGTCGTTGATAAAGTACAATTTCATGCTATCAAAAAAGCAGTTTCATATATTTTCATATAATAAAAACAACATGCCTAGTGCTCTAGTAAATTAAGTTTGTTCCATTGCTAGGAACTTCATTCACAGTTTGTTTATACAAATGTGGTGTAGTAAGTTTCTCAAACTACTTGAACCATGATTTGACTCAGGTATCAGCGCAAAGGGTGGGTCATTAATTTCGGGGAATGGGGATAAGAAGTGCGAATAAAAATGCAAGTTTATTTTTCTTTTTCAATATATTTGCCTGCTACTCTAATAAGTTTTTCGGGTCTTTCAATTAGTCTATGCATACATTCGAAAAAAATTATTTGTCTTTATCGAAAAAGTAAGCCTTCACTACTTCATGGTTTGAAAGCTTTTTATCACGAAGTTCGTTCTAAATTTTGAGGCCGTTATTTTTAAAATCGATAAACAGTATCGCTTCTGGGTCCCAAAATCTGTCACTGTGCCCCTTGTAGCAGACTGTGACACCTTGAACTTCTTGGATAGTGGTGTGCCTTTTTTGCCTCACTGCATAGAGTCTTGTTTAAACTCAGGCTCATAATGATGAGTCCAACTCTTCCAACTCTCGTCTTCAGTAACTATATGTCTTCGTCCTTACTACAGAGGTCCAAATACGAGCGCTGTGAGCTCCATGCACTGTTGTTTTTGAGGCGACATGATCATTCTCGGTATCCACCTTGTGCTGACCTTAGTTTTGTCAAGAAGGCAGTAAAAAATATTTAAAATTGTTGTAGCAATTATTTCTGCGAGTTGTTTTTTTTTTTTCTTTAGTCCAGGATCTTCCAATGTTTTTTTCCGACTTTTTGAACAATTTCAAAAGGAACAAAAACCACTACTGTTCACACTGTGTTCCCTTGCGTCAATTAGTGATTGGCCAGATAACTCTTGTTTTCGTGAACGAGCTCAGTATCACTTACTTTTTCACTGAGCCGTTCCTTCAAATTCATTTTCAACGTGCTGCTGTCGTGTAGTGTGCCAGCTGCAATTAGCGGTTTTACTTCTTTTGACAAGTTCTGAGAGCTGAACAACACACAAATGTTTGTAGATTGCCAGTCTATCCAATGTGAGCAATTTAATCAATCCCATTATTAGCGCCAAGCCATTTGCCTCCAACTTTATCCAATTTTGCTGCGTAAACTCCGGCAAAAAACAATTACCGTAACGCGATTATATTCTCAAAAAGCACTGAAGAGTGTTTTTTTCTAATTCTGATTAAGATATACATACATATGTATGTGGTGATTCGTTTCTATTAAATAAAATGACTCACCTAATTTAGCTAAGTAAATGATACGTTTTGATTAAATCGCTTCTGAGCTATCCGTTACTCGTCACATCTTTAGCGAATTCTTATTCGGGACTCAATTTTAAGAACCTGTGCAGTGCATTTAGAACATTATGTTTCGTTCAGAAACTCTCTATAAATTCAAATTTCTCTTGTTGGTAACCATAGTTGACACAAGATTAATGCAGATTTCAAATAGTTCAAGCAAAACTCTATGCAACCAAATCAGTCTTTTTATGGTACAAATTCACTTGGAACTTGAAATGCAATCGTAAATTGGATCCTGAAAAAGGATGATCGCTTAGCCATTTATCTTAGGTTGAAGTATAGATTGTAAGCTATGGACTGTCTTACAAATAAGTGCTCACATCTTCACGATGAAGTTGCTATGCCAAAAGTATCCAAAAATTACGTCTCGTCAATTGCTCATGACATTACTTTCCACGTCCATGAATGCAACTAGCTATTCGTTTATGATATCTGAATTTGCATATTTTTTTGGCTGTGAAAGTGCTTGCATAGATAAAACCTCAGTTAGAGAGACAAATGAGACAAAAGTCTGAAAGCTAATTAACTGCAACTAAGTGCCTGCCAAAATTGATTTTCTTTAGTTGAGTAGCCGCGATAGTATTTGTTAATTGGTAAATGCCAAAATAAAAAAGAGGCCCATAACACTAGTTTACACAAAAAATGTACCTCGTGAAAAAAAGTTTTTTGAGCCTAATTCGAGGTCGCTGAAAACGAAAATGACACTCATATATTTTTTCAAAGAAGCGTTTTCGAGATATTCGTAAAAAACTTTTTTTTCGGTTTTTTCTTTAGTTATGTCCAAATATCTCGAGAACGATTGACCTTACCAATATCAAAAGATTATATACTGATTATACTGATATACTGATTAAAAAGTACGTGTTTTCCCTTTACGACGATATCAATTTTTTGATAATTGGAGTAATATTGTTCAAGTTTCAGGCGGTTAAAGTTTAAAAAAATGTGGTTTTTCTAGCTTTTTTGAAAATTGCACATGTTTATTTGTTCTATTAAGTTACATAAAATTGTTTTAGACATATAATATCATTTGCAAGTAACAGATAATGTAATTGCAAAAATATAAAGCCTACACTTGCCCAAATTAGACAAAAAGTGCAGTAGATATGACTCATTATGTAAAAGAATAAAAGTTCTCGCGTTGACGCCACATATAAGTCTATGCAGAGCGGCAGAAAATTAGTTTTGTAGCACCAGCTACTTTACTTCCACCAAAATGTGTAAGCACTCAATAGATAAGTTTTGTTTTGTTTGCGGGTCGTTCATTTTCAACAAAAATTGTCGCAAAAAAATAACTCAAAACATTTTAGTTGCTTATGAGCATTATTTTGGATTTCGAGCAATCGATACTCAAAAACTGTGGACACCAAACTCAGTCTGTGGCACGTGTTTTGCACGATTAAACGAATTTGGAAAAGGCAGAAAGAAGTATTTGTCGTTTGGAAAGCCAGTTGAATGGAGAAATTCAATAGATCATGTCACCGACTGCTACTTCTGCTTAACAAAAATTCGAGGAGGAAAATTTCACAAGGCTATCTATCCCAACGTAATATCAGTGACAAAAACCGCACCACATTTTTTTTTATTACCCAAAACGAGAGCCACCAGCGCCAAAAACAACAAGAAGTAGTCCAGAAGAAATCGAAGATTCGGAATCAAGTGCCAGCAGTGATACGGAAACAGGTAGTAAAAAACTGAAGCTGATGAACCAAATGGCCTTAAATGACCTATGCCGTGATCTCAACTTACCGAAAAACAAATCTGAATTGCTCGCTTCACGTTTACAAGAACACGGATTTCTAGAATCAAAGACAAATGTCACGTATTATCGAAATCGCAGCAAGAAATTTGAGCAGTACTTTTCGAAGACAAAAAATTTTTGCTTCTGCAACAATACAAACGAGTTGTTTGCCGCATTAGGTGAAAATCATGAACCAAATGAGTGGCGCCTATTCATTGACGGCAGCAGATACAGTGTAAAAGCTGTTTTACTACATAAAGGTAACAAGAAACCATCGATTCCGATTGGCCATTCCACAAATGTCAAAGAAACCTATCGAGATAATGAAAGAGCTTCTTGAACTGCTGAACTACAGTTCGTACAAGTGGAAGATATGCTGTGACTTGAAAGTTGTAGCTATACTCATGGGTTTGCAGGGTGGCTATACGAAATACAGCTGCTTTTTGTGTCTCTGGGATAGTAGAGCAGATAAAAAACATTTTTCCCAACACGATTGGCCACAGCGTTAAGATCACGTCGAAAGAGCGACGTTCTAAAAGAGGCACTCGTTTACAAAGAAAGCGTTATTTTTCCTCCATTACATATAAAGCTGGGGCTTATGAAAAATTTTGTGAAAGCGTTAGCAAAAGATCCACAAAACAAAGGCCTGGCTTACTTAAAGACGAAGTTTCCGAAAATTTCAATGGAAAAGATTAAAGCGGGTATATTCGTCGGTCCACAGATCAAGAAATTGTTCAATGACACAGAGTTTATAAAATGCTTGAACAAGGCAGAGGCAAAAGCTTGGAATGATTTTCAAGAAATAGTTAATGGTTTTTTGGGAAACAACAGGAGCCCTAACGATTGTCAATTAATCCGAAACATGATGAAAAGTTTCCATGCCATTGGTGAGTAAAGTGTTGAAGAATTTCGAAATCTGTAAGTTCTACTGTTATAATAAAAAAAAACAATTTTATCGGTTACAGGTGCCCGCATGTCTCTTAAAATGCACTTTCTCTACAGCCATTTGGACTTTTTCCCTCCAAATTCGGGAGCTAAAAGCGACGAACAAGGCGAAAGATTTCACCAAGACATTGCTAATATCGAAAAGTGGTATCAAGGCTTTTGGGATCAGGGCATGATGAGTGACTATTGCTGGTTGCAACTTCGAGAAGATAAGTCACCGCATAAACGTAGGAGTTTGAGTAACAAAACATAATTCAGTCCAAGAGTTTGATTATGTAAATAGCTGACACTGTGCCTTTATCAACAATAAGTCATATCTACTGCATTTTTTGTCCGATGTATAATATATATAATTATAATATATGTCTAAAACAATTTTATGTAACATAATAGAACAAATAAACATGTGCAATTTTCAAAAACGCTCGAAAAACAGCATTTTTTTCAACTTTAAACGCCTGAAACTTGAACAATATTACTCCAATTATCAAAAAATTACAATATTAATATAACTAAAAAAACACCGAAAAACACGTTTTTTACGAATATCTCGAAAACGCTTCTTTGAACAAATAAATGAGTGTCATTTTCGTTTTCAGCGACCTCGAATTAGGCTAAAAAAACTTTTTTTCACGAGGTACACGCAGTTAAGCAAAATTTCGTAAACTAGTGTAATCAACAGTTACATACTCGATTCCGAAGATTTTTAAGATTTCGATTTTTTTGTAGAAGATAGCTCCTTCCTGTTCTTGTCTTTTTTTCTGTGATACGTCTTGACATGTGATTTGAAATAGTGTGCATACAATTTTGACACCGGCTGAATGGATGTAACTATGATTGGCGAATGAAATTCTCTTAATAAATTCAATATCAGAAATAGAATTGGCACCAGCTTTGATCGATGCTAAAGAACTATAGGCATATAAACGAAATCAAGTATTGTAAATGTATTCAAAGTCTGATATAAAGAAAAGATCACCACTATGTCACAATAAGTCATCAATAATTCTCTGTTAGTTTGCCTATTTCAAAAGAACGGTAAAATCATTTCTTCTTAGATACACTAACGGTGTACTTTTACGAATTTATGGATAAGACCACAATAATCACCTCTTTAGGGTATTTTCATTTATGAGTATTACATTCATAATGCCCGCTAACCAGGGGAAATCATATATAATCATGTTATTGCAATACTCAATGTAGGTACCTGCATACATATATTGCTCGTTGCAGTAGCAGTAGCAAATTGCATTCCCGTCAATTTCTTTGGCAATGCAAAAATCTATTTCCAGTAGTTTCACCCGGATAACAATTCTTTTATGGATACTAAGCTAACACTACCATTCCATAACCATCTAACACCGCCTCCATTCAATCCAGCAACCAACAAAACCATATACATACATACATAATAACAGTTTAAAAACGAACGAATCGGTTTTCCAAGAAAATTTATCATTAACGAAGCCATTAAAAGCACTTTAGCTTGATCGTTTCTGGCTTGAACTTGCCTTAAAACGCATAAAATTTTATTTCAAGTAATTATTTTATCTTAGCATGCATCTCTATTGGTTCCTTCTGGAGTTTGCTTCGGTGCCAGCCAGCCAGCATTCGAGCCGTCTTTGTTCGCGTTCCGGTTCTTTTGAACCGCGTCCCCGCACCAGTTTCCGAACAATTCGTAATAGTTTTGGTTGGTTTCTACCGTCTTTTCGAAACTTTTCAATCCGACTGAAATCTCATTTATATTCTGAAACTAATTTCCTTTAATTATTGATTTTTTTCTCTTGCTGGCGCGATTCATTTTAATTAACCCAAAGTAATTTTTCATCAGCATTTTGAGTTTGGTGCGAGGAATATTATTGTGCAGTTTTGAAAGCGATTCGAAATTGGTTTTTTTCATAGCGTGAATAAATTGTAATTGGAGAGAATGCAACTCAGAGATGAGCAAATGGTTGAAACGCACTAGGAGGACATGTTGTTATGTATAGTTACGATGTTCAAAGCATGAAATCGAAAAACATTAATTTGTGTCGCAAAGTTTGATAATTTAAACATTTTAATTATATTATTAACTGCGGACGGGCGTTGTTATTTGTTCTGAAATTGTTTTGTAAAAGATGGTATTGAAGGTTAATTCGTTGGGTCTGAAGAACCTCAGCCGGTAAGACGTGAAGTCTCAAACAGTAGTTACTATCTCGTACTGGCGCTTTAGCGAGCAGATCTCGGTAGATGTTTCGAAATATTTCAATATTAGTCCAGTAATAGGCTGAACATTTAAAATCGGCCACTTTATCACTTTTACTAAAATAATATTTTGTACCCAACAAAAGGTACCCATTCATTGCTCCAATGATGAACCAAGCGAAGCTGTCAATAATACCACATTAAAATTACAAATATTCAACTTCAAACTTCATTATTTGAATTCTTCGATTAAATCATGGAACGAAGCGCTTATTGAGATAGGTTCAGAAACTTGTTTTATATTTTTATGGAACAAAAACTTACTTCTATTATTAATAACAAGAAAGCTCTTAATAAAATTTGAGAAATGAAAAAAATACCTACTAAAGCTAAAATTGAAATAAAAATGTTACTTCTTAGATAAACTCAATTATTTTATTTAAAGGAAACATATTAGCAGGTCGGTAGGTTGATGTCGCTGTCGATCGGCACATACCTTGCTAGCCGACAGACATAGGCTTAAAAGAGGCCCGTTGTAATGCCGCAGTAAGTATCTCGCTTAGTCACTAAAATTAGGAAGCCATCTGCTTCCTTTAATAAACCGTACTATTTTCTTTACGTTTAACCAGAGAGGGTGGTCGGTCAGATTTGAGAGGAAGTATAAACCGAGGGTTGCCACTTTGCCAATCGTCAAAACCGGACGCTGGCACATGAGATGAATGGCGGATTCCAGTTCGTCCTCCAAGCCACAGCTTCGACAAATATTGCTGAAACCAGCGTCAAATCTTTGCGCGTGAGCTACGAACAATTTCATGCACGACTGGAATACTTCAGTACAGCAAAAAAATCCTTTTCAGGATCTCACAGCTACTAATTTTCAGTTCTGTAGAGGCATTATTTATTAAAGAACCTGAAGAGTACTTATCAGTTTCGAGACAGTACTCACTTAAAGTTTTTATGTGGATTTCATTCAGTTCTGATTGAGTTCATTCAAATTTAACTCGGTCAGTAATCAAAATTTTTCAATGGAACTCAGCATCTTTCAGAATAAGGAGGAGGAAAACTGTCCTATTGAATTCCGTTGGAGTTCCACTTTGGTATTCAGGCCTATTTACATATACTCCAATCGACAATCATGGACACTCTATACCAGCAAGTTATACTGTACATATACCAGCTGCTTGACTATCGATGAGAACACCAATTACCCCGAATATTCGATTGCATAGAAGCCAATCGATTGCCTGGAACATAGCCACAACCTCCGCCTGAAAGACACTACAATGGTCAGATAGGTGGAGGGACAGCTTGAAATTCAGTTCATCCAAGTAAGCACAACTCCCGATTCTACTGTTAAGCTTTGAGGCATCGGTGTGCACATAGTTAAGCCCACTTTTGAGGCTGATACCATCATACCATTCAGCTGTACCAGGAATTCGAGTTGTAAGCTCCCAATCTATTATCAGTCGAGTGAAAAATCGCTCAAATAAGATTCTATGGTGGCCAGATCCTGTCCCAGTCCAAGCAGAAATGCAATACGCTTAGATTGCATTTCTGCTTAGAAATGCAATACGCTTAGGTTAGTAACCAATGAAGCAACATGAAAAGTTCCTTAATAGAGGTGGTGCAGAATGCTCCTGTCACTAAGAGTGCAGTGAACCTCTACCCTTTTTTTAGCAAGACTTGGTAGGTATCCTTATGAGCAAACTGCTACTGGAACGCTCAAACAATAGAATAGGTACCACTGCGGTATACACTAGATACTGCAAACCAAAGCATCCCAGCATTTTCTCCTGTCAATTTAGCCTTCTTCTATCCTAAATGTGTCCAGCAGCACTGAATCATTGCTCTCTAACAACACTAGAGGGATGAGCCGATAAATATTTATACTCTCCGTCTTGTAAGGGAATATGAAACATGCTATTAAATATGCTCCTCATTATAATTATCGACAAAGATGGATGATATTTATTTTTGAGATCTGTATGGACAGCAGAACATACATTCATGCAAACAAAGCAACATAGTGCAAAAAATACCATTTTCGACCCATAACTAAGTAAATAAAAGTTGATGATACACCAAGACAGGTTGAAAATTACCCCTGAAAACATAATTCTAAAAAAAAGGTCTTTTGATTGTAGCCAGATTTAGTTTGGGTGTATCTTCTTTGCGCAGGATACCAGAGACTAAATGCCACAAAGAAAACAATATTTGGATTTAGAAAAAATATAGAACACTCACCCATAACTTAATTTATCACTCTAAACATCTTAATCTATCACTCTACAACTATCCCCCTAAAATTTGAATTTCAAACTGAACAAATGTATTTCAATTATCATACTCCACTTAAATATCAAAAATATGATACTGTAAAAGCTAAAAAAAAAAGATCGTGAAAAGCAAAAGAAGACATGTTCACCCACTGATTTTCAGAAAATTCGTAGTTTGCGTTCTGAAGCCAAAAGAATGCTCAAGCAGGCAATACGTGATTACTTCTTGAGCATCGACGCTTCACTTTGTTCTAATCAGCCAAAATTCCGATGTCTCAAGTCCAATTTCTCAGTTCGTGATTCTATGGATCTGATGACGCTTTGCTTCCAATTCTCAGGTTTTTTGCTGTTTGTTTGCTACCTTGTTTGTTAGAAAAATAGCCCAAAATATCTCCCACTTTCTCTCATTATTTCTTGCTTTATCGTTGTTTAGTACCACTTCTTTGGAAATTGAAACTCTAATGCCACCTTAGATTCTAATGCTAGATCCGGTCCTGACGATATTCCCAAGATCATTGTAAAATCCCTCTGATTCTCTCTCTCTCTCTCTCCGTGTCCCTTTAGCTATCATTTTCAACATTACCCTTGCATCTGGTGTATTCCCTTCTTAATGAAAAACCGCCAATATCTTCCTAATCTTCAAATCTAGTGATCCATTTGTCGTTTCCAACTATCGTCCTCCTCTGCTGTTTCAGTAAACTCTTGAACGCCTTGTATTTAATAGAGTTTATGCTTCTCTGCAACCTTTTCTTGTTCCAGAGCAGCATGGTCTCATCAAGGGGCTCTCTACAACGACCAACTTTGTGATATTCACTAATTTTGTCGTCTCTGCCTTCGATTATCAACGCCAACTTGGTGTAATTTATACTGACTTTTCGACGGTTTTCGAATCTGTGAATCATAGCCTGCTACTCAATAAAGTTGAAGGGGTCGGCATTTTTGGTCCCCTTCTCAGTTTTCCTCTTATCTTCATAGTCGTCCCTGCAGGGTCACATAAACGGCTCCATTCCTTCTCCTATATTTCCCACATCCAGAATTCCTCAAGGATCTATCCTAGGTCTTTTACTTTTAATCTTGTTTGTCAACCACCTTCCTTTTGTTTTCTATATACGGATGACTTAAAATTGTACAAGGCAATCAAGTCTACGACGATTAATGCAAGCTGATTTGCTTGCCAAAACAACTTCTTCTTCAACTTCCACTGGTTCCAAAACAACATCTTACCATTAAATATCTTGAAAAGCTACCAGATGTTTTTCTCATATAAAAATGCTCCACATGTGTTCTCTTTCTTATTCCTCGCCTAGTATTTCCTTATCATTTGCCAAGCATTTTAAGGACCTTCGTGTGGTGTTTGATTCTAAATTGAAATTTAATAGCATGTCATGAATGTGACGACCCGAACCTCTAGAATGGCTGGTTTTGTCTTGCGTTCTTCGTATATGTTTACCAACAGTTCCACCTGCATTCATTTATTTCCTTAGTACATAGTATTCTGGAATACGCGTACGAAATCTGATCTCCTCGCTTTCAGCGTAGGTTAACACTCTCGCTGTTTTTTTAATGCAGCATCCCCTACTGTCCCTACTCCTCTCATCTTTCCATCCTTCATATTCCCTCATTGGAGGTATATAGATTGTTCCTTGATACTTGTTTATTTTTCAATCTTTGCCAAAGCTTTTTTCGGTCAGATATTGGTTCCCAGGTAACTATGTATATTTTCATTCGTTTTTGTTGCGTCTTCCTGGATTGTACAATGCTCTTAAGCTTGGACCTCTGCCGCAATTTTGTTTTAAAATTCAAGAATGTATTGAAAATGTTATCTTGAATTCCAGTTAACCTTAGTTCAAATTTTTGTTGTTCATTTTAATTTATTCAATTCTATCTCATTTTTGCATTTGGATTATATCTGTAGCACAATAGATAATAAATAAATACAAATATTTGAATTGGCATACGGTGCCTCTACGCCATTCCAGCTATCAGAAAGTACCAGTGTATAGAACTTGAAATTAAATACACATTTAAAAAAACTTAACACATTCCAATTCAAGCATGTGTGTACACATTCGAAATCAACCTTTTTTTATAAGCCTCTATTCCGCAGTCCTATTATAAGTACATTGAAAATCACTAAATCCAAACCAGTTTCATTTCGTGGCTGCCATCATAATCATCATCGTAACTTCTTTCCATCAGCCTTCTGGCTCTCCATCTCTTCAACCAAATTCCATTTACGGAACACATGTAATCGGATTGGTTCTATCTTAATTCAATCTGAAACTCCTGCGATTTGAATGATTCGATTATAATGTGCACAAATTGAAATGCAAACTCTCCACCGACTTGCACTTTCTGCGCACTCACGACTGACGAGTGATTAAATGAGGCAACTCAGACATATCCTTCTCCGTCCGCGGACGCTTGAGAAAAATTCCAGCAGAACACGTGAAGCCAAACAAAAATATGAATATGAAATGCAATATCTTCATGGCATTCTTGCACACATGGTGATCGTTAATTTTAATCGCCTCCATGAAAAATAAACAAGAAACATCATCGACAAAGCGAAATTAAAATGGTAATTAAAATATACTATGATTTCGTGCAGCTGGGGTGTATGTAATTAATTTTTATTTCAATTGAACGACGTAAATGTCCTCGAGATGAAGTAGCTGTGTCGCTAACGAATATGATTGTTATTATTATAATTTCACCGTATCAAAAGCGATATTGAACAAAAACCGATAGAATCGAAGAATCGGCCCTTTAATCCTATGAAATCCGAGTGGTGGTAAAATATTCTTGTAATAATGATTCCATTGAATTGTTGTTTTCACGAACACCATGCAATATTATGCATGGTGTTGTTAGTTGATTCGACGTCTTCAAGGCTAACACTGAAACAGAAACCATTAAAACTGAACCAAAAGTCAAGTTACTGGTGCGACGGGACAGCGCTGGTCGTGATCTTTGTGTGCAATGAGCAATGACCTATTAGTTGTTTGGTCTTGGTTTTAAGAACTATGTTTTTTAGTAGATTTTTTCTCTCTTCTTCGTAGATGGCAGCTTGACTTCTTTGCCTACTCCATGTAGCTTGAACTGGATGATGCAAAATAAAAGAAACGCGTCTAAGAATAAATATTTGTCGAAATAATTAACGACTTCCAGCCCGGCGAGAATAATGTTTGTGCTTGAATTGGAGAGAACAAAGGGCAGTAAGAAAATGATTTCTTCGTATTTATTTAGCTGAGAGGTGTGTGCGCGGAGGTCAAGTAAGGACAAATAAATACTCATTATTCATGGCCGAGGTTTATGTTTAGTTAGAAGGTGGAAATCTAATGAATTACAAATATTGTTGAGTATTTAAATACTAGTCTATTTCACATTGTATTTTGCATACACAAAAAAACTTTGTATCTACCACTACACCCCGATTTAGAGTTCTTGGAGTAAAAATCGGACAATGATCTGACGTCACGTGTAGATTTCAGCAAAGGGCGCACACACTTGCAAGTATCACTCTTCCCAACTGTCGCATATAAGCTCCATAAGTTGCCCAGAGATAATTTATTGATTGTCGATATCGTCCGAATCTGGTAATAATGTTCTCAATCTTTTGATGACATAATTTTCAGTTAGATATTTTTTACGCCTAGTTTTTATATGACAAGGACACCAGGAAATATCGCAAGTGATATGAATTTTTTAAAGTCAAAAAGCGCATAAAAACGTGTCTCTTTAATCGACGTGGCTCAATGGCTATTGCACCTCTGTTATATTGAGATCACCAAGATCCCCCTGCTTATAAATATTAGGCCTTTTTTTGTCCCGATACAGAACAGAATAGAACAATTACGCAAAAAAACGATCCATCACAAAACAGCTGATGCTTTCGCTAAGACTGACATAGGCTGCTGTATTCGCTGTGGTAGCACAAAACACCTGAAAATAAAGGGAGAAAATAACGAGTATAAACTACCACAATCGACAGAAAATAGAAGAAGAACAAACAGAAAATTACCTCTTTTAACTTCCTACACATTATGAGGGCTTTTTCTAATTTCCTAACTACCAAAACATTCAACATAACCTTGAAAAAGTCACAGCAAAAAAGACAACTTCTCATGAGCTTTTCTTATTTCTATCAGCACATTCTATAGTTCAGCACGTGAACTACCAATGAGGAATAGAATTTCTGTACTAATAAATTCACAATGCTATCTATCCTAACCAGCTCTTAATCGAGATGCAAAAATACACACCTAATATATACATACATACATAGTTAGCCTCTGAAAAGCTGTTTTCCGCAGCTAAACAGTTTTCCAGTGGCGAAGCTTCCATACAAGCCGATTCCTTCCGGCTTCCCTTTCGAAAATATCGACCTATTTGGGATTTTTCAAAGCGTGTATGCATCTTAACATGTACATAAAATTTCAATTTACTAACGATCGTACCATCTTCTGCGTGATACGATAACGTAAAAATTCCCATTGATAAGCCGAAATTTGCCGGCTTGCAAATTCTTATTCGCGAGCCACTAAAGTTAGGTATCCATATGTTGCATTTTTGCGTATCGTATTGCCGTTGCGTATCAGTGGATACGACAAACGTATCTTCGTTCCGATTCAAAATATGATACAAAGAAACGCAACGAACTCGATCGGTCACTTGGCGGTTTCTTGCCGTCGCATCAAAGGAATGATACGATACGAGGTGGAGTCATATTTGGACAAGTTGCGTTGCACATCATCGATTAGTGAATAAAAATAGTGCAGCCGCGTATTGATGATACATGGCATATTGAGTAGTGTGGACACCGTATCCGTTTAGTGAATGATACGCAGCAGGGATACGATACGGAAGAAATGCAACATATGGATACCTATCTTAAGAGGCCTTGATCAAATATGTATTGCCTTGTGCCTGTCTCTTTCCGTTCCTTGCTAAAATGCTAGCATCGTCTCGCTTTAAAAGGGGTTTAAATAAGCCGTGGTGGATTGCAAATGGCTCGAGAATTTAAGAAAATTTCAACCGGTTGACTCAATATTGCCGTTGTACAATGTTCATGTGAACGTTACTTTCGATAGTTGTATAGCTCACATAAAAATCAGCACGTGAAGATTATATATTTTATATACATATGAGTATGAAGATAACATTTTAATGGGCATCTAAAAACTAAAATTTGTCTTACATTAGTTTTTAGAAACAAATTCCTATCTTGTGTGAAACTCTTTTATGGTACCTATTCTGCCTAAAATATTTTTTTTATCTTTCTAATTAGATAATATTTCATGAAAAGCAAGAAACAGTAAATAAAAGAAAGTACATAAAACTATTTATCGTGGGAAATCTGAAACTTGACACCTAAAAATATTGTAATTGTAAATTGTAAATATCGCGAAACAGTTTAAAAGTATAGTAAATGAAAAATTGTTGGTATACTCTTATGTTAAGGGTTGACATTTTTCGCGAATTTTTACATTTCAACCGCTTTATTTCCAAGATATTTTAAAAATAATTACTTTCAATTTTTCCCATTTAGCGTTCTGGAGGCTCAGAACGACGTTTTTTTCATGCTTCTTTTTTATAAACATAATTTACATTAAAGCAAATGGTTTCATGTATATTGAAGGTGACCCTAGAAAACATCTCTTTTATTTGTTGATATACATCGTACATGTGCTTATCATTTTTTGAATGACGATTTTTTATACTGTCTGCAAGTGTGACGACAATCAAATAGAAATTAGTAAGTATGACTAGCATTAGCATGCAAAACAGCATTATTATACATAAATAAAATGGTGGATAATTATTTGGCTTCCCTCCATCGATTTTTCACCCCTTGCCACTGCAGTTTTCCATTGCCAAACAGTACGTTTTACCAAACGAAAAACGGTTCGTTGCAGAAAAACGATTCATTTTCGAAAAATGATTGGTTTTAGAAAACCTGTTCGTTGTAGTATAACGGTTCGTTTTAGAAATGCTGTTCGTTTTAGAAAAAATATTTGTTTTGAAAAAACTGTTTGTCGCTATTTGGAAAAACTGTTCGGTCGTTTTTTGTTGCAGCGAAACGTTTTTTGCAAACTGTTTGGCATTTTCATTAGAATCGAAATTTATTAAATTGATTTCATTAAATTGATTCAATTTATACAATTGATTTTTTGTGCATATACAATTTTTCTGTAAAAGTTAAATTTCCAGGAAAAAATATCAATACATCATTCGAGGTACATAAAACGCATCACGATTATTGACAGACATACATCTGTTCCTATTTTATCAAAAGCAAATTAATCTAATGGGCTCTGTACACGGTCGTACATGTTGTACAACATGGCAAGCGAACCAGTGCATTTGTTGTTTTTAAAGGGTAAGTGGTTGCTTGTTAACAACAGAAAATGCCCTGGTCCGCACGCCAAGTTGTAAAACATGTGCGACCGTGTGTAGAGTCCATAACGAAACCTTTTTGAATTTTTGTACTACACACATGCCGTATAGACATCATATGTGCATACGTTGAGAAAGTCAAATAAACATCAGATAAAAAATAACGACATTTGCCGACACTAGAAACAACAATGATGAATTCGTTTTCAGTTAAGTTTTGTTGTCTTCGCCCGAAAGTAAACAATTCGAAGAAGAAATGAGAATAAATCACACATTGGTTTCGTTTTTTTTTTCGATCGATGCAGATGAAGAACGTAACTTTATTTTTATGCCGGATTTACATTCTCCAAGAACGTTTCGTGTAGCAACTTGGGATATTACTTCCCAGAACATTTGACGAGTATTCAAAGTCTTCACTCAAAATGGTTTATTGAAGCGATAGACCCTGTTTTATCTCAGTACGCCAAAAAACTATTCCTGTGTGCATTGAAAAAATTTTTAGAGTGTCAAGTTTAAGTGCGCAGATATGCATGTGGTGTATGTACGTAGGAAGCATTTTTCTGTTCAGAAATTTGCTTACAAATATTCGAACAGTGTACAATGGACCCATCCGTACTCATGCATCTTGTCCGGTATGATGCATCTTGTCCATGATTTCGTAAGCAAACGAAGTTTATATGTAAATAAAACCGACAACATTTCGAGCTATCTCGAACTAAAACGAGACCCTCAGAAACTCATAAAGCAGGACAGAGCTGACGAAAAAGCCATTCACACTCTCGTGCTTGCCATGGTTTGAATGGAGGAAAACAGGCGAGAATAGACGAGGTGACCATTTACATTCTCGGCTCGACAACATTTGCCATATCTCGAGGAGAGTGTAAATCCGGCAATAGACACAGGAGTACCAACCAAGTTTGAGTCCAATTTTAGGGCTAAAACATGAAACTTCTTTTACATCATAAAGCTATTAACAATGTTATAAATGCAAAATAACGCAACATTTCGAGTCACAATTTATTTGATACAGTTCAATTTAAACGTGAGAGCTAAATAATTTAAACAACTATGCCTTATTTCAGTCTTTTCTCTGATAGAAATTTGCTTTTTAAAGAGTAAAGGTTATCAGTTTGTGAACACGGCTCCCTTCTTGCCTGTATGTATATAGACAAGAATTATATATATATATATATATATATATATATATATATATATATATATATATATATATACATATATATATATATATATATATATATATATATATATATATATATATATATATATATATATATATATATATATATATATATATATATATATATATATATATATATATATATATATATATATATATATATATATATATATATATATATATATATATATATATATATATATATATATATATATATATATATACATATATATATATATATATATATATATATATATATATATATATATATATATATATATATATATATATATATATATATATATATATTCGCCTTCAACTAGAGTGACGTGATGGTTCGGAGGATGCGGCGTTCAAATTTTGCCAGCTTCTCAAGCACGTAAGGAGGAGCGGAAGACCAGATAGGGGAACCGTAATTGCTCGAGTTGAGATGATAGAGTTCGGCTTGAAGATATAGCTTGTGTGGTGGTATGCGCCGGCTGCCTTGTTGAGGCTTGCCTGGACGTGTTGGCTACAGTTCCAGCGAGGGTCGAGCTTTATGACAAGGTATTTAACGGTTTTTGAAGGGGTGATTAACGCCTCATTGATAATAATTTTAGAGTTTTTCAAAGCTTTAATTCTTCTCTTGAAATCAGCATGGGTGCGTCTGAAGAATATCAGCTCGCTTTTGCTGGCATTTATCTTCAAGCCCCATTTTGAGTAATATGCCACGAGTTGATTCGCGTACCTTTGTAGCACCGCTGTTACGAAGTTCGGGTTATGCTGCGAGTTCCAGAAGAGGAGATCATCTGCGTATAGATTGACAGAAACACATATGGGAGAATTATTTGAAATTCCTGGGATATCTACTGTGAAAATGATAGATAGTTCCGAGAACGGAGCCTTGAGGTACACCTGAGTCAATTGGAAATTCGTCTGAAAAAGCCCCATTGAAGGTGACGAAAGCCTTTCTGCCACATAGAAAGTTATCAACAACTTTAATTAATCATGTTGGGAAACCAAAATTGATCATTTTGTACAGGAGTCCTTCAATCCAAACGGAGTCAAAGACCTTCTGCAGATCAATGAGACAGGCACCCAAAACTTTTTTTGTTTTGGATACTTTCCTCAACGGCGCTTTTCAGAACCATTAGTGCGTGCACTGTGGAGTGTTTGGCTTTGAAGCCGAATTGTCTATTGGGTATGATGTGGTTCTCTTCTATGGAGTGGTTTAGATGAACTTTAATCAGCCTTTCGAATAGTTTTCCCAAGTTTGAGAGGAGACAAATTGAACGAATGTTGAGGAAACCACAGGATCCTGCCGCTTTTGGGATTGGAAATATTTTCGCACGCTTCCAGGCAGTGGAAAAATATCCAATATTTATACAAGAGTTGAAAAGGACGGAGAGGTGCTTAAATGAACCTCCCTGGAATCGTGGCCTATTTGTATGTTTTTTTGTGCTGACTTAGTGGGTATACAGTGCCGAGAAAAAGTGATGCAAAAGCGCATATTCAAGAAATTCTTTGGGTTAACCTTTTCATATTTTTAAGGTAGTGAATAAAAAGTCCGTTTGTTTTTTTATTGCTATTAATATATTTCCAAACAGTGATTAGATATAAAAAAAAAAAACTTTTCTGTAAGAAAAAAATTAAAAAGTAAATCAATTCATTTTTGGCTACCGAGAAGAAGTGATGCAAAAATAAAACCTCGATCATATTCTACCAACTGTATTGAGTAACTGATAGCAATCAATGGTTCTTAATATTTGGTAGGATTTCCTTTTTCGATCTTTGGCAGCTTGAAGCCTTCTTGGCATAGATGAAAACAACTTAGCGCAGTATTCTTGAGTGATCTTGCCCCACTCTTCTTTTATTATTTCCTTAGCGCGGATTTGCTATATATATATATAATATTATAAAGTATCCACATTCGAGTTTGGTGGGCGGTATGCTTAGGATCATTGTCTTGGATGAATATGTAGTTTGTTCCCAAATTCAACTTTTGAACGCCAGCATCTAGCCGATCCTTTAAAATCTGGATGTAGACTTTGTGATCCATAGTTTTTTCTTCTATTATATGAAGTTCACCAACTCCATTGAAAGCCATACATCCCCATACCAAAATAGAACCACCACCATGCTTCACAGTTCCTATCATATTTTTCGTGACCTAGCTCCGTAAGAAACTTTCTGCGCTATTTTGCTCGCTCGTCCATCGTGAGAAAACACATTAAACTTGCTTTCATCCGTGAATAAGACGCGTTTTCAAAATTCTACATCCTTATTCAAATGTTCTTTGGCGAAATTTAATCTTTTTTCACGGTTTATGTTGCTAACGAAAAATTTCTTTCGTGGAATACAACACAAGTAACCTAATTTCCTTAAATGACTTCTGACTCTATGAACGCTAACACCTTTTTTATAAATAGATTTTAGTGTTGCTTCGATTTTGGTCGCTGGTATAAAAGGATCTTTTTTGACTTTTCGTTCGATTATTCGCATATCACGTCCTGATAATATTTTCTTCCTCCTTGAGCGCTTTTTATTTTCTAAGCTTTTATTTTTGCAGAACCTGTCTGTTATCCTCCAAATAGTGGAAATGGGTGTATTAACGATGGATGCAATTTCCTTGTATGGAACGGTCTGGCTATGAAGCCGAAGAATAATTTTTCTTTCATCTAAAGAAGTCTCTTTTCTCATGTTGATCGACTGAAAATTGGTTAAATGGTAATATTAATGAAAACCTAAACCTGAGGTTTCAGGAATTATTTTCTTTTACGAATGTTTTCCTCCAATCGCCTCTAAAATTTATTTCCAATGATGAAAACAACTAACAATGGACTGCATCCCCGGAAAAAATTACACATTTTCAATGAAAAGCAATTATTGCATCACTTTTTCTCGGTATGTTTTAAGCTAGAGGTTAATCTGGAAGCGTAAACTAACTTTCAGAAACCAGTTCTTGAGAAAATGATTAAAAAATTTTACCTATGACACATAGGACCATACTCCGAAACATCAATTTTGCCGATATTATTTTTGAGAGTTCGCAAATAAGCTATCAAAGCCGAAATATTGTATATTTTCATCTTTATGCATCACTTTTTCTCGGCACTGTATAAGATATTAAAAAATTTTTTTGGAATTTTATGCGAACTGAAATTAGCTGATTATCACTGCTTTTGTATCAACCCTCGTATTAATCAATAGTCATCAGAATTCCGCCATGATATACTCCAACAAACTTATGTTTGATGATTTTAAGGGTGAACATGAATTAGCGCGATAATTGCATTTTAGTAGGATAAATAAATTTGTGTAAAACTTAAGATTTTTGTGTAGATTTAGTGTGAAATATGAAACCTTCGTCTTGACTGCTGTTGTCAAGTTGCCATAAAATAAATTTAATCAAAACCTAATGAAAATTTTTCTCCCATTGACATTTCAAAACTTTATGTCACAGCCGAAAGAATACACTTTATTCCAACAAATATTTTACCAACCTAAAAAAAATCTGACATAATTGAAAGGCCTCACTTAATATGAAAATCAATCCTCCAAACTATCTCAACTGACAAACTAGCTAATATTCACTAGAAACCAATCCTTCACATCTATAGAAGTCTATTGACTTTCAGTTACATCTCGAACAAAAAAAAAATACCATTCAGCATAGAAATTTCATTCTAGCGAAATAAAAACGACAACCGACGAATAATGTTTTTGTTTTCATAGCCGTTGAATGACTTGAACGACTCGATCCATTAACTCAGCATATTTGATGTCCTTCAAATAATACAATAACCTCTCTGTCACCTCTTCTTTGCAAAACGACCCCATTCACGCCCCATACCCCTGTCAACTTTTGCTATAGTGTAAGTTTGTAGCTCTGATATACTAGAGTTTCGTATGGAAATGTATCTGTATGGTGATGTGATATTTCATTGAATAGCAAACCGAAAACAATTTATTTCATCATTCTGCAAGTTCCGTTTGATTATCCACTTTCGAGCTGCCCATCAGTTTGTTGATACATATGTATGAATGTATTTCTACGGAACATGAGGAGCACATGTCATAATGTTTATGTTCTATAAATATGAGCATAATATTAATCCAATATTCATATTGCTGACATCGCACGAAGATTGAGAGTGATTGTTGTTAAATTGTAATTCAATAAACAATTGGGTTAACGATAATTAGATTTTTATCAATAACGAAATGAACACAAAAATTGTCAACTATTTATTTATTATTTATTGCCGAACTGCATATTTTTGTAATAAATTACATATATACTATCTATCCTGTAATATAATTGCAAAAATGTCTAGCATGTATTTACCCCGAATATACATATGTATGTGAATTAGTGTGAGGTTTTGACTACTCTTGCTCCAGCATTCAATCAGTTTGCTGAAAATCATATAAACGAATTGTTCGATTGGAGTGAGAAATGATGACTTTCTCTGAAGTATTTATCGAACATATCTTTGATATTGTTTGTGCAAATTCTTTGTGATGTCTTAGAAGACGCTGATTTACCCACGTTGGAGGCATTTTGTCAACTTAAAAATATAAGTATTTTGATGATACAGTCTGTCAAGAATGAGTTTACACACAGGAAAAAAATTCAATTTTTCATCTTTCTAATTATAAAATACTACTTTTTATTTATGTAAATGAATGTTTTTTTCTTAATTATAGTTATTTACACTATTTCCAACCGATATATACAAAAAAAAGTACAACTTTAATGCAAAACAAGAACGAAAAGACCAACGAAAACAATCATTGCAATTCTTGAAGTGTCAAGAAACTGTTTACACAAATTATTATTGTATTTAATATTTACATATTTACAGGATATTTAATATTATTTGGTATATTTAACATTTGGTATGGCCACCTTTGGCATCCACCACGTATCGCAACCGATTTTTCATTGCATGAACCAACTTTTGCAGGTCATACGTGGTTGGTATTTTTTGCCATTCTTCGAGAATCGCAATTTTTAAGGCAGTTCGGTTTTTGGGTGGCCTTTTAGCGACTTGTTGTTTTAAGTAAGCCCATAAATTCTCAATGGGATTTAAGTCCGGACTCTTGGCTGGCGTATCCATCACTTTTCCGCAGTTGTATAAGGGCCACATTCGCACCATGTTCGCCTTATGTTTGGGATCGTTGTCCTGGTAAAGCTTAAAATTTGGTTTGCTGTTATGCATAAACCCGAATTTCTGCGCACTGCTTGCCAAATATGTTTTAAGGATATGCAAATATGGTTGGGCGTCCATGGTTGACTCGATGAATGCCAAGTCTCCTACTCCTCTGCTTGAGAAGCACCCCAAATCATAACCGACAACTTACCAAATTTTACAGCCGGAATGATATTTCGATTTTCCAACGATGTTAAAGGCTTGCGCCACACTCTAGCCGGTCCATCATTATAGTACAACATCATTTTCGTCTCATCGCAGAATATGACGTCGTCCCAGAAGTTAATGGGTTGAAAAAGGTGCATCATAGCGAAAGAAAAACGCTTTTCGATGTTTAGTGCAGAAAACAGTGGTTTCTTTCGTGCAGCTCTTGATGAGAACTTATTTCGTAGGATGGCCTGTCGTACTGTTTCATGGGAAACAGCAGCATCACACTCTTCCTTGAGTTCCCTAGCAAGTGTTCTGGTCGAAATCCAGGGGTTTTTATCAAGTTTCCTTATCATAAGGCGCTCTATACGTTTAGATATTTTTGGTTTTGAGCCACCTCCACACTTTGGCTCCAATCTATTCTCATTTTCAGCACGATTTATAACGTTATAGACTGCCATTCGTGCTACACAAAACATTTCCGACAGTTCCTGTGCACTTTTAACTAATTGGTGATTATAGTATATCATCTGAACTAACTCAAAGGATAATCTTTTGCCTGGCATTTTAAAACACAATATCTCACTTATTTATGCGTATTAGCCAAAAATTAATCACACACTAATGATCAAATTTATAGAGCTTTACAATACAGACCAAAAATTATGGTAAATTTACCGTATCGTTGCAGTAATGCAAAAAATAAACTTTTGTGTAAAGAGTTTCTTGACACTTCAAGAATTGTAATAATTGTTTTCGTTGTTCTTTTCGTTCTTTTTTTGCATTGAAGTTGTACTTTTTTTGTATATATCGGTTGCAAATAATGCAAATAACGATAATTAAGAAAAAAAAAATTATTTACATAAACAAAAAGTAGTATTTTATAATTAGAAAGATGAAAAATTGAATTTTTTCCCTATGTGTAAACTCATTCTTGACAGACTGTATGTAAAACCAAGAATATAACATGGTTTTGTGAAAATGTATACTTTTTTGATTTACAAAGGATAGAATTTTGCAGCATGCACGCCCAAGCTTTCAAACTACAACCAGTGTTACCCTCGTATTCTTTTAATGAAGTGAAACGTAAAGGAAATTCTCTCGTAAAGAACCAAAGGCTCTCTCAGGTAGATCTGTTTCGAGACGTGCAGCCTCTGGTCTCAAATTTGTGGAGAGCCCTGTGACTTTGGTTCCCAAGAAGCCGAAACTCTGCTAAGTTCGTTTAAATTAAATGACTGCTTCGGTAGCTATAAGGGTAGAAACATTTTTAGAGTTACCGTCCGCGAAAATAAAATGTATACAAAATACAAGATAAAAATCACCGGTGTTGGCAACTCTATCCTGATTGTGCAACCAAAAGCATTGCAGATCTGCTAGACGTTGAGATTAACCTACGCTGTGAATTTCGTTGCGATTGAGGGTCAGAGGATAGGAAGATTTTACAGCCACTAGACCAATACATCTTATGTAACTCAATTTGATCTGATGGTTTAATCGTCAGTTCCCGCGAACCGAAATTTCCGGTGCTACAAAATAGCTAATTTATTGAATTGCTATAATTTTTATAGGATAGGAATTTTAAAATTTTTAAGCTAATTGTATAGACAAAGCATCAAATTTATCAATAGCGTATATTATTATAAAAAGCGAATACAGTAAACGCTCTCATAACGTCACGGTTCCAAGAATTTTGTCCGCTTATGGGAGGTGTCCGTATATAAGAAAGTATCTAACATAAAATCATGTAAAAGCAAACGTAATTAAACGACTAACAAGCTCTTAATTTTATTTGTAAAAAATATATACGTATATATTATATTATCATTTAGAAATTCTAAAAAAAATATTTTTTTAAAAAAATCAAGTATATTTGACTGCTTTGTTTTTTCACGTTTTTCTCGCAAAAAAACAATTTTGAAAATGTGATTCAACATTTTTTAAATATTCGAACGCAACAAAAGCTTTCTTTGAAAACTTTTTTAGGCTTGCAACGGCCTCTAAGGCACTGGCGTAAGAGTTGATTGGACCACGATCTTCATTTTCCTCTTCGTCACTGTCATCCGATACTATATCTAAAGTATGATTTACTTCTGTAGCCGCTATATTCTTCATTTTCATTTACTTTCTTTTCAATTGATAAAGTGCGGGCCAAATTTGTAAAGTCTTCATCCAGTTGATCAGATGATTCAATTTCATTAAAGTTCCTCCAAAACTCTGCTAGGGTTGCTAGTGGGAGATCATCTTCTGCATGATATTCCATCAGGTCAACTTGTTGAGCTACAGATTTTTTAAACCTGCTTTGGCGAAACATTTTTGTACGGTATCTGGAATTACCTTGTCCCATGCGTTTTTAATAAAATATATAGCTTCCAAAACGTTAATGGATTTTGAAAGTTGTGAGGCGGAGGAAACGTTATCAATTTTTGAAAGAACATGTTTCAGAATTAAACCACGATAGAAGAACTTGAAATTCTGAATAATTCCCTGGTCCATGGGCTGAAAAACAGATGTGGTGTTAGGAGAAAAAAAATATTATTTTAATGTTTCCCAAATTCAGATCTGTAGGATGCGACCCAGCGTTGTACAGAAAAAGGCAACATTTTACGTTTTTGAAGTCCCATTCTCCTGTGCGTATCTTGAAGCCAGTCTGTCGTTATAGTCCTTGTCATCCACGCCTTCTTATTAAAAGTCCACGTAGCAGGCAAACTATTAACTGCAACATTTTTCATTGCTCGTGGTCGAGCAGCTTTCCCAACAACCAAAAGCTTTTCTTTTTCTCCTATCATATTTGCGCACAACATTATGGTCAATATTTCTTTTGCCATTTTGCCACCTACAAACTTTTCAGCTTTAAAAGTAAATGTAAGCTCTAAAATATAAAAACTTTCATCTGCGTTGAAAATATCTCGCGGTTGGTATCCTAATAGCATCGCTGGAAATTTTTGTCGAAATTGGTCCACATCTTCCATATTAACGTCCGCTGACTCACCAGAGATATACTTGAAGCTAATGTTATGCCTTTTTCTCCTTTTTTGTAGCCATCCATCCGATTCAATAAAATTATCATATCCCAAGGCTTTAGCTACTTCTTTGGCCTTTGTTTTTATTAACGGTCCTGATTCGGGAACATGCTGGTTTCTGACTCGAGCAAACCACTCGAAACAAATCTTTTCAATCTGTGCTGCACCATCTTTTAATTTTTTTGTTTATTGATCTAAATTATCGCTTTTTTGCCATTGTCTACGAATGATTTCCTTCGGCTTTAATATTTCTGATGCTTGAGTTTTACTTATTTTAAACCGAAAATCGTTAAATTTAATTTTATACATTACAATTTTTTAAAGCCGATTTTTAAAACATGCGTACCTCCCGCCCAATTCGCGAACACTTAAATGTTCCTGTTCTGCAACATTAACCACCTCCATTTTCTGTCTTAAAGTTAAAAAGCGTTTGGTTGGTGCCATTGCTGCACTGCACTGATAACAGTACACGACGCCTGGCGCTTATGTGCATGCATGTAAAAGGAAATCACACATTACGGGCAATTACCGCGCTATCGAAAGAAATTATTGTTGTCCGTTGTTGGAGCTTCGAGTCTGCTCTTGAGAACGTTTCGAGTCTGTCGGTGACAATTTATGGTGTCCGTGTCCGTCCGACAGAGCGTCCGCTTATGAGAGCGTATTTTACATGGAGAGTCATATAAAAAATATGGTTCCAAAAAAACGTCCGCTGTACAGAGATGTCGGCTTATGGGAGCTGTCCGCAAAGGGAGCTTTTCATCAAAATCACATCAATCTGTTTATAATAAAAATCAATATGGCCTTTGAATTGCGTGATGATTCTGCCGGAAATTCACGCAGTTCAAAATTTCACAGATATTTTTGGCATAATTTTAGGCACTCAACGCCCAAATAAGGTTAAACATTTGAAAAATTTATGACACTCAAGTTGAAAACATGTGAAAATTTCATTTTGTTGATTTAGTTAATAATCTAATTTCTATTCTTCATAAAGGTGCCTGAAATATCACAATAAAAATCCCAACGACACTAGAGGGTTAAAAATAACTAAGTTGTACTGAGACCTGAACGTGAGACCATTAATCTTCAGCTTTTTTATGAAAAAAACGGGAAATAAAACAGCAATTGATTTTTTCCTTCCCTATATATTTTGGTTATTTTCACATTTTTTATTTTGATAATCCATTAGCATGATTCCTTGATATTGCCAAAATATTGTTCCCATTTTCCTGCAAACTTCTCTACTTTCTTTTGTGACTGCCGAAGTCTTTTCCCACAACTCTTTTGATTCTCCTTTTAGTCCTGGGCCAAAATAATGGACCCAAGTTCTATGTTTCGTGACAATTCTTGGAAATAAGTCCCCTGGCTTGTGTTGAAAAATTCTTGATTTTTTACATGTTTAAATGCTCTTTGGGATTTAAAACAACACAATTTGCTTCTTCAGGTCTTCCAAGATGAAGGTCATATTTTAGTGACTGTCTTCCGAGTTTGAATGAACTGCGGCACCTGATTACTGCTTCTAATGGTAGTGAAGATTTAAGTAAAGATAGCAAATCGGTAAAATGACACTTAAGTTATTTATTTTTTACCGGAAATCTTCAAAAATCAATCTTCTCTAAATCAATTTTTACAGTGATTTCAATAACACAGCTCCCCACTAAAGCTAAACAAGAACTGACTGGTCAGCCAAATATCGCATGAATTTTTGAGTAATGAGTTATACAATTGTCGCTATACTGGAGACAGAGTACAAATGAATCTAGTTTCGCGAATCTCCAATGAACTTTGAGCTTTTAAATTTCCATTGCTTAGCACGCTTAAGAAAATATCAACGAGATTCCCGAATCGAGATCCAAATGCTTGTGACCGTTTAGAAGTCAAAGCGCAAGACTTATAATGTATCATCAAGGTATCCTGTATTTTCATTCTAAATCTAATTTTCAAAAAAAAAAAATTCTGACGAACTGATTACTTTCAGTACTTTCGAGTAAAAAACTTAAGGGGGGTGTATGAGCTAGCACATATGGAAAAAAATTAATACTTAGTCCCATCTCCTCTATCATTGTAGCTCCGACAGCTCGGAGTTTAGTAGTTATTTCTCAAAATAACTTTTTAAAAGTCTGTGCTAAAACCCCATTGCCGATTCATTTCAAACACACTTTCCACATGTAAAATACTTCCCCCCAACGATCAGTTTTAGAATTTTTTTTATATTAAGGGGGTATTCCACTTATAAAAAGGCCAAATTTTTAGTGAAAAATAGCAATTTTCGCTTCAAATGACCACCAAAAATTTCAAAATTAAAAAATAGAAATCAGAGAACGTGGGGGGGGGGGGGGGATTTTTTGATGAAACTTTTACTAAATTTTAATGTTCTTTGATTTCCGATAATTTTCAGCTGAGATACAATGAACACCGCAAATCGTCTTTTTCCAAAGACGTTCTTGAATACCTTTGTCACCGGTTCGTTTGTCGATATTTTCGCATAAAAAAATTACACAATGTTACTGAAATGATAAATAATAATGTACAAAAGGTTTAAATAAATTTTGCTCTATCCGTATTTCTAACAAAAATTTGTAAAAAAAAAGTGTAATTACTCACGCTGCAACCATAGGCGCGCCGTAGGGGGGGCCAGGGGGGGCCGGGACCCCCCCAGACCCTAGGTTGGCCCCTCCCAGAAAAATAAATATTTCCAACAGCAGACACTTAAGTTTTCGCCTCTAAGGTTTTTGTGGTTACAGCAAGAGTTGTGTAGTGCAGTAGTGTAAGCCTATACCAACTTACACTACTTATAACATAGAGACTGTGTTACTTGCGGTATTAATTACGATGTTATGGGACTTATTTCGAGATATGGATGGCTATATTTAATTTCGACAAGTTATACGTTAAGAAAAAAACGAAAAGTGCCTCGCCAATCATCTTTTTTTATTAAGATTATCTGTTCATTCCTACTAGGCAATATACAGGTATTTAGATAAGAACACTTTTATAAACTGGCGTTTTAAGCAATTATGTTTTCACAAAACATAATCTAAGTATTAAAATGGTAGGCAATAAGGTAATTAACGTAGAATACAATTTTCGAAGTCATTTGAAGAATAAAAATGTTATCCCTGCCACTTTTATGCTATCTATGACCTACTTGGTTTACATTCAGGTTAAATGCGTGTGAATTTCATTAAAATTTGATAACTGCATCGGAAGTTAAAAGGCATAGCACTTCAATTTCACCGAGCGTTTTTTCATTTTTTCATTTCTTATCATATTCATTAAACTTTTGTCAAACCTGTATCTACTCAAGACCAGTATATTCTATGAATTTTATCCGGTTGCGAGATGCCGTAAACGCAAGTTCCAGGTGCTAAAAATATAAATAAATCGGTGCGATTGGGAATTTTACAAGTTTAGATTTGACTGTATAAATATAGTATCAAATTTATCAATAATTTGCATTTTATTCTAACAGCTGTGTGAAAGATTTGTGTTTACGTACTTATGGTAGCTACAAGGTTGCCCAAACATTATCTAAAAACGACAGACACTTTTTTTTTATGCCCATTGATCAGTCTTGTAAATTTTGTGATGATCTGATTACTCAGTGTGAAGTTATCACAATGCGAAATTTTCCATTGAATTTCCATTGTCGCCAAAATGCACCAAAATTTCAGCTCGACCAAACTTTGCGATCCGGATAAATTATCCGGATGGTAAAATTCATGCACAATGTGAAAACTCTACTAGTGCTCGGAAGACAGTAAATGATATGGCGCTTGAACAGTCTTGGAATATTGTCCACATGAACCAAAATTATTTGGAATAGGTTATCGACCCTATGACGTGTCTCAGTTGCCAAAGACGTGCTTTTAGAGGACATGATGAAAGTAGTGCCGGTGATAACCGTGATTTTTTTTGCAATTTTGTGCATTATTCGCAAAGCATGATTCAACTTTTGAAAATAATTTTAAAAACAAGGTTGCGAACTACTGTAGTGGCAAAACACAAAATGAATTAATGAAAATAATTGCTGAAATCGTTTGCGAGGACAATACAGCTGAAATAAAAGATTGCGGACTGATATCCATTCTGGCAAACGAAGCAAGGGTCCACAAAAGGAACAACTCTCCATGGTTGTCAGATTTGCTAAAAAGCTAGCAGTCGAAGAAAGGTTCTTAAGCTTTGTAGACTGTGCAGGAGCTAGAAATGCCTCGTATTTAGTAGATATAATTTTCAGCCTGTTAAACAGCTACGGACTTAGCGAAATGCCTGTTGTTGGACAGTCTTATGATGGTGCTAGTGTCATGTCAGGACAAAAAAGTGATGTATATATCTAAATTCAAATGAAAGACCCTGCAGCCACATTTGCACACTGCCTAGCTCATAAAATTATCCTGGTTGTGATGGACAAATTTTTCACAATCGAAGCGTGTACATCTTTTTTCAATGCCATCGAATCCCTTTACCTACACTTTTCGAAGCCATCACAACGTGAATTGTTGAAGCAGCTTGAAGAGGCAGTTGGTCTAAACACAAGGCGTGGAATGAGAAGCTTAAGCTCGACTTGTTAGTCAACGAGATTTCACAATTGCAAATATGTGATCGATAGCTATGGGACTATGAAAGAGGCTTTAGAAAAAGAAATAAATGAGGGAAAATACAACGACTCAGTTTATTCATTGGGGATCTTTCATTCAATCAGTAATCCTAAATTTGTGGTAAATCTTTTCATCTTTCACTATGTTCTTTCTATAACGAACATGTTAAGCACATATTTCCAAACTAAAAATGCAACTCTTAGGGATGGGATAAATCTTATGAATGGAACAGTTAAAACATACTAAGTGAACGAGAAGACTTGTATGTAGTTTGGGAAAAAATGAAATCATTCGCAGAAAAGAACTATCTGGATCTCACATTTACCAGAGGATCGCGAAAACGGAAAATAGCAAGAAGCACTAGTTTCAAAGGTTTTGCTGTTTCATCTAGCCTCGGATACGCAGTTAGGGCTACAAAGATATTTCTGCAAACCAAATGGTTCGAAAAGAGACAACACTTTTCATCTTGCCAAATTATTTTCGCTTTTTCTAGGCAACAAATGTTTGAAGCAAAAGATCAATTTCTTCCTTCTGAGCTTAATATATTCCAATTTCTTTAAAGATATTTTGAAACTAAGCTTTCCTCTTCTTCAAGTATAAATTGAAATATATTTAGCTTCTAAACGAAGAAATATTCTTACATTTTGAATTATTTCCATTCTATTCCCGTATAATTCATACAAGCTTTCTTTCTTATGCCTAGTACTATACTCTTGGCGAAACGAATTCAACGGTCAAATCCCATACAAAAGAACTTTACTGACGAATTGAAAAGCTCTTTTTGTATGGGATTTGACCGTTGAATTCGTTTCGCGGAGAGTATAGTACTAGGCATTAGCGGTCATTGTTAATTCATGAGTAGTTCATACCTACCACTCAAATTATATGCATGTGGTAGTAGCTCATACGTATTCACAGACAAGAAGTTTATTTGATAATGCATTATGCATTAGCAAATAACAAAGAATAAATCAACAAAAATATTATGTATGAGTAAATTATATAAGTTTTATGAACAGTACGTGTACAATCAAAAACAAAATCATCGCATGTCTTCAACCTTTCACTCCCTGGCCCCTGCCAGATTTTAGGCCACGGCCCGCCTATGGCTGCAACCCTTACACCCTCATGCTTGCTACGCTGACCCTTAGAAGGTAATATCAAGTATTACCCACACTTATGCTCATCTAATCAAAATTTTGGAAGGCTTAGCCTTAGTCTTTCTTTTCTTAGGCTTAGTCTTTCTATCTTTCCTTATATCTTTCCTTAACACTTGAATTTGCATTCAGTCAAATGGCAAGCATTTATCATTTCACCGAATTACCTAGCGATAACCTTTGCATATCAATTTACGTAATTTTTGTTACGATCATTAACGAATTAAACTTTTTCTTTCCTCCTAACGAACAATCTAGTCATCTTCGTTAAAAACCTTCCAAAACTTCGGAATTAACATACAGACCCTCTATACTATTTCACCCCTCGTCGATTATTCTTCACTTTTGCCTTTCCACCACTAACGGGTTGGTAAGGTAAGTATGTCGTTCCGGTATAATACTGAACAAAAAGAGTATATCGTTATTTATGTCTTATGCCTTTGTCCTTGTCGTAAAGTTAACTGAAATTTATGAGCTTTTTGTTTATTCGATGCAATTTTTCAACGAAATTAAATGAAAATTACGGTCCGTGCAGTTGTCGTAGACAGTGACGTTGCGGCAGAAGAGGAAGATAGTAGCTAAACCACTGTTCCAATGACGAGACGAATATTGGTGGAGGACAACTGGTGGAACAGTATAATGCTCGTATGCTCCAATGCTGGGATTTTGTCGATAGCCGACAGAGACAATGGAGGAGGTAGTCCCTTGAAAGCCGCGGGAGAGCAAGGGCTACAGATCTGTTGTGGTGGTGATGATGATTATGATGAGGACGATGGTTTACGTTTTGTCTGGCGTTGATTTTAAGGAGGAATGCTCAATGGATGATTTAAAATTGGATGCACCTGCTTGAAACAAACTTGATCAAAAGTTATTGTTACAGTCGAACTTTAAGATTATACCAACAAAAAATAGTGTCACATTAAAAAACAATAATTCTTATAATTATTAAACAGCAAAGAATAATCCAAAACTTTATCAATTTTTCAAGAGCCCTTAAACTAGCACAATCAAAAGCTTGTGAAAGACTCATCTGTCATAAAAAATCCTTGCGAAACTAATAGCTTTACCAAACCGCCCCCTTGCTTACATTTAACCTACATCACGTTTCCTTTTGGCCAGCTCCCGCCTGAGAAATTTTCACGGAATCGTGAAGAATTCGCGCACGTTCAGCGCTCATAAATGCACGTCGAATCGCAAATGAAAAAATATACAACCGTTGGCGTTCCGCCGATGGTAATGCATTTTTGGTCCTACGCCGCGTATACACCCAAACACTGATCCATTCAACTTTTATAACTGCTACGCCCTGCAATACACTTTTTCTGAGCCTTTTTCAATGGATGATAAACACGCTGAACTTCATTTCGTGCAATATGCAATAATTTTTTCTCCACCGTCTCGAAACGAATGATGAATGGTTTGGAATGAAATTAACCAAATAACGATTTATGACTGACTAAATGTCCATTTTCTCATATTCAACATCATGTCCCTGGAGAATGGGGGGATAATGCATACATACTTGCATTTGCATGCAAAACGAATTGACTCGAGAAACAATGTACAAAAAATACGGTAAAAACGCTAGTTAATGCCAATGCAGTTGCATAAAATATTATACTGTGTGCACACAGCAACATGCATACAGTGAATTTGTATAAAACGCTAAGGATGTTGTTGCTAGTATGTGCTAGGTGATTCGCAAGGCAGCGAATCAGCGCAGTAACATGGATAAAGCCGACATTGCAGCGGATTTTTTTCTGGCTACAGCCGGTTTGAAATCGAAAGGAGAAAGTGATTTGACTTGATGCCGTGGGAAATGATCACTTTTTCGTGTGGGATTTTAAATGGAAAATATGTTTCTTCCCTATCGTGAGCTTAGTAATTGATATTTATAGTATTCGATAAAATGATGAAAATACACTGCAAGGTAAAACAAATTTATGGTGTTAATCAGCTTAGCGGAAACACCGAAGATGCAGCCGTAATTGGTACTTTTGATTTTATTGGTTTGCTTGCAGGTATCAAATAACTTTTATTTTGGAGTCCCAGAAAATTATTGGTATGCTAAGTGATTTATTATTCGCGAGAAATAAATAAGGCTGGCATCGTGAATCCCATAAATATTTCAAACAATCGGAAATAAACATAAACACACCACTCCAACCAAAGCAGACAGTGGAACTAAGCAAAATTAATTCGTGCAAAATATATCATCGTTCCATGTATATTGTTTATAGATTGTATAAATCGATAAGCAAATTTTCATGATTTGTTCAGCACCATATTTGTTGAGTGCGAAATTTGCTCGTGCAAAGAACACTATATTTCCCTCATAGGACATATCATATCAGCTATGATTCGCTGGCGATCAAGTCCTATTCATGGAAACTTTATTCCTGGTAGTTTGCTTACTAAACAAGTAACGAGCAGGGACATCTAAGCTACTTACTACTTTCAGTTTTATTTTTCATTATTTAACCATACAATGAACATCATCAATTCATTATCTAACATATTAGCAATAATCTAAGAGGTTAAACCACGAGTGCAATAAAAAAACAGTGCGTCGTTTTTTTTTAATTTCAATTTCAAAATTGTGTAGTGAAGATTAATTTAAAGAAGGTTAGGTTAGGTTAGTGAAGAGGGCTACCGGGACCGCGGCCAGCATTAGGCCACCAGTTTGGGCCCATTTAACATCCTCATAGACAATCACACGCATTCACCCTTTCGGTCTAACGTCTTAGCGAGCAGAGCTACCGGGTCCCCTTTAATTTGAAGTAACTTCATCTTTATTAATTAGTATTGAGTCCAGGTCCACCTCGGACACCATAGCTGCCTCATCTCCTTCCTCCGTTCTCGGAGTCAGAAGGTCTAGATAGTCAACACTAAGTCCATCAACGGAAATAAGTCTTGCATCAGATTCTACCTCAGATGCTACCTCTGAACGAATGACGGATCTCTTGCTGGAAAACTCCTGCGCAGCTCGAATATCCTGCTTTGGGTTATACCTACTGATCTCAGGATCGATCATTTTTGTACAAATATAAGGTCAAGTTATCAACTGTGTGCTTAAAAACTTCTTTTCGGCCCACTAGGATCGACTATGTATCTTCGTTTTGAAATTAAAACAGCTTCCCGTCAGTTTTCAACTGGCTCGCTCATTTCAGCAATCCTTGAATCCTCTTTGAAAAGATCAGGATTAAAGAACTTGATGATCCCCAGAATATCCTCCGGATCAGAACAGAAGCAGCGAATTCACACCCTGCACCTGAACCAACTGGGGATTTCGTCCTAATTTAGCGCTTGGTCAAAGCTGCCGCAGTTCGATAATCGTCTGCTTGCAGAAGTTGATCAATCGTAGATCCTGACACGCTATCAGCTTGACCTCTTTACACCAGTCCACGTCATTCACCGTTAGTGGAGGAGACGCAACCCATTGTAAACCCTGCACATAACCTGCTTTATTTTCAGCCAGTTTTGTGCCGAGATGATTCCATCTCTTTTACTGGTATCGGCTACAACCCAGATCGGACACTCATTAGCCATCTCGATGAAAAGCGGTGTTAACTCTGGAGTTTTCGTCATTAGTTTAGGCTTGTTCAAAAGATTCCCGCCTTGATCATTTAGCTTGCTCGACTTTTGTCGTTTCTGAGCAGAATCTGCTGAGTTTGAAGTAAGCTCTTGTTCTCCAATAAATCGAGTCATCCATTGAAGAGATTTTTTGTCCTTATCGCACAACGTCTCGGAAGAACCTTACATAACTTCCTTAGAATTTTGAAGGCTGGCCTTATAGTTCTTCATGCCCTTGCAATATTGTTGGGTGTAGATCGAGTGTCTGCAGAAAGAGAGAGATGCATTAACGGCGACACTAGTTGAAGATCGGGCGAGCTCATTTGTCGTAACCTGTACACCACTCTGGCCATAAATAGGCTTCGGAGCTTTTTCCGGAAAAATCAGAGCTCCCAGATCACGCGAAACTAAGTTATTAAGGTGTGAGGCCAAAGTTGTGCTGCATGATAGTGGAGCTGATTTATTCGTCATATCTCCACTAACTCTACCAGATTTAACACTGATGCTACCAAAATCCTGCGAAGCTGGCTCATTCGCCCTATCTCCCCTTCCCGTTTCATTTGCCCTATCACCCCTTCCCGGCTGCTTTCGATTTTGACTGCTTTTGACTTTGGCTGCTATTTATTAAAACTACGGCCATGCTTACAACTGATGAGTTTCGATTTCTTATCAGTTTTCTTTCATATGTGTCCTCACTCAGAACCACCGTCCCATTCCGATAATGTAATTACCTTAATAATGAGGCTCAATAGTTATTTATTAATGTAGTTTAATTTTACAGATAACAACTCAATTCGTTTGTTGAATTTTCCTAAGATTTCCATTTTGAAACATATCAAAAGCACGGCTTACTTTGAAAGGAGTAAAATAAAATAAATAAAAAAAAATACAAAACTGAGAGCGTAACTAAAATAAATATAACCAAATAAAGTAACAAAAACAAATACAACGTACGCTTTTAGTTTAATTCTGAATAGAAATGATCTATAATGTGTTTTTTTATAAGATACGAAACTAGAAGGCATGGAACTAAACTGGTGTTTGTTATGGCAGAGTAACATGTGTAAGAGAGGAGAATGAAAGTATGGAGTATGCGCGAAATCTAGAGGTACGATCGTGATCGCGCAACTGCGAGATACAGATACTAGAAGGAAAATGCCCATTGAACAATTTGTACAAAAAACATTCATCGAGGTACTAAGAGAAGGAAGTCTCTGGAATATTGGACAATCTTCGTACGGACAATATGGGACATGAAACAACAAGTAAATTTACGTTGGACAGATTCAATAGCATCTGACAAGCACACAAAACGAGGAGTACAAAACGAGGACAATATTCAAGGATACAATAAAACTAGCGAAATAAATAAATGAGCACACGTAGAGATATTTAAAAAGTGATGTTACCAACGTAGAACCAAACCTGCAAGCTTAGATGCCTTTTGAGCTATGAAGCGTACCTATAGAACATATTTTAATTTGGGTTCGAATACAGCCCCAAGATTTTTGTCTTGATCTACATGCAATCAAATGTCACCAGACAGAAAATAGGCAGAAAATTAGCTTTATTGGAGAAGCCAAAATATTTGCAAACAAGGAGGCAGAAAGATTCTTAAGCACTGCGTATTTAACGCTAATAAGTCAGATTGTAATGACAAAAATCATCTCTGAATAGTTTTAGGTCGTCAGCATAGAGTTTTGGAAGAATTTTTTTTTGTGGAAAAATGATAATTACATTTTTGGAACGAATTAGAAGAAAATATTGATCGAAGGTCATTAATGACAAGAATGAACAATAGAGAGCCGAGGGTGGAACCTTGCGGAACACCGGAATGGGAATAAAAAGAGTAAGAGGACAATTTTATGAGTGCTAATAAAGATATGTGATGACTATGAAATTAAACTTAAACGTTTAACATATCATCTGCATCATATAAAATGAGCAATATAACAACGTTCGAAGCATTCAGCAGAGTATTTCATGGTGTTTATCAATTCTAAGTACATCTCAAAAGAAAATTGGCACTTGAGAGCGATTTGGCAATGCTGCCACCACTTGATTGGCTATATTGGTCAGGTCCAGAATCAATAGATACGGCGACAGAGAAGCGTGGATTTTGCAGACGCCAGAAAACTCGTATGGTGAAAAACAATGAAAAGACGAGTGTGTGAGTGTATGACCGGAGAGAAGGCAATGCGACCTAGTAAGAGCACAGAACGCGTTTTTTAACATTTTTAAAATCATAGTGAAACTGCGCATTTTGATTTACTTCTAAGTGATTCTCAAAAAGCAAAGTTCAAAGAGTTCGATATCATCAAAGATTGACTGGTACTATCTGGGGCCTGAGGCTGTTTGCCTCCAATTAGATTTGGAGGCATGTACCCCGAAATTATGTATGTTTTTTCCTGTGTTTTCAGTGTCCTTTCTAGGAACACCCTTCGTCACGTCTCAGCTGGGTCTAGCTTGCAAATCTATGCCTGACAGCTCTTTGGTCATTACGGACAAAAATAATATATTTTAATATTACGGCTACTGAGTGTCGGTCATGGCAACTGAAAACACATAGCGACCCTCTTACAGGAGCTTAATCAGCCAATCTTCAAGCCGACCGCGGAGAGCTAGCAAAGCGACTGGAGAGGATAAAAGAGTGCTCCGCTAATACAGACTACGGTATTTTACGCCCGTCTCTAGAACACCCTACTTCAGGAGCAATTAATTTTTGTTTTGGCCTCGTTGATAAGTTGTCCATCACACTTTTGGCAGGTTCTCTTCTAGACTTTGGTTCAGTTGAGAGAAGGCCAAATATGCCAACTAAACTGAGTTTCGCCAACAGAATAAAGCAATTAATATTGTCCAAGGCTTTCGAAAGGTCACTGTAGATTACATGGACTTGACTTGCTGTCCGGCGTCAATATGCGAGAATGGAGGCCATTTGAGGATTGGCACAAGCCCTATTAGAGGCATGTGTTCAGAGCCAGATTGGTGCTTATCGGCAGTCCGTCTCCACTGATCCTACACCACCAACTCAATAGTGACAAAACTGAACGTACTCTGAACCGTGCGAGGGCTTTAACGAAACGCAGATGATTGTTTTAATTTCACTTTGACAAAGTGAAAGAGGCACCGCCGTGTCTGAAGGTGGCTAGGTACGAAATGCTATAGCCACTAGCTTAAATGCATCAGAAATAAAATCGTGAAGCAAGAATAGTCCAAGGACAACAGCGGTTATAAAGAGGAAGATTTCAGGTCATTTGCCATTTGGCAAGATGCTCCATTTTTTAGTTGTTTTGAACTAACCAAAATTACTTAGATCTGCAACGAATGTACATATATCTAATATAGATGTTCTAAATGATCGCCCAATATGAAAGGGTGATAAGTAAATTGCCTTAGTCCTAAGTCGCTCACTTTTAGAAATTATTACATTTTTACTATTTCTTTTTTTACTATTTATGTTGATGAACTACTTCGATTCTATCTGTATACTCACCCTTAGCACTGTTAAGGTCACTACTCTTTCTCGAAACCTGCGTTCCTACCTTAACTTTTAAATGTAGCAAAACATTACAGAAGATGAATGTTTTTCAATCCTCCTTATCTTGAATTAGCATACATCATTCTCTGAAAACCCCTTGAAGCTCCAAATTACATTCAAAGTACAACAATCATCGTTGAAAAATGAATTATGATATGATTTCCATAATGATACCGTCAACAGCATTTTCATAATTGAACAAAGGCTTATTTCAAACACAAAATTCCTCATTCAACTATTTTCATAAACAGAAAATACCAACTTCGATCTCATTCTCATTGTTCCTGTTCTGTATGTCCTTTCATCTATCATCGTCTTCAACATCTAACCGGGAATATGTAAAATTGTCGACGAATACTATTGAATTCCGCAACAGCACCAGCATATCGCATATATAGGCTCCATGTATATGACTGTATTCGGGTTTCTTCGTCCTCTACATGTACAATCGTTCCTTGTATAACCCTTTTCAGTTAGTCTCATTACGAATGCAAAGAGTTCATTGTATTTGAATTTGCATACTTGTCGGAAGAGAATAGAATAGACTACAGCACCAGATCCGAACAGAATAGAATATGAACTGGTGGCGGTCTGTAGAATAAAAGGCGAATTTCAATCGAAATTTGTATGGCACGCATATATGTATGTGCTGTATTGTTAGCAGCGGATGATGCAAATTAGATGTATGAACCGACATATTCAGGTCGGAGAGCAAGGGGGCTTCTAACAAAAGCTACCCATACTGAACGTGACTTTTACCCTAAAATCGGATCTAAATCAATTTGACCTTCGACCATCACTCTTGCTTGCTCCTTATCGATAATGGCAAACGGACGGTCCAGTCGGCAGGTTATTCAAATGACCATCACAGCACAATACGTCGACCTGCCGCAAATTTAAGGTTTTAGTTCGTCTGCCGTTAAAAGGATATAATTATTCGGTTTTTTTCTTCTTATTAAATTGAAGGCATGTTGATGAGTTTGGATACTGGTTGAGGATAATTTAGGCTTTAGGAATGTATAGAGAGTTAATAAATTTATGTAAATTTATTAATGGGTTTGTGCTGAAAATGGTGATGCAAATGGTTGAGCATAGAATAATTGAGTCACAGATAGATTTGTAGCAGTATAGCCTATTTATAGCCTATAGGATGATGGCTTGTTAGTCTCGAGTACATACACTGCAGGCAAAAAGTTTAAGACCACATCGCAGATATGAAGCCCACTTAGATTTATAAAACTGCGAGTACCTTTTTTTACAGTAATTGCCTGTTTTAAGGAGGGTTGCTATGAAGGGATTTAAAATGTACATCGGATTTCCAAATTCTCAGTCAGGGTAATAAAACACGTTGGGTTTTTCCCACTTGAAAGACTTTAGGTGTCTACAATTTTTTAAAGTAATTAAAATAAATCTTTGAAAATATTGTGAAATTCTTATAAACCTTATCCTCAAAATATTTCATTTGTGAATTTCTGTGCTGACAAGTAATACGGATTGTTATTTTCAGCGAATTTTATTCCGAGCACTTGTGATATTTAGTTATTGGTACTTTTTAGCAAAGTTTTGGCAAAATTTCTGTTCAAAATGGGGAAAGCGCGCAGTATTAAGCCAGAAGTTAGAAGTGTGGTTGTGGCGCTTCATAAACAAGGAAAGTCAGAAAGAGAGATCAGTAATGAAGTAATAATTTCAAAGACTGCTGTACATAATGCTATCGTTAAATTCAAGGACAGTGAAAGTTATTGTGATGCTGTAAGGAGCGAACGACCTAGAGTGACAACAGAAGCAGAGGATAAGACTCTAGTGCTTATGAGCAAAAGGGATCGAAAGTTAACTGCACCGGAAATTCGACCAGAGTTCAACGCGGGACATTCAAAGTCCATAAGCTTGTTAACTGTAAAAAATCGTCTAAGGGAAGCTGGACTCGTGGGGCGTGTAGCAGCCAGAAAACCTCTGCTTCGAAAAGGTAACAGACAAAAGCGGTTAGAGCGGGCACGAACTCATAGCCAGTGGACAATTGAAGATTGGTCACAGGTGCTGTGGACAGATGAATCAAAGTTTGAAGTTTTTGGCTCCAAACGGAGGGTTTATGTCAGGCAATCTGCTAGAGAAAGAATGGCCGCGAACTGTGTAGTACCAACAGTAAAGCATGGAGGTGGTTCTGTTATGGTTTGGGGGTGCTTTTCGCTTGCTGGAGTGGGTGAATTAGTTAGAATTAATGGCACCTTAACTAAAGAACGTTGCAAGGAAATCTTGCAGAACACGGCCATACCATCAGCTTTGCGGTTAATTTAGCGAAATTTCACCCTTCAACAGAATAATGACCCCAAACACAGTTCTAAATTACGCAGAGGATATTTAGCTGAAATGGAGAATGATGGAATACTATTGAATATGACTTGGCCCCCACAATCACCTGATTGTAACCCAATTGAATTGTTATGGGAGGAATTAGATAGAATGGTACGTGAACGCTGTCCGACGTCAAAGCAACACTGTGGGAGCTTCTTCAAGAAGGGTAGAACAATATCTAAAAATATAATAAAATACTGTAAGAAAATTAGTTGAAAGAATGCCAAGGATTACTAAAGCAGTAAAAAAAATGCCAAAGGAGGATATTTTGATGAATGTAGAATTTAAAGTAGAAAAAGATTCTTTTCGTTTATCAGAAATTTTGATTTGTAAACTAGAAAAACAATGTGCTGACATTTGACAATCACATAAAAAGTAATAAATTATATTTTATCTAGAAATAAATAAATTCTAATTACCATGAAAACTTTGTTTATTTTCTCGATTCCTAAGTGGTCTTTAACTTTTTGCCTGTAGTGTATATTTTACCACTAATGTATGGAACGGTCAGTTAAGTTATCAGTAGCCGCAAACAATTTTGAAAGCACGTAGTAAATAAAAAAGCAAGATGTAGTATTTTTACATTTATGGATGGCAATACCAATTCATAAACACTTCAAATTCGCCAAGATTTTCCGGTTATGCGAATTTCCATTCTAACCAGTACCATATGCACTTGCTGCTATATATATCTTGATTTGAACCTGATTTTTTAAAACGACATCAGTTTGACAGGCTATTTAAAAAAATTTATGTTGTAATTATACTGCCTCATAATGTTGAACATAAGGTGCTATTTTAGGATGCATTTCTAAATTCATTTTTCTCTTAATAATTCAAATTTATAGCATTCAAATCAAAGCCCATTAGTAAAAATATTATACGTTTCAAAATGTTCCTACATATTCCACTGAATTATGCGCTATTAGTTGAAATTTCAATGTATCTGACTCAGATTTATCCGTCATACCCTCAGATATCAAGCAATTCTGCTGATTCTGAAATAATTGTACACGATTGGACATCATGTAGAACGAAATTTCAGCAAAGCCAAACTCGACCAGACCTCGGATTTTCTCTCGGCTCGCTCAGTTAGTTCTGCGATTAAACGAAAAACGTCAACATTGAAAACCAAACCAAACCAAAAATCACACAATAAACCATACACGTCTGAGTGGTATCGATTTTTTAATGTATACAATATAGCTGATGGCATACAGAGATGTATGACAGAATGGAGAGTATCTGTTGTTGATTCGTTTCGTCTGCAATGAAATTGACTACACATGTGCACCATAGGGCTTCGGTCCCAACTGTACGTCTAGTCTGGAAATAGTAAGCAATATTGGTATGATCCAGCAGCCCGCATCGACCCCAACAACATCCACTACTCCGCCTACAGGCTGGCTTCAGGACATGGATTGCAACAATATCGACACTCTCGGTGCACTTTCACTCTGTTGCATCGCATGCCAACGACAGAAATAAGCAGCAAACCGTCACTGTTGTGTAAAACACTGCGCGTAGCTATTGCTTTCACTAACTCCACCAACATCATCCTTGTCGCCAATTAGTGGAATACTATGCTAAAAACGAATTGCACTGACAACGTGGGAAAAATACTCGAAAAATTTCATTCAAAACAAACTTTCATTCATCGTTGTCCTTTCCTGATTTTTAGTGGACCCGTCCCGGCTCCTTACCCCGCACTTGCTGCGGTCGTTTCGTACTATCCTCTTCAAATAATGTTGAATCCATCACGTGACCAAATTTTTACGCATATACAAGTGGGCCGAAAATAGAATGCCGGTTACTCTTTCATAGTTTGGAACAACAACGTTGTGGGCAGCATTGGATGTGGTCCAGAGCATGATTCTATCTGTAGAAAAAGGTTCTCACTCGAAATCCTTTGAGACGACTTCAGACAGAAAAACTTTTTCTTCTTGGGCCTTTTGGTGACTTGTAGTCGTAGATGTAACCGGAGCCGGGAAAGGTGTGAACAATAGAGACTGTCGTTAATGTTTGTGTGCTTGGTGGATTTTTACATGAAAAAACCGATAAATTTAATCAATGCTGCTAATATACTGCCTGTGCATGATTCATGAACGAACTATATAAAATCACGACACTTCAGGTAAAAAATTGGTGTCGTGATGTGTCATGGTCCTGTGTCGTCATGCACCGGAGTAGTGCATCGGGGGAAGCTCTGTATATTTTGTGTATGCGTCTTGAGCTCCTGTGTTGGGTGTTGGGACTATTTTGTGTTGTTCTTATACTATTCGGCCATGGCTGCTTACATTGTACGTCAACATTTGCTGCAGGATCAAAGTAACCGACAATGAATAAGAACATTTAATGCTACAGAAATCAAGCAAATGATGGAACAATGATATTGATCCCACGATTCTAAACTAGCTCTTGACTTAGAAACTGTCAGTCTACAGCAACTACAACTACATCTTCCCACAAGTTCCTCATTGTTTTTATTAATGAATTTGTTTCCGATTCCGCAATTGGCCTAATTATCTGAGTTACAGTTATTTTTCAGTCATATTTGTCAATCATTATAACCATTAGCACTCCATATCTTGTAACTACTCATAAAACAACTAGCATTTTTATTGACTCTCCAGACACAGACTCTCTCAATCTACATTCGAGATGCATCATCACAACCAAATACTTACACAATAAAACCAGACGCAAAAACTAGAGGCTTTGTTGAATGCGTATACACAATTTATACATTACAAAGTTCTATCAGAAGATGCAAATTCAGGAACTACCTACTGAAGCGAATGCGAATAAAGATGAAATGAAAGCATATTAAATGCAGCCCAACCAAATATGCCTGGCTAGACAAAATTTCTCCATTATTCAGAAAACATTATTCGCAAGCAACTTCCTTTCTCTCGCCGCTCCGTCATCACTTCTCTTGTTCGACGTTGTGCAAGTAACCCGTCTTGTCCCGCCGCTGCTATGATCGATTTCACTTGGATAAACAACAGCAGCTCCAGTGCTGGGTACCTTCAACCCATATCTTCACTAACAGAGACACCGCACCGGAGCTCGAGTCGTCTCACTGCTTCGCTGCGCCACAGAACACCACCACTCCCATCTCATCCCGCTTTTCCCGTCCTGCTGCTTCCTGCCGTCCTATCCAAGGCTAGGCGCTTTCGTAATAAGCACGAAAATGGTGAAGGCTGCCTGTGCCTGGTCTCCTGTCCGTCCGCAGCCTGTTTTTGGGGTTTTCATTTGAGGTCATCGTGCAGCAGCTTTCTATCGCGTGGTAATTAGGTTGCATGAACACCCCAAACGATGACATCACCTAGTGGTAATTAATTGAACTTAAATGGGGTGCTAGCGGCAAAGTTGACGAGTGAAAAAACGCTTGTTCAAAGGCCTTCTCAAGGACTTAAGTGTTCGCGTTATATCTCACCAGGAATTCCCTTGTTTTTTTTTCGCTTGCGATGGTAAGTTTTCCCAGCATCGTCTGGTTGGGCTATGCTTTCAAAAGGGTGGCATGGTATTGCCTGTGTCTGTTGCAATAGCGAACAAGTGTAAAGTCAGTGTAACGACAACGATGATGTTAAAAAAAAAACTTTTAAGAGCAGTTGAGAAAAATGCCTGAGTAGGGCATTCGAGGAAAACAAAAGAGGAATAAGAGGAAGAATAAGAAAATATACCAAAATTACAATCCTCTAGAGCTCCTTGCAAAGTTCGAAAAAGACATTGGAAAGCTCGTTTCGCTTTGACGTAGAAGGTTCAAGTCGGTCCGTATTATGTCAGAATCGATAATTACAAGGTCGCTTAATGTAGTTTATCACTTGAAAAGACAGTGTTGGTGGTCAAGTGGCTGGAGAGGAAAGTAAAACAAAATTAACTGCCTGTGAGTGTAAAATATGGGTTTCCGGGTTCTTGCGAACCGTGACACGTAAAATTTGTTCAAGGATTTTTAATGTGGAATGAAAGTACAATTAAATTGATAGTAGCTTGATCAATAGGCATCTATTAGATAGTCGACTTATACAGGTACATGTGAGGTGGTTGAAAAATATTTCAAACTTCAAAGATGTAGCAGTTGATTTGATTCAATAGTGTTCACTGTGTCAACTGTGGAAATGATGAAACCTGCATATCGCATTTACATATCTATCATCGTGTTGAATGTAGTACTTTTCAATTAAAAAGATTCTTCTTAATCGAATCAATAATTTAATACATCTCTGCCTTCTTCGCATATTTCCACACGAACAATGACATTTCACTAATGATGAAGAGTCTGGTTTTTACACAAATGCACCTTCATGCTGTTCGTAGAGAGAAATCATCGCCAATAGTGAATCGAAATAAAAAAGCAACTTTTCTTCGCAACATACTCATATGATAGATATCCTATTTGACTTAATTGAAAAACCAAAAAAAAACAACAAAACGCAATCATCTCAAACATCATCATCATCATCATACGACCTCAATCGATTCCAGCCAATTAGAATTGATATGACCTAATATGGTCATTTTTAATATCTGATGATGCAGCGGTGAGCAAGATATAGTGGATAGTGTGTTCATAGTATTAAACACAAGAATCGTTATCGGTATGATAACAGAAAAATATTCGAAATTATGTTGCGTAAACATAAGGAGCTAATATTGCAGATAATAATTGCAATGGCTACATAAGCGTGCACAGGACTGTAAAATATAAGGGGGAAACGCCCAAATGCGGCACATATTTTTCTTGTTTTTCAGTGAATTACTGTGACGACACAGCCAAGGTGTAGTACTGAGTACAGTGCAACAACAAATTTTTCCAGAGTGACCTAGTAATAGAGGGGCAATTGCATCCCTTTGCCCCCGTTTGTGCACGTCTCTGAATGATTACACTTTTCAATAAGCTTTCTTCTTGGACTTTGGTGAGGTAATTTATTTCTCGGTCTCTTGTATCTTTATTAAGCTTGATCGTAAAGTAGAAAAAGGGCTTGTTACACTCAAACAAATTTTGATTGAATTTTACCCTAATAATAGTAGGAAACTGATTTTCTACTATTAAAGATGTAAATTTACAAAAACGCGTAAAAAGAATATTTTTTTTACGACCAAATGATGTAATTTTACCCTAAATAATGATGCAATTTTATGGCTTTGGCGCAAAGGTGAATAGCAAACTAGTAAATTTACACTCTTTTTGCTTCAATTTACAAAAAGCTGTGTATTTTTCAGCTGATATGACGTAAAAGCAAAAAATGCACATCGAATGTGTAAAAAAATTTGTGATTCGTTATTTTAAACGAAAAAATGAATATATTTCCTATTATCAAAGTATTAATTATATACCCACTTTTTAGAGTGTACATATAATCTTGACACATACTTTTGTGTTATTTGTAGCTTGATTTTGTGAGTATTAGCACTTGCACCGGGAAATGGATACTCCATTTAGCATCACTGGCTGGAGTACTTGTTTTCTGTCTTTGATAACGGTTTAGACTTGTGGTTTAGCAGGGAGGAAGTGCATGTACGCTTTTTGTGATGTTCAAGGAAGAACTGTCTGCCTGTATTTTGTTTGTGAGGTTTTTTTCCTAAAAATTATACCCAGGTAAGAATTTTCATTTACCCATTTAATTATTTGATCCAATGAATTAAGGATTCGAGAGCAAAAATGAGATGCTTTCCATCTTTTTCGAAAGAATATTGCTTTTGTTTTCGCATTATATTTTTATTTTCCACCTGAACAAAATTATCACAACGCGAAAAAAGACTGCACTACACCTTCACTATGAATCAGTCAGAAATGACGGCACGATTTGAATAAGATAGAAAAGCATTATAAAATTTTGAGTTTTGGAGAACGCCTTTTCAATATTTAAGGGGGAAAATACATGTAAAATTGAAATAAAATTGCTAATTGTAGATTGATTTAAAGTACATGTCCTCAATCCTTAAAGTACATGTCTCAGAGTAAATGAAAATATTTTTTTAATAATTTTTCAACACAAAATGGTGGCGACGCGAGCGAATGAAAAAAACACATCAAAAACTGCCTCGTACAACGTTCTGGAGAACTTGCAACGTTCAGAGGAAAAAAAATACTAATGAGATGTATAGTTCATAAATGAACCAACAAAATTTATTTAAAAAAATTAAATTTTTACGTTAATTTTAGATTAAACAAAAAAATCATTTATTTTTCAAAAAAATCACGTTTTAAACATTAATAAACAAATTATTATTCCGAAATTACAATAATATGTAGGTTCAACGAGTAGAAAATACTCTTTTGTAAATGTGGTATAAATTTGAGACGGATCGGTTCAATATTTTTTGAGATATTTTGTACGGAAGTTGAAAAAGTGCTACTTTGAGAAAAACGCGTTTAAAGTTTGCGGTAGATAAAAATCATTGATTATTAGTTTTTATTATAACTTATTCGTATGTCAGCGATTCCAGGCCCATACAACAGCCCTTCAGCCTCCTCCTGCATATCATTTTGGTGGCGATTATTTCGGGCTTCTTTTGAGATGAAAAGACTTCGACGGTTCTATCGTTCTATCCTGTCGTTGTCGGCTTTCTTGACATAACTAAATAAGCTGGGGCTCATTTCGATACCCAAATCATTCATTAGGTGCAAGAGGAATGTATGGTGTTTGTTGAACATCTCAGCGACTATGTAAGCTGATATTTCAACTATTTTCAAGCCGGCAATCTAACGGTTTTTACTAAGTGTAAATGCACATTTGTATCTATATTTCCTTAGAATTTCAGATTTATAAGAATATAATAGGAATACACAATTAGAGAACCGCCCATAGCGCCGAAGAGAAAGTAGTCAAGGACGCGCGGTAGGTATGCTCGACCGGCTGGGGAACGCCGCGCTGCATATAACTGACTATAACTCGAGAACTAATACGAATATCGATTCAAAAATTTTAGAGCATTTGAAATATTTTAAGGTACTAAAAAAAGCATCGATTTTTTTAGCAGTTACATGTATTTTCCCCCTTAAGATAATTAATTGTACAGATGTTTTGGCTGATATCGTGAGTAACTCGGAATAGTTGATGGTTTATTGTGCAACCCCCTCAAGATTTTAAATTGGAACTGACGTAAGATGTTTCTGTACTTGCTTTAGATGAATAAAGGGTTTAAAAGGAGTTGGAGCGGACCGAACTCTAGGAGCAAACTGGCCGATCTTTGGAACAATCACCTTATGAAGCTTTCAGAAAAATTCGAGTTTTCATCAGATTTGGGTAAAAAAATAGCAGCTGCTTGCTTCTAAATAATCGGGATATACGGCATCTTGAAAAAAGCTTTAGATATAAAAACCATTTTTTCTAGAAAGTTTTCTTTCAGTATTTTGTTGGTTTTTTCCATCAGGTGGAGCGTTGTTGGGTTTTAATTTGCCCACAAAAGTGATAATTTTTATTGGTTTGCAATACGCATTACCATAATAGCAAATTTGTTTGTTCGACCAAATATTAAGCAATAGATTTTCCTATGACTGAGAATCAGGTTGAGGTTAAATTTTCCTATTATTTGGAATCAAATTTTGCTTTCTCATGATTAGAATAAGCATATTCGATGCTTTTGTCGAAGAGAGAGGAAATTTGATTGAAGCCACTTTGCTTAAATATCGTACTTAGTCTCCCAAACAGACGGGAGCCATGTTCTACAATTTCTAACATAATGCTTGATCCAAGTAGTCAGGATAGAAAGATAGAAAGATAGAAAGATAGAGAGATAGAAATACCTGGACCGTGAAAGGCCTGGTGATAGTTAGTGAATGTTAGATAGTTAGTTGAGTTCTTGTTAGTGAATCTCATGATTAGAATAAGAGAAGTTAGTTTCACTAACAAGAAAGTTCAAAGAATGAAAGGTTGGATGGGGAATAAACGAATCGACTTCTCCCCTGCCCAAATTAATACAATATTTGACTACATTTATTCGAGTATCTATGCTGATTATTCAGATTTCCACACAACAAAAAAATCTGATTAAATTTCTCTCAAACAGAATGATTTTGTCTCGATTATCTTTTTTTTAGAGTAGCTGGTGGCGTTATGATTGCTATAGTGAAATTGGTTAAACATAAATTAATTTCAAATCCAACAACGACAGCGATTTCAGTTTCTGGCATAAAAATTGACATAAATTTCAAAATATTACATAAATTGCTGGATGTTAGTCCTATTCGTACGAGATGTTAGCAAGCCAATCGTCGCTCTTAAGCAAGTTCTGCTGAGCTTGAGCAATGTCCCGTTACTCACATTTCGACTTTATTTTAACTAGTGATGGGCGTTTTTGTTGTTTTCAGAAAACGAAAACGAACTGTTTTTTTCCAAAAACAACTGTTTTTTGAAACTTTTTGAAAACTTTTTTCACTCGACCAGCAGCAGATTGATACTGGGTGTTACCATAAGTGATGGGCGTTTCTGTTGTTTTCAGAAAACGAAAGCTATTTGGAAAAAAACAGTTTGAAAAAAACTGTTTTTTTCAAACTGTTTTTTTCAAACTGTTTTTTTTCAAATAGTTTTTGTTTTCTGAAAAAAACAGAAACGCCCATCACTAATGGTGACACCCAGTACCAATCTGCTGCTGGTCGAGTGAAAAAAAGTTTTCAAAAAGTTTCAAAAAACAGTTGTTTTTGGAAAAAAACAGTTCGTTTTCGTTTTCTGAAAACAACAGAACCGCCCATCACTAATTTTAACCTGTATGACCCCATCTATTTTGTTAATAGTGTCAACAAGTGACCTCGGTACAATTATACAAGAGCTATCTCTAGCTCGTGAACCTCTTCTGGCCAACTCCTCAACCTTTTCGTTGCCTATGACACCAATCAGTGGCGGCTCGTGGTACTTTCGAATGGATCGGCAGTTAATAAAAAAAGAATACGTAACTACAAGAATATGCATGAAAAAGCATACTCAACAATAATTTGTCGAATATACTAAACAACAACAACAACGTTTCAGCATGCAAAAGACATATTTTAAATGTTGGTATATTTTACCTATTCACAAAACTTTAAGGCTATGCTGACAAGAGAAGTGGAAACAAAATGTGAACGAAAAGAATTCTTGAGTGCATGGATCTAAAAATTTTTATTATAAAAATGCATACCTATTAAAACGATGAAGCGTGATATATAATCAACAGCATCATCGCAAATTCTCAATTTTTATTTGATTTTTACTGAATTTTCGAAGAATACTCAGTATTAAACTCGTTTCGCCGAAAATTCATATTTCTTTATATATATATACATGTATATATATATATATATATATATATATATATATATATATATATATATATATATATATATATATATATATATATATATATATATATATATATATATATATACATATATATATACTGATTTATTGTACTCATAAAAATCAATAATCAGATCAGCAAAATGATTAAGGGAGTCTCTGGAGCGGCCAAACCGATTGAGCTGAAATTTTCGGAGGACATAGATGTATATAGTAGGTAGGTCCATGACTTGCTAGGATTGAGATATTTTTAACCTTTTGGTGGTGACGGGCATTTTAGTGAATTTTCAAGTACTCCTATATTTCCAAGCTTGTAAATTTTTGTTTGAAAGCAGTATTGGGAATGAAAACTTATTATGTTCTAAGCTTGTCTATGATAAAGAATTGGAAATTTTGAGCCGTGTGCTGAGCGCCTAAAAGTAGGCAAGGATTTTTTTGTAAATTTTAATTTGTCATAACTTCTGACAAAAACATTAGATCATCGTAAAAATTGCAGAGCGTGTTGATGTTGACCAAGACTTAACACATATGAATTCTCAAGGCAGGCTCTTGAAAAAAAATCCTTCAAATCAACGACCCTCCTGAAAAAATTTTGCTTTTTGACAAAAACTTCAAATCATTAATATATTTTAACCGTTATCCATCATGTCAAAGAAAAATTTTCAGAATTCCGGTTTGCACAAGAACGGCAACCCATCACCAAATTACCTCTATTTTCAGCACTCGAAACTTCTGTTCACGAGAACCGATGACCGGCTTATCCAATCATAATGAAATTCACAGGACATATTGGTATTAACTAGGACCAGGTCTGATTGAAATGCAGCCTACACTGTGGCAGTGGTACCATATTGAAAAATCACCGAGAAAAAAAAACTGTTTTTGGGTTATAACTTCCGATTCAGCTGTCAGATTTCAAAAAAGTTCGCACAGTATTTGGACCTTACTCCAGACAACATTTGGTTAGAAAAATTAGAATAGAGTTGCCAGCTATGGTGATTTTTTTCTCCTAAATCTTGCAATTTTGCTCAGCAAAATAAAGCTTTTTTCCCTATAACTTCCGGTCCAGTCATGAAAGCAAAACGAAGTTCATGCAGTAAATGGCTCTTAATGTAAACCAAATGTCGCACAAATTTCGTAAAAAAATCATGAAAGGGCTGCCAGCTATGACCATTTTTGTATTTTTTTTAATCTCTTTACCAAGCGATTATGCCATTAGATTTGCAAATGGGAATGATACTGCAATGAAAATTAACAATAAATATTAACGTTTTGAAAATTTGAAAAGTGTTGAGGGTGGTAACGCTAAAATTCTTTTCACCTGTATAACTTCCAGTGCAGTGATTCAATCGAAACGAAATTCACAGGGTGGGTTTAACTTCACGTGAAGCAGATTTGGTATATACGAGTATTTTCCTTTGCTGCTAACACAGGGTAACCAGCATCGGACATTTTCGTAAATATTGCACCAACAGATGCTTCAAATTACATACTCAAATGTAAAGCATTTGCAATTAACATAAGGAATCAATTCCTGAAATTTACCGAGTTTTGAAAATTTTTCGGATGACAGTCTCAAACAACGTTTAACCGATGAAATCCTGCGATGAGAACGAAATTCAAAGGATAAATTAATTTAAGTATTAGCTTGGTATGATAAACTTATTGCTGCTTCGTTGGAAAAGTGTTGCCAGCACTGAACATTTTCATCATCTACGTTGTAGTTGAGTTTTGTTGCTTTGGATAAGGAATGCTTGATATGATTCTACAAAAAAGTGTACAACGTCTTTCCAAACTTATTGGTCACTCAAAGACAATTTCTTCGAAATGCAGTTTTCTAGAAATTCTGATGCGCTTGACTTTTTTTTAACAAGTATTTTTCCTATTAAAGTCAATGTAAAATTGAAATCATAATAAATATAAGTTTGAAAATATATATATATATATGTATTTATTACAAAATTGTATATTTCAGGCCAACCAATTATTTTCCAAAAATACAAAAATTCACAAATTATTAAAATTAAAATTATTTCTATCCAGCTGAATAATGCGAAAACATTTTAACAGCATACTAAAACACGGCAAATTTGCTGACTTGATATCTGGCACAGCACGCCGACACACAAATTATACTATCCATCGGCTCAAAGAAAAGTTCACCTTGCCAACTCATGGAAATATACGTTTCAGTGCTTCGGAGCGGCAAAAATTCAAATCGAACAATGATATGAAATAAATTTGTCTTATTTCGTAGTGCGAATTGGCCCGCTCGTATTCATTAGTTGCTAACTCTGATACACACAACAAAGTAGCATGCATCGATCGCGACGGCAGGTGAAAATAATTTTCGTATAAAATAATTTTAAAAAATGGATATTTTATAAACTTTACGATTTCACTCTACATGCACTGAACAGGAGTCTTGAGTCCGCACTGCCGCCTTTGCCGTCCCTGAAGAGCCGCCACTGACACCACTTTCGCGTTTCTTGAAGATTATTTGTAAGTCATCAAAGCAAGAATGGCGGCCCCGCTATATAGACACAAATCGTCGTTGGTTTGATTGATGTTGCGATAACGAACTCAACTGCCATGCGCATGGCATGCAGACTGTAAAAACCGGTAGCCTTGTTTGACAGTCTGTACCACTAATCAAGGTCCAGATCCGTTAAATAGACGGGCTAAATCCGTTGTGGTGGTTCTTAATGAACCCGTGATACTTATTGAACGTTTGAAGTCTCGTTAGATCCTTGATGCTGGTCCTGCTCTCTACTGCTTCGCACCTCACAATCGCCCCTGCTTCGCTTCAGATTCTTGAACAAAAGTGCTTACTATGGCTCCCAATTGAGGTCAATGGCATTAACGAAGATAAATGCGTCGAGCTGATAATAGGCAAAGGTTCTATATTCGTAGGTATAAATCGTGCAACAGATTTCGTAAGTTGTTTTATAACCCTGACTTATCTAGGAAGATTAAGAATGATTTGACAGAACCACGCTAACTAGATAGCTCCGCAGGCCTGTCTGAAAATTAAAATTAAAATAATGCATTTAAAAATACAAAATATATGTTACCTCGCAAAACCTTAAGGTGTCTGCAACTGTTGCATTGACCTCACATTTTTTCCAATTTCTTTATCCAATGCACCGACATTGCAACGCACTGTCAATCGCACCCAGTCCCCAAAAACTGTCTTTGGCATACATCTTCCTCTAATTCAAATACCGCTTATATTCGTGCACATCCTCCATACACACACGCCTCGATCTGAACGTTTCGAGATTCTGATGCCGCCGCCAGTCTTATTTCAACTCGCAGCTCTCCCGCATCGATTTACTTTTACTGGCCCTGGCTGGCTGGCTGGCTAGGTTAGCGTCTACTCGAAAGACATCTCTCGTACGTTACTCAGAAGCTGCAGAACAAGTTCCTCCAGTACAGAGATAAATTCGCTGTGCACTAGTGTACTCAATGTAGATATGACTAATTTTTGAGGCGCGAGCAAGGTGTATTGTGCGGAGTTTTGCCAGTGTGTGTTCGTTTGTGTCTGTTTACATACCAGTTTGTAGAATTTAACATACAAGTATGTGGAAGTTTTATAGAAAAGATAATATATGAAATCGGATTGTGTATGCTTAGTTGAGTTGGTTTTGTGGCCCTGTGTATGGAATCGAAGATGCTAATTCGCGTCTACTGTGTACTGTGGAGATTAAAGTGTTGTTCCCGCCGCGACGAATTGACAAAGAACTAAAAGAGTTTAAGACCAAAAATAAAAAAATTTCATAGGTATTTTGATGTTACAGCACAGAAAATAACAAGACTCGTAGGGTCTTAATAGTTCATAATATTCAGGAAATCTTCTGTGCAAAATATCAAAAGAATATACTCAATTTCCCTTGTAATCAGCTTGCCTTCGTAGTCGCTGGCAAAGAAGGAAGGGTAGGGCGTGCGACCAACCTCGAATCGAGTGTTTGCGCCGACAACTATTGACCGAAGGAAAATCTCGAAGGGAGAGGGACAGAGATATGAAAATCAAAGAAAGAGCACAAAGAGAAGGGTAAGAAAATGCAGGTGTTTCCCCCGCATAGAAAATTCCCACCGGACCCTTTGCTCTTCCACATGCATTGCGTCGTCGAGTTGCATTTTCTTCTCATCCCCTAGGCAACGACATGTGTCTGCCCCGAACAAGTCATGCTCGACGAAAGGGACACATTATTTACTTCGAGTCCTGTGTGGCAACCTGAGGGTAAGGTGCACAGGAGACAATGGCCTGAAAGATATAAGCTGACCGTTTTGAAGGTTCCATGATAGCAAACAACATATACGCTTTTACTACAGAGCCGATGATGATAGTCTTATCAAAATCGAGCCGAATTCCAAAATATTTGGGGTCTGGCGTTACCCACGTTGGGTGCGAAAAACGACTGAGTATTTCTGTCGTATTGGAGTGACGCTTAGAAGAAGTAGACGAACGCATTCACTCATGCTCCAACCAAACCACCCAATGGTGTGTACGTCAAATATTGTAGAACGACGGTTAATGTTCGCGTCTCCCCAAAATGTTGGTGTAAGCTCCGCATAACTACCACAGTCGCACAGCGTGAGGTAGCGTTGGGGAATTTTCTGTGTACGGACACGGTTCCGAGCCATGAGTTCTACACTGCATGGGGCTAGTTTGTCGCGTACGTTCGAGCATGGTTGCTATAGTTTGTCTGTTTCTTACCAATTCTACGGTCGATCCATCGGTGGTATAGGAGCCAGCGAAAATTCTCCCGGAGGCGCTAAAATCACAACATACCATCAGCTTTCTCATTCTGTATTCGCGACTCTTCGAGAACGTAAGCGTTCAAGTTTTTAACCGATTCATCGCCGGAATCCGGATGTCTTTGCTCCTTATTGAGTGTAGAAGGATCCAATAAGAAAAAGATCTACTTTCGTTCCGGTGTCTGAATTAAATGTTTTTAAGGATTTCGTGTCCGGCAGTTTATAGTGTTTTTTTCTAACTATGGCGAAATTCGATTGTGATTGAATTAGTTAGCTTGTATAGGTCGACAAGTTTTCCTTCCCGAATTTGTCAATATAAAGTAAGTTTTCCTTGAAAGTTCATTAAAAGTTAGTTCAAAATCATTCCCATGGCGATATTAAAGTGCCGGAAGTCATCATTTGACCAAAAGTGACATCAAATTGAATCGCTTAATGAGTGAAACTGTCCCTCAATATGGAATATATAACAACTTGTGCAATATATTAATAACAATAAAAGTGTCGAACTAATAAAAAGTGAAAAAAAATCTATGAGAATTCTGTCGTGGATCTGATGGTATAAACATATGGAAGGCATGAGTACCGGCTTTTGATCGCAGCCATGTTAATTCGATGTGAAAGTGATTGATGTTGTTTTAAATTGTACTTTAAAGTTTCACCAATCTTAAAATATGACTCCTTTGCGCTAATTGTGATTGAAGATTCACTTTTAACTGAAATCACTCGAAAGAAGCATGATACCTACTAACAACGATAATTTCACTCTCCGTTGGAAACCGTCACTTTGTTATTGCAAATGACCGCTTCAGATTAAAAGAGCGCTTCAATCGATACGCAGAGTGATTTAGATTTGACTTTGAAATTTCAAACTATGTCTTTGGCAGTTTTGCTGCTAGCTGTGTTATCGTTGATTGTTCAAGTTGCTCAACTATAATTATATACTGCTTTATTGCCAGACATCAAAATAATGTCCTCATTAAATTGCTTGCTTGCACTCCGACGAGATTTATTCCAATAGTTTGTCTTTAATTTAAATCTTGGTATGAGAGTGCTTGCAACCATCACCATCGTTATCAACCAACTCCCTTTCACCATGAACATCCCTCCGTCGGGCAGAGTTTGGTGGGTAGTTAAATTAAATATAAAATATAAATTATGTTCCCCATGCAAAGCAAAATTACACCAACACTACAGCTTGTACATATATTAGGAATGTAGATTTTATCGTATCGAACGAATATATTGTACTTGACGGGTGCACGGTGATTTCGAGGCACAATCCCATCCTTGAAGTCGCTGGCACTGACAGGAAACACGTGCATTATACGTGAGTTAGAATGAGATGAAAGATACGTTGAACACATTTTCATTTTGTGCGATACAACGAAGCATGTGACTTTGTGTGCGATGTCAGGGCATTGATATTCAATTGAAGTGGTAGTGGTTGGAAGCGGTGTCTATGGAATTTATTATGCTGTGTTTACTGGACAAACTTATTCTCCAAGTAACGTATTGGATTTTCATTCGATTCCTGTTCCACGGATCTGCTGTTGATCTCTTGTGTTGTCGACAGAAAAGCCCGGTAACTTAACATAACATCACAACAGCTATGTTAGCGGAACAAAATTTCAAAAATGAGAGGTTCCTGTCTGGTTGCAAACATACTAACTTCAGCACTTCCGGTGTGCATTTTTAAAGCTTTTCAGAAATTTGATAGAATTCTGTTTCCGATCAACTGGGCTTAAAAAATCGATTTTGATACCCAAATAAGTAATAGTAGCCCTAACAAGAAATTACTCTATCGCATATTCTTCCGACCATTTTCAAATAAAGGTCTGACAAATCGTTTCACATATCGATTTGAATCATGTATGATAGATATATCCTACCTTATAGCAAAGCGTATCCTTTCTGCTATCCCTCTCACACCTTAGCAAACTTTTGTGTGCTCATCGCGCAGCCTTTATACCACACACACTTCTTCGTCAAGAAAAATATTGTCTTTTGAAAGCAAACCCAGGAATTGTGTGAACGAAGCGGCGACGAGAGAATATAAGTACGCTCCAGAAAGATTGTATAAAAGATACTCTCGTATGGGTGTTTGCATGCGGCAGTGTATGGATATTTGATTTCGGGCGAATAATAAATTATTAACACACACTTCTACACCGATCAAATAATATTGTTTCATACTCGTGTCGGTTATAACCAACGTATAACCAACGAGACAACGAATAAATTGGAAAAGGAAGGCATGAGGCTGGGCAGCTAGGGGAATCGGTTGGAGCGCCGCACGAGATGTACGAGGGGTGGAAAATTGCATTTTATTCTGAAGGAAATTGAAAATTGTATTTTAGTGTACTTTTTGTTGTTATTCTTTGCAGTGGTGATTGTTCGTTCAACTTAATTCTTCTTGATTCTTTCAATCTCTCCGTTCCAAGCCCATAGCAAAACTCAACCCTGAGAACCTTACATACAATGGAGCGATATCATGAGAACAAAAATAGCAGAAAATATATGTTCGCATATTTCCATGGACATTGTTGTTTTAGTATAATTTTAAAAAGAATGCACTTTTGCTGTTCGATTTTTGATGCAATGAAAATTTAACGAATATTGCTAAAAAATCCTATAAAACTGGTCAAAATTGCGGTACTAATCAGGAATAACTCGGAGGAACCGTTATAGCATAATACCACATAAATATAAATGAGAGATGGGATTTTATTAAATTTGTAACCTGATGCAAGTCGAGTTGGTATAATCTTCAATGTTTAATTATATACAGTGGCTATATATCTAACAGGATTAAAAGAAGTAAATCATTTTAATAATCCGGTGATTATATTTGGGCCTAAGTTATTTTTTAACAATTAATTTGGGAACGATAGATTTACCGGTGTTCATTTCAGCTCGCTGTATTCTTCTTTAATTCAATTTTGATTGAGTGTAGTAATGCCAATTAACCAAACTAATGGTCTTTTGTCTTGTACTCATTAGATTGACGGTCAGTTAAGTAATCTCAACTACACATTCAAGGAGCTTAGAATAAATTATATCCCTAGAAACAACAATTAGATAATATCAGAAATGACTGAAAAACGGTCCCGATTTCACTATATTTTCTTGGTTCGTTCAATTTTGCTATATAGATCTTTCAAATAAAATAATAGACATATCTTCCAACTATCACCGATATTTGCAACTATCACTCCTAGACCATATTGAAACGACTAGTTAGCGACAGCGTGAATTGACACCTTTTTTAAAGCAGAATCTTACACAAATAGCACATGGCATACCATTCTTATTTAACACCTCTCACAACACGTTCCCTGCTTGCCCTCGCTCCCGTGGCCTAGTTCAATCCAGCTTCAAACGGGGCCGTATGTTTGCATGCCAACGAATAACTACTATCGCAACTGCTGTTTCTGCTGCTTGCTCGACCCCATATCGCGAAGAATAGCCACCGTATATAATTTGACTTGACGGTCTTGCAATTGAATTGAAATTTTCTTGCTCAATTATTAACCTACGTTTTCTATGAAATTTAATTTTCTGTGTGCCATTAATTATAGAGCGAATAGCTAATGCAAAATAATAGATCCAATAAAAACGTCATCGTTGTCGTCCGTTTCTGTCGATGTTTAATAAAACAAATGCTACGTACTAGACTGCAAGAATGACTGAATAATATTCGTACTCTAGTAGCAGAATAATGTATCTAAGTGAATAATTGCTTGTGCGTGAGAATGTCTCGCAAAATACCAATGGAAATAACATTTGAAAAAATAAAACACATAAAACATTGTAAGTTCGAATAAACTTCAGTGAAAGGTAAATTCCGCTACAAATGAAATAAATGCGTCCGATCAAATTACAAAAAAAAAATTATGAAAAAAATTCTGTAAATAATTGAAAATATACAAATAATCTAGCATCTGAATAATCGAGTGAATAAATAATCAAATCGAAAAGATACATCCAAGCAGCAATAGTGTCGTTTAAATTTAACACTCAACGGTAAAAAGTGTGGTTTATTCATCGTCTATTTTGTTGTCATCCACATTAACGTGTGACCCCGTCGTACTGCTTTAACTGGCTGTTCCCGTTCAAATGTGTCCGCTGTGCTTGCTGTTCTCGTACGAGAGTTTTCTCCATTGATCGTGTGTGTCGTGACGGGAAAAGTAGCGCACCCCGTTAAATAAAGAGAAATTTTCCTACCCACCACAACAACACTGCGTATAGGTACGTTCTTACTGATTTTCACCTGTAAACAATCTTCATCGTTTTTGTGACGGGATGATATCGTTAGCGTCGTTTACGAAAAGCTAAACGTCAACGTTTATGGACAACAACATGAACCAGCAGCATATGTTGGACGTTTGTTAGTGTGTCATTTATGTGTCCTCGTTGGTATCGCAATCATCAAGTTACCGATAAAAAACAATAGTTTAACGTTACATACTGCGTTTAGATTATGCCAAACAAGTGCAATATCTTATCTTGATTCCCAAGTTTTCTTGTTTCACAGGTAAATTGATTATATGACATGGATTTCTTTTTTGTAAATATTATTTAGATTATGTAAAATATTTACTTTATCTGGAGATGCTGATATTAATGAAAAAATCATGTGTCGAAGCTTACAAATATAGTCTGTTTCTACTTCTATTTTGCAAATCAATCCTCGACTTTTCAAATAAAAAAAAAACGACAAGATCACAAACCCTGTTAGTATTTCAAACGCAAACAATTAATAACACCCCCTTTCTTATTATACGATCTTTCGAAAATTCTTAAGTCTTCGAAAATTTGGATACCACTTTTCGAAAGATTAGCAATTGATTAGTGATTAGTTCAACTATATATTTATATAAAACTAACTCTTCTGTGTTTATTTCAAATAGAAAATGCTATTCCTAAATGAAATCTTTCAATATCTACCTGAGATTAAGTAACGTCTGTGAAGATCGAATTCACTATTCATTAGCTTTATGAAGAAGCAGCTGTATAGAAGGCTGCCAAGGTATCACCGTGGGACCGCTTGTAGCAATCGTTGTCACACTAACACCACAAAAGTGTCAGTTCGGGACATGCTTCACAGTTATTTCTGTGGTAGCCTGCTCTAAAGGCAATTAATCTTTTATGCTTTGTGCCCAACACACTTTTGGTAGGCTCTCGACTGGACTTCGGACCCATCCAACTAATTCCTAAAATCATTTCAAATGGCGCCCAACGTGGGAGCAATTCTGCCCATGTGGTAAAAATAGTTACTATACATTATCTTAACTTTCCTAATTCCACGTTAATAATCTTTGTTCATTCCCACTTAAATGTCTTCGAATCAACTCCACTGTGATACTTCGTTTATTCGCTCAATAAAAAAGTTTTTCTCTCACAGGACATGATTCACATATAGTTTGATTTTCCTTTTTATCCATACCTTTAGCTTGTACTAGCTTCCGTACACTTGTGTTTTGAGCTTTTGGCTGTGGGTGCAAACTGGAAAATGACTCTGGATTTACTGGGGCTGGTGGTTTAGCCCCTTTCACTAGTCCAAGTTATTCAAAGGGCCCCTATCCTTTGTTTGTTAGAATCAACGCCACCTTTCTTTTGATTTGTAGTTGTTCCGCATCTGGCAGTAGTTTTCATCCGGGTCTGGTTCCAACTGATGTTTCAATTACATGAAGTTGGTTTGTTGCCTCCATCATATTACGTCAGTTTGACAGTACTTTGGACGATTTTCATGGTTTGGACTGGTTTTGCTCTTTGTGTCCTTAGTCTCCATTCCAAGGTCGAATTGCGCAGACACAGACAGTCCCAATTTGAGTTTTTCTAGGAAACTAAATTAATATCCCAACGTCCCAACCTATGGGACTTGTTAGAGGTTCTGGTCGGGTCTTTTTAATGCTTTACAATTATATTTCTTGTCGGTTTTGGTACTTCAATTTTTCACTGATCATATTTCAACTTTTTTTCTCGGAAATAATGTTCCTATGATTAATTGCATCATGATTTTGCTTCACGATCTATCACATTCTTGTTTATTTATTAGTATTCTTGTAGTTGCATTTCAATCAATTATAATTAATAATTTCAATCAATGGTTTTGTTCTTCTCCCCCACTTTTAAGAACGTTTTTTATAACTTTTTCCAAAAGTTTCGTAACTGTTTTTGAATGATCTTATACTTCAGGAACTGTTATAATTTTATTACTATTACCTTACGATAGCTATCTTTCCTACTTTAAACACTTATCACTTTTAAATTTTGAATTTATTTGAATGATCAGATTGATGATAGACCTCCATAGAATAGACTCCAGGCAGGATTTTGTACACTTTAATTGTATCATTATTTGAAAATTCTACCAGCTGATCGAGCTGCAAAGGTGATCCACAAATGGAACCTAAAATTTTCAGGTCTGTAGGACTCACTTCCTATCGAGCTACTCTTCTATCGGATCAAAGCTGTGACGCACCAGATACCCTACGGAGACTTTTATGTTCCCTATCAGAACGCTCATGTCCTGCAGCCGAATGATTCTGGGGATGCTATTGGAGAAAATGGTAACACCTTTGCGATGCTCTTCAAAATCGTTTCAGAGATCGCCTTAGCGACTTTGAGCCCCCGAAGATGAACCGAGTTCGCTATCAAAGACCTGACAAAATATCCACGTCTTCAACTACGAGGTCCTCCGATTAGACGACAGGAGACGTAGTGATGTCACCAAGCTTACAGCAAAATTTAGCACCTAAGCTACGATGCGGTCTTTGCCATTTTAATTTTTCCTCGGTGGAGAAACACTAGCTGTGGATATACTAAATCTCAGTCACTGCCATTCATACTCTCTCCACAGAGAACTTAGAGTTTTCATCTGCCGTAGCTTCTGCACCCTTGGAGAATGAGGAAAAAGATACCATCTAGCCTGCAATTACCATAGCCCGAAAACTAAAGCGATTGTTTTGGAAGAAAGTCTTACACGGCCGATATCCATGGTAGCGTGAATATGCTTTAACTGCTTCGTAGATTTTGTGGAAAAAAACATCAAACGCCTTGAAGCTACCCAACACATTCGCAACTTATCCATAAGAGGTCTAGTTAATTTGACCTATTTCTAGTGATGTTTTTTGATCTGCGTAATAGGTTTTAAAAAGTCGAATGAAAAAAAGTCTAATGAGGAACTTTTTCAAAGGTGACACCATCGGAAGTGTCAAGTCCACTAGGTCATGCTTCTTTCTTCTCGTTATCTTTTGAATTTTATAATGCATTAATTGAGTTCACTTGTGCATTCCTCAATTTCATTTCTAAACAATGCAAATAACTCTGTTGACAAAGCTCACGTTTAACGGATCCCAAAGGATATGATATCAGAGTCCAGGTTCGAGTGTTATCTGCAATATCTTTGATTCAGGTCTTTCCACACAATTGCTCTTGCGGAAAAACACTTAACATCACAAAAGTATCAGTTCGGGCTAACCAATGCGCTCAGACGTGCTACACGTCACATTTCTAGGGCACCCTGCTCCAGAAGAAATTAGTACTTTTTCGCCTCGTTGATGATAACACGTCAGGATATCAATTTTTGCGAGCTCTCGACTGAATTTCGGTTAAGTTGAGATACCTCCAAACTTTCAAAATCGCTACACCTCTGAAAATCACATGTTTACTTTTGTTGTTTATGAAGTTTACACTGAAATAATTCACATAGGGTGTATTCCCATGTAACATAGAGCAGCATTTAAGGTTGTTGCGGTTTAATCTTAGCGTGAATTATTCATTTTACTCATCGCAAACGCCGACACTGTATTAGAATATCAGCACGGCACTCTAGTACGAGCGTTCGCAATGAGCACATCATACCTCTCGATTACTTTTGTACTTATTCAAGAAATGAAATAAATTGAATCGGGAATAATAATTACAGTGTTTCATTTATATATATATATATATATATATATATATATATATATATATATATATATATATATATATATATATATATATATATATATATACATATGTTGTGTAGCAAATAAATACACAATAAAGGTCTTATACACCTCAACTATGAAAAATATGTAGCTCCCAGCGCCAAATTATCACACTTGATAAAATCTACATAGCGCATATTTCGATGCAACATAGTATGCCAGTTATATTTGAATACACTATGAACTTAGTACCCTCAGATATAAAATATAGCTACAAGGGTTGCATAAAATTACTAAAAATCTTTTTCATCAAATGACAAACAACAGTCTTGTGATATGAACAAATTAATTTAGTTTGAGGTGATGTGTAATTAGTTAAATTTTTTTTAGTGATGTTCTGTTGTTAATACGCCTTGCTTTTGTTTGAAATACACTCTGTGACAACTGGTTGAGACACCCCTTGGCAAATTAAGTTTCGAGATGATTTTGTTCTGCAGGCACTCAACCTGTTGTCGCGTAGTGTAAATAAAAATTAGTTTTTGCTTCATAGCTAAAATTCCAGTATATAATGGGATTATCTGCTATGCACATAGTCGCGGCTCTCAAGCACAGTCTAAAAAGTACTTTAATTAATAAATAGTTATGAATCAACTAGTATTTCTCAAATGCTAAGGCAGATTCATTATTAACATTGAAGTCACAGGGTCTTCTTACTTAAAAAACCAAAAAACTTTATTTGATGCTGCTCACTTTTGTATGATATACAAACGATCAATACTTGCTTTGATCAAAATATTCTAGGCAGAAAATGTCTTATTATATTTGTTGTAGCAAAAAGTGATTACCAACCAAGCCATCACGGATAACTTGCGGGATACTTCCTCATTACAAATCAAAAACACTAGATGTCAATACATTGAATACATTACGTAATTGCTATAGTTCTAAACAGTCTCAACTGCTATACACATAGTCAAGACTCCTGTGCATATAGTCTCTTATCATTATTTTATTCATTAACCAAGCAAGGGTACAAGTTACATAAACAATACAAAGCAAAATAGAAAATCGAAAACTTAATATGAGTATATAAAAGTAATACGAAAAAAAAAAATTAAATAAATCAAATAATTAACAAATAAATCAATAATAATAAATAAATAACGAATATATAAAACATTGACAAATAGCTGAACATAAGGAGTTGCGGATGGCTTGGAAAAGGGAAGATTTGAAGGATAATTTTGAGACCGTTGGGGAATACAGATTACTTATGCTATTGAATATCCTGCAGCATCTATTAATCGGCTCATTAGCTGCGTAAGTAGTGGAATGTGGATATTCCTTAAGAAAACTAGAGGACCTGGTGCTCCTTGCAGGGTTATTTAACACCATTTTATTATTGAGGAACTCAACTCTGATAACGCCTCTAATGACGTCAAATGTGAAGCAGGCCGAAATCATCTTTCTTCTGGATGCAAGTGGCAATAAGTTTAGGTGATCCAGTCGAAACTCATAAGGAGGAAGGGCGCTAAAATCGTAAGGGTTGTATAGATCTCTCAATGCGAAAAGTAAGAATTGCTTTTGTATGGACTCGAGTCTGTTACTGTGGGTCTCAAAAGCCGGATTCCAGCAAATGGAAGCATATTCGAGAATGGGGCGTACAAGTGAGATGTATAAGGATCTTGTGACCCACAGGTTACGAAATTCCTTCGCACGCCTTTTGATGAAGCCTAACTGTTTGTTTGCGCGGGAAAGCATTTTATCATAATGCAAGGTGAAGCGGAGTCTCTCATCCAAGATAACACCAAGGTCAACAACGTTTTCAACTCGAGCTAACAAATTATTGCCGAGGAAGTACGTATTGCGTGAGACGGTGTGTTTTCGGGAAAAACTTATAACTTCGCACTTAGCAATGTTGAGAGAGAGCTTGTTTTCATTGCACCAATGATCAAGTGAATCAAGTTTAGATTGGAGAAAGAGTGCATCGGATTTAGATTTAATGATGTGATAGACTTTGAGATCGTCGGCATAAAGTAAATGAGGTATATTTGCTAGGACGTCAGATAGGTCAGAAATGAATATATTAAAAAGAAGTGGGCCAAGCTACCTTATGGTACACCAGAGCTAGCAGAGATATTTTTCGATAAGAGTCCTTGAAATTTTACCAGTTGTGTTTGATTCCGAAGGTAGGAAGTCAGCCAGCTAAGCAAAGTTCCGGCCAATCCAAATTTCTGGAGTTTTAGAATTAAGGTAGGGTGGTCAACTCTGTCAAAAGCTTTACTAAAGTCTGTATAGACTGCGTCAATTTGGCATCCTTTCTCCATTTTACACAGCACGTCTGAGATTAGGACTGTCAAATTCGTGGTAGTTGAGCGACCTTTTCTAAAACCATGTTGTTGCTCGTTCAGACGGGAGTCAACAAGTGGAGAAAGTTTATCGTACACAATCTTTTCAAAAAGTTTCGGAATTGAAGATAAGATGGCAATGCCCCTATAATTTCCGATACAGCGTCTATCACCATTTTTGAATATGGGTGTGACATATGAAAGTTTCCAGCAAGATGGGAAAATTCCAGACGAAAGTGATCTGTTGAAAAAAATATGAAAGGGAGTTATAAACTGCTCTACACACTTGCGCAAGAAAGTTGGAGGAAGAAGATCGGGCCCAGGGCCTTTGTTGCAGTCGAGTTCCGAAATAGCTTTACGTATTTCGTCACGTTGTATTTCAAATTGGCCGACAAAATCTGTAGGAGTACGATGAGAGAAAGACAGGTGTGAGTTTGATGGGTCTGGTGCAATAAAAATATTCTGGAAACTATCTGCGAATAAATCACAAATCTCATTAGGAGAGGAAGAAGTGATATCATTAAAGAACATCGACGAGGGATATCCAGTGGTTTTTCGCTTCACATTTACAAAATCGTAAAATTTTTTAGCATTTATAGCAGGCTTTATAACATTGGGGTTTCAATTAGCTCTTGTAGCTGGTGAGTGTAGCAACAGTACAAAAATTTATAAGCATCTATTTTGATCCTCACTTCCCGTGGTCAAAAATTAATCAACTCGCAAAGTAATCCGATAAATAACGACTTTATTTGCGTTAGTACAAATCGCTAGAAAATGATTGTTTGCAATTTTCCATTTTGGTAGTTCTATTCTTTGATTGCTCTACAACATTCAAATAGCTTTTGGAAAACTGATATACATACATACTGGCGAGTAGGATTTAAATTTCGACAGATTCATGTTACATAAGTTACTTTAATCATCCGTAAGTTTTTTTCACGAAAATTGCCTGATTGCATTAATACTGTTACTATTTAAACGTTTTTCCATTGACAAAAACTCTCTGCGATTGCATTACATAGTATCTTATGTATAGACTTGTGCACGCTTGAAATTTTAACTGGGCATGCTCATGTACATAGATCTTGCTTGCAACAGAGCAATCTTGCACTAAGCTAAGCTAGTTCTTTCAATATATTTAGGTGCTACACAAATTCAGAAATAAATCTTCAAGAATTACAGCAGACAGATTTGTGTGCTCAGCGAAAAGATAAATATCCATTGCAAATAGATATTTTCTATACTCATACACGCGATTTCATTATAAATTTTTGTGAAAATATCCAACCATGTCAGTTTTTCTTCGTTAGATGTTTACGTACGACAAAGCTCTTTGAGTCACAACTGCCTCAACATGAAGTACTGTACACGCAAGCATAAAAGAGTAAACTGAAATGTATATTTGACTATAATTAACTAAGTTTGAATGATGTCTTGTCTAAATTGTAGATTGTAGATCTTTGAGAGGTGTGTTTCCGTTTTGGCAGTTTCACTTACAAGGAATTGATGTGAGCCAATTTGTGAGATTACAATATTAATACAGTTTGCTTGAAAATATAATGCTTAATATTTTTGGGAATATTAGGTCAATGAAAATATAGTGGCTTCACAGTATTGCCTTGACTTAAATTACATAATCACCTCGTGGACTTTCTTGCATTGGTCGATTCACTGAATGTAGGAAACGATCAAAACTAAATCACGATTCGCCCCCAATGAAAAATAAACCAGTTAATTGAGAAAACCTCATTGACTGTTATCTACATAGCCTATGAGCCGTTTAACAAACATCGAGTCGAAATTGCACAACAACTTCTTCCCAACTATCGATCATTGGAAACGACCAGCAAATCCGCAAATAACATCCTAAATTTTGCGCACGACTTCAAACTTTCCATTGACCAGGAAAATCAACAACGAACATCGTTCTGCTCATTGTGTTCGTTACATTATACGTTACGAAACGATAATTTTCCAAACGAGAAAATAATAAATATCGAATATCTATCGATAGGGATATAAATATTAATGCAACACATACAGCATCCATAATTTACGAAAATGTCTGTTGATGTTTGTACACACACTTAATAACTGTAAGGCTTCAGATAAGCGAAACACGTTGCTATACTCTGTAACCAGAAGTGAAGAGATAGTTGCAGAGGAGGTTATTAGGACTTTCTAAAATAAAACCATAGAGAATAATCGTATCTAGTCGTTGTCGCAGATGGAAACAAGAAAACTACTATAACGGACACTGAAAAGCTTATAGCGAGAGTTGCAGCAGCAGCATATAACATTCAGCCATTAGTATGACTTTGTGAACATAAAATGTAAACTAGTCGTAGCAAACAGCCGAGTCTCAATGCACCTGGCGATGGAGCTGTATCTATTTGAGATGGGAAGGGGTATGGGGTAGGAGCAAGGAGGCGCAAAATGAAGGAAATGGAAAGAAAATGAAATGTAGAAATTAAGTATGGCGTTGTACATGTGCCACATAACTGACAATCTTAACCATCTGTATTGCAATTTTCTATCAAATAAACTCAATTGGATTTCCTTTATTTCGTGTCATGATTTTCAGTTAATGGTGCTATGCGCGCAATTTCCTTTCTCTTATTAAATTGATGTAGGCAGTGTGAAGAGTTAGTCGGTTCAGACGGCAGGGAATTGCGGTGGAAATTTGTTTTTTTATTGTTGCAAACAGGATTTTTCTATTAAATATGAAATTGAAGTGAGTGAAATATTGGTCTGAGAGAACGAGATTTTTTTCAGTTTTTGTGATAATTTAATAATGAGAAAAATGAGTGATTCATGGTTGATGATAATTTAGATCCATTTTAATGATTTAGTCCGAGTACAGAGTGTTTTTTTTTTAAACTAGCACTAAAACTATTAAACTATTAAACTAGCACTAAATGCAAAAACTCTCTTCAGAATTCTAGGGCTCAAATTTTCGTCTCTCGGAATTTTCGGAAAAAAATGCTTCTCTCAGAAATTTAAACGCTTATCTTGGATACCTGTGACTCCTTCTATAATTGCTAAACCAACCAAATCGTAGATATATGCTTATTGAAAATCTCTTACCAATACAAACTCATCCCAGTTCTGGTTGCATTCCGTTTTGTAAGAAGGCATCAAATATTTGAAAAATGTATGCAACCGTACAATACGATTCACAAAACATATAGCTAATATTATCACGGCTTATTAATCGTTGTTTAACTTTTCGATGACATGTATCTAAACATTCCTCTTTTCTTTATCTATTTTCACTATAGATTTTGCGTTTCGATTTCTTTCAAAACTACACTGAAAAAACACAGCGCCAGACGCCATAATTTATGGACTTGTACATAGTCGATTTGGGGATTGTGATAAAATATAGCGCCACACGCCATAATACATGGCGAAAAGTACATAGGAGTAGGCGCTATGCTTATAGTCCTCCACGCCATGTACTATAGTCCTCCACGCCATGTAACATAGTCCTCCACTCCATGCAGATGGCGTGAAAGACTATAGTATACATGGCGTGGAGGACTATAATGCATGGCGCGGAGGACTATAGCTTATGGCGTGGAGGACTATAGTATATGGCGTGGAGGGCTATAAGCATAACGTCTGCTCCTATGTACTATGGCGTGTGGCGCTATATTTTATCACAAATCGATCGAAATTGACTATGTACATGGCGCCAGAAGTCTATAAATTATAGCGTCTGTGTTTTTTCAGTGCATCTGAAAATGATCCAGTTCGCATCCAACAAAAGGGCACGAGTCTTCTCAGTTCTGAGCATCTGGAGGTAGAGCAGTTGATGTTAAGTGATGGAATTCTATCGACGAAATTCCCGAGGGATAAATGACATCAAAGACCATATCCTCTTCTATACTCAAGAAGCTTGCTGAGATTTATACATCTCCTCACACAGTATGGCTGCGCGTTATAATTGGAGTGCCATGAGCCATATTACATGGCTCATGGCACTATGTAATATGGCGTGTGGGGCCATAATTTCTGCGCCATGTAATTATGGCGCTGGGAGCCATACTGCATGGCTCAGGGTACTATGTACATAGCGTGTGGGACCATAAATGCTGCACGATGTTACATAGGACCACGCGCTATGTAGATTCTGACATTATGGCGCGGGAAGCCATATTGCATAGCTCAGAGTACTCTATGTACATAGCGTATGGGGCCATAAATAATGCGCTATGTTACATAGCTCTGGGCGCCATGTGGATTTTTTTCAGTGTATCTATAAAGCTACTAGATTTAAAAATGAGAAGATAAATTAATGGGTATGGCTTCTTATTTACAGGTTATATCTGATGCAATTGAGTAGGCAGCGGCGCGGCTAGTTTTCACGGTTCCTGGTTCGAATGCAGCTATGACTGAAATAATATGATAATGCACTGTAGGTGCGTTTTTCGCACACCCGAGCAGATCAAATTTCGTTAAGTATTATCAGTTTTGTTGTTGTATTCAATATACTGAACAAAATTTGATCGGCTCGGGTTTGAAAAAAACGCACCTTGTGTTCTGAGTTAACGCAGCTGTGAGTGGTGACACTCTACAGTCGTATATATTGTGCACTGGTTGTGATTAAGGTTTCCGCCAAGTTCAACACACAAACCTCGAACGGGTTATAGTCGGACAGCTTTTAGCAGGTTTAAAGCTTTATACTTTTGTTACGGAAAAGCTGTTAGTAGCCGCCGCCACAACACAGACTTTAGCCCTACCACTTACTCTTGTGTTACGTTCTAGTGTCGACTAGTCATGGGTTTCAATCGGGAACGGATCAGTCAGTTTTAGGAACGAATCGTAGCTCAGTAGCTAGGAGATGGTACTGCAAACTAACATATAAATTGGTTAATCATCAAAATTTAAAGTAAAGTAATCCAATATCAGCCTTTTGTCCGGTTAAAGCTGGTAGAAAGCTTCATTCACAAATTTACAATTAGTGTGAATACGAGTGCAGACTGATTAGTTCCACGACTCACTTTATCCCTGATTTACATCAGATATCTATTCAGATGTAGGTGAACTCAAAGTTTTGTGGGCGGTCTCTCGTCCGAACCTGGATTTGAACCAGGGACCCCACACACCAGAAGCCAGTGCTCTATCCACGAGACTAAAAATGTAAGAATTTAACGAAAATTCAATTACATCGCAAACTCGGTAGGGAGTTTTTTACATCTTACTTAGATTTTTTTTTCTTATTTGGTTTTTTTATTCCTTAACACAGTAAAGCAGTATAATTAAAATAGTTCGTAATCTGTCCTAATGGCACGATGTTCAAATTTACACTAATCAATGCATTCCGAAACATTCAGTGGGGAAATTTTACGTTTCGATACTGTTTTTTCGGCTTCTGTATACTGCTGAAGCATAGAATAAGCCCAAAATACTAAGAAAACTCCTTCCGTCTTCGAAAAAAAATTGGACGTACTGTGATTTCTGCAACTTTTCTTATAACTATTAGTTTTTACAGTCCTTCGCGTAAAAGACAGTGAAAAAATGTGCTTTTTAAATCTAGTGTTTAATTTGACTGTGTTCAACAGGTTCAGGTGATTGCTTTTGGCATAAAGTTTTGCTTCGACATAACTCAAGTTTCCAGCAAATCTCAGTGCAATCGTCTACGAAGACGATTAAGAATCACGATTTACTAGAAACAATCGTTTTCATAGACGATTGACTTTCCGCTCCCTCAGATGTCCTTCCGCAACTTGATCGACCAGCTTGCATCGCGGCTGGCGTTATCATTATTAGGCGGGTTTTTTTTGCTCCTCCTATCTATAACAGAACAATGCAGACGCATTAGGAACAACAACAACTCCCCCTTTCCATGACAGGAGCTGTTGTTGTTTCCAATGCATCTGCATTGTTCTGTTATGGGTAAGGGGAGCAAAAAAAACGCGCCTAATCATGATTACGCCTATTGTTGCAAATTCAAAATTAGCTGTGATAAGGCCAATAAATTTGCTTGCATTTTCAAGCAAGCTAGACTTGACCGGTAATTAGGCTTAACGCTACCGTACAATCAAATCGCAACGTGCAGCCGGTTTTGATCATATTATGCGTAACAATGCAGCTCGAATGTCATCGTGTGTTCAGTTATGAAACTATTCGAGCTACTTTTTTGGTACACAGCTGCCCATAACATTTTTAGTTTAAAAATAAAATATGTAATTTAATAATTTAAAAAAAAAAAACATTATTTGTCTGTTTATCAGCACTCGTCGTACTAGAATGGCAATTGTATGTTGGATAGTTAGATTTCTGCCTTTTTTCTGGAGTTCCTCAAGGTTTGGCATTTAATCCATTGTTATTCTTAGTATTTATCAACGTTCTCCCTTCTCTCCTTTTGTCAGACGGAAGTAAGACCAACGCTGACCAGTCATTACCACCTCATTCTACTCACGTATTTGGATGTTTCATGCACCTAGCTTTGAATGATAATAATGGCGAACCTGTATTTCAATCGGGAGTCTCTCATTAGTATTTATTCTTATGTTTTCTCTCGATTTGAACTTGAAATCGAACTGCTAACAATATCATCCTCGCCTCGTGATCTATATGGTGGGAGTTTTTCAATAGGTTATGCATAACGAATTGTTGAGCGATTAATTGTTTGAATAAATCCAACACACGTAGACAAAAGCGCAAGTGGAATTTATATATTAACTGAAGAAATCATCATCCACAAGTATTCAGGTCAATCGTTAAACTAACTACGTAATTAATTAACAAATTTACAAACTGAAAACTTTTACAACCAACAACAAAAAAATACTAAAATATTCCGATTATTCATTCGAAAGCTATTCTGACAGTCATAAAAACGTTAAATTCGGTCAACTACCTCGAAACCTCAATTCATAAAAAAAAATCAGAATATTTTATTACAAAACACGACCATCATAATTACTTCAACGACCTAACCTCCTTATCATCACCGACCAACTCAGTCATTACTATGTACGATCGTAAATTATGGAGCTTCTCAATTAATTTTCAAATTATTAACATTCCTAACCTCGGCTAGAATCTAAAGCGCCGCAGTCCACACTTAGAATATCAACGAAGGAGCGAGCCTCCACCGGACTACGCGTCTCAGTATTATCTTAACTCTTTCCTCAGTAAAATAAAAAAAAAATTATAGAAATCCGACAATAAAAACAATGACCACGACAACTACTTATGTACTTCTGTGTGCGCAATTAAATCGACGTCAACGATATTTTTTATTTCTAATAGGCACATTGAAAAACATACATGAACCGGTCATAGCTCGTAGAAATTGTTCAGATGCTATAAATCAAATCGAAGTAAAAAAAAAAAAAGAAAAAGACCAAGAACAAAACTGTCGTCATATCAACTGGAATCAGATTGAAAATAAAAATCGTTATCGAATCAGCCTAACCGGCGACAAAACCATTTGCTGGTAGCGTGGAACGCCTTAACGCTCGGCCGGTATTCATAACTGGTCGTATGCTACAAAAAAGTTCGTTATGATATTCTTTAATTGATGATTCAACACTAGCGATATTCGCGAAATTGCTGTTTTAATTGGCTATCACTCATGCGCTGTTTGGGTAACCGGTCTGTCAAAACGAAACAAAAATAAGACCACCGCAAAGCTAGGCCGACGAAATAGCAACGAAATCTTTAGTTTTTATTTTTTAGAACGATAATAGCTCGGCTTTTAGCAAAAAAATCGAATATAGGCTGAGTTTAGTCAATCTGAATTTAACATGATCGTGAAAAAGACTCTATTATGTGCTAGAGCTGTATGAGAACCAGCCCACAAGCACACTGTTCATCACAGACAATGGCTAATCAATGATGCAAATCATAATTTATTAGCACCAATAGTATTTCAAAAAAACAAACCAGCATCTTGTGTCTGAGAATGGATTTACAATTCTATAAATATAAAATTCTGTCTTCTATGATAAATCTTATCACAGCGGGTTCTTGGTATGAAAAACTTATCTTGAGAATTTCAAAAATGAGAAAGCTAAAACATATGAAGACAAATTAGAGAAAGATGAAGATCAAAAGTCAGAAAGTTAATTATTCCATTTTTGTTTGGGTCTTTTATGAAAAAATACTAATGGATGAGTTAGTCTACTGTTGTTTTGTGATAATCAAAAGTGCTATTATGGTGATTAAGTGGCATTAAATTAGGATTTGAATATAAAGAACATATTTTATTTCAAGCAAATGAATTGGCAAAGATCAAGTTTTTAATCCATAAACATGGAGAGATAATATTGTAGATCGATCAATTAAAAAACTAAAAAAAAATAATTATTAGAACTCAGTTTTATGAGAATACGTGGCAGAAAAATATATTTTTCAATTATTATTTTTTCATTTATAAAGAAGCATTCTTGCATATTCATAAGCTTCAATGACTCACTAACCGACTTCACGTATTTCATGCAATATGTTTTCTTATCTTATGAACAGAATTTCTGTTTACCTTAATGCATTCATCTCATTATCTTAGAACCATCGCAATGTTGATAAACATTCCAACGACAATTTCCTGCTGTATATCGCTCATGGAAGCAACATTTTCAGCTTGGCAAAAATATTTGTAGTGAATTTATTTTGTGTTGAATTTATTGAATGCCTGCTGCTGTATTAAGAGAATTTTGTTGTTTCTTTAGTCGTACTTTTAAGTACATCTAATAAAAATCCATTTATGAAATAACGATGATATTTTCTATTTACACGTCAAAGTTTCTATCTGAATCTGTTAACCGGATTACCTGAATCATTCAAACTAGACCGGTTTGACGAGTGGTGAATTGTCAATTGCATATATTATCACAACGTTTGTGACCTGACGCGTTTCTGCTCTCTTTATCTTCGTCATCATATTTTATCATTTCCCTAGTCGAAACTTGGCTTATAACGATAATGAGGTTTTACCTTTTCACGCAGTTTTTTATCGGCCGTGATTGGTTAACGACGGTTAAACATGATGGTGGTGTTATTTTAGTTGCCGTACACAATTCCCTTCTAGGTAAGCTAAAGCGTGATTTTTTTCCATTACCGCCAGTTGAATGTAAAGGTAGGTATCCATATGTTGCATTTCTTCCATATCGTATCCCTGTTGCGTATCATTCACTAAACGGATACGGTGTCCACACTACTCAATATTCCATGCATCATCAATACGATCCGTTGCGAAAAACTTGACACGCAGCTGCAACGCTTTTATTCACTAATCTATAGTGTACAACGCAACGTGTCCACACATGACTCCACTTCGTTTCGTATCATTCCTTTGATGCGACGACAAGAAACCGCCAAGTGACAGATCAAGTTCGTTGGGCTTCTTTGTATCAAATTTTGATACGCAACGAAGATACGTTTGTCGTATCCACTGATACGCAACGGTGATACGATACGCGAAAATGATACATATGGATACCTTAATGTAGTTCGTGTTGCCTTAGCTCCTTTCCTCCTCAATATATGCTTCCTATAATTGTGTTTCAGTCTACAATCAATTCTGTATGGAGTCTTCCAACTAAAACATTAATCGTTTTCCCTTCTCCTTCTAAAATGTATGTGGCGTTTTTAATTTATTCAACCTTATTTTAGATACAACTTTCTCTTCGCTACTTTCATCCAAAAAAAATGTATTATAAACTGGTGGCTGTTTACTACCTATTTACTGCTACTACTTTATCACTATGTTGATTCTCTCAGTTCAACTCCATTTAATTATCATAATTCCAATAGCAATCACACGATTTTGTACTTTAAATCTTCCCCTCCCACAATATTACTCTACAAGCTGTTCCTATGGCTTAAGTTCCTCTAGACAAGCATCATTCCCTTTCTCACATTGCGATTTCTATCAAATGTTTCACCTTTAAAATTCTCATAAACCCTTATCCTTTTAATTATTAAAAAGCTGATCTCGAAATTAGGGCTAACGAAATCAACTTAATTGATTGGGACTCTTTTTCAATGACCTTCCTTTTGCTCAGAGCAAATTTACAACCACCTATCCTACCAGCCGTCTGCGTAATTGCAATTAGACTCCTTGGCTTTGATTCGATGTCACGCTAGACAAGCCACGTGCAGTGTTTTCTATTTTACTATTTTGTGCAACCACCATAGATCCTTCTGGCATTATATTCTCGTTCCCTTTAAAAATACTATCGATTCCCAGATTCAATGCACCTTAATGCTGTCATTGCTTCTAATTGTCAAAAAATTCAAACTTTTTGTTGAATGCACATTCTGATTCTTCCAGTCTCACCTTATATTTACCCTCTTACTATTGCATCAATTTTTTAATTTACCTAAACGGCACTTAAAGAAATCGAATCCATTATCTATTCATTTAGCCTAAATATCCATAGCTGTCCTGATCGTATCCCAAACTTGCTATCTAAATCATTCCCTTCGTTGCTGTGTGTTCCTTTTTTATTGTTTTCAGCCTTAGTTTCTCCTCTGACTTCTTCCGACCCCAACAGAAAAATTTGCTCATATCTTACCGTTTCACAGTTTTGATGACCCAGGCTGCATTTCTATCTATCTTTCTTTACTGCTATGATAAAGTACTGGAAAGAGTTGCTAAAAATAAGCTAATTACAGTCCTCCATCCATCCCTGTTTAGCTCTTGAGCAGCATGAATTTATCAAGGACAGATGTTTCACATCCAACTTTGTCCATCCAACTTTGTCCTTTACATGGACATCAATTTTACACCAATTTTTTTAAAAGCACTTGATTCTGTCTATCACGAGATTCGAGTGAAGCTTAATTCCCTTCTCTCCTTCAATATACTCCAGTACCTTTAAGCACTTCATTGCAATGTCCATTGAAGCGTCGATTTATAGATTGAAGCATCAATTTATAGATTCGCCATCGTAGCGCACAACGCGACGATGCACCACGGCTATTGTGTTTGTCCACCTGAACGCAGGTCATAGATTTGCCAGTCTAGCTAAAAAAAATAACATTCTTACCAACAGGCTATATGCCGATAGCATGCTGCGACGAAGGCGTGTCTCTATTGCGGCAATGGACACACTCCAATTGAATCGTATTGGAAGCTACACGCAAGCGTACTCAAAGCGTAAAATATTTAGGACTCGTCTATTATGCTACGCCTCAGTGGACATGTGCCCTTAAGATAATACATCTCCTGGCAGGAGAGTATCATAAATTTTGAAGGGAGTATTATAATTAAAAAAAAGGCTTAAATACCCTGTTCAGTTTACTATTACCTTGAGACAAAAATAAAATTGAATTTTCATATTATTTTTTTAACGTGATATTCATTACCCAAATGCGATGCATTGTACGCCTTGCTGCAAAAAACTTTTGTCGGTAGCAGAGATGAGCAAAAGCGATCATGCTTACCACTCATGGCTCTTTTTTTACAGTGCAGCGCCTGAAAAGACGCAGCATAGTGTGCGAGCGAAAGCGTACTGAGAATACGGCGCAACACTGTAAAAAAGAGCCAAGAGTGGCGAGCTGCGATCGCTTTTCCCCATCTCTAGTCGGCAGACTAGGACGAAATTGTGACTCTGACGCGTCAATAGACACACTCCGATTGAATTGTATTGGAAGCTGCACGCAAGCGTACTCAAAGCGTAAAATGAATAGTGCGCGTCCATGAAGCATGCAATCAGTAGACAGTCGGACTTTATGTACTTTTTTCTTCGTCCTCCTCACTCTGTCCTCGTTCCAGTGATTTGCAGAGTTCGATTCTCGGTCCGCTCTTAATTTTTTGTTTTTCGAATTAAAGAAAATACGAATCTTCAGTAAAATTATGGGCACAGAAAAGAAATTAATATGACGGCTCTCCATAAATATCTTTAGGTTTTTTGAGTTTCACTTTGAAATGCGCATATATATCTGCTAAAACATGCATTTATACATTCATACTTGCCTTTAACTACAAAGCAAATTTTTCGAGTTGAAAAAATCACTTCCTTTACTGTCTGTATTATAAATTATAGTTCATCAATTATTTTTTGCGCCTACGGCATTTTCAATTATTGGATAAAATATTTTGTTTATTTTCCTTCAAACTTGTTTTCAATTTTCAAATGACCGACTACTATATTGGACTAATTAATTTTTCTTTTTCTTTCTAGGTAAGTGATCATGGTCGATTTTTCATCATCCACTACGTAAGAAGGTATTCTGTTAGGTATAATTATCCAAATAAGCTAAAAATTACAGAAAATCTTTTTAATTGTACACAGCTTAATCAAAAGTTATCTAGGATATATTTCAAAGAAAAAAAATGCAAGATGTGGTTCATACCCTGTAATCTGAGTTTGCTATGAAAAACTAATAATTGGAAATTTGGTAATACCTCTAAAATAGCCTGTTTCAATAAGTGGAAACAATTAAAATTTTACTCACGATACATTCTCTTAAGATATTGCTCAGTATATTTTGCAATTTTCAAAACCGTTTTCAAGGATAATATTGCACTATTAAAGCAAATTTATGTATTTCATTCGCTGATCGCACAATTGCAACGACATTGCGGCATGAAATCGAAGCATTACTTCACATGGGATAGAGCATGTCTTCGATGTCTCATTCAATGAATTTTTTTTACTTTGCAATATTTCAAACTGCCACTGACTTTGGCTTTCGCATCCGCCTTGTTTTACAACTGGGGCACCATTCAGGGTTTTTCAGTTCATATATAAATTCTGAATCCGGTCTTTGCAGTAATAATTATTCGAAATACAATAGTTTCTACAATGGAAACATACATAAATGAATTTCTCGACATCTTGCAAATCTATTCTCGCATACATTTCAATTCTAATGGTGCATTGAAATGCAAGCGGGTAGCATGTAAGTACCTTTGCTGCAACCAAAGTTTGTTGAATTGCAGCAGTTTCCCATGCACAGAATGCACTTGGATTTGTCGGCTAGTCTCACAGTTCTTCAACCTATGCAGCAATGCGCAACTACCGCTCATGTTGTTGCTAACAAAAGCCAAGCAACTTCTGCCATTCGCTCGCCCGCTACAACCAACCATTCAATCTTGTCGGTTATTTACGAGAGCCCGACTCATACAAATTACCCGACAATTCCTCGGGGCCATAAATAATTTAATAAGCCAACAAACGAACGAACCAACCATTGCATTACATATTGCCGCTTGCACATACATGCAGATATACATATAACACAGAGCATAAATTTTGTTTCACAATCATAAATAAATTTATTTAAACGAAAAATTATGATTTCAAGGCCTGCAATCGGGTTCTAGTTGCAATTCAAGTTATTGCAAAAAAGTCATTCTAGTTAAAGCTAGGGCTCAAGGAAAAAAATGATGGAGGTAAAGATGCAGAAGAAATTGGATGTACTAGATTGTAAATTTAATGACTTCTGCTGTCTCTCTACTCAAAGATGAAATCATTAAAAAATAGCAATAAATAATTTGTTCCAAATAAATTGAATAAATTTCAAACTGAAGTCATTGCCTAGCTTGCTCACATTCATTTGATTTCACAGCACCAGCCACGACGAATGCTGAAATCATTGTCATAAAATCGTTTTTCTTTCGTTACACTCATTAATCCAAGTCAATCGTCAGATAAATGCTAGATTTATGTTAATTCATTTTCAACTGCGTAAATTTTCTAATGTATGTTTGCTCAAAGTGAGGTAGATTATAAATTGAGAATAAACACAAGTTCGATGAACTATATGTAGCTAAGCAACAATGAGACACTGACGAAGCGAGGTGACACGGCTGGCTGATCTGCTATTTGGGCCGTTTATGAGACATATTCGTAGAGATGAGGGCACTATTGCCACGATTGGGCCAGGGAATAATATTCATATAATGCTTTTAAGGGTACGAGCTGAAAGTTGAGTGTAAAGTTGTATATGAAAGAATCTTGAAAATATAGTACGATTTCGGACAAATTGATACGTTTCACAATAAAATGTTCTCTTAAAACTTGATTTTCAGAAGTAAAAAGTAGTTTCACTGGCCTTACAGTTTGGTTCCTACAATAACTTATCCGTGTACTGAAGAATCTCAGTTCAATAAAGTTTTCTAGAAATTGTATTCACTTGCTCGGATACTTTTTATAAGATATATTCGAATATTCATTCAAAATTATCACAATTATTCTCAAATCACAATTATCTCCTTTATTGCACAGTCACTTTTGAAGACTTCTTGTCGCACTCTACCATTTGGTGTTGCTTTTCCTGACTTTTCAGATTACTTCACTGAATATTAAGGAAAGTCTGCGCTGAATTTGGTTTTTTTTTGTCCCCTCGATTTCAAAGTCCTATACATGGTTCATTCTTTTTATATAGTTTTCTTATAATTTAAATGGTACGGTCGTATTTGTTTAGCTATACTCGCAAAGTTATTCAGCCATCGTCTCAACACACTATTGATTTATCCCCCAATACACTCATTCTAAATTCTTCCAGTCCTTATTGTTATCTTATATTGGCCAACATTTACGAAGGAAACTGAAGGAAGATCTTCCCAGTTTAAGACCTAATTGATTGTATTGAAACAAGAGGGGTTTGTTGTTGCTTGGATATATTTAAAGTGTGGCATGACGGGTTTTAGACAACGCTGGAGTTAATATATATTTTATATTATTTGCTAAAACATATTATTTACTAATATATATTATTATAAATTAATATATTATTAATAATAGCTCTAAATCCAGTTTAATGTTGGGGTTGGAGTTAGTACTTAGATGGGGGACCGCTTAGGAACGCCGCGTGTCGTTGTGCTATCCCTTATACCAACAAACTAATTGTCTGGGAAAGCACTATGAAAAAAATGAAAAAAAAAGTCCTCTGAAATCCTCTCTCTCTCAATTTAAATAAGATCAAAAATACAAATTACTTAATTTATTTAATTAAATATATAGCGTATTTATCGCAAATAAAGATATTGCGTCATAAGTAGTAATTACTACTTTAAGTAACGACTCTTTCAAATGAAGCAGCTCAGCTAAACTCACTTTTTTACTGAGCCGCTCTCACAGAGTCATTTTGATAGTTACTAATAGCTCTCAAAGAGCTATTAGTAACTATCACTACTGGCGTTTAGTATTCTGTCGCTATATGTTTCTTTTGACTGGATTCAGAGCTGTACAGTATACAAACTTTTGCAGCTGTATTTGTGCATTGTCTACCAATGATTTATCTTTCAGCCCACCTAATCCAAGTTATATAATATAATCACCCAATCACTAGAACAGAACAATTTGAATTTAACTCCCTTCAACTTAACCTTTTCACTTTGGCTACTCAAATCTAGTAATTTTATTCCAAACTTAAGGAAACTATCGATCACTCTTCGTCTAACTGGTAATGCTTCCTCTTAAGTTCGTCGCCTTAAATATAACTACTTTAGTTACCTTCTACAATAAAAACTCGGGTCAGTATTTGCTGATCCAAGAAAGTTCTGACATTCTGTTTCTGTCGCAGACTAAGGTCTAGTTCCGTCATCGTTTCGCCATGGATGCCTACGAAATTTATTTAAATTTAGAACAGTTCTACTATTCAAAAAGCGAATCAAACCCCCAAAAACATTTCGTCGCAGGACTTTGCATCAATTTCCAGCATTTCTTTTTAATTGCATTTGTTTGCATACATACTCATCACCAGTTCAGAGGTTCTGGGCTACCGCAGGATCGCGACACTATTCAACCGACAGGATCTTCTCAGGGTCTAATCATCCTTGAGGTGACTTAAATGCCCGGTCGCTGCCATGGGCTTACCACACCAACAGTGGCTATGGCTTCGTTCCACAAGAATCCACCTTCTAGCGCTCTTCGTGAATTATTGACTTACTTCTCGTGTCCTCGAAACTCGTAAGTTCTCTTCCAATATTCAACAAATTTGAATGCCGACGTCACAAAACTGAGTTTGGTCATTAGCTAATCCATCTATGCATCCAGTATAAGTGCTACTTCGATTTCTTGATCGTCGTCCCTACAGTTGGGTTAAATAGGGACAGTTTGCTGCTGACGTTAAAGCACTAGCTCTAAATCTCAATTTTAAGTCCACGTAAAATATCTGCCTCTAAGAAATCGATAAAGCTCTCGAAACCCTCAGCCATATTAAATCATCGATAAACAATAGATTAGTGATTCCAAGAAAAACACCAAACTTTGCTCTGCCATATAAATACACTTCTACCCATGATCCAGTGCAGCAATATTCAATACCAATGCCCACTTCAATAAGAAAATCGAAGAACACAAAGTCGACCCTGGCCGTGATATGTTCAAGAAACTCAATAGTATAAAGATTAAAAAGATTAAGGAGTAATTTTGTTTACAACGGTAGTATACTCCTAGACGATAAATCTATCGCAGATACTATTTGTTGTGATCGCTTGTTAGAATCAGTATTTAGGAAATGGAAACACACAAGCTAAACTCACATTATCTGTTTTACTGGTCGAATTTTACACATGGCGTCTGTTCACGTCCCTTGTTTAAACTTTATTCCCGTTCGATTCCAATCTATGGAGCCCATTGGCAAGATAGTGCTGACAATACTATTGCTATCTACCGCGGTGAAAAACTAAGCTCTGATCCTTATTCGCCAGAATCGTCAAAACATCCGTCTCAATCGTTCGTGAATAACCCTATCTTGGTTCAGTCCATCGAACCACTCTACAGACCACCGAGGCCACGAATGGTTTGTGAGCGGAGAATCTCTACTTGCTCTCTGGTGTCGACCCATTCTTCAAAAACGCCCTCAGGGGAAAAAATTTCAAAAAAAGCATATAGCCTGCTTTGGGCTCTCTGTAATTGAAGCCTCAATATTGGCTATTGTAACTTTACTTGAAAGTGCGCGAAAATATCGGCCGTTCCAAATGCATCATGTTCTTAAGAAGAAAAGAGGAAAAAATACCAGAAAGGTATTCAGGGACAGTTAGATCGGCATTTCGGCAGTTCGGCATTAGCACTACTAATGATCCTACAAAAGGTAGTAAGCGATAGCATTCAGAATAAAATGGTTCGGATTGATCTGCAGAAGACATTCGACTATGTATGAATTGATGGTATCCTGATGGATTTCGGATTTCAGTATCATCATCAAGATCATAGACAGTTTCCTTAGTGCCATTGACACCTTAAACGGGGCTTAGGTTAGATTAAAGTGGCTGCCGATCGACAGAGATCTGCCGACAGACGCACTTAGGCACAAAAGAGGCCCGTTGTGATGCCACAGTAATTTTTTCTCTCTCCTACTGCACTATCACTTTAAATGGACCAGGGATAGTTTTGTCAGATTTGAGAAAAAAAGTGCACCAAACAAGTACCATCACCCTTCTCCTCGCCAAATCCGGGCACTGACACATGAGATGGAGGACGAATTCCTCCTCATTCTCAGAGTCAAAACTCCAACAGAAGTCATTGTACTGCCGAATGTCTCGACATCTCCCTAAGAAATCCACGGTATTCAGCAACAATCATGGATAATGTACAAGGACCTTCAAGGGACTTTATAGTCGCATAGCTGTTTGTGAAAATACTAATATTTACTCCGAATATTCGATTACACAGAAGTCAGTTAATTGGCTGAAAAATAGCCACAACCTCTGCCTGAAAGACAATACAATGGTCTGGTATACGGATAGACAGCTAGAGATTCAACTCATCTGCTAATACACCACTCCGAACTCTATTGTTTACCTTTGAGCAATTGGTGTACACATAGATAAGCCCAATTTCAAAGGTGACACCATCACGCCATGAATGCGAGTTGTTTCTGGGCTTTCTCTGATTATTTCCCTATAAAATCAGTTGTACCAAGAAATCCCTTCCTTAGATAGATTATTTTCAATACTTTTGTGGGCGATAATTCTTTGCATCTGAAATAGCTCAGACACAGGCATAGTTATTCATCTGAGCGAAGATGATATCCTTTTTTGGAACTCCTAGCTCCAGACTAACTTTGGAGCTGGTGTGTTATGAAAATTCGCGAACCGTTTAATCGCTTATTATGCAAAATGGAGCTTACAGATCACTACCGGTAAAATCGAATTGACCTTTTTCAAAGGTGGCTACAAGGACTTTAAAAAAGACGAAAAAGGCTACCACATCATCAGTGATCAGCGAAAAAACAGCAAAATTTTTAGGTAATTAACTTGGTCATCACTGGAGCCCCAGTTAGCTTATTCAATCCTGTCTGAACAAAGCAGTACTAGCATTTGACCTTATCCAGCTATATTTTCATATCAAATTCTACCATAGGTTCAAAGGCGAATAAGTCGTCTACCGGCAGGTTATAAAGCACATGCCAGCTGCCGATAAACGACTTATTTGGAACCCTTATTTGGTCTTCTCCATCCTCATATAAACATTGATTTAGTACTCAAATTTCGCTAATTATTTGAACGCTAAATTCTCCGAAACGTTACTTATTGACTTCGTCACTACAGGAACAATGGTCACAGCCAAAATGGTCAAAGGCAATCACTCCCTTATCCTCATTTTTGCTATAATTTGTTGCCATACAACATATACTTGTTCGGTTACACATGCAAACATTTGTAGCTTTTGAATTTCACCATGTCTCCATAACAAAACCATTGAACAACATCAAGCTTCTTTCCTCACATTTAGCAGCATGATTTACTATCTATCCTCTAATCATATTCATCACTTTTAATAAGTGTGAGCTAGAATTAATAGAAATTATTACTGTCTTTGTGAGAGGTGCGATAACAGTTCTAAATTTCGAAATTCTCCAAATGCATTCGAGCCCACCACCTTAACCATCCAACAACGACACCAACTCCATTGCAGCGGACAGGAATATAATTGTTTCATTCAATTGACGAAGGCCAGGCAATGAGCCAAGCTTTGAAGAAGACAACGATAACATCAACCGACAACCAATCCATACGCTACGCTACCATTAGGCTGCCTCTAGTCTATTCAACTCACGCCGGCTCACATATTCTAAATTGCCCGTCTATTTATTTCAATTATGTCATAAATTTAAATATCATGAGCCATTACATTTAAAATACCGGACGTGTACCGTTCGTAAGTATATATGATAGGTAGCTAGACATATTTTCCTGCACTTCCCGATCACTCAGCATATCATTATCTACCACTTATTATACTTGCCCGTGCCCATCATATTTCAAGTATCTTTGAAGTTAACATACTTCAACTCAACTGGATTGAATTAATTTTATTTATTTTTCAATTTTTTTTTTGGCATGTTCATGTTGATTCGCATTCTGTTGCCGCGATTTAGAGCAAATTACGCGAAAAATCAGCTTTTGTTTATTTTACTTGTATGTGAAAACATGCATTCGAAATGCTTCTGATGTGCTTAAGTAGCGTACTTTCTCTGATTTTCTCAAATTAGATTTTTTCTTTGAAACAGACTTTTTCACTTAAAATTTGATTAGATTTAATGACCAAAAACATTACATTCATAGTTGAAAAATTTAATTGCTGATATAAAAAACTCTACGACCCTCTACAGTACGAGATTGAAACTCTTAACTTAAAACGATTTCAGAATTAAGACTTTTATTTTCTTTTTGATTTGATGAGTGTCCCAGGCAAAGTATCTTTTCTGAGAAGAAGTAAATAAAGAACGTGGTAAAATGTGCCTGTTGAAATAAAAGCAAAATGAAAAGATGTAATAGTAAGTATCGGTCGATTAAGTAAACGCAAATTGCCTTTTTGTCTACATTTAGATCTAGATCTGACGATTTGTTTCAAAAAAAAACTCGAAAAAAAAATGAATGAAAAGCAAATAAATAGAAAATTTACGTCATACAAAATACTTTTAAGAATTATGAATGTTAATTAAACAGCTATATAGAAATTTTATTGGTTTTTTTTTTTTTTTTTTAATTATGCCTATCTGATGTCTCTGAACATGTTTCACAAAAATCTGCTTTTGCAGCATATTTTCAAATCAATGACAGATGTTTTTGTTTTCGAAATTTGAACTTTTCAAGTATTTATGAGCTAATGTGAATTATAATGAAATTCATAAAATGGATGTGCTTTAATGGTAAATGGTTAATTACTCTAGCACACATATTCCAGGTTCTTCGAAACGAATCTTGGATCGTTTGATTAGCTCATTCACCTGCCCTATTCTTCTGCTATGTCTAGCTTTTCCTTTTTGTTGTTCGTTGGTAAATGTTCATTTCAATACTATGATACATGTTCGGCTTGAATGGAGGCATAAAGAAGAGCAAGTTGTTAAATCGTAAACTGGCAGACAGATGTGTTGCGAGATGGGTGTTGTTGCAGGTGTCCTTATATGACCTGTAAATCAAGTATTTGTATAGAAGTATTTGTGTAGGTTTCATTGAATAGTGTCTAGACAATTTTCTGTTGAAATAAACAATTGAAACCTTTGAGTGTGTTTTGTGTTCATGCGATACATATGCCTGAGTTATTTTTAAGTTGAGATTTGTTATAGCTCTAAATTAAGAGTTATTGTAAAGTAATTTGTCTAGAATTGGGTGTAAATTGAAATTGAAGCAAATCTCTTAGAGACACTCTCTTAGAGTGCTTCGAAAAAATATCACGTTTTAGTGGAAAAAAATATATTGTTTTAGCTATTTTAGAGAGATCGGTAGCAAAGTAAATGTCACTTATATTCTTCATTGGTCTCCTCCGAAAAATTATTGTTTTTGAATTATTACCATCTTTTGCAAACGCTATGGAATACATCATTGTATAACAATGAATGCAACAGCTAGTTTTGACTGTGTTTGGGATGAATTTTCATCCTGTTTTGCAGATTAATTTTTTTTTTAGTTTTTCATGTTTTTTTAAAGCGTCGTTTCGAAAACGTCGAAGTCGTTTCTATGCGAATTCTGTTCGATAAAGAATAATCATTGTTAATTAATTTCCCGCATCCAAACGATACTTTTCCGTGTAATTTAAGCAAAAAAATTTCTGCAAAAGTATAATGTAATATCCCACAAATCATTTTTTTTTAATTTCGTCATTTTTATCCGAGTGAAACAAATACCATACAAATTTTAAGTACTAAAAATGAAATATATATTATATAATACCTGTCAAATATTAGTGAGTGCTGCCACATGTAAAAAACATATCGACATCTATTAAGAAAGGCGAAATATGTTCAGTGTTAGAGATTAAAAATTGCAGCTCGTGATTGATTTTTTTTATTTTAGCTGCTTTAATTAACTGTAAATAAATGGCAGAAACCCAACATGAAAGAAATCGTTGTAATCATACCAATTTTTTGCGAATTCCGGCTGCACGAGATGGTCACGATTAAGCCAAGTTTTTATAGCGCGGATCAGCTTAGTCGTGAATGCTCCCGTTGTGCTCGTTGCCAAACGTTCCTCGGCAAAAGGCAAGCGTTTGTTCGGTTGCTTCTTCTCTTCTCATTTCAGATAGACCTCCCTACGTTCGTTTGCCAATAAGTCAACTGGAATTGACCCCACATGGCGTTACCTGATATCGTACGGTAGCTACTTTTATTTAATTTGAGCTGAGCAAGGTGGATATTTCTAGAGGTAATGACAGCTGCTACATCATCAGCCTAACCTACCAAGAGTACACCTTCTGGCACTTCAAGGCGCAAGAAACCGCTATATGCAGCACCCTACAGGGATGGCTCGCAAATGGACCCTTGTGCTGCTTCGGAAGATTCGCAGACATTTGCCTGTTTCATCTTATTGGACCTTTCCACAATAGTATTCTGGATACAATCCTCAAACCGGTTAGACAACAATCACCATTTCCACACTTGATTTGCAGCAGCAACGGAACCGTCCATATACCGATTATGCATATGAATGTGTGCGTGTTCTGGTTTTCTCATTTCGACTTGAGTGTTTCATGAAAAATTCCTGACCCGTGAGCTATGTCTATAGTTTTGTTAGTGAGTTGCAACTTGATAAATTCAGTTTCAAAAGTGATGCAAATTTTTCTCCAAGTGCATCACTTTTTGTAGAGAATTTCCCTTGATTCTTCTGCCTCTTGCCCAGAAAGCCGGTTTGAGGACTGCATCAAGAATACAAGTGTGGAAAGGCCCATTAGGCAGACAAATGTTTTTCAGATAATCTCGATCCATGACTAATAGATAGTCATCTACCTGAAAATTTTGTTCAAGGGCCTCTACAATATCTGCCCATCTCGCTGAACTAAAAGCGAATTGTTTTAATGTGTACCAATTTTTTCCTAGCTTGTGAAAAAGTATTTTAATAAAAAAACCGATTTTTCCTTTCGAAGCTAGATATATTGAATTTTGTGACAAATATCGATATTTCGAGGGTAATCTGCCTTATTCTTCAGTGTTTATTGGTCTAATTTTAATCTAAATTAGGTATGTTATTTATAGAGCTTACCTTTAAAGTAGTTGGTAATTAGTATAAGTCAATACAATCTAGCTTCGAAAGGAAAAAATCGGTTTTTTTATTAAAATAAAAGCGAATCTCCAGCGTTAGTAGAAACACGATCGGCCTGGCCTCATGTTATGCACCCTCGACGTGATCTACTGCACCGTAGATGACAATTATTGTTGATTAGCCACAGCGGAATTCATGTTGATTCTTCTAAAGGTTAACGGCCCTTCGTATTGCTACCTGTAGTCGTGACTTCAATATAACTTCCAGGAGAGTACGTAGATTATGAGTTAGGGTTTCTTTTTCCCTTCCGGATCAACGCAAGTTGTGTGTCTTTCCAACGTGATTGAAAGACAACGGCCAACAAATATGCATTATACCTTTGTAGCAGCGTTGACAATTGATTCTCCACCACAGCTTTCAGCATTTTCGCTGGAATGAGGTCTGGAACAGGGACCTTTCTGTTCTTCATTTTGATAGCTGCGCTACGAAGCTCCTCTAGAGTGAACGAAGGAATATCTTCCTGCGGACCATTAGAGTGTTTTTTTTACTCTCGATTGATCCGTTGGGAACAGCGGGTCTACGATGTGCTTCAGCATATCCGCTTCTACGAATGGGCCAGGACTCATTTGACCAAGCTTACCAGATATTATTTTATAGCCCCGTCTCCATGGGTAACAGGTTCACTTCATAGCAAAGCGCTTACTACAGTTTTTTTCTTCATCTTGATAGCCTTTCACAGCTCTCTTTTCGCTATTTTGTGTTGGGATGCTTGAGATGCTGAGCTCTACGCCTGCACGCTAAAGATGTTCAACCAATAAGCCTGTTGTTTTACAGTTTGTTTCCAAATTTAGAGTAGACGTTGTTTCCAAATTTAGGAAACAACCTCCTTATTCGAAACGAAGTACGCTCCCTTGATTTCTCCCATTGTGAAGCTCACCAATTAGGGCATGCAATCCCGAGATTTCGGGATCTCGGGATCCCGACACATTTTCGAAATTTTCGGGATCCCGAATTTTTTATCGGGACTCCCGAGATTTCGGGATTGATGAAATTCAACCCATTTTGGGAATAAGAAAGCAGAACTTAATACTTAAAGAAATATTGTTTAATGAAAACAGAGGCGGAAGCCAGTTGTAATAATGAATTACAACTGGCGTATGATTACATGCTTAATATCCCACCAAAAAGTGTACTCGAAATATCTTTTTCAGCAGCTGGATATATGTGCAGCAAAATCAAGTCTACTCTAAATTTTGAAACTCTTGACGAATTATGATTATCAAGAGCATACTTTCAAAATGAAGCAGCAGTTTGAACCAATCGATATTATTACTTATCACTTGCTTCATTGAAAAGCAATATTATTTTGTAATTGATATGTAAACAACTGAAAAGAATAATGTATTTTTATTATATTATCGTAACATCTGTTATGCTGATTAAATTTCAATTCGTTTTTAACTAATTTTATAACTAACTATCATGACCAAATAAAGAGCTTTATTGGACAAGAAGATAAGAAGAAATTCGATTATAAGATTAATTTAGATGCAATTATAGATTAACGTCTTACTTGCTAGTACCCATGTACATATGTGCATAAATTTAACATTATAATGAACTGAGCTTCCGGTTTTATGTATATATAATTGAAATAAAGTTTTAATTGAGTACGAATAAGCCAATATATCTGTTCAAATTCCCTGAATATTGTTTTTTTTTTTATAAAATCCCGAAATCTCGGGACTATCTCGGGATCCCGAAAATTCCCATCCCGAATTTCGGGATCACCATTTCAATCTCGGGATTAATGCCCTATCACCAATGTATCGATTTCTGCTTGATCTGCCGCCAAATTTTTTAAATTAATAGGATGTGTATTTTATATTCTGAACCTCATTGTTCTAGTGAGATGGATATATCGGTCCCGGTTTACTCCTATTTAGCCTATCTATATTTTACTGAGCTCATTTAAGCTCACGACAGTAAAATGGTCATTGCAGCTATGCAACCACTCTGGCTCTGCCCCAAAAGCATCGAATGCTTCAATACATGAATTTTGAGCCAATCTGTCCGCAAAGGTTACAGCTATACTATTTTCATCTGCTGCGCTGTACAGTTTGAATGACTTTGTCAGAGTTTCTGTAGCCTTTGGCTTTTTTCGCACTTTTCATTATGCATGTGCTATAGAAATTGCCCCCCAAGATATAGTCAGAAAATACCTCATCTACTGATCGACATTTGTCGAAGCTTTTCGAATTTGATTTTTCTTCTTATGACAAGCCATAGTGAATGCATTGTTAAAGACAAACTATTCAAATGTGTATTTTGTAATCACATGTAACGCTTTCGTATATCAATGTTCAATAAAAGTATCTTTCCAAAACCCATTCGAATCAACATCATAATATTTGCATCGATTACACAATGAACTTTCACTCTTTGTTTTGACACGAAATGTCACTTCGCATTAAATTCGTATCCAGGAAGACAAGAGACTGTAATGATTATTTCATTTCAGGAAGCTGCATGTCTTTTTTCGAGAGAATTGCAACATACTCCTCGATCCGCAAATATCATACTATCATTATTAAATAAAATGCCATCGAAGATCTTAATCCGAAAATCGGTGCAAACGAATAATTGTAATTAGCATTAACAGTTATTATATCCGATTGAAACCCTTCTGCTGATCCTATCAGTTGCTACGACCACTCATTCCGTTCATTCATTTATTCAAACCGAATTTCGATAATTTAAATCTATTATAAATATGCAATATTTTTGCCGTCAACGGTATTTCTATCGGAGCAAGCTGACAGCTACATATTTATGTGTATTAGCTTTGTAATTTTACGCTTCGATATGAAATATGTAAAATGTTAGCATGGCATTGCGAAATTACGAAATAATCCTGACATTTTCTCTTCATACTTTTGTTGTACTTTTGCATACGAAAGCCAGAGCAGAATCATTTTGCTGGATTCGAACGTGTACTGGATTATGAAATATAAATTGTGTTTCGTGCTACATATTAGCCTACGGTGGTTGGCTCGGCTTTTTCTTCTGGCCACAGAACACAGATGCATTGCTAATAATCTGCAAAATATGATGGTGGTGGCAACGTTGTGTTCCGGTTGTTTTACAATAATCGCAATAAATATCCTGCTACCTATGGATAACATACCACCACGCTGGATTCGCGCGAGTATTAGGTAGGTCAGAGAAACGCGATGCAGTCTTCGAGTTCGAATTCTGACGATTGCCTTGCTTTGAAAGCACTTTCGAATTATTTAGTGGCTGCAACAAGTACCTAGTAGCTAGTTAACAAACCCGCAAACTTTCCACATGAGCAAGATTTTTGTAATTTAAATTTGCATTCTCCAGTCTTGGTGGCTCTGGCTTCGGATCTAAAAAGTTCCATATACCGTTGCATGCCTTCTCGTGATCTATTTTTCGAATTTCTAATTAAGCTTTTGTTAATTGGTAGCGATAAAACGAAATAGTTCAAAACAGATAATGCAGTCTGCTAAGTGCTTACAAAACACGATAGCGTTCCGTTCGATGCATTCCGGCTTACTATTTGAGTCGACTCGACTCGGCACGGACGACGTCGATGACCGTCTTTTCCATCGAATTTGCGAAATTGAAAATCGTGCAGGTTTTCCGGTTTGGTGTACTGTTTGCTGAGTCGTATCTATTTATTAAATTACTCAGTCACAGTGCAGCTGAGAAAATACATTCGACAAAATTTATTACCACAACTTCCTGTATCGTATGAATAAGTGAATGGATTCAGGGGTGAGTGTGTAATGGAGATGGAGGATTTACTTTTAGTCAGTTAATTATAAAATTTTGATAATACTTCAAACAACTATAACATTTCTCGCAGATAATTTACATGCTCTCTGGACATACGCATCATCCAAAGAAACGCATTTCCTCATATACTTTTTTTCTCTCAACAATCGGCCATCAGAATCGATATTTTATTTTAGACCAACCAATCCCTGCCCTACCGCATGCAACAATTGATGAATGCTGCAATTCGAATGCACTTTTTCGTATACACGTTGGCGCGCTAGGAGAATTCAGTGTAGGCGGCATTTACATTTTCTTCTTTTTTCCTATGCACATCGTGCTATTGTAAATATTAATTTAAGAATGGAATGGCAAATGTGAAAACCAAACAGCAAAATAAAACGAAAACAAGCAGAAAACTTAGTCAGCCGTAGAGACAATATTACATGCACCACAACAGCAACAACAACAACAACAACAACGGAAAACGGCATACAGAATTATCTTCAATCGCAAAAGTGATTGTTAGAGAAAAATTGCTTTCGAAACAATTTTCATTGTTCCATTTCACAGTACTGGAACCTTAAGATTTTCTTTTTCGTATTTTTTTAAAAAAATTAATACTTGTGTTTAAGTTTATTCCACTATAATTATTCTCTTTGTTTCTTTTCTGCAAACAATAATAAATTATTCTTTTTAAACAGATTCATTCTTGACTTTCGTGTTATTACAATGATGTATGTGGGTATGGATAATGTTTATACGTGCATATGTAAGCAATTGACGCGCGATTGTTTTTGTTGTTGGTTAGCTGGGTCGCGTTGGTTTTCTTGACAAGAATTATTTCTTTCGTCGAGTGTTTTGTTGTTTTATTAAATAATAATATATGTATAGATACGAGCTTTGCGGTCGTTGACGTCGTCATATTGCTTGGGACTATTGAAAGTATTATTTATTTTTCTGTGCATGTGAAGAGTAAGCAGATGGTATAGTTGGTTGGTGTTTACTTTTTTGTACGGAATAAATATTGATCAGGATGAGTTCTTGAAAATGTGAATGGTTCATTCGCGTCGGAAAATAGATTATTGATTTCTTATTGAGTACAATGTTGCAGATGATATTTCGAAACGGACTCATAGGTCATAGAACATCTGTATATGAGATTAATAAGTCATAAACCGGAATATTGCTTTTGAAAAGTAAAAAAATGGGTTCTTGAGTCATTTATTCGCGTGCCCTGTTTTTAAAAAAAACGTAAAGAATATTGGACAGTTCCTCCTATCTCACGTAAAAAAAAGTGCAATTATTTTCTTCTCCCCAATACTGTGCATCGAATTTTGAAGAAAGAATTTTTATTAACGAAATGATGGAAATTTATTACATTAAAAAACGCATTCTTCATTTTACGCTGACCAATATCAAAATATTACCAGCTGTAATTTGTCTCCATAAAATATTTCTCCAAATATCATTGCGTAACTTTACGGGTTTCTAGAAACTGACACAGAAAAATAAACTTAAAAAATTATCTATTCGACGAAATCAGTTATTTATTAATATATATTTATGTTGCCAGCTTGTTCTGCGTAGTAATTTTTGGTTTCGTCTTCCTTACCTTGGTTCGTGTATGCATCACGTCTATTCACATTCCTAACGAGATTCTTCCATAACTTGCAATCTTCTTCAGTCCATGAGTAATTGTTGGCTGAATATTTTGGCTACATTCCATTCTTCTCATCGTAGTTGCTAACCCTTTTGCGTTCTGTTTCTGCAGCACTTATAACAAAAACATGATTTATGTCACTGTTCCTCCGTATTTATTTCCTCAGTATCGCACATGTTATGCTTTACACACTTTCACAATGATATTATGTATTAAGGGGTTATACGCAGTTAGAAGGCCGGAAAAAGACGTTTTTTTATTAATTTTTTGTGAAAAGGTATTTTACTTTACAAAAACAAAAAATATATATGCATTTAGCATCTAAGTTTATAATGAAACTAATCATTTGTAAAAATATTGATCTGGTGCGCTCCTCCAGACGATCTCCTGAAAGTCTTCCAAAAAAAGGTGTTGGCGGTGACCACAATTTCTCCGGTATAATTCATCTGAAGTAAAAAAAGGTATAATTCATCTGAACAGATTATTTTAGTAGATAGATAAAACTAAGTATTGATCGAAGGAATAATCGAAATTTAGATTTTTGACAAAATGGCAGCCTCGTAAAAAAAATCGAATTTTTGACCAAAATTGCCATTTAAAATTATTTAAAAAAACAGAAATAATTATCCGAAATATTATTCCTTCGATTAATACCTGAGGAATATATCTGAAAAAGTTGTGTTAAAATTTCAAACCGTTTGGCTGAGCCGTTTTTTAGAAATATTGGTCACCGACTTGGAAACATAATTTGAGAAAAACGCGTTTAAAGTTTCGGAAAAAGTTACCACATAGATAGTTTTTTTAGTTACATGGAGTCATCTGTTCCAGGGCCGTAAGATGTACCCTTTGTAGCCTCACCAGCTTCTAATACTTTGATTTGATGCTGGCTACGAGCCATTCTTCCCTCTCGCGTACTCCCATGCGCTTCGGTCTGTACTCCGCCTACTTTCTAACAGTTCGAAATGTTATTGCAAATATGCGTATATCTCGGAAAAAACTTGTCGGATCGATTTGAAATTTTCAGGGAATATTATATACATTCCGAAAATGCAAAAAATAAAAAATCGATTTTAACTGCGTATAACCCCTTAAGAAATTTTAGTGGGGCAGACAACGTTACGGCTCAGAAATTCTGCCCGCTCAAGAGAAGTGTCCGAACGATTTTGAAAATTATTTTGAGAAAACAAGTTTGATTATTACATAAAAACAAACATACGAAGGTAATCTGAAAAGTGTCTGATCTTAATGTGAAGATGGCAGCGCTTGTCAATAAAAACTAAGATAAGTATATGATTGAGCATCTTTTGATTGGTACTCATCGAAATTTCAGCCATTTTGGATGCACAGTTGCTGTTTGACAATCGTTTGAGTGAGACGATGTGAGTGTTTTTGTGAACATGAGAAAAATGTAGTATCGAGTATCGAGCTGTCATTAAATGCTTGTTTTTAAACGGTAATACGCTTACGCAAATCAAAGATTAGTTGGACGTTGTGTTCGGAGACTCTGCACTATCATTTACCAGTGTGAAATTTTAGGTATTGAATTAGAATGTGGCGGTACCAGCTTGAGAGACGATGAACGTTCGGGACGTCCAAAAACTGCAAACATTGACAATAACATTGTTAAACTTCACTAAATGGTGCTAAATTCGAATGAACATTGCTAACGCCCCGTTAGCGCAGTTTAATGACTGGATATGAGTCTTTGATACGCCCGAAACAAAAATACTGTCAAAACAGTGGACACGGAAGCGGAAATCGGTTCAAAAAAGAATTTTTTTTTTTTGTGGCTGGGAAAGTGATGGCGACTGTTTTTTGGGATAGTCATGGAATTATCCAAATCGATTATCTTCCAACAGGAAAAACCATTACAGGACCATATTACTCATCATTTCTTAACAAACTGATCGCAGAAATTGCGGAATAACGATCACATTTGCAGAAAAAAAATTGTTTCATCAAGATAATGTGCCGTCTGACACCTCAGCGGTTGTCATGGCGAAAATTACGGTTTGAACTGCTTGACCATCTCCCTCACTCAGCAGGTCCAGCCTCAAGCGACTTCTTTTTGTTCTTTAATCTGAAAATTATACTCGGAGGACAGAGATTTTCGTCAAATGAGCAGGCCATCACCTTCGTAAACAATTATTTTGCAGAGAAAGACGCCAAGTACTATTTGGACGGGTTAAAGATGTGGGAGCATAACTTTGAGAAGGAGACTATGTAGGAAAATAAAAATAAATTTAAAGAAAAAATATCTTGTATAATTCTTAGGTTGGAAAATTTTCAGACCACCCTCGTACATTTGAATGCAACACATTCGTGAACCTGATGGCTAAAAAAAAGTTCTCAAATTCACATGTTTATACGAGTGTAAAGGGTATCTTGTCGTATCTTTCTTATACTAAGAGCACTTTGAAGATTTACTTCTAGACATGACAATAATTCTTATAGGAATTTTGCATGACATCATAAATCTGAACCTGCAATATTAGCTGCTCAGAATCGGGAAGGTCGACTGAACAGCCAAATCAACAAGAGCCGAAAAAATGCAAGACTATCGCAACTGGAATAACTTGGGCGTGTAATTAAATGGCCAAATAAGTAACTCGGTGGAAATTCATCAATAATAACTAAGAGTTCGTGCTTTAATAACTTTAATAACTTGTTTAAAGCAAATCCTAGGCTATCACCTAGGTGCCGCTATGCCGGGTGGTATTAAGTTCGAGTCAATCTGATAGCCTGTCAGAATCAGCTCTTTGCGGATTTATACTGACTAGCGTTAAGCAAACTGGGTGAGCTATGGACAGGCGCAAAATTTGAAGTGATGCTAAAAAACAAGATTCCGGATTTGATCAGATCCAGAGTGTAGATTCCTACCGAATCTTCTTCCTCTGAGGATTTTGTGAAGATCATAAGACTGAGCAATAATAACCTACATGAAAGTAACTAGAAAGTGGCCAAAGTCAGCTAGTTATTGGGTGACTGATGCCAAACCGACGAGGAATCCCTTCCATCAACGAAGAATCCCTTCCAAAGTTAGAAACCTATGACTACAAATCAGCTACGGTTTCGACTTCATGCCAGAATATCGGCACAGCGGCGGATTTAGCCCCTACGGGAAGGGATAGTTAAGAGGTTTACATCGAGGAGAAGGCTGTACAAAAGCAACCGTCTGATGCACCTGAGTATCGATCAGGAATATTTGTATTGTAGGATGAAGCAAATGCTGTCACGACCTCTAAGTTAGATTGCTGTTCGATCTCTCGGACCTCAAAAAGAGTGAGGAGGAAGAGATTACCATCAGATCCGATGACGATCTAGATAAGATGGCCATCGGATCCGATGTGAATCTAGATAGTATAGTCGTATATAAAGGTGGTTCACCTAAACAATGCAAAATACATTTCTAATCCAAAAGACATGGGTCGTCGTTGAAGATTGTGTCTGTAGATTGGCAGACACAGAATAATCAGCTTAATAGCCTTAGGCGAATCAAGAGCCTGCATTCTAACTTTATTAGATAAATGTCCCTTTATTCGATAAATGTTCCTTTATTCGATAAATGTTTTTTTAAACTTCAAGGACAATGTTATTATTGCAGTCTACGCCAAACAAGCCATACTGGGACAGAATGAAAAGACTTGCTACCTCAATGACACTCTTAGATCTCGCTAATGATAGGTACAGGTGAGAAAGCACATAATGAGCTTAGGGCAGTTCGGGCAGCAACTATATAAGCGAATCATTATGTGAGTTAATTTTGTCTAGCAATATTGCCATATATAGCTTTAATACTACAAAAGTAAAAATAGAGCAAGTTTTATTTTAATCATCTATTTAGGCGACCCTAGAGTGCTCCCTGCGTATGATCACAACTAAACTTATCTGCCGTTCTATGATCGCTGCTGTTCTATTTATTCAAAAATGTTCTTTGGGGAACATGCCGTCTGGTGAATATGGGTGCGTGGGGAAGAACTGCTGGGCTGTTGTTATATATAGCAAGTATTGAAAATGCCTCCCAAGCGATAATACATACCTTGCGATTCGTCGCACTATCACATTATTTTTGAAAACATTTCCTTAGTATGCAATCGATTACTCACTTTTATTTTAAGTAGTGATTTATTATTCGTTTCAATCGATGAAATACTCTTCTTCGTATTATTCATTATGCTGTGCTGCTAATGGTGTGGTAACAATTCTGCCTATATCTTATTTCACAAGACATTCCCTTCAGCTTTACTTAGATTTTCGAACCAAATATTGTTGATTAAGATCTGTAATTTTAGTTGACTAACAGGTATATAAGTTTTTTTCGAATTTTTGGTTTTCTAGTAAAATAACAGTAGATAATTCTGGTCTTCTGTTTACTGGAAACTAGCCACTGGGCTTACTTTTTAACTTTATTCGAATATTTCCTGCAACTGTAATTTCCTTACAGTTATTGTTTTTAGTCGGGCTTGAACCCACGCTAAGCTATGTAATTTAATCATTGCAAGATGTGTTGAAGGTATTTATTATATAAAAATGAGTGAAATGTTATTTATGATTAAAAATAAACGCGGGCTCGTAAATTTTTACCACAGTTCATCATTCGAAATGTGCTAATTTACAGAGCTATGTACTGATTCAAAATGTACTGATTCAGTACCAGATCAAAATCGGTTCAAAATGGCAAATCAAGGAGACAGTACCCAAATGCCAAATAATACGGCAATAGAATTCAACATTTTCGGTGCAACTTCCAATAACAAAGCAAATCATTAGTTTAATAAACCATCTCCACTTCAGGATCAGTACATCTACGTTGTTTCGATTGCATTAAATTTCATCTATAAAAATCGAACAGAAAACATCATTGACCTTACGTCCTCCGATCCACGTATCAATCGATTTCCCCGTCAACTTTAATTAGAATTAATGAAATCAATAACATCAATCGAATCCTGCTATCAAAGTATATGTGTATCTTAAGCACCATGAGAGATAGAATTAACAATTTAGATACCTCCTCACTAACAAAGAAAAAATTTCTGGCTCGCAAATCTAATCGATCTTCGAATAGAGAAATCTAATTATTGACTCCCATGAACAATTTTTAATTGATATCCATCATGGCACAAGCAACCTGAGTCGGTATCCTCCGCAATAGCTTAATATTGATCGACATGCTTTTTATGAAAACTTCATTACGATCAAATCCAATTTGATTCAGATTTCATTTCGAAGATACATGATTCAATATTTTTTCTAATTCTACGTTTTTACGTGCAGCGCCTTCCTTTTCTGCCTGTGGCTACCACCTTTGCTGCGTTCATTGTCAAGGATTAAATTTGTTGCATGAACACTACACATTATCGTCTTGTGTTTCCCTTTACATCTCATTATTTTCAATTCTTCAAGATGTGGATCTTTGTGCTTCGTCTCTTTATAGTAGGTATGTGGTTGTTCTGCTTTACCCCCTCGAACATGGATCTGCTCGTGTAATCAGTACTTGCTTCCACGCGATCTTCGTTTTTTCATAATATTCTCATAGATTGCCTAGCCGCTCAAGATCATCCTTCAACTTTGAAGTTCAGCACTTGGCCGCACAGTGGCGCAATCGTAAGCACAGAGCCCCAACTCACATCATCTTCGAATTGTCCACGAAGATATTTTCCTCCCCTTGAGAGATCTCCACCACCACGACCCATCTTCACAGCCATTCTGTTCGTCATTCTTTTCATTTCATTTCAACCGTTCTTTGTCGAGTACGTTCACGATTTGCTTCTTTTATTTCCCTCGAATCGAAACTCAATGTGGATTTTTCTACTTCTCGCTTTCGTTAAAGCTGCTGCTGCTGCTAGCGTTGTTGTTGCTTTAGTCATACCGTGCTGAGACTTTTTTACTATCTTTTTCATGATTTTTATTCGTTTTTGTGGCTCGTTGGTATCTTTCTGGACTGTACTTTGCGCACATCGTGATTAAAGAGAGTGAAAACCTGTTCCTTTGGAGAAGAAGAATGATTCAAGTTCTTTTTCTTTGGAACACAGAAAAAATTCTTTTGATGACGGTTTTATTCCTTTTATCGTGTATTGTCTGTGTTTCGATAGGGTGTTGCCATATTTTTAAATTGTACGAGTTGGGTTATACTTATTTATAGATTTTAATTTACATGCATGTACAGGGATTATAATATACAATTAATCTTGAAGAAGTTAATTGTTATCCACCCGTAAATTGATGCAGTGCTATAGGATCATTTCGTTCCCAATGATCAATCGCGCTCTGCGAAAAGTCTGATGCACATTTTAAATTGATAGTAAATGACCGGTGCGACCAGTCAGTGATTTACGGGTGATTAACATTTAAGCCGATTCATCGATTTAAATGGAATATCTATCAGCTTTAGCTGACAGTAATTTTATTATTATCATATTTTGCAATTCGAAGCATTCAGATATAAGAAAATTATGCATATCCCCGAGGTGTATAGTAAAAAGTAATTGTCGCTTAGCGCCAATCCAATTGTGAAAAGAATTCAATCGGAAGTTAGAAGCAGCCTATCTGAAAAATGAGTTGTTTTGAAAGTTTTGATTTCCTAAGTAATTCTATACTGCAATGCTGTCCTGGAAAGAAGTTGAGACTAGCTGTGAAATGGTTCCTTGATTTTCAATTGTGTGTGTTCTACTGGCACTTAGATATTATTTGCAAAAGCAAAAAATACACTATCTAATTCAAACAAGTTGATTCGTGTGGTTTCCATTAAGCTTTTGATGCGCCATTCAAGTTTGTTTACGTTTCGTCGCCACTTGAATAACCTAAAGTTTGCAAGTATCCAGAAAATATACTCGCTCATAAATTTTAATGTATTTAAGTGTTGCAAGAACTGCTGTGTCCATTTCTATTCCTTAATTTTATTTGGTCTATACGGACTTTAGTAAGGCTTTCGACCGAGTTGACCATCAAACTTTGGTTCTAAAACTTCGCAACTTTGGTATTTCCGGTTCTCTTCTTAACTGGCTCCAGTCTTACCTCTGCGATCGAACCCAATTCGTAAAATTTCAAGGCCACTTGTCCAAAAAAGTTTTGGCATCTTCTGGAGTACCACAAGGCAGTCATTTAGGCCCCCTGCTTTTTAACATCTTCATTTCTGATGTGTCTGAGATACTGCTTGGTATACCGCATCTCTTCTATGCAGACGACTTAAAAATCTATCACATCATAAACTCGCAGTCTGATGCAACCTTTCTACAATCAAAGCTTCAATCCCTCGAACAGTGGTGCGATGTGAATAATCTCAATCTTAACATCAATAAGTGCCATGTGATAAGTTTTTCTCGTAAGCATGCAACCACGATGTATTCCTACTACCTTAACGACTTCAAATTGAATAGGGTCGATCATTTTATAGACCTTGGCGTAGTATTGGATAACAAGATGCGCTTCAATTTGCACTATGACAAAATCCTTGCCAGAGCTAATAAACAGCTTGGATTCATAAAGAGACGCGCTAAAGAGTTTAAAAATATATGGGTTACCAAATCATTATATACCACCCTAGTGCGTCCTTTATTAGAATATGCTTGCATTATATGGAACCCTGCTTTCGAGCTACATAGCGATAGAGTTGAGTCTGTTCAGAAACAATTTGTACTTTTCGCTTTGAGAAATCTCTATGACCCACGAAATTTTCAAAATCTCCCATCTTACAAATTCAGACTGAGTCTTCTAAATTTAATGTCTCTTTCTTCTAGAAGAACTCTGCTCAGCGCTTGCCTTACATTTGATATTATTAGTGGTGCGGTAATCATTGAAGATCTCTCTAGTAAAATTACTTTCAATAACCGACCAAGACGCACCAGATATGCAAATCTGCTCAATGAATTCAGTCATCACACTACCTATGCATATAATGAGCCCATAAATTGGTGCTGTAGGATATTCAATTCTATAAGCAGCCACTACTCTTCGGGGATTACTAAATCAAATTTCAAAAATAACTTGTCCAAAGCCCTTTCCACATCCGAACCCGCTTAACTTCCATCGTTACTAGCCTAAATTTAATTAAAATTAATGTAGAATAACTGGTACAAAATTTGTGATGTATTGTATCTTTTTTACGGACAATTTGTATTGTATATTTATGATTAATTGTATTTAAGATTTGTATTATGTATTATGTTTTCTTGTTGTTATGTTGCCTTGTTTGGTAGATAAATAAATAAATAATTGAATACAGTATGAAAACTAATGTATTTTTGAGCAATGCAAACTTTTATTTAAATTGATTAGTTAATACAGTAAAAACATAAATTGAAAAATATCAGCCACATTTTCATATATCTACTTCAAAATATTCTAACAAATTTCAAAACATGGTGGATTTTGTTTCGGCAAAATAGAGTCAATATAAACAAATCTACTTGGCAGAAACGATAAAATATAGCACTTTCCCATCATTACACGTCCTCTTCGCTTTCTTTCCCTCTCAAGCAATCTGATTTCATTATTTTCTGTTTTAATATATAATATCAAAAGGAACACCAACCGACCCCATACCCCAATTACTTTGGACAAACTGACTAACGACATTATTTTAATGTTAGCACTGCGCACAATATATCTTTCTCTTTCAGGCTCTTCTCTTCTTCTATAGGGCTGCAGATGCTGCCACCCTTAAAGAAATTAAATTGAATTTCGAAAACTTTTCTGCTGATTGTATGAAAACTTCAAATTGGGTTTTCGTCGTGTCTTTTGCTTTCAGAAAGAAAATTATTGCTGGGAGTAGTCGATTTGGTGCTCAACTTTCTCCACGTTTCAGTGTGAGTTCTGTTCTAGTACTTTTCGAATTTCAGCAAGGTTTAAAATTTTGTGCTTTTTCATATAAATGGGTTTAACATCGATAATTGTGATGGAAAACACTTTAATATACCCCATTTCGCTAATCTCTTTTAAAAATCACGTTAAATATTTTCGAGAAGTATTATTTGGCTTGGGTGGAGCATCTGAAAGCCTAAAACTAAGAATAGTCAAGTATTTTTAGTATTATAGGCTATCTTTTGCTAAATCTGTCCTCGAATCACAGCCTTGGGTACATGTCCTCGTAGTAATTAGTGAGTACAGAATTATTATCAATTCATGATTTTTTCACCACTATCAAATAAATCAACTGAACACCCAAAATTTAAATTTAAAGTCCAATTTTCCTGTTATTAAAGTGGACAAGAGAAACACTTTGGTCATAATTTACAAACAGCGAATGGGAAAAATTTGGAAATAGTGCAAGGGAAATATTGGAGTAATGAATAGACAGCAGGTCCCAAACCCAACGTTGCCAAAAATCAAATGCCTCCCGAAATTATATAATAAAGAAAATAAACTAAGCGAGAAGAAAAGAAGAAAAATTGCTAATGGTTTGCAGACGAACACAGAGCCTTCAGAAATATTAGTGATAATTAGATTGGAAATCGAGAAGAAGTGATATATGAGCTTGAAAATGTGACAACAATATAGGAAGATGACCTAATTGTATCGTTTGATGTCAAGGTGTTATTCCCCACACTGGAGCTCTTTGAGGATTGTTAATTAGAAAAAAAATTACGCCCTGGAGTAGAGTAGTAAGGTTACTTGCCTCAAATTGCATGACTGAAAGCTATTTAGCTGTCAGAGGGAAGTACATATTTTAAAGCTACTAAAGGTGTCGCCATGGGAAATGCTTTATTGCCACTGATAAGTGAGATTTTTATGGAAGATTTTTATGTAGAAGAAACTTCATGGATTTTTATGGAGAAGAAACTTCATGAAGAAGTTTCGTTTTAAAATATATTGAAGATATAGCAAGCAAGATAATGGAATTGCATCTTATCAAAGAGAAGAAAAAAAGGGTGATCAGTCAACGAAGATGTTCACACAAGAAGGACAAGAAACGTTGTATCGTCAATTTTCAAGAAAGTTAGATACGTTATTGGACGCTTGATATAAAGGCAGCTCACAGAAATAGGGTCTAAAAAGTAAGGACTAAGCTAAGTTAGATTGATCACAAAAAAAAAACTGGAAAGAGATGTATGGTATTTACAAGATTGCGCAAAGTAGACATTTGTCAAAGAAAGCTGTTAATTGGTGTAAGATTGACAGGATACAGACGGGAAGCAACTTCAGCGCGGAAAAAAATAATAATTTAGTGCGATCGGCAGTCGTAAAAACACCCCCTGGTGAAGGAGCACCATACAGGATGAGACAACGTTGAGGTGATCAAGGAAGTACAGCAGTTCCGATAACCAACTGGCGCGGTCAAAAAGGATTCTTTTTTACTAGGTGAGGTTCTTTACACTCTAATGATTAACTTTAATATAATGGACGGTAAATTTTGTACTCGAGTATTCGAGTATCTTGAGAATGAATTATCAAAAAATTCAGTGGCCATCGCATTTCCAGCTATTGATTTTGGACATTTCGGTAAACTTTCATGCTTCGGATTCTATTGATTTGACTGTTGCATGATTCAGGCGTTTCGTATTGTATTCAAATTTTGACTACGGTCATGAATTACTACGAAAAATTGGCGGAAAACAAAAAATCATTCTTGTTTTTAAGCACCAGTATTGATGAGGTTCATGACTCTTTTGAGTGAGCCAGCTCAGGTTATACTCACTCTTTTTACTGAACTGTTCTTTTAGAGTCATTCGGAAGAGCTATAAGTAGCTTGCACATATAAACGTTTGACGGTGATGTCATGCTAAGCTAAGACATGCTAAGGTCATAGGTGCGTTGAGCTACTTTCAGTGTGAATTCAAAACCCCTTTGGCGTCATAAAATATTACACATATACAACGGTCCAAATGCTTGGTTGGAATAAGAATTTCAAGAGTCACAACAGTGATTCGTTGGACATGCCAACGAAATGACTGTGATGCGCTGATTGATGGGCAGTGAAATGTGGATAGTGTTTCTTGGTGATAGAAAAGTGCCAAGTGGTGAGTGGTTTCGATTGAATTAAATATGCTGGCTCACATAGTTTAGCTGGGTGAGTGGTTCTTTTTGATTGACTCACAAGCACCAGTCAACATACGCAATACCCAACGCGCTCATAGTTTTCGCACTCTCAAATGATGATGTAAAATGTTGAGCACAAATTCTAATGAGATAGTTTTTTATTTTTTTTTATTTTTCGATTACCGGCCACGATAAGTTTGATTTTTTGAATCATTTCGGTCTTAGTCAGGTGAATGTGATTCGTCTTTTGTGCTCGTACAGCCAAACTTAAATTCATGCATCACCTTTTGACCGTTGTATTTAGCGTATTTGTCATAATACTTAGCAAACTTATCCTTCATTTCCTTCAGTGATTTCCTTTATAAATAATAATGTTTAATCAAGACACGAAACTCGTTTTGCCTCATGGCTTTACAAAATGCTGAATCCACTTTCAAACGCTGTAAAATTCAACCTGCTTCTCAATTGCCAATGGAAATTGACATTTGGTGTTTTGAAGGATAGTGATTGTCAAAAACTCAGGGTTTGATATTTGTGACGCCCACTATTCATTAGGCCCGGAACCCTTCGATCAGCCTAATTAATCAAAGGTTTAGGCTATATTAGGATTATACTGATAAACTCTGAAAAAAGCGCAGATCATTCTCGAAATATCGATATCTGTCAAAGAATTGAAATATATATTTCCTTGTAAAAGAAAATTTGGTCATTAAATTCAAATATTTGACTTTACAGTTAGAGAAAAATTTGAATGAGATAGAAGTTTGTGGTGGTCCCTTTTTGTTAGAGTTTAAGTTTTTTTTCTTACCAATAGTGCATCACAGTGCATACTATTTTCTAGATTATCGATGCCAATTATTTTTTCAAATAAATATTTCGGATTTGATACTTACGTTTTACGTAAATAATCTAATTTAATTAGAAAATGCCACATCCCATATTCGAGTAATTCATCAATCGGTTCTAGCGAATTCACTTAATTAATTCCTCTGTCAGATTCCCAGAAATAAAGCCTGGAATTCGCCTTTTTCGGGATTCAACCAAGAGTGAATCTAACACACCAAATGATTTATCAAAATTCTGAACAGAAATCAAAAAATAATGCCATTCTAAATGAATAAACCAGCAAAGGATAGTTTCTTTACTGGTCTATTCATTTGAAATGGCAATATTTTTTGATTTCTGCTCAGCATTGTGACAAATTCTTTTGTGTTAGATTAACTTTTGCTTTAATCGCAAAGAAGGCTAATACATTGTTCTGTCATCCATAAAATACTTGCTGGCGATTTATTAGATTTATGTCCTCTGAATAAGCCTTCCGTAAAACTCTTTGCTGTGAATAAACAAATAAATGATGTTTTTTTGGCCTTAAGTAGAATAAATATTTTTTTCACATCAATTTTCCATTGCCTGCTAAAAATATGGATTGCATTGATACCAGCTTGTAATTAAAAACGAGATTTACCGTTAAAAACTTTCATTGCTTTACGCGATTGTTACAATAATTGAACACTAAGAGAATTCCTTCCATATTTTTCCCCACAATGGGCGCCAAGTAAAAACTAAGTAATAACTTAGGAAAAAATGAAGTAATTTAAATACTTGAATGTTTTTGTTTGATTTTTGACACGAATTTAAATGTTTTGATTAGTCTTTACTTTCCGTTTTTTCAATACAAATGAGAATTTAGTATGAATCCGGGATTGAAAAATTCAATCGTTTGCATTATTATTCAGCTATGCAGCCAGGAACAATTTAATATGATCATGTTTCCAAAATGAATCATATTTTTGTGCATAAGCTAATAGTTATAAGCAACCAGCTCATATTAACCGGCTCCACTTGAAGCATGGTAAAAATAAATGGGAACCAAATAACCAGGCGCACGAGTATGCATTGTGAAAAAAAAAATTTTCATTAATCACAAGATTAAACTGCAATCACATTATAAAATCTACGGGCTCTATTTGGATCTTAATTCCATCACGTATCCAACTCATATTTTGTTTGTCCACTTTCCACTACGCCCGAAAAATTGTGGTTATAAGTTGCTTTAAAAACAAAAATGTTCTTTCTGTAAGTCGATCTTCCAATAATATAAAATTCAAGTTTAATTTGTATATGTACTTGAAGCAAAATTTTAACTTGACAAATATAGAAAAGATTAATGACGAAAAAATATGATATTGTCAAGCGTCCTGGCCTGGCTGCCATATCGTGGTACTGCAGGGGTTCAACTAAAATGAACATGTAAACGTACTGCGATTTTGTAGAGGACACTTCAAGGAGACTTTGTAATTCTTTATTCAAGTACTGAGTTCATTCTTTTGCTTTGATTATCTGATGAATTTTAAATTAAATCTCCAAGTTTAAGAACCTTGGTTTTCAATGAATGAATAGAGTAGTGTTGCGATTAGTTGGTGAGGAGGATTTGCTTACTCGATAAACGAGATTATTGTTCCAAATCTTTTTTCAAATAGACCAGAAAGCCATATGCATATTTCCCTAGTTCTAATACATTTTTACCACCCACGATTTAATCTTAAGCTCATATAAAATCAATTCAAATTCTAAACCATTATTGCCACCAGTTTCAATGAATTAAAAAAATCTATAACCCAGCTAGAGTACTTCTTCCCGTTAGTGTCAGTTTAATAAGATTTATCACACCAATACACTGATGAAGCATTCATCGCGATGAGAGGAAACGGATTCAAGCAAGACCAATGAGATAAAGCGTAGACTTATAATTTAAGGTGTAACACCTGGTTCGAAATCTTCTATATGTTTTTACTACACTCCTTATTTTATATCTCTCTCTTATTTATATATTTCGTTCTCCTAACGTACAAATAACGTTCGAATACGTTGGCAATAGGGGAAAATTCTATACGCTTAACTCACCTGATAGGTTTTTTTTTGTAGGCACCGTTGATTCGAACAATGAATATGTTTTAATATCGGAACGGTAAGATAAATGATGGTGGTATGGTTATAAACGACACTTAGGTCTTTTAGAACAGAAGAAAAAAATCTTATCTGAATATGCGTGTGTGTGTGTGTGTAAATCGATGTTAACACACGGGACCGGTAAGGGGTTTCGAAAGATTCAAAGAAAAAAATCGAATGGAATTCTCTATTAAGATTCAAATGCCTGGTTGATTGAATTGTAATTTAATGTGATAGTGACATTTTGTGAGCTAGTTGATGGAGGAAGTATAGACTATGATTAAATTTGTGCGTGTTGTGTTCAATAATCGAACGTATTTTGGTGAGTTATATTTAGAAAAATTTTTTAGCTATTAAATTTTTTACTGCTTCCAATCGACTTAATCCATTTAAGACAAGTATCATTTTTTTCAAAAAGAAGATCTTTAAAATTCACAAATCATCATCAAATTTTGCTCTCGCTAATAATCAGGATAAAAACCTGCTAAACTGCTGACGCAAGTTACTAAATGTATTCAAATATCATCTTTCTCTACTATCTTGTATTTAGTATAATTTTTAAGAATTTTGCACACGCAATGTGTAATTACGAAGAATAACAGACAATCTGATGAAATCTCGTCCGTATTATTATTTTCATTTATTCACTCAACATATCATCGTATCAAAATGATCAAAAAATCTACGGTAATTTAACCAATTCTAAATGCTACAAATGTTCCATTTTGTATGTTTTTCGGTCATTAATTTCATGCTAATCAAATGAATTGGCAGATTAAGATGTTGCGCGTGGAGCAGTTAGTTGGGATTATGATCCTTGTAAATATGCATAGCTACTGAGTTTGCTCGGTTGTTGGTGGAATCAAGAACAATTGCAAACAAGTTTTATTCATTGGAATTTGCATGAAGCATCACATGGCTCAGTGAACGAGACCAAAGGAGTTGTTTCGATGACTACTGGTTGTATTGTCATAGGGGAACTCGTAGGTCATTGGGAGCATTGGCTTGTGTCACATCACAGCACTGATCCTTTTTCAGTGCTAACATTTGAAAACTTCAAGGTCTGGCTTGAATTGCTGAAGCAGAGGACACTGTAGGAGTGCAGTTAGATTTGTGGAGCTTTAAATAGGAGTTTGCATATCATTCTTGAAGAGAGGGTTAGACTGGTTATCAAAAACAACAATTATGTTCTGCATAAACTTCCAATATTTTGCACATCTGGAGCTTTTTGATGTTATTTTCATTTGGTCGACCGAAGGCTACTCGCCCGTAGAACAGTCATTGTCTTGTGCAATCGGTTTTTCATATTGAGTTTTTTTTAGAACTGAGCAGGGATGTGAAAGAATTAATGGTGTTCCTGATAGTTAGTCGATTATTGGCAAGGTGAGTTGTCCTTTTATCGTGAAAAGTGGCTGTCCTTGGCTATTCTGTGGACTAATTAATGCAAGTGGTGTCTGTCTGATTCTCCTAATGATAAAGATCGGTTCCGTTTTTTCAGTCTTAATTTTCATTTTTCATCTCCTAAAGTATTCCAAGAAGGAATCGATAGAGCGTTGGATGTTTAATGTAACAGCGAATGACTAAAAAATGCGCGTATCATCGAAAAAAAAAGTAGTGAAAAAATTGTACAGAATTGACGAAAGGGGAGAGCCTTGAGGAACTACAGTTTTGATGTGGCAATTGGAAGAGAGATAGTTATCTATTTTGCCTTCAAAGGTTCTTCCTTAGAGAAAGAATCTAATAAGTTAGGAGTGAGGTTTAGGAAAATTAAGTTTGACGATTAGCCCAGTATGCCAGACTTAGTCCGATTTTTTAACTACATCGAACATGACAAGACCTTTTGTTTATCTTCTATTGAGACCGATATGTTGTACTATTCTCATAAATTTCAGATCAATAGAATATTGTAGCTTGAAGTCGGAATTTTTCTTCTGAGAGGGAGTTGTTTAAACATATTTTTTCTTTCACACGAGAGAACAACATGGGATCTGCCAGTTTAGCAAATGACGAAAGGGGACTAATGTTGTAGGTCTGCAGATCTCAGGGGGCGGATAAATTTATGGCAGGTTTTGATATGACCATTATTGTGGCTATTTCCTAAAAACAAAATTTTCTTCATACCATCCACGATGTTCTGCAGGATAATATCTGGTAGGTGAATTAGACAGAAATTAGTGACTTTGTTAAAACCTGAACATTTTCGTTCATTGATTTCGCACTCCAAAAGTTTGACTTCCTTTAACCTAGTGGAGGGAATCTTGTATTCCCTTGAAGTTTTTGAAAGTGATCCGAAGAGATGTTGAATTTAAGGTCAATTGTACCCCATTTATGACATGATTGGCGTAGTTTTGGTGCTGAAGTATTTAGGCGGCTTCCGGAACAAGTCACTACCGGGCTCAATTTTCTCTATTAAGAGCTTCCATGGTTCTTATTTGGTTAATTGGGACAATTTGCTTCTAGTCTTAACCAAGTGTCTCTTAGTGCATCTTCTGATTCAGTTCTAATGAGGGTTTTTAAAGGAAATAGAGAGCTCGGCAGGATCACGGTTATCTTTAATTGTGGTCTTTAACGTGCACTTTCCTTTGCCTGGGTAATGCTATTAGCTGGAGTCTCGATGGATTACTCTACGTCATCGGCTTTCTATCACATTTTCAAGCTTCCATCACTAGTATGGCGACACGGAATGCTTGAAAATCGCTAGATGATTATTCAAGTTTGCGAAAAATTATTGAAATTGCCTCGGGGTCACTTCGTGTTTATCGTCTTCAGTATGGGAGTCAGATTAGCGACAATGCTGAAAAGTTGGCGCTGGGTTTATTTTTCTTTTTCTGTGTGTTGGCGCTTATAAGTGGGAATTCATTGCTCGGAACTGATTTGCCTTTTGCAGCGTAAGAAGCCCCTATTTTGTTATTTTAGTGATTAGCTAGTTTTGTAGTAACTTTGGGGGCTACCACAGCCGTTTATTGGCCTTTCAAAATCGCTGACATTTCTAAGCAGCTGTGTTTTGAGAAGAAAGTTTCCTCTGAGTCCCACGTTCTGATTGAAACCGTCTTTATCTTTTTGTTTCAAGGGAGCAATTAAACAACTATTTTTTTTTTTATAAAAATGTTTATTTAGGGATCGTTGCCTGGCTAATTAATTTTGAGTTTTTCTGAAGCTCACCCAAAAACCTATTTCATTTGTCATTTATTTCGCAATGAAGATAATATTTATCATTTTCTTGGCCGTGTAACCCCCTGCAACGATGGTGATCGCTTCTTTGCAGGAGATAATTTTGGTAGGTTCCCATGACCGCAACTGAGGAAAATTCCAATGACAAATTGCTTTTTATGGGAAGCTGGAAACAGTTAAAATACTTGTGATTAATTTTCTTTTGTTGTAATATAAATGATGTCAAGTATAAGTTTAAATTTCAGCAATCTGGCTGTCTACGAACTGCCAATACCGGTTGCTCCAACCACAACGAAAGATTTTGCTTATATTGGGACTGGGGGGGACTGTTTATATATCGGATGAATGATCACCGCCAGTGAAATCACAATAGCAGGAGTTATTGTTTTCAATGCCAATAATCTGATCTGCTTGCGATAGAAGCGATAAAATCGTGGTTTCTGTAGCCCGGTAGATTTAAGGTATCATCTTAGGAGAAATGATTTGTATTCGCGAAACTAGTAATCTATACATATTATAAGCAAAATTTATTAAAAACCGAAAATAATGGAAATAAATAACAAAAATAACTGACATACAAGACCATATCGCAAATTTTGCAGCTTATTAAACCGTTATGAGGTAAAATAAATATTTAGTCGCACAAACTATTTAGACTACACAGAATACGAGCTGATTTTCAAGCGATACGATTGGCTAGCCGGATAGCTCATCTGCCTGAAATTTCGCTATACACTAACAAAAAAACAACGGACCTCTTCAATATAAACCTCTTCATTTCAAATTGAGGTCAATTGTTAAATGAATAAAAATGGCCGCTTCCGACGGTGCAGTGGTGATACGAAGAACTGCTATCATCGTCATCATCTCAATAGTTATCCTCCGAAAATTGAATAAAGATCAGTGTCGTTATCTAATTATGTGTAGAAAAATATATCAACTTAAGGTATTTCTACGAAGAGATTTCGTGTTTGAGATATTTGTATCGAGAGATTTATATGGGATTGCACATATATTTTAGTCATGCTAAAGATGCTACTAATGTAGGCAGATGAAAAAATTAACGGATGTGTATCTATATATTTCACCTTAAACAGCTGCTAAACATAATTTTTACAAATATTTTCTAGTTTCTTGTGACTGGTTGTGATTGTGTCCTTTTATAGAGATTTCCAATTAAGAACCATCTTGTCAAATTCTATATAATCGGCGAGTAAACTTATCAATGTGTTCATAAAATTATCATTTAAATGCATTTTAATAATACTCAAAATTTCAGTACATCCACTTCCTTCCAAATGACTACAACTTTCATTACCAAACCAGTACAGAATCTCGCGAAATATTCATGCATTTTCGCACGAATACAAAACAAAGAAAAAATTATACAATCATTCGTCATTGTCCTTTCGAGACCTTCAACCCTTTCAGCTGTTTATGTACTCTGCTAGTTTATTATTGTAACTGTTGTTGCCTATTAAATCGTACAATGTAGCAAAAGTATCAAATGTACAACGGAAACCTGAAAATGGAGGAGTCCGTTACAAGTTCATGAAGCATTGTAACGAAACTTTTGTCGAGCATTCTGCTAAACAATGTCAGTTTATGCCCTATGTGTGTATGTTGGGGATGTAAAAGGGTACAGAATGTTGTTTAACTGCATCGCCGTTTTTGTAGCAAACTACATACAATGTTTGTATAAGATGCCACTCAAATCAAAATCTAAAGCTGTAAGTCAGAAGCAGTGAGCAACATTGTAGCTTGCTGAATGATAGACTAAACGTCAAGGTTTTTGATATCAATTGATAATGCGTTAAATTGAAAAACTTGTTGTAGGTTCCGATGCAGACTGATGTTAAATTTTCTTCTTGATGATACTGAGTGAGATTCAATTAATTTTAAAAACGAGTAGAAGATTAATAGTGCTCATGTCAAGCAAAACAAATTATTTATGCAAATCTTTGCTGTTTAGTTCGCAAAAATAGAAAATAATTAAATTAATTTAGTATGCTACTGCAAGTGCATTTCATGTGATTTCATATAATTTTCTTTTGCTATTCTAAAAGAACATAAAACATTTTTTTCCTTTGATTTATTGCTTCTTAATACAATTTTGTAGATTGACAATAATTATGATTTAGAGCGTAGAAATAATTAAATTACTTCCCAACCAAAGTATAAATAAAATTTAATACGCAGTCTTCGACTTTTAATAGTTTAATTTCGTTGGAAATTGCAAACGTGACTAAATCGTATGTTTTTATTCAAAAGCGACGTGATCCTTGGGTTGCTATATTTCTGGACGAGTTCAGAAAATAATTTGTGTTTTTTCCCGGTAACGGTTCTATTTCGAGCGTTTTTGCAATTATGTGGAGACGGTTAGTTGAATAATAATAGGGTTCATTCAATATTACGTGTACTTTCAGTTACCTGTTTTGCGAAATTTGTACTCTTTTTTCGTGGATGGTTGGTGATTTCATTGAACAAATCCTTCACTGAAGAAATTCACTTAAAACTTATAGTTAACCAGATATTTAATAATTTTCGTGACCTTTGACCTTTAATAATATGTTTGCGCACTTGACTTCGTAATGGGTAGAACAGGTCATCTGACTACTTGTTGATTTGGAGAATCTATATCTGCTCCCCATCTCTTCTGAAGTATCGTGGCGGATTCCGGTTCCACTCCTCGTGATATTAGCATCTTCACTCTGGCTAGTGTTGGAATACTCCCTGTGTCTCTAATAGAGTTTCTCCAGTGCAACATCTTAACACTCCTGTCAAACCAGAGCATGATCAGTTCAAAATGTTTCTCCATTCGGTTGCTTATCGGATGACCACGTTCCATTTCTCAAATTATAATTTGTCCAATCAGTACCATAATTAGGTGCTGTTTTGGCACATCGCTAGATTTCATGACCATTCATGGTTTTAAACTGGAGGATTGTTGTACCTCTTGTCGATCATTGTCATCGTTTTTCGACTTCTTGGTCACAGATTTTTAAACCTCTGCTAGTTTCTTGTCCAAGTTCTGTTCTACCTTACTATGGAATGTTATTTATGACGTGATTTTTTGGTGTACGTAGCTTTTTGGAAGTGTCGTCTTACCCCCAGCTTATTTATTTATTTATTTATTTATTAATCCCTTGCGCTACATATACAATTCCAATTACAGCGTTAAGAAAGGAAAAAAAAGAATGAAACATCAAAATGGAAAAGAAATAACAAAAATAATTGAATAATTTGAAAACTAGAATTAGGACCAATATAAATAGCAATTCAAGGTAACATTTTCAATACATGTTTGAATTGTGAAAAAGATTACGGTAGAGGACCAAACTTTAAGGGCATTATGCGTTCTGGGTAGACGCAGCAAAGGTGCATGGAAATAGACTTCCGTACGTGCGAACGGAACAGAGAAAACCTCAAAAGAACGACTTGGACGACTAGATTCACGTCTGGTTATCTGGGAACCAAGATCTGACAAAAAACTGCCTTAGCAAAGTTTGAAGAGAAAACACTCATCGAGGAATAATCTCCGAGACTGCAACGAGGACATACGAAGGAGGGAAAGACGAGAGGAGTAGGGACAATAGGGGATATTGAATTTAAAAAGAAGCGAGCGAGTGAACCTGCGCTGAACAGATTCAATGGCGTCAGATAAATACTGAAAGCGCGGAGACCAGATTTTCAAGATCAAATCTTAATTTTGAGTCCAGATCAAATCTTAATTTTGACCAGATCAAATCTTAATTTTGAGTCAGACACCACACCCTGGTCTCTAAAATGCTGAACAACTGACAAGGAAATACCAGACAAAGAATAAGAGAGCACATGTGGAGTATTTTTATTTGCAAAAGACATCTGATGGCACTTCAAAGTGTTCAGTGGCAAGAAGTTGTCTTGACACCAGAGATTAAGAGCAAACAAGTCAGCTTGCAATTGATGAAAATCGTTCGCAGACTTGATTGCTCTGTATAATTTTAAGTTATCCGCATATAAAAGACAAGGAGAATTGATAACAGAAGGAAGATCATTGACAAACAAGATAAAAAGTAAGAAACCGAGGATAGAACCTTGAGGAACTCCGGATGTGGGAAATATAGGAAAGGAAATGGAACCATTAAAAGTAACTCTGCAAGGACGACTATGAAGATAAGAGGAAAACCAGGAGAGGAGGAGACCAAAAACAGAACTAGCTGTTCCTTCTTCTCTGTGGAGTGCGATGGATTGTCGTCAATCCTGTCTAAAATGCACAGCGTCGCGTTGTATTCCAACAGCGCTTTTCTTCTTTGCTTGAGCTGAGCATGTCCCTCATCTGAATTTCAGTGCCTTTCTATCGCTCAGGAGAGTTAAGAAGCTCCTCCTTCGCTTCGATCTGAACCATGCCTTCCGTGCACTGTGGTGCCCCTGAGGTCAATAGTTGCCAGCGTAGCTAGCTGTCAATCTACTCCATAAAGAGTCTGTTACCGATTCCACTACCTTTTTACTTCCATGCATCTGTGGTGCTTATTTGCTGGCCGAAAATATCCTTTTCAATACAAAAGAACAAACAAACCAAAATTAGATAAGTTTTGAGTGAATGTCAAGCGCAGAGTCCAATCGATTTTTCGCTGTATATGGATTCTGTGATTAGTCTCGTCACACTCTTCAGTTGGTGCGCTGGATTACAACCAGGCTTGAAATCAAAGTGGAAGTTAGTGATACTGCAGTGGCATTCTTGAAATGTTATAAACCTGCTGCGAACGAATAATTCAAAAATTTTACCGAAACCTGGAAGAAAGCGGTTATTCGTTTGAATTCATGAATGTTTTCCGACTTTCGATATTGAAATCACATCAGTGTGTTCCAATATTTCGGAAAATAGCAGAGTTTGGCCAGTGTCATATGAATGATGTATTTTTTATCTCTCAACAATCTTCCTCTTGTAATTAACCCTTTGAGGCTCAGCGTTATTTGTCCATCTTTGCTAAATGCATTTCCTTTTCCGCGTACGCTCCAAAAGTTGTACAAACAATACAAGTATGACAGGTTTATACATGCGAGGCCCCTAAAAATACAGTTGCTAGTGTATTAGAAAACGATGCCGACTACATGGTGTTCTAACCAAATTAAAAGAGCTTCGTAGAAATGATTTTCTAATGGTGCTTAGCAGTGGCAGCCTCGGAAGGATTAAAAATTACATCCTCAAACATAACCTGTTTCTTTTCATTTAACGAATCGTTCAATTGAAAAAATCAATAATATTAACATGGAAAAAAATTCACAATATTTCCTCATATTAATTTACTCACAAAATATTTACTCGTATTTGCTTGTGCTCAATCACACATGGATAGTTTAATCAACACGATAATATAAAACCAACAATATTAAGATGAAAGCCAGTTTATGTGCGAAATACGATTTTATTCAATATAAGCACAGTTTTCATGCATTCGATTCTCGTTTTATCTTATTATATATTATCTTCACTTCTCAGTAAGTTCGTATGTAGCAAGTAAATGGCGATTCAATAATAAGTAAATAATTTCAATTAACGACTCTTAACTCTGCTTTGTTTAATTTTCAATGAGGCCAGATAGCTAAGAAGATATGGAAATATTGACTCTTTGGCTTTCTGATGTCAGATGGTTTTGGAAGTGAAATTTTTTTACGAGTCTGTAAGCATATATGGACTGTGTGCCTTTTGATATTTGTGCAGTTTTTTGAAATAATAATTGTTTTAAAATCTTTTTTTCTCAATAATCTACTTTTTAAAGTCACTGCTGGTGATAAACTTTTTCAGCACACTGGTAGGTACATAGGTCTTTTTTTTCATATTTTCACTAACATTTTTCTGTTTCACGTCTCTACTCGATTTGTGGTTGCAAACGTCGAAAATCAAATTGATTGAATCAAAGATATCACTGATTCGTATTCTCGAAGATGCTATTCATATATACAAAAGACTTCTGTACCTACAGGTAGCGTCAATGAGATTCTTCGATTCGCTCATAAAATAAAATGTTTATCCAGAATTCTCTTATACACAGGTGTTCGAATACATAATAAAGCAATATAAGAAACATTGTATACATCATGTTCACAGTTATCAACGAAAGCATGCGATCGACACACCATCCCATCACATCCATCAATAAATTCCGTTTCTATTTGCACGGAAGACTTGTCGAGTCAACTAAAAATTCCTACTAACTATTTAAATAGGCTTTGAATTTACCTTTCATAAACTCAAAGAAGAAGGCATTCATGGCAAATGTAAAAGCTAAGTAAACACATTTTAAATAGAATTTTCCTCTTACCTTTTCCCTACCTATACCGTAGCTGGTTCGGATAAGTCAATTTTCCTATGTCGCTAACTTTGCTGAGAGCTGTTTCACAGTATGAGTGCTTTTCTAATGCCATTCCCTTAATTTTATATCGCATTGATTACATCGCTGCTATCCTACGAAAGTATGTCTTGTGATACTTAAGGCCGTAGGCTAGATGCCACAGCAAGTTACTATGTTCAGTGGAACATTGGAAAAGTTGAAGGAAGAAAATTTTCGCCGTGGACAAAAAATTAACAAGAAACAAATATTTGCAGACACTAGAGAAATGCAAATATTATACTGGCAGACGTTAGTCATACATTTATGTATTAGTGTAGGTATGGATACGTATTATATATATGTGGCTGTAAAAAGTTATAGGACATTCTTTCATACATTGAAGTGGAAGTACATCTTTTGTGGGCTTATAATATTTTCCAATCAAATATTTACACGCTCAGTCTTTGAATTTTTTCGGTTCGTTTTTATTTAAATGGAATAGGGCGTGATCGTTCAGTACGTGCATCGATCAGTTCGATAGACATTTTCAAAAACAGTTTTTTGAATCATTCATTTTGCATTCAATGCTTCAAATAAATGCAATGGCCGATAATTTGTAATACTGCGGACTATTTTACGGAAATCCTTCGTCAACCAAATTTCTGAGTTAGAAGCTTTATACTTAAGACGAACATTTTAAAAAGAGGAAGAAAAATAAGATTGAAAGCTTACCACAAAATGCGCTAGTAGCCTCAACTATAAAATATAACTACAAGGATCATATGAAAAATGATATTTTACTTCAAAGCGAGCGTTTCCACATATTTTAGGATTTTCTGCAATACACATAGTTCCGACTCCCATGCACATAGTCAGTCTTAGCTCCTATACACATAGTACTGACTCCTTTGCATAAGGTTTTGGCGCATATGATTATAGTGGGTCTAGCTTAGGAACACTTGGGACGTCCGAAAAAAAGCTCTTTTTTAGTATTTTTTTTAGACACATTAAAATAATTAATAACAAATGTTTTTTTTACTTGAAAGAAATATATTTTTAGAAGCTATTGTAATTTTTTTAAGGCAAAAAGTTGAAAATTAGTCGAAATAGAGTAAATTTTCAAGGGGTCAAAAAAAAATTGTTTTGCCGTGCTCACTGTAGCTTGTCACATGATCATCCAAAATAAAAACAATATCGTGGATTATTAGTTAATGATATAGTGCTGATGGCAGATTTTGATTTTTCGAAAAATGGCGGTTGTTGAAACTCAAAATTGTATTTTCGACCAAAATTTCACTCACATTTTCGGCTATTGAAAAAAATATATCGTCCAATCAAAAAATCCTTCGTTCATCCAGAGGATAATTGCATATTAAATAAGTGAGGAAAATTTCATGCTGATCGATAAAGCCGTTTTCAAGTTACAGTGATCACCGTTTTCGAAAATATAGCTTCGAAAACAATGCTGTTCATCGTGAAATATAAATATTCAACATAAATAGTTTTCGAAAGTTCGAAAGCTTGGCAAGCTGATTTTCCTCGGATTTTCTTTACAGAATCGCTAGAAAGACGCGGGTTTCTTCCATACAGGAGTTCTGTTAGTGACGCAGTGAATTCTTCTCGGACTAGGGATCTTAATACAAGTAGAATTATGGTCCTTGCTCTGGTCTAGGACCCATCGTTCAAAGCCATACTGGCTGATTTGATAGTACGATGCCAACTTTCATTGCGATCGAAGACCAAGCTCAGCGTAGATTGTTGACTCAAATTGTTTACCTTGCTCCGCATATTGTTTGAAAAGTTATTCAAGGTGAAAAATGTGCTCATCTTTGGAAGTCGAAGCAACCAAAATATGGTCGAGGTAGATAAAGCAGAATTTCAATTCACGAAGAAATTCCGCTGGAACGATTGTGCCACATTCCAAAGTCCGAAAGGAGAACAGATGACGGTCTTGGAGATATCGTTCGGTTCGGCTGGGATCTGATGGTAGGTCTTAGTCATTTCAGTAAAGCTGGTTTTGTAAAACAGGCCATAAAAGATGTATTGTAATCAACCCAAGAATGTCATTCCCCTTGAATTCATAGATCAAATGGAGACGACCAGCTGCTTTTGAAGGGAGGGGGACATATGCCCTACTGTAGCAGGAAATTAAATTCTTTTCAACCGTCGCTTATCAGGTGCCAGTTGATTTGGTCTTGACTCTATTGTGGTCAGAAGGTGGTGTTATCTTGTGGTTGCAGAGTGGAGAGAAATATGTATTGATCGATATCGAAATGCAAAGTTTTCGAAGGCTGTACGATGTGTCAAAAGAAAAGTGAGAGGATCTGCCAGGATAGCATTTGGCAAGTCGACAAATTGCCCATAGTAGCATGAGAGCTCACGACGGAGTCCCAGCTCATCGGGCGCTAGCTGCTGATTCAATTATCCACTTGGTACCAATCATTGAGTACATGGGTCATGCGTCTTGCAAATTTACCAATTCTTGCGGAATAATATATACACCTGGCGCAGAAAAAACCTCCGCACTAGTCAGTTTTCAGCTTTTCATGTATATTTTCCCTAAAACATTAAAACATTAATAATTGTGGCTAATATTTGGAACCTTATAGGGTTTAATATCTTTTTATATTATTTAATAAATTTTTAGTAGAATGTACCTCGATTTTTCAATAAAAAGAAGACAAACTAACTGAAATAGAACATTCTCCTCCTATAATAATCATCTATATTTAAGGGTTATTGTTGCAATTGATGTAAAGACACTATAACCCAACAAATAATAATAGCGTGTACCATTTTCAGTTAGTTATTTTTATTAAGATAATTAATAATTGACGGTACTTCCTTTAGCCTTAATTATAGCATGTATGCTTGAGGGCATTTACTCGTACAGCCGTCGATGATATCGGGGGCTATTTCGTTGTCCCACACCTTTTGAATTATAGTTTCGAGCTCTTGGGTTGTATTCGGCTTCTTTTTCTCCACTTTTTTCGACATTATTCCTCAAAGGTTTTTTAAGGACTCAAAGGACATTATTCCTCAAAGCGAAGTGACTTGATGTCAAGTTCTTTCTTAATATTTTGTACTCTATTTTTTATTTTGTACACTTTAGCTAATCGAATATCATGAAACAAATTTAGTGCCGAATCATCCTTAAAAATAGGACGGGGACTGTTGGGTCGTTGGTTGATTACATTCCTCGCTATACTGTTCGCCTTTTCTTCGCCGAACTTTAAACTTTACATCTGGAACAATTAAATCAAACTTTGATTCGTCGGAGAAAATTAGTTTTCAGTCTGTAGAGGTCCAATATTGTCTGTCTTTGCGCCAGTTAAGACATATCTGCTTCATTGTCTTATCGAGTAACGGCTTTCCAGTTTGGGCATATTATTATAAAACGCTTCTCACCATCCTGTGTCCATGTTCCAATTTTTGACTTTTTCTCAACACTTTATTGCTCGTATTTAGCCATCACTTTTAAGTTGTCGCTTGTTACTAATTAAATGCTTGCTACATGTCCATCCTTTTATACCTTTCCTAGAGGTAATCCAAGACACTACTTAATGACACCATAAAAATAATGTTTGGATTTGATAATGAGCAAGGATTTCAAGTGTGTCAAAAAATATTTGGTACGATGATTTTTCCTTTTGCATGAAACCAAATTTTCGTCATACTTGCTCATCCTCGTCATAGTTGCTAAACACTATCTTAATGGGCGATTTTAAACGAATCGGGCACATAATTGTATTTTCGTTACAATATATGATTTGGTTTATTATTTTTTTATATATTTATTATTTATCACCTAGTTAAGTAAATCAGAACTCATGAATTGTTCTCATTGGTGGTTACATATTTGTTGTCTCCAGTACGTTGTCTCCAGTAACTTCTCAATTTCCACATTTACTTGCTTCGTAAATGGGGTTTTACAGGCGGAAAAATCGCGTCTATTGTGTAGAGCACTGGCCCTTAGTGTATGAGGTCTCTAGTTCGAATCCAGGTGCGGATTATCAAAATACAAACTTTGATAATACAGCCAATGTACATTGATTTTTTGTTACTAGCTTCGATTCTAAAAGACGTATACTTTACGTTTAACAAATCATCCACATTTCGTGCTCAAAGACAATATTCGTGTTACTGCACTCAAATTAAAGGAGGACATAAAACCATCCAAAAGTATTTTGAAGAAGCCTCATCTCCTAAATAAGCCCCAGGAAGAAGAAACGAAGAAGAACTAATAGTTCAACGTAGACACACCCAGCCAGAGTAGCAAAGATGGAATAAATTTTCCTCGAAACATTTTCAGCAGCAGAACACGAAAAACAGTTGAAAGGAAAATGGGGAAAATGAATTTAGCGAGTTCTAAAATAAGAGCATACCAAATAAAATGAGTTTTCCACGTGGGGTGCTGTTGGAGTCGAGGGATGAGGATGTTAAATGTACAAATAGCAATTCAGCGATGCGATTAAGGGTAGTATGCGCGAAAACATACTCATCATGTTGTTCGGGGAATTCATGGAATGTGCCGCGTGTGTAAAGAAAGTAATGAAGGCTGGAGAAAATCATGAATGATTGTAAACACGAAATAACAAATATGTAGGTATGTACCTACACACGACAAGTGTGTACATTCATGTGAGAGTAAATAGTAAAAATCATATTTGCGCGCTATTTATTGTTTACAATGTTTTTATGAAGCATGTAGGATTTTTATTCGGCGAAAAACTAAGGAGGAAAACAGGATAATGATGGAAGACTGATAATCTGCAAACAAGCTCACTAAATTTCTATCAATAATAGCGCCGAAATGTGAAAACACATTTATTCGGGTATGCGTTCGCATTAATGCGGGTAAAGTTCACAAGCTTTCGCATCATCAGATCCTTGCCAGTTGTTGGTACTTTATCTTCGTCAGAGGATAATGGAATTTTCAACGAAAATCGTTTCTCTTTATTTTTCTTTCCAGCATTTATGCATGAAACGAGTGCGATGTTTTCGCGTTGTCGTCGTAGGAGGGATGTACTATGTATGCATGTAGGTAAATTTGAAGTTGGGAAATCAATAATAAATGTGCTGTCATCAACACATATACATAAGAAAACCATAGATTCCTTTCAGAGGAAGTGCTCAGCTTATGGAAAGAAATTCTATTACGCTGAGGCAATTCAATATATTCTTATTCAATCATTACAATCATGAAAAGGAGAGAGAAATTTAACATGTTCAATTTAGGTGTATTGTTGTAAAATTTATCTCAATTACGTTGCTACAAGCACGTGTAGCTATTTAGAATGCTTGGGATCGCATAATGGAACTAAAACTTGGTAGTACGTGATACGTTTAACGTGACATCGTAAATTAGATTAAGCTTCATAGGCTCTTAATAATAAGCAAGCTTAGCAATCAATTTTTCGAACTAATATTTTCATTCATTTAAATTTATTTGGCAAAGAAATATCGAATTAAAAGCCAATTTATTATTTTTCCATTTGAATTGCTCATATTCTGTGTTGATTTATTTTTATTCAAACCATTGCTGCTTTTCCAAATGTACATTTTCTCCACAATCTCGAATCTACCTAATGCGTCAGTTTTTCTTACCTTCTTAATCTGATTGCAATCTTCATATAGATAAATGGATAGCATTACATACATGCATATCTATAACAAATGATTTCCGTTTTTCATGCTGAGCTGCAAAATATGTACTTTATATTATGAATAATCGTCTACGAGATAATTTAAATGAGATAACATCGATTATATGAAGATTAACCTGAATGTTTTCCAATTTTCATTCGCAGTACACTTGAATGAGTAGATTTTCGAATTGCCAATTTTGTGTATTTTATTTTGCACAATATCGGCACAATGTAGCTCCAGAGCTATGTCTTCGAGAGTGCAATGTACAACTATAATTTATTGGAAAATGTGTAGATGTACTGATAAATCGATTGTCATTATCGTTGCATTAACGATGGAAAATGGGAAATCATGTTTAATGCAATGGAATATTATTTACATTGTCGTTTTTCTTCGTGAGCAGATAATGTGAGCAAAAATGCAATGTGTTAGGAGTTGTCTGTAAGATTTTCTGCTTCTTTCATAGATAAGAGGCAGATAAAGTGCATTAAAAATTAACGGTTACTCGGATTTATAATGAAATAGCGTATTTGAATCTAAATCTTTGGTGAAGGTATAGAGAGCAGTTCATTATTTGTCAAACAACCTGTAAAATATTATCACGGGATCTGAATTGAAAATTAATGCCCTCTAAATTGAGCACCATTTTTAAAAGTCAATAACTACAAAAAGGCTAATTTTTCAGGAAAAGGTGTTTTAAATATAATCAAAGCCCTTTTTGACATCCAGAAATCAAACAAAAATCTCATCTTATTTCTTTGTCAATTTCTTATTTTTTTAGTTTAAATTTTTTAGCGTTATTGAGTTTTGGAAAGCTGCTTCAAAAACAAATCTACATCATCATATTCTTTTGCCATTAATTCATTTAAATTATTGTCCTTTTAGTTTTTGTGCTTTTATTTTCTATGCTCAGGACATCTGTGTAGAATGTTTTAGCACAGTTACTAATACTAACAAAAAAGACAGCTTATTGACAGCATGGTTCATTGTTTGGTAACTACGTTGACTGTTGACAGCACTGGCATATTTGAAATCTGGCCTATAGGTTTTCCTTTTTTCAGGACAACAATGGTTACTCTACTCACCCTTCAACTTCATTCGTGGTAAGGTCGTATTAAATTGCACGATGTTCAGAATTTTTGAGCATAGATCTGGTTTTTTAAAATGTTTCCCAGCGTTTTTGAAAACCGAAAAAGTTTAAGTCGTGGACAAAATTATGAATTACAATAATTGTTTAATGCGAAGGTGGTCCTAAAAGTAATGCACGATTAGCATAGGACGCCATCATTGTTGGGCTCACGGACCCTTCGGTTCACTATTTCGTTCAGGGCATTTAAGTCAGGAAAACGGATTCCTCTGAATAATTTCTTCAGTTTTGGAAATAGATCAAAGTCCGGTGGACTAGAATCCGGCGAATATTGTAGGTGGTTGAGGTCGGCGTTGTTTTTCCTTTCGGAAGAATTATTTGTGTGTAGTCCTCTGTTCCGGTGACAGAACATGAGGTATGCGACGTGGTGCAATCTTTCGTTTTTTTAGTCCTCCTTATAATGTGGTGAACATTTGACTTTAAAATACCTATTTCTTTCTCTTTCTCTCTCACCCTTACTTGTGGGTCTTCATCGAGTAAGATTGCGACAATAGCAAAGTTAGTGTTATCTTGAGTAACCGTAGAGGTTCGGATTGTTTTCAATGCTTATACGGCCACCACGGAATCGCTGATACCCTCTTTGCACCGTACTGCGATCAACTCTGTGTATTAATTCAATGAAGAAATTATCCAGTAGGTTCCCGATTCCTTCTTTCCAAGTCTATGGCTCCTGAGTGTTGGCATCAGCCCCTGAGCACGGAAGGTATAATTTTCCACCATTAGCCCTTTCAATCCTCTCTCGCACAAAGCATGTTAAAGCTGCCTTTACGCCATTTTGATCTCATTGTCAAATTGGAGGGGAACTACTTGGATTTGACCCGATTTGACAATGAGTAGCTAAAAATGTACTACCATCCCCTTCAATATAAATCTTATGGGCATGTCCACTCCATTTCTACTACCTCACTGGTTGGCATACGTTAGTATAGTATAACGTGTCACACCTAGGCCCGTCTCTCAAAATACCCATGACATCGGCTATTCAAAACTGTTTTCTAAACAAATTGCGACCAACGTGAGACTAACTTCTTCTTGCTTCTTGAAATCTCCTTCTATTCTACCGAACATTCGATCAGTCAGAAAAAAATTATATCCTCTAATTGGAAAATAATGTGTAAACCTATTAAATAGTTTATTTTCCCCAAGAAACTGCCTCAGTTTCGTCATCAAAATGGTATTTTTTTATCACTCGAACAGAATTCCGAAAATATTCGAATTGACTTTTTGACCCCGTGACATCTATTTGAATTTTTTCCAGGAAAACGTGACTCTACCTGATTACCTCTTCTGGTTGAGGTTGCTAAATTAGATGTAGCAAAGCGTCTACTTAGGGGCGACTCTTTCACTAGATTCTATTATAGCTGGTGTTCCGATAACAATCTCCTAATTAATCCTGACAAGTGTAAGATTATATCTTACACACGCAAAAATAATCCTGTAATCTATGAATACTTACTTTTGAGTACATCTTTAAATAGATCAGCGAAAGTACTCGATTTAAGAGTATTGCTGAATCAATCCTTCACATTTGACGATCACATCGATTCAATCGTTGTGAAAGCTAGCAATGCCTTAGGTTTTGTCAGAAAACGTTCGAGGGAATTCAACGACATTTTTCTAACTAAGACCCCTTTTTGCAGCGTAGTCAGACCTATTGTCGAATATGCAAGTATTGTATAGGCACCATATCAAAAAGTCTACATAGACCAAATTGAGTCCATTCAAAAGAGGTTCTTACGTTTCTGACTCCGCGGTCTTCCGTGGTAAGACCCTATCTACCTCCTTATCAAGACCGCTTAAATCTTTTACGAATGGATACCTTGAACTTTCGACGTCAAAATTCCAAAATCTTATAAGCCGCGAAAATTTTGGAAGGCACCGTTGACACAAACTACTTAAAGCCAACTTAATTTTAACACTAATAATAAACGTGTCAGGCGGGTTACCTTTTTGTCGATCCCTCAACATCGGACCAATTATGGTTGCAATGGTCAGTCACTGCAATAAGTAGATGCTTTAACGAAGCTTATCATAAGTTTGCGAGTATATGAGTTTATAAGTTTAAAATGCAAACCAGTCAACAAGCTTTGGAATGGTGTGTTCCAACTAATGCCTAGTACTATACTCTTCGCGCAACGAATTCAACGGTCGAATCCCATACAAAAAGCGCTTTTCAATTCGTCAGTAAAGCTCTTTTTGTATGAGATTTGACTGTTGAATTCGTTCCGCGAAAAGTATAGTACTAGACATAAGCCGAAATCGAAAAAGCCACGTCAAAGTCGATCAAAGAATTTCTGACCAGCAACTCAACAAACCATCGAACAACCACCGTATACACATGATATGGCTCCGGCCGAATTTTTTTTCTTCCCAAAACTGAAATCATTTCGAGGTACCGGTTTTCAGTCGAACATAAAACAGAATTCGCTGTGAGAACTGAAGTCGATTCCGGAAAATGCGCTTAAAAAATGTTTTGATGATTAGATTACAAGTTAGTATAAATGTATTATTTCCTATTTTGAAGGCGATAAAATAAATTTAAATGATTAATAAATTTGAATCCGTAGAATTGTATTAACCACATTCCGGGACTTTTTTGAAAGAATTTATGTCTGAATTTATGTCGGCTATTAACACTGTGTCAAAAATATTGACAGTGGCGCAACAAGATTGATAGCATGACCAAGCCCTAGGAAAAATCATCCACTACGCAAAGATAGGAAATCCTCTTTATCAAGAGGGACAAGAGAATTTGCACCTGTCTACGGAGGAATCAATCGACAAGAATGATTAGGCGAGTAACTGTACAACCATCAATTTCTGGGCGCCAATATCACGGACGAGTGCATTTTAGGAGTAGATTTCCTACAGCCTCAAGGAATCACTCTCGACTTGGGTCGATGGGTATTAAGATGGCGAAACGTCCTGATTTTCATGAAAGATTTCAATTCTTAGACTAATAAGTCAAAAGTAGTACTAATCGCCGAGACTGACTAACCGCGATCCTTCAAAAGCGTAATATTTGCCAGAATTGATCGTTATTCTGAGGACCATTATCATTCCTGATCTAGCCAACAAAATATCCGGCGCTTCGCAATCTGATTTTAGCGCGATGTTTTGGACGAGCGAAAACAAAGATGGATACAATTTTTGGCAATAGGATTTGACAATTGGTTTGCATGTATAGCCCACAGTAAAAAAAATGTTATTAATTTGTGAAAAAACAACTGTCTATCATTGGTTGGGGCCTTTGTCTTTTTCAAACATGTTTGCCCTACAAATAACAGCAAATTAATAAATCAAGAAGATCGAACTACATTTATGATAATACCAGACATTCTGGACCACAATGTAAAAAATATTTGCAAATTAATTTTTGTTTTAAGTCGCAGTCTCATTAATAATGTTTTTTGACAGGAGATCAATGCTAAGAATGTTTCAAGTTATTGCCAAAAAGAATTGAAAAAAATCACGCTAATGGCTTGACTTTCTCTCTGCGTAAACTAATTACAATTATTCAATTTCCCATAATTCCATCAACTAATGTCATTGATAATCAATCTATATCAAATTTATATTTAATTGATGTCGGCTAGAATACATATTACCATTGTGCTCCCACTAACCACAGTCTGCCACTAACACCACCCCCCCGAACTCTGCATCTTGACTAACTTCTAGTGTTCAATATTCTGCCCAAACTAAACAGATATAAATTATATATACTCGTACAACACAACAGACACCCCATTCCAACTATTTTCCATTAGAAAATTTATTATGGATGATGACGTTAATTGCGATACGTCTCGTGCAGCAACTGAAAATTATCTTGAAATATTAAGCGCAATAAATTAGCACTATAAATTTTCATTTTGTATGATGTTGTATCGTGTTCGCTTGCTCTGTTTCTCTGTACAACTAACTGTACAAGAGCTGTACAACGGATGTATGGATATATTTTTGCAGCAGATGTAAGGTATGAAGTTATAGTTAGATATATAGATATTTTTATTATGATAACTTCTTATGTGATCTAAATGCATATTAGGACGTATCCACATGAAGCAAATATGTATGAATATGTATAATATCATTTTCCCGTGCTGTGAACTGTATATGAAAACCATGATATGTAGAGTTCACACCGTACAGAAGTACCAACTATAATCGGATGTTTGATCATGTAATTCTTTCCCTGTAAGGTTGCTGATACGAAGTAGATGACGATTCGGAAATTTGATATTTCTTATCTTTACTCGTACAAATATTGGAATTTATGTAGACTTAGCACTGCTCCCATTTCGAAAGTTTTTGAGAAACTTTCAAGGAATAGAGAAAAATAGCAACTTATTTTGGGTTATTTATAGCAATACACTAAGAAGTAATATGACCTATCGTGTACTGGCATTGTATCTTATTTCAAAACTATCTTGAAATTATATCATTATATAAAAAAAAAACAATTAGACAAAAAGCAATTGCTCCCAAATCATGGCAGACATCAAATAAATTCTTCAGTATAGTGCTTTATTTCCATTTCAGATATGCTATTCCCCAGCATAAATTAAGTCACATTCATAAAAGATGTGCCAAATGATTTTACAGTCAAAGAACATACTATTGTTATGGACATCTGGGAAAATTCTTTAGCTTTTTGTAGCTTTCTAGACGACCCGACAGTGACAAACGTCTGGGGGGCGTTGGAGACAAAAAGTGTGTTTGATGATATGCTTCATGCAAAAGTTTCTACACATATATACGTGTTGGGAAAGTTCTCGGGAAAGTCTAGATGCCGTCAGCGTGTACCGAAGACGCATACGGCAATTTTAACGCCAACGATTTATTTCCCCACGCTATAGTAGTAACAATAAAACGCGTATAATTGCTCTGAATAATGTCAACTTACTGAACAGAAATCTAGATAAATGTTGAAGGAGGTATTTTCAATCGTACAATGTGTCCCATCTATCTTTCAACTAAGTCGTTTCTAATCTGTTCGAATTGCGAAGAGTAAAATTTATGTGCATAATATGCTTTTCAGTGTGTGTATCAGGCATACCGAGAATAAGATGAAATGGATGGAGTGGGCAATCCCTGTTAGTACATCCGATTTATGTTGAAATATATAAATGCGTTTCTATGTGCCAGTTAGATTTATATTACTTGAAGATTAAGTTCCGTAAGTTGATATTAACATCTGATGGAAAAATGATTGTATTGGTTTTGAAAAAAATGCCTCTTGTCGTATTGAAGCTCGAAAAAGTCGTGAATGTTGTAGCATAATCATAAATCGAAGTTAATTTGATTCTGTAGATCCGAGGTGGAAATTACATATATCCGATTAAAAATTTATTATGCATTTGGAAATAATTAATTTAAGCTTAGAACATAGCCAGATACTGATGTGGCCAAATTATTATCACCTTCTGAAAATCTTAAGTTTTTTGTCCTAAATTACACCTTTTACAAATAAAAACTAAAACTTATTGTAATTAACATATTTATTAGTATTTAGTGAACATTCCTTTCGCATCTTTTAAACGCTGTATTCTACGAGGCATTCCACTTATCGTATTTTTGGCTTTTTCGATTAAATCCGTATCATTTTGCCAGACTTGCTTCATTGCTGCAATCAAATCTGATTTTGTCCGGGGGCAGTTTTCTGCCACTTTTTGTTTAAAAATAGCCCAGATATTTTCGATCGGATTCATATCTGGACTATTTGCTGGCCAATCAAGGATTTGGATACCTTGTGTTCTTAGAAATTCAATGATTTTCTTCGCCGTATGGCATGGAGCCTTGTCGTGCATGAAAATCGCTTCTCCATTAAATTTTTCGTTGAGAGTCGGTACCAATTGTGTCTGTAGAACAGTTAAATATTGATTGGCATTCATTGTTCCCTCGACTACGTAAAGTGGGAAGAGTCCTTTCGATGAAATTGCCGACCAAATCATGACCCTGACTGGTTGTTTGACTCGTTGCTGAACACACGAAGCTGAATATTCCTCTCCTTTGTATCTGCGGACAGTCCTGACCATTGGTAGTGTTAAACTCATCATCGTTTCATCGTTGAATATAACCTGATCAGAAAATAAAAAAAGGATAAAGTCAAAAGACGAACTTTTTGACAAGTGTCATTTGTGTCATTTCAAGTGTGACAAGGTAATATTTGAAAAAGAGATATTATTAGTTTATACCTTTTCCCAATCGACTGCAGACCATGATAAATGTTCATTCGCCCACGTTTTCCTTTGTAGTATCATCCTAGCATTTAGTTTTTGCTTTTGACGAGGACGTCTTGCACAGAGCCCAGATTGGAAAAGTCGACGCCTAACTGTTCTCTCCGATATTTCCACACCAACGTCGCGTAGAGTACCTCTTAGGGACTTGCTGGATAGCGTTCGGTCTTCTTTCGCTTTTCGCAATAAATATCTGTCTTGACTGGTTGTTGTTTTAGGCTTGCGACCGCATTTCCCCTTTCTTTTCGGACTTCCTGACGGCCGGACAACTCTACTTTTCGCAAATTTGCTAACAAATGACCTACTTACTCCCACTTTTTGAGCTATTTGCGCATGAGTATAGTGTCCTACTTCCAAATACGTAGAAATTTTAGCTTTCACCACTGAACTGATATCTTTTGCTTTACCCATATTGAAAAATCACTACTTTTACAAAAGCCACTTTTACGTTCTCCTTCAAAAGTCAAAAAGGAGACTGAAATTTTTCGGTAAAATACTTCACCTTAAATGCTACTTAGAAACCATAAAACAGAAACAATTAGCAGCTCAAACAAATTAAGAGGGCAATAAAAACTCAGAATTCATATTTATCTCAAAATGGCTGCAGGTAATTAATTACCAATTACGGAGGTAATTCCGCGGAAAAGGATCTTTTCATTCCACGAATCTTCGTAGTTAAGGACACCTAATCTAATTACAAACCAACAATAAAAATAACTATAGTTCCTCGATTCTAAATAGGATTAACAATGATTTTATATGAGGTGATAATAATTTGGCCACATCAGTATATAAGGTGTGTACAATTGGCTGCAAAATGATAAGACACCATTCAATTTTTCTTCAGTTTTCAGGAATTGTAAAGAAGGAAGAAACCTAATAATCTGCATTATTCAATTAATGAAAAGCTACTGAAATGTCAATGAGCTTTTTAAGATGCTTTATTATTAGCTTCTACAAAGAGATAAGACATTGGAATGTTAGAAATAAAAAGGAGGATTTTTGAATACATTAACATTTTTGGTTTCAACAATTAATAATGGATTAATTTCTTACACTTTCTACTACTTCTAGCATTCTATTTGGTTTTTGATTATATTTTCGCAGAAGAAAAAGAACAACAGAAAACGTATGTGACAGTTAAGTCCAGACATTTTCAATTATAACTAGATTTTGCTATTTCGTTAGCCTGTGTAACATATTTATCGTATACTCAGCGAAACATTCACTTATGACATTCGAGATACATACGGCCACGTTATCATGCTGAAAGTGATAATCTCACCAGAAATTCTGAATCCATTTTGCTGGATATGCACATTTATAATTTTCATATAATCGCTATTTTTCATTTTACCCTTAATCCTAATTATATAAATATATTTATTCCGAAAAAAAAACACTTTTCATAACGCCAAATTTCTTTTTATTTCCAGACTCCACGTGGTCGAAAATCAGCTGCTGCCGCTGCCGCCGCCGCTGCTGCTGCATCTGGAAATCTAGCCAATAATAGCTTGCGTACAGCTGTATCACCGCGCCAACCACAAAGCAAATCTGCCATAAGTCCAGCACCGGCAACTGCGGTTCCGCATCCCTCACCGAATACCACAAGTGCAGCTAACACTAATATCGGTGGCATTGGCTCTGGAAATACTGGTACATCGATTGGTAATCAGCAACAGCAACAACAGCAAAACCAACAATCGATACAATCACAACAAGCCGTTCAACAGGCTCAGCAACAGCAGCAGCAGTCACAGCAAATAGCACAGATTCAAACCATGAAGGATCAACCACAACAACCGATGGTATGTATAGCATTCAGATATGGATTTATTTTGGATGGTTGAATTTATTTTACTTGCAAGGACTTATTTGGTTCGTTATGCGAAAAATGCAAAACGGATTGAAAATTTTGAGGAAAAAAATAACAATTGAAAGTTTTGAATACTGATCTCATTTTTGGTATGGGTTTGAATAGCAGATAATTTTGCGTTTGATTTGGCTAGTTCGAAAGGAAGACCTTTGTGGTTTGCCAACGCTCTCATCAAATATGTATTGGGTTGGCAACAAAATCATGTCGTTTTTTTCATGATTTTCAAAACAATTTTGAAATTTTGTTCGTTGTCTGTTGCATTATAATTCCATTTTCGTAGAAAGTTTTGTTTTAAGAGGTATAAAACTGAATAAACTCATTTTTGACAGCCTCATTTAATTTGAATGTTTTTCCACTCAAATAGTTTTTAAGTGAACGGAATAAATGATAATCTGATGATGCAAGATCAGGACTATACGATGAATGAAACTTGATTTTTTTTACTATCAGCTGTCAAATACCATATACGGTCTGAAGTTTGCAATGGAGAAGAACGACTTAGAACGACTAAAGCCATCTAGCTGACAAAAACGAAATAACTTTGTCGCCTACCTAACAATTATACTGTTGAATTTCAAAAAATAACAACAACAAAATAATAAAAATTAAATGGAATTGTTTCTGTCAGATGCTCAAAATTTGAAATTTAACTGAGTGGTTTCGTGTTTCGTATAATTCCTCACTGATGTGACCACATAGATCGCGAGAAGGTTTAACCTGCCCCGTGGTACCGACACCAGTCATCTTTCGGGTGAAGCATACCATCCATATGAAGTACGACAAGCAATACTCATATGGATGTGATCAGTGGCATCTTTTCATGGTAATGCCTAGGGACTGGACCATTGGTCTGAGAAGAACCTGTCATTCCACTGCGGTCTCACCCCAAATATTTCATCTATTCACTTCTTCGACCTTACTTGGCTTACTGAACCGATTGGGCGTTTCAGAATCTACTCAATTCTGAAACGCCACTCAATTTCGTTCCTTTTCAACCATTCTCGATTACAGAAACTTTTCAGATATTTCAGTTACATTTGCTAAATCCTACGACTTGGTTTACAGAATTCGTATTCAAAGATCCGCCACAGTTTCCTGCCAGGTCTTCCCATGACCACGTCACTAATAAGATGTCGATACATTTTGCTACCAATTAGAAACTCTTCATTCCATTATTATTAATGCAACAATAATCTCATTCATATATTAACTTTCTTCTACATTCCATCGACTTAACCCCACCACATCTACTCAATCGATACTTACCTTTTATTGTCAGTATGTATGCCGCCATCGCCGTCATAACCAGCATCAGGGTCCACTAAACAAAAATCGAAACTGGAAAATTCGTACGGTTTCATTCTGAAAAAATTTTCCCAATCGACGAAAACAAAAGTTTTTTCATAATGTTGTGATGCCGTTGTACATGACAATCCAAATCGTCTCCAATACTGCCTTGGTCTCAAAGCAGCATCTTGGGAGAAGGGACGATGATAGGAAAAAATTAGAGAAAAGTAAAGAAAACAAGTAGGTGTCCTAGTTCTACGCTGTTCCATTTATCCGGCGTCATTATCGCAGGGAAAGGTTCCTAATACAGGAGTAGCACTAAAGCTTTCGAATGACATTAAACATCAACCAGCAGTGGTTGCAGGCTTTGCAAGAGTGACGATTATTATTGCAAAATGACGATTTGCTAGAAACTTTAAGCGCTATATTTTATTTCAACAAGAGATAGGGAAAAACTAATAAAAAAGTTTTCACTCACTTTGCTGCAATATTTGATATTCAATTCAATTTGATTTCGTCGCGAATGCAGTTTTTTTCAATTTCGAAGAGTAAATATGAAACGAGAATATTCTTTTCTCTTGCTTCTTGCTCTTCGTAGACATGTGGATTGTTTGCATTCGAGTCAAAAGTATGCGTTAGGCAAGGTTTTTATCAAGTGGGTGCGATTTATACAACCAATACATTGGATGTACATGTATTGGATAAATTCAACCAATACATCCCTTTAAAATAAAGCCTTTCGGGTCAGAATTAAAAACATTTTCTCATCCAAAATACCTATAACAGCCGGAGCTTCTCAAGGGTCCCCTCTGTTATTCAATTTCTATTCAGCAGATATTCCCAGATCCGACAGAGCTCACACATGCATTTCACACAAGCCTAGACAAGCAGCAGCCTTTACCTTAAATATTCAACGTTCCATTGGTTCCCTTATGGAATATTTTAAAAACGGAAAATTAAACTAAATGCCGTGAAAACAAAAGCGATTATCGTAACTCCAAAAGGCGAAAATCGACGCGCACACTATCAATGGACAATCAGACCAGAGACTAGCAAGAGATGGACAAACCCTTAGGACTTACTTTTGAAAACAAGTTACGATGGGATCTACACATAACTGGCAAGCGAACTACCGTGAACAACATCACCGAAGCCCTCTATCCTTTTCTAAGAACGTCTCAACTGAATATCACAAACAGGAATCTTCTCTATAAATAAGTGCTAAATCCTCAATAATTCTACAGCTGTAGTATTTTTATTGGTTTATAATTTTGAAATCAAACAAAGTTAGAAGTTGGTTAATGTTTCCGGAAGACTCGGTTTGAATTGAATTGGGCACATTGTTCCATTGCTCAAACTAGGAATAATATTTTCCGATTATGTTAAATACTTTGCAGCATATGCTAATTACCGCTTTGTCGGTATAAACAGCGTGGTGTTGGTGTTCATTCAGTAAAGGCGTCCCAAAGGGAATCTTGGTAATGTATTCTGGGGGAATGTATGAATCAAACAATGCTGGTAATGCAAATGTAATGTGCTAGAAAGCTATTTTCCAGCAATTATACGATATACTCGTATACATGACTTGGAGCGTGGGGAATGCTGCAAGGGAGAAAGCTCATATGTTATAAGTCCATGACTGGCCAATGAACATCACTCGCAGAAATAAGGGGAAAATAACTTGCGAGCATACATCGGCTATGGGTAGTCTGCTATATAAAGCGGAAAGATGAAAATTTCGGAGCATTTCAAATCATCACAGGTAAGTAAAATGTATGAAAAACAAGAGTACCAATTCGCCCTAGTAGCAAGGAGCATGCGCTATTGGAATTTCCAATGAGCGTCACAATCGTTCAGCATGCAAAAACCACACATGCAGACATACGATCGGCCGCCGGCATAAGCTTTAATTCGTATTGACGATGATGGAAATGCGAGAATACGATGTCGTATTTCCAAAAAGCTCTTATACATAAAGCTATGAAGCTAAAAGCATAAGTTTCCCCTTATATAAATCTTCCCAGCCTAGGACATGCAATGTCAAAGAGAAAACAACATGCAATGGTCCGGTAATGCTTCCACGCATTACGCGAATTGCTTAACGAATATATCCGTAAGCATTATTTTCCCGTTGGGGTGTGCCTCATACGCATCACTGATTCGTTGAAAGTTATCGTATTGGACACCGATACAGCACAGATGAAGCTCCCCATAAGATATGACGATTCTCAGCGTTTTAGAAGATTCATTCTGTATCCGTATAATGGTATATCCTCAAATTCGTATTGTTTTTAAAAAAATCCCCAAGGTTAAAAGCAATAACTGCTTCTAAGCCGATTCGAGCCTATCGCTTTGGACTTCAAAGGTAAGGTTGCATAAAATGCACGCGATAAAACTTCGCAAAAAATCTTATATGACAATATTGTTTAAAACAGGTCTGTGCCCATAGGCACAGTGGAGAATTTTTTTTTTTTTTTGCTGATAAAATGCCCTGAAATTTAACGTACTAAAGTTAAATATGATTTCCAAGAAACCAAACTACTCTAATTTAAGTTGAAGAATATGATTAATATGATCAAAGTCTGCGTAGATTGTGTAAAGTTGATGTCCTTTTTTCATACCGCAATAAACATCCAAGACAAATGTCACGAGGTTTGATGTAATTGGCCTGCCTTTTTTCTAAAACCATTTTGTTGTTCGTTTAGGAGAGATTCTATTAGTGCTGTTAGCTTTATACAGACAATTTTTTGAAATAATTTTGGTAAAGGTGATAAAAGTAAAAGAAATGCTGGCAACACCTCTGTAATTTTCCGTTGACCGTCTATTACCTTTTATTAGAATTGGCGTTAAATTGGAGTTTTTCAGAAGTAGGGAAAAACAACTCAAGACAGTGGTTTATAGGAAATTGTATGAAAATTTAAGACACACGACGCCTTGCATTCGAGTATGAGACCAGAAGGAGCAAATCAGGTCCAGGACCATTGTTGACGTTAAATTTTTGGACGGCCATTGGAATCGAACGATAATTGGTGGAAATATAGTCAGCTCTAGCTTTTTAAGTAACCTTGTCTGCAATTTCTCGTCTTTCAAAGCAATGAAAAACCTTATTAGATTCGTCATTTCGTCGTTGCAATTTTTCGTCTTTAAAAGCAGTGGAGAACTATATTACATTCGTCATTTAGCGCTTTTAACAAACAACTAAGAATTTCATATTCTACATCCTGAAAAATTCAACCTTAAAAGCAACAAATTTATTAGATACTGTTTTCAAATTTCCCGAATAACCTTTTATCCATGAATTACAAAAACCTAATCTAATTTCAATAAACATTCAGTGGAGCCAAACTAATGAAATTTGTTCTCCTTTCATCTTCTATACACTATGGCACGATACATAATGCCTGATACGTTAGATTGAAACTCAAAATCTCTCTGTCACTTTCTCTCTCTCTCCCTCCTCCTATCGTTTTTCATGTTTTTCTAAACAACAAACACAATAAAAGAAAATTAAATTTTAAATTTTCTCATAATACTGCAGCATTTTACGTCGTTTTAGAATTTTCATGAATAAATTTTCATATACGACCAGCTATTGAAAGATGAAAATATAAATAAAAAAATAAGGATAGAATGATGCAATATTTTTCTCGTTTCGTCTTTCATCTTCTTTATCATATTTTGCTGTTTTCGTTGTGTTCTTGTCATCATCGCCACTATCGTCAATTTCGTTTTCGCCTTCATCATAATCATCCAAGTCTCCTTTGATGCTTCTTCTTCGTTTCAATTGCCAATCATCTGTTTCCTTATGAGCTTATGTCCTGTGTTAAGACACACACACACTTAGATACGACAATGTCAACAATTCTCTTTGATTCCACTGTGAAATTTGCTTCATCCGCGGCTTCCCTCTCATCTACATCGTATTCAACCAATTTTCTATAAGGCCGCTTTATCTTAAATCTTCTCAGCCCACTCTCTGAAGGTACATGTCGAGCACTCACACTCAACCTATTCAGTTTCGAGCAAGGAAGAAAGGAACTCTCTATTACCCTGGTGGAGCATGCATTGAAGCTGTTTTGTGGAAAAAGCTTATTTTGTTTTACGGGGGTCGAGAACGTGATTGGCAGGGCGCGCGGGATATTTTGAGGAGTATGAAAACTTCACCACCCTGTCTACTACAGTGTCTCTCACTGAATTCCGCCCCACACAAGGTAGTAGGTAAGTGGGTACATGCTCCTGGATAGCGGCGTCACGTCCCAGTCTCTTCAATTCGTCCCCGTCTGTACGCTTCCTATCTTCTTCAGTGGCAGCGTGCATCGCGGATATCGTATGAAAGATGTAGGAGCGATTTTGGTCCGGGTACCCGTAATATGATGTATGGAGAACGGAATGGTACTACCACGATGGTCGGATACTCCGATGAAATGTGCTGGTACGTTTGCAACGGTCCTGGCTGTCGTCTTCGAAGAGATGGCGCATAAGCAATTGCGCACGTTTGCTCTCTCTAAACATTTATATATGTTTATATCAATGCTACATATATGTATATGTACATCATAAGTACTGACTCTGCTTCCATGCGAAACCGGGCGAAGTTTCCACACGGTATTTCTTTGCCCATTCCTTCTTTGGTTTGTTTGGAACTAAGTTCTCATATCGGTCTGTATAATCGAGTATAGTTTTAATAAAAAATGAACATTTTTTGAATAGACAATAGGTTTTCCTCAATGATAACTACATCTTCCCCTTCTTCTCAAAACAAAAACGTTTAGGACTTGGTTTCTGTTGTCCAGTTAAGTCAATTTGAAACATCATGTGGAAATGCAATCTTCCCATCCATCTGGGAAGATGGTAAAATTGCTGACTAAAGCTTACAAAAGAATCCTGGGTATAATTTGAACTAGACAATTTAGTCGATATCTCCAGGCTGCTTGTACAGCTAATGAATGCCTTTTTTACCATGCTGCATTAACTTCATAGTTCTTTTCTGTAGATTCCTTTATATTATCACATGGGAGACATTTTTTTCAAATTCACATGTACAGATTCCTCCTTTTTGAAAATACAATTTTAATAAGACACCATCCTATAATTTCATGCAGAAAGCATACATACCCGGAAGAGACAGAATAAAGCTTTCAGAACCCTATTTCAGAAATTATTACGGAAAGCTCTTTTGTATTGCCTCGCCTTTAATATAAATCAGCATTTCAAACAATTCCTCCCTAGCAAAATAATTATTGGACTTCTTTCGAAAAATTTTGGGGGATCGTCACTCGTGCTCATACTCCAGATGGGTACGTGCGTTTTGCCCATTTTCCTGAGAATATTCCTTGCAGCCAGGAAGCTTCTCATCACTGGTACTGTCATCGTAGCTCCACCACCATGCAATGACTCACTTGCCGAATGGAAACGAAAACAACCCACTGCCTGGAGAGAGTTGCCTCTCAATTTAACCCTTCGTACTTGGGGAGGTAGCCGCCACCACCATCTCAAGCTGTATTTGCCGACTTCATGGTGGTCCTCGCCTGTAGTTGTATTTCGTCATCGTCTGCGAGGAGTATGTACATTCTGCTTTCGGTTTAACGTCACGAGAAAATTAATGAGAAAATTCTATCGTATTATGTATGTGTGTGTGGTATTTAATAGAAGGTATGAATTTGCGGAAGTTCTAGGATGCATGGAATGAAGGCGAACGGAATATCCTTCTCTGCCTCTATGTCTCTTTCCCGCACTCATGCTACTGCTGTATACAATTTGTGATAATAGAACTAAAACGAATTAAGTTTTAGGAAGATGGGTTGCAAGCAGGTGATAAATGTCTATGATGTATGTGCCTGGTTTGATTAAGGATGGGACTCAGACAGTATTCCTCATGCTAAAACCATTCATCCTTTAGATAAATTTATTGAAGCGTAACCATAAGTCATAGAACTTTGGACCGCAACAACTATTGAATAGTTTCTTTAAGTGGTAATAATTCTGTTAGACGTTTTGCTGATTATTTTCTTCTTTAAAAACTCTTGCTCTCCTAATTGTTCTTTACTAGGTGCCTTAGTCAGAAGATTTTCTCTTAATCCTCATTTTCGGAAAGGTGTAATATCTTAAAGCGATGTTTAAATTCGAGAGATGTCTACTGTTTTTTGGATGAAATCGTCCTTGTAGACTGTAACCCGAAAACATAAAAATGGATGGATAGAAATTGGATGGGCTTTTTATGAGTTTTTTCTTTATCAGCTTTATTGCCCCCATAACGCTGTTGTGCAAAGGTTGAATTCAAATGAATTGAAAGGCTTGAATCAGAATTTTTGTTGCTGGGTAAATTGACTTATACGGAAAATTGCAGCTCCTTATTCGTTATTATGAAAGAATATGAACTTTTTGCAAACATTTTCAGCATATTGCTTCTTCAATTTTCTTCTTGATCCCTTGCAAAAAATGAATAAAAAATCGGCACTTGTGAAACGGTTTCGATTAAAAAAGAAAATATTTGTAGCTTGAAATCTTTCTGTTGGGTTATTATAACATAATAGCTGCTTTTTGAAAGGCTTCCTTAAGAATTTCAGCAACATTATAGACGCTGATCTCATGAACAGGATGTGAAGCTATTCAAGACGTCAGTAGCAGTATTGAACTATGCAGTCAAATGCCTAGAAAATTCGGATCAAGCAGCTGCTTTTTTTGGGTTCTATGAAATGACAAACTTAGCATAAGAATGTAATCAACTTTGACATACATATGTGATCATCATCATTAATAATATCCATCATAAGAACCAATTCGAACCGCTCTCCTTCTTTCTGTTGCTAAAGCTTTACAGGCTCAACTTGAACTTTATGTTGTATATACGGACTTCTCTAAAGCTTTTGATCATGTTGATCAAAATCTTCTGCTTTCTAAACTACACAGATTTGGCTTGTCTTCATACATTATCAAATATATAGAATCATACCTACATACGCCATCAATCTTGCTATGTTCGATATGATTCCAGTCTATCCCATCTTTTCGAGCCTAGAATCGGTGTTCCACCAGGTTCTAGTCTAGGTCCCCTCATTTTCCTATTTTATGTGAATGATCTACATCCGCTTCATTCTCGTTAATGTCTATTTTATGCCGTTGATGTTAAACTCTTCATGACCATAAGGTCCATTGTTGACTGGAACCTTCTTCAATCTAAGCTTACGATTCTTGAAAGCTGATGGAGCGAAAACCAGGTTCTTTTGAATATAAAGAAATGCCAAACACTGCTTTTTTTTCTTCTTCTGAATATGAAGAAATCTTTCTTTTCCGAATCTGTCATAACTTTTCAAATGATCCTATCTGTGAAGATAACAATTTCTGTAAAAAAAAAACAGGAAACTCGGTGCCCAGAAGCTTTTGAAGTATCGTTTGCTATATCTCCACTCTACTTAATTCGCCTTTACTAAGGTTAACGAAAACGTATAACACTCTCCAGCTCGGTCCCTTGAAAGATTTGGAATATGTCAAAAGCTACAATTAACTAATTAACAGCATGTAATTGGATTATAATCTGTAAGTCGCATAGATGAATAAATGCTTTTTTGTTAAGTATTTTCAAATTATTTAAAATGTTCAAGCCATTTTATAAACGTTAGAGTGTCTGTCACAACTATGTCACATCCAACACATCCACCTTTTTTTTAGAAGCAGGTTAATACGCTTGCAACTAAAAATAAAAACAGAAGGCAAGAAGTGCTCAATGGCATTGAACGACGAAAAATGCTGCCTTTCTTCAACAATAACATATACGTTCCTCGAATTGTATTTGTGATGTGGTAAAAGATCATCAAATCGATGCTATAATCACTAACTTCAGCAAAACTTTTGATATTTTACAATATTAATATATATTACGCAAGGTTTTCTATCCAAAGATATATTATTTCTATTGGGATACTTACCTTGAGGGAGCCACCAGCGTCGCATTTATTCAACATATTATTTTCGGATTTATGTAAAAAACTGTTCAATTTGCTTCCACGAAAACTGCTATCACTTGAGCTGTGCTGTGATCGAAACAAGGTTTCACGCTATCAGTTTTTCCCGTAAGAAAAAATCTCATTACAATTTGAATAATCAGCTACTGCAAATATTTATTGGTACCACATGTGAAAGTTTTTGCGCTGAAAATTTTTTTGATCAAGTTCTTTGTAGCGGTTAATCTCGGTAAAAATCTCAACTGAACCGAAGCCCAGAAGAGAGCCTCCCAAAAGTGTGGACAACCATCAACGAGGTAAAAAAAATAATTTATTCCTTCTGGAGTAGATTACCCTAGAAATGACCGTCAGAGCCCCTAGTCTGCATTAGCGGAGCACCCTCTAGTTCACATCCGACGGATGCTGGTGGGCTACTGTGCTAGCTCTACGCAGCTGGGGTGGTTTACCAGAAGAATGTGGTGACCGTGCTCCTGAAAAACTAAAGGGACATATTAGTTATGCGCCTAATTACACAATAGCCGCAATTTTAAAACAGCACGCAGGAGATGTTGGTTTAGTCCGCAAAGCACTCAAAGGACCTCAGGCATATGCTGATAAACAAGACTCAGCCGAGACGCAGAAAAGCGTGTTGGCTAGAAAAAGAGGTAAAAAACATGAACCCAAACACTCACTGAAATATGTTTTCACTTCCAAGGCAAACCCAATTGGAAGCAGATCGCCTCCGGTCCCAGGTGTAGTGAGAGCCTACAACGCGCTTTGACTAGAGCATAAAAATATTATATATATAAAATATTATAACCACTGGGACCCAAAAATTTATATAAAATATAACAATCGCTGGTAGCCAGGTCAGGGCTGTATAGTAGCTGATCTAAAATATCGAAGTCCACCTTATGCAGGGCAGTTAAAGCAAAACAATTCTCGGGAACAGGTACGTGGGCGTCACTTTTGGTTCATTTTCCTCTTCTTGTTTTTTTTTATGGATTCTTTCAACCACTCTAAATTTGAAGCGTTATATTCTCCGGCTATGTTTTTAAAATCGATTTCAAGGATCCCTTCTGGGTCTCAAAAACCGATAGCCATAACTTCTCCAGTAGACTGTGACACCTTTGAACTTCTTGGGTGGTATTCTGCCTTTTTGTATGCCACTGCGTAGAGTCTTGTTTGGATTCAGGCTCATAATGATGAATCTAAGTATTGCCTGCAGTAACGATTCGGCTCAATGTATTATCTTCGTCTTCTCCACAGAGGTCCAAAAACGAGCGTTAGTTTTGAGGCGGCGGGAGCATTTTCGGCACCCAGTATTCACTGACCTTAGTCATGAGAATATTTAAAATGGTTGCATCGGACACTGTCCTACTGAGTATCAATTGAAGCTCTTAAATTTCTTTTAATATCTATCCAAGCTTATAATAATACTGCTGAATGCCCGGTCGATATATCATTGTTATTTTAATTTTGAAGCATGGCCACAAATGCTGGCGATGCTACTTTTCCTCCAATTCAACACAAAGGCTCCATTGTGAGCTGACTAACAAAATCATAGTCTGGTGAGAACAGAAGTGTTGAAACTCGATTGTCAAGTTAAAGCTCTACTGCACCACTTTTTCAATATTCACGCACTGGAATAATTAACAAATGCCTCTACATAAATTGTAGCACAAGCTACAAGTCTGTTCCTATATACCAAATTCCATTAGAATATTCTCTCGCTAATAATAAGGTGTAACTGGCGGCTATGCTTGCGTCGTTGTCGCTGTCGATGTTGAATAGAATTTATGGAAAGTCATTTATTTTAATTATATCAGCATTCTATACACAACCATACATATACATATCCGTTGTGCGGATACTTGTGGCGGCCGATCCTATGTTGTTAGCTTTTTTTTAAATTTATTTATACACTTCTGCAAAATTCATCGTTCCATCGTACATTCCCTTACGCTTATGTCCCTTGTTCCATATGTACCTGCACGTATGTATGCATGTGTGTATCTAAAAGAAGATGAACTCATCGGAAATGATGGCCCTAAAGGCTACTCAAATCTAAAATTATAACATGAAAATCCTTTTTATGCTTTGTTGTCTCCTCTATAATGCTAAATGTGCATGGACCATATGCTAACGTATTTTCGTTCTCATTTTCGTTTTTCCTGTTTGTCTTCGTCATCCCATCACATAATTATCTTTAATATTTTTTGGTACATTCTTTTTCGCAGTAACATCAAAGCAATTTTCGGCATAATTTAAATGGCTTTGTTTGTTTTTTGTTGCTGAAAACTTTTTATTACATCGATATTGTTTTGTTGAAAATTACTTGGCAGATTGTGGTAATGATATGAGGGGAAGAAAATTTTAATAGAGTTTGTATGCGTATGGTGGGGAGAAAAGTATTGGAGCCGTTTTCTCCTAAACTCTTATGTAGTACTGAAACATATCTCTATTTATTAACAAGGCTAAAATTATAAGTTGAAATATGCATTTTCTCAAAGCAGAGGATGATTTCAAAAAATCATGTGTATCACAACAGATTTAGATTGATTTACTTCAGGATTAGATTGTTTTTTTCTAAGACTTTTGATAGCAGCACTTATTTTGTTTTATTCCGTTTCAACTGTAAAATGTCGCTCCCATTTTCAAACAGAATCAATTTAAACTCCAAACGCGTGTCCTTCTCAGAATTTCTTCCATAATGTATCCAATGATTTATAAACTTATTTTGTAAATTCCATTACGAAACAACTCCACCATCTTCTTCTGGCATTTTCAACAGTTATCGTGCTATTTTTTTTCACAAACATAAAATCTTATTTTCTTCGAGTTTTTCTCATTCACAAATATTGCTTTTGTTGTGTCTATAATGAGTATTGTATGTATTTTTAGCGAAATCTTCACCATCATTACTGTTCCTGTTGATGTTGTCCGTGTATTCATTTTTCTGTCTGCTGCGCTCTGTGCTTTATTCCTGCCTTCTTCTCCGTGTTCGTTTTCTCTTGAATAAATTTACATGTTTTTATAATATATTTCACAAGGATAGCGTTAAAAAAAACGATGGACGTTTTATGCATTATGGAAAAATGTTAATAGACTGGAATAGATGCAATTTATGATAATGGACTTGTGATTCGAAATGTGTTTGCCGAAGATAACCAACGAAAGGAACACAGTCTGAAATTAAATCGTTAATGAATTCCTCGATTCTACGGGACTTGAATACGATGGACGTTGGGATTTTTTTTTCGATTTTCGGTGACCTTTTTTCGGTTTCGACCGAACCGAACGGAAAGGGACCTTCTGAAATGAATATTAATAATCTTCTAATGTCTTTTTATACAGTCTGGAACTAATAATGTCGATGGTAGACCATTAATGGATATATTAGTTTGAATTGGGTTTTTTATATTTTCGAGTTAGTTGGATGAAACGAATGTCTATATTTGTATGCAAAAGCGATATTTGTTGGCCTTTGATTTTTTTCTTATGGAAGGAAATTAAGTTTATGTTACTTTAATTTGGTTGAAATGTAAATATTAAAAGTTACAAGTTGGAAGGCAAATAACCATTACGAGACGTGACTTAAAAACGACGTTCCTCTACGGAGGACACTTCAAGTTTTCCATTGAATAAATCGAAATTTGAAAACTTTTCAATTGTACTAAATCTTCGATTATAATAATCTTCATCATTAAATCAAATTTATATGACTTACATATAGCTATAGAACCTATTAATATGTCCTTTGAAATGTCTACCTAAGCTCCAAGATAATCCGCATATTAGTTTTCTGCAACATGAATCAACTTAAATAAAGTAGCTGTACATTTGTAAGTAAATTAGTTTTAATAAATCATTCGGTTACCCGAAAAACCCATGATTTATTTATTTGTGAGAGACCAAATTCAATAAACATTTTTTTTCTCTCTTTCTAGTAGAATCCTTAAGTATTTCTCTTGTTTCACATTTCCTCCCACCTCCTTCAAAAGTCTTACCACAACCTTTATTCGAAGCAAAGCCAGCCTAAATAATCCCAATGTTCAACATAAAGTGTCCACCATCGACCACGTGTCTACAGTCTAGCCATACTATTATCCTTAACGTACAATACACTTTTCATGCTCAGCTTTCTATCTGTCTTAGAAAGAAGAATTTCTCATCTTCTTCTTCGTTATCTCCATGCTCTCATTACAGCTTTTCTGATTTTTTTCACATTTCACCACTGACCGCATAGCTGTTGTTAGTTTGTTTACGGTTTCGGCAAACAGACGAAGAAGGACGCAGTTGGGACAACTACGAAAGAAGGTGTTTTAGGGGTCAGTTAATTTTTTTGCAATGTTTTTTTACGTTGAGAACAAAGAATGCCCAAAAGGGAAACAAAAAGGCTGTATGATGAGATTCTACCCCGAGATAAGCATCAAAAGTTTGCAAAGTAAAGAAGAAGGGTTTGGAGCGATAAGAAGTTATTTTACCGTTAGCAATTAGTAGTCAGGTGGATAATTAGCTCGGTCATATTTACGTAGTGGCCAATATAGATTTGAGGAGAGAAGTTTGTGGTCGAATGGCTAGCCTTTGAAATAATTCATATTTTAAATAAAAAAGTAGCATTCGATTAGCTTTATGGTTGTGAAACAAATCGAAAATAAGCCGATCAAGTGATTACTACCTACTAAAAAGCAATGAAATTATTGGGTAAGAAATTCAAAAAATTAGGTAAGAAGGTGTGATCTGAAGCTTTTGACTTTTTCGTGCTGTATTTTAATAAATGTCGCTAAAGTAATATCGTGTGAAAATTTGAAACTCTCTATAGCACTTGAAATTTAATTAAAGTTTATCGATTAACGATAAGATTAAAATTTTAAAAATAGCAAAGGATGAATCTCCCAACCATTCTTATAAGCCTGACACTGCACGAATGTGCAAAAGCCAGGAATCCTATTATGATTCAAATTCCGAAATCGGAATTCGTAAAATTTTCCAACTCGCCAATGGTCGGAATTTCGTATGATGATCTATTCCGAAATCGGAATTTAATTTCCATTTTAAACTGCAGACAGCTTCACTCGAATGGGTTAAATCGATTCCAGATTTCCAATATATTTCCAATAAAGTATCAAAATACCTAATTAAATTTAAAAAAAAATGGACAGAGTTTCAATGTTTCTTGCTAACATTGACTCTGTGGCAATTTATTTTGTTTTGCCTGAGTCGAAAATAACAAAAATAGAGATTAGAATTTAATAAAATTTCCGCCAGAATCCGCCAAAAACATCCAACAACAAATGAGCTGTCGGATTAGACAATTTACAATCCGAAGTTGGCGGATTCCCGTGCAAATAGCAAATCATAATACAAAAATACAATATCGTATGGATTCCGATTTCGGGTTTTGATTCATAACAGGCCCCCTGATTAAGATAGCTGGATTATTATCAAGACCATATACCATCAATAGTAGTCTACGGCAAGAAGAGGTCCTCTCTTGCGACCTCTTCAACATACCAGGTGATCAGGTGCGGAATGGAGGGGTACCATCCTCATTAAGTCAACCCATCTAATGGCTAATGGTGATGACGTTGACATTGTAAAGATTCACTTTAAAGGGCCTTGGGTTTCAAAAGCGAATGAAAAAAGATGTTGGAAGGTACCTACTCCCCTCATGCAGCAAGAGATCGGCACGTACTGGTTGCCATCTGGAATTATCCAAATTAGCCTATAGGCTAATTTGGATAATTCCATGATTCTCCTATTGTTCCTATGTCTTTGAAGAAATACATGATCAAAATACGTAATAGGATTCCAAGGTTCATAAAGGTATCTCTTTTACAAGTTGCTAAATCGATTAAGGGACCCGAACTATCGTATGTAACTCGCTATCTATTAACGAAATGTATACCAATAGGATTAGGTGGTGAGGGTCATCTCACGATTTCTGCTGCTAATTGTCTATGCCAAATATCTGAGGTGCTCGAACAGGTGCTCGAACACCGTCAAAGAATCCTTCATGAAAATCAAGCAGTCGGCGAAGATCATAGAGCTGGTCATAAACAAATAGAAAACCAAATATATGGTGGCATCGTCGGCACCAAAAATCACCAAACTCATCAACGTCACGTCGACAGCAGCAAATAGCAAATGTCTGAAAAAGACAAGTGAATACCAGTTTGAAGAACTCAAAACACTCATCTATCTTGAAAAAAGCAGGCAACAAAGCGTTTTTCACTCTATCAACCTGTTTATCAGTTCTCAGAGATTCATTGGAAACGTCGGTTCTTAGCAAGAAAAATTATGAACTTATTTCTGGGCTCAAGAGGAGGATCGACCGATGGATATTTGGTTGGCTGGACACCTGGCTTGTATGAGCAAAGAGCGGTTAGGTAAGCCTATTGGGGCAGAATTATTAGAAAAATCGGGACTTCTAGAATTCGCAAAATCGGGACTTCTAGAATTCTCTTCTGCAGCCGTCTTAGACTGGTTACCCGAAAATAGCATTATATCAATTATATAATAAGTGTTAATAATAATAAAATATAATATTATATAATAAGTGCCCCTTTAATCAATACCAGTTTTTAGAAAGCGGAGTTGAAGACGAAGAGGTCGGTTACTTTGATTCGTATACCATCAACTACCTGACGTTTTTCTTTCGCTCATTACTATGGTAGTAAAATTTGTGGAGTAGTCAACATTTTTTAATGTTTTGTGGGGAAATTTTATTTGCTGAGCTTCATATGGTATCAGAATTTCACAAAATTAAAACAAAAACGAAGAGCTTACAAAACGGATGACTCATGCGAGTGGCAGATATAAAAGCTACGATCAACTTTAAAAGAGAATCAGGAAATTTTCGTCATGAGATGACTAATCTAAAAGGCTCTGAATTGATTCTACATATTTGAGCTAAGTCCATTTTGATGTGAGCAGCGATTCGTGCAGCTCACCAATAATATGTCTAATCTTCGTCGACTAGTTCGAGGCTTTTGAACACTTATCCAAAATCGATTGGTAAATATTTGCCGTACTTCAAAGTAGGTCAAACAGCTTTAAAATCTTTACGTATCAACAATCTGGGTTTAAGTTTTTTTAATTTAAATCACAAAAAAAACTGATTTGATTGCTTTGTCTTCGCCCTACTATCTACACCAAAGGACGAAATCAGGAAATGAAAGGTAGAAGCAAGACAAAGCTTATGAAAGTAACGAAACCTAAGAACCTCAATAGACCAATTATATACACAGCGAAAACTTGCAGTACCCATATTATTTTGACAATGCTTCTCAATTAGAATTAACTATGTTAACGTTCAATTCCTTCAGAATGACCCTTTCAATCATATTTATGCATTCCGATGATTGACATTTTCTATTAAATTACCTTGAACTGCTAGAGCGAGATGATAAGAATTATATGAAGATGTTTATTTTTGCACTTACATGCTGTTTCATTTCATCAAACTTCAATGATTATCAAGTGAGAGCAGGAAAACGAATTTCATTCCGACTCGTTATTTAAATTGAGACCTTCAACCTGCCAAGGACTAGTTATTCAATACATCTCACAAACATGAGTATTATCTTTCCCATATCTGTTCTGTTTTTTATTCTTGATACATTTACGTAGCACTCACACTTATATTACAACGGTGAAGAGCAACCTTTTAAATTGGATTAAGTGCTTAATGCAGGAAGTAATAAAAACGTTCATCATGATGATTCCTCATTGTACAAACATTAATAAGCACTATATATTGTATGCACCGATGTGTGCTGAGCTGGAGTAGTTTGATTCTATATATAGAGCATGTGTAGCACTTTGCGGTAAATTGATTCTGTCGACCATATGTCATAAAATTGCCTCCACTACCTCAGTGAAGAAAACTAATAATAATATCTCAGTTTTGACAGAATATTAACAAAAACACTAGAGCGACTGTAAAAGATGAAAAATTGATGATTAGCAATACACTAACGATATCCTAACCATATTGTAACCGAATTATTGCTATACAGTTCCATTTGCAAGTTTTCTCCACCTGATTAAACAAGAAGCTGAACTTGAATTTAGATGCACCCATTCATTTTCCTACGAATATCTTAGTTTACAAACGTCTACGAAAATCCGTAAGCATCGTTCTTCGTTTTGGCCAGCCCTTAAATGGCAGCCATTTCAATTTACGGTCATATCATAATGTGTGGTTGCTGAGATGGAAATTTTTGTTTGTTTTTTCAAAAGTTTACAATCTGCTGCATTGCATGTATAGGTTCATCTACAGTAAACAAACTCAAATTCAAAAGACTAAACATAAGGCAATTGTATTCGAAGAAGTGTAATCGATACCATCAAGCGTGAATGTTCGTTCTGCTATGAGTTAAAAGCTGCAATAGCGGCCTATTAGCCTGCTATAGTGTTATGTCGTCTCTTTTCCGTCCACTTGAACTGTAATACAAACAAACCTAGATCTAAATAATAAACATTTCTCCTAATGTAATTGGAGAAGTCCAGAAAATTGATTTCGATGTACACATCACTGTCGACGGTTTCATGGGCTTTGTATTGAATTTATCATTATTTTGAAGAACACGTCACAACTATTTCTTGTGATAGGTCTCTTTGAAATTGTCGATATGATCTAAAGTGGGTCACAGTCTTTTTTTCTTAACGTTTGTTCATAAACAGTGTAACGCTTAAAAGCACAAGCAGTTTTATCTGATGATGCAAATATCAATTTTATCAGGAATGTCTTTCATAAAATAGTGTCAAAATATCACATACATTTGGCCACTCACACCAGTCAAAATATGAGCTAATTATTACAATTTAAGAAATGCCCCAGATTTTTTCGAACATGCTATTTATGTACAATCTTCGTTAGTCGTTCATGTATTTGGATCGAGATTTTTTTATACGAAAAGGGTTATAGCCTGTTTCCAATTCCGCGATGATATTTGCCTAGCAGAAACTAACGCAAATGCATTTTGAACTTTGCTTATAAAAATATACTTAGCTATTTGAATTTTAATTTAAATTTTAACAAAGATTTCTTTTTTCCAGGCACCAATGGCCTTCTATCCCACATGGCAAACGGACCCAGCACAAACCTGGCAAAATCAGTTTATTCAACAAATACCACAAAATACACCGGCCATCACATCGTTGAACTCGATCGATTTCCAACCACAGGTAGTTGCTTATCGAAATGATATTTTAAAATGGTTCCTTAATATATCTGCGTATTCTTCCTCAGAGCTACACATACCAGCCAAATAGCTACGTACAAACCGGCATTGGTTTTGATCCAAACTACGGAAGAACTTATGGCGCTCCCGTACAACGTTACGATTTCCAAACGCAACAAATCACGCCTATCAATCAGGTATCACTGCAAAGTGTCAGTTTCGCCCCAACCGTTACGTATGCCGGACAAGTATCAACAGCTCCAGTGCCGCCAGTCGTGCTGTCAAATTCGCAACAGCATCAACAGAATGAACTGTCGAAAACGGTGTCGGGAAACGACATGCCTGGATATCCGCGGGTGAACAGCGTACCGCCGCGCTCACTCAATTGTAACGGGTATTCAGGCGACTTCGGCGGTAATTCATCCCAGTCGACATCGAGCAACAGTAATCCAAGTGCTCATGCTCCACAACCGCAATCTCAGTCGCAAACGCAGTCGTCGATGCAACCTCCTGCAGCACAAACACCTTCGGCCCATTCGCAACAGCAATCAATTCCACAATCGCCCAGCCGCAGCTTGATTAATCAGCAACAAAGACATGTCTCTCAATCTCCAAACCATATTCCGCAATCACCGAACAGCCATAGCAACCATATGAATCAGTATCCTATCCAACAATCTCCAAATCACAACCAGCAAATGATCCATCCACATCAAGGAATGCATACCCCGAACTCAGCACAATCGCAACAAAACCACTCCGCATCACCAAGTCATGCCCAAATGAATCAAGACTGGAACTGGAATGCACAGCAGCCACAGAACGCTTCTTCGGACATGTTCAACCAATCGGATCGTGTGAACTTAAACACTCGTTTAAAGACCATGATCTTGAGCAAGAATGATCCAAAGGACATGTCGGGATCGACTAGTCAAATGTCGGTGCCGAGTAATGCTCCTGGCGCTCCAGGTACACCGGGAGGTGTGCCGCAGCAACCGCAAAATCAAACCGGTCATTTTTTATCGTATAGCCACCATCTCCGAGGCGATTCTATGAACGCCAATGGTTCGGGAGGAGGAGCCGACAATAGTCAGCCTACAGGTCATCAGGTGATCCCAGCTGGTCCAGCTACCTCGGCCCTGTCAGAACCTCTCGGAGGTGGTGGCGAAGCAATTTGGAAACCAACGGGACACACATTCAAAAAGCCCGGCAGTTTCCAAGCACCGGATCCACCAACCAGTAAATTAAATAGCAAAGCCAATACAGAGATAGAGAAAAGTATAAATGACCCTGGAGGTGGTGGAGGGTCTAGCGCAAGTGGTCCCAGTAAGCACGAAAAAATTCAATATCAAAGCGCTGGACCGACCTATCACCAAGATGCAATGGATACCAATCCCGGTAATATCGTTATCAAACAAGAACCTGGTCTTATGCCTCAAACCAAAATGGAAGGATACGAAAGAAACTATCAAAACTTCATACAATACGCTGACTATTGCCAAACCCAAGAACAAAACCAAACTTATGGCAATCCAGACTATCAGTCGCAGTCATCGAGCTACCAAAACTCATCTTCTTCGTCCAGCTCCTCGTCGAACTACTACGCATCGGGGTACCAGCAAAACTTTCAAAATTACAATCAAAACTTTGCATCGACGAACTCAACATCGTCCTCTTCATCGTCTTCCTACAATTGCCCAACCGCGCATGGACAAGGGTCAAAATCTTCCAGTCAACACCAGCAACAACCACATCAAAATTTAACGGAACTGGAAACCAAACCACAAGCCATAGCTATTAATTATGAAAAGGAGATTCCCGCACACACATATCCCAACCCGAATGCTCCCCCGCTCGATCCGTCAAAGGAGACCATAGACAAAGCCACGGGTTATCCATTTCTGGGCGAAGGGGGACCAGCTGCAATCAAAGATCCAGTTGGCTTCTCGTGCTGCAGACGCGGTGGAACTCGGGGTCCGACAACTGAGCATTTGAAAGATGGCAGCTGTGGAGGACTACAAACAAAAGACGAAATCCTTTTAGAAGAGGAGGAGGAAGAGGGTGCCGAAGGTGGTGACTCGAAATCCTCGAAATCAAAAGACAGCGAGAAGCCGGAAGGCGAAGAAGTCAAGGTCAAGCATGAATTAGTTACACCCTTAATTGACACATCTGATCGATTGGAAAAAGGAAACAAGCCTGAAGTGCCGGATTGTGATTGTTTTCCATCTGATAAAAACCCGCCTGAGCCAGGCAGCTATTATACTCATTTAGGTAAGTCGTTCTCGAAAGCAACCTGAGATAATATATTTTGACATTATGCTTCTTCCTCTCAAAAGGCTCATCATCCACGTTAGTTGAGCTAAGAAAAGAGATCGAAGATCGTGTTGGCATCTCTGGAAGGCAGCTTAGGATAGAAAAGGTAGTTTATACTGGTAAAGAAGGAAAAACTACACAAGGTTGTCCGTTGGCTAAGTGGATCATCCGAAGAGCAGATCCCGAGGAGAAAGTTCTGGTTGTGGTTAAAAAGCGACAAGGCCACAAGTAAGTACCGCAATTATTTTAAACAGTGTATTCTCTACTAATTATGAAAATTGTATTTCAGGTGCAAAGCTGCCTTCATTGTAGTTTGTGTAGTAGCTTGGGATGGCATGCCTCGATTGGAAGCAGACAATGCTTACAAGATGCTGATAGGAAAACTGAATAAATTCGGCTTGCCAACAACTAGGAGATGTGCAACCAATGAAAATCGAACTTGTGCTTGTCAAGGTGAGTACATTAAAAACGTGGAAATTTCTCAGTTGGTTTAAGTGTAATTTTTGCGATTTCAGGTCTTGATCCAGAAACCTCTGGTGCCTCATACAGCTTTGGTTGTTCCTGGTCGATGTACTATAATGGTTGTAAATATGCTCGTTCGAAAACTGTACGTAAATTTCGGCTATCCGTTAAGAATGAAGAGACTGAAATCGAAGACCACATGAACGTCCTAGCGACAATACTCTCTCCCTTATTCCAATCAATATGTCCTAAGTCATATGACAATCAAGTTAAGTATGAGAAAGAAGCGCAAGAATGCCGTCTGGGTCTGAAGCCAGGAAAACCATTTTCGGGCGTAACAGCATGTCTGGATTTTTGTGCGCATTCGCATCGTGATTTACACAATATGCAAGACGGTTGTACGGTACAGGTAGCCTTGTTGAAGCCTTCGAATCGGGACGGCCGACCACCCGATGATGAACAATACCACGTGCTACCACTTTACGTGATGGATTCCACTGATGAATTCGGAAGTGCCGAAGGACAAAAGGAGAAGAATCGAACGGGAGCTGTCCAGTGTCTCGAGAAGTGAGTGTAGTGTTGAGTTTTGATGAGTAGAAATTACTTATAACTTAACATAATACTAATGTGAATTTATCCTTGCAGATATCCTTGCGAAGTACGTGTCAGGTCAACACCGCTGCAGCCTTGTCGCCGTCATGGTAAGAAACGCAATGGTAAGGAAGCTGAAGAGCCAGCAGCAGGTGCGAACAGTGATCAAAGTCAACCGTCTCAGCCACAACCTCCTCCGCCGCAGCCAGCCACACCTGCTCCGAATAAGAAAGAGTCATCTGGAAAAAAATCATCCAAGAGCAAGAACCAACAGCACGCAAATGCAAATGCAGCAAGGACATCAACGCCATCTCCACGTTGTCAGACTCCTGTCACAAACAATCCCAGCCCTGCTGGCAGCGCCTTCTCCACACCACCTGTGAACCATCCTGGTGCTCCCAATAACGGGAATCTGATGTCCTCGAATTCGAGTCTCTTGAATATGGCCACAATGATCGACACCTTCACTGATGCACAGCTTCAATCGAATCAGATATCCAGCACAGTTTTGGATTCGCCATATTCCTACGACTATCAGACTGGGTCCTACATCGATTCTCGTAACTATTACGGTCAATGGCCACCACCGCCGCACCCGCCTCCTGCCGTTACTCCAAATACTCATAGCGGTCCCACCGCACCCATGCAACACCATGAGACATACAATAACTTTGCAAATCCTATGACCAACAATCCCACGCCAACGCCAATGAATGATATTCGCACCGAAGTGAAAAGTCGCGGAAGTGAAGACAATCCCGATTCGACAACCATTGTAAATACTAATAACTTAGCTGATGCTAAACTTGCTCCTGCGCCGACAGTCACGACCTTGCCAGAGGAGGGATTCGTAAAACCGAAACCTCCACCCGAATACCAATACAGTCAGTATCCGAGCAATTATCAAATGTACCCGCCTCCGCCGACATATTCGCCATATGACGCATACAACAACATGAACTACAACTACAGCTACCATCAGCCGTACACTCCGTATAGCATGTATCCCCAGCAAACACCGCCGCCAACACCACCACCTCCATCCCCAAATTGGAACATGTATCCTCCGTCGACTTCATCACATCATCCGCATCCGCCCCAACCTCCTGCTTCGCCTCATTCAATGCACCACTCACAAGCATATACCCCTACGCCGTTACCACCAGTGTCGCATCAACATCACATGCAGCACCAGCAACACCAGCAGCCTCAACAACATCAGCAACATCAGCAGTCACAACAACACCAAGCACCGGCACCGATTCCTCAACAACCGCAACAGCAACCGCCCCCACCACAGCAGCAACCGCAGCTGCATCCGTTACCACAGCAAAAACCTCCCCCGCCTACACCGCCTCAACCGCCCCCGCCACAAACGCCTATAGAGACAGCCACCACACCAACTCCACCCAAGACCGAGCCTATCGGCGAAGTTACGGAAATAAACGAGAATCTGGAAGCTTTCCAAGATCCTCAGATGGGTGGAGTTGCTATAGCTTTAGGCCACGGTAGCGTTCTGATCGAATGCGCCAAGCACGAGATGCATGCCACAACCGCCCTCAAAATACCAAATCGCCTGCATCCCACCCGCATGACTCTGATTTTCTACCAGCACCGCAACCTTAACCGACCCCGCCATGGTATTGACGAATGGGAAGAGAAAATGCGTTGCAAGAAAATCAACACGGAAATCTCGGAGGCAAAGGCGAAAGAGGAAGCGAACGAAGTAAAAGTGAAAGTAGAGCCGATGGACGAGGAGGAGGACGCAACCGGTCCAAAAAACTCGTCTAAGTCCACGAGCGGCCCAGGTCCAGAGAACAAAAAATCAAAAAGTAAGTCGAAAAAAAACTCCACGGGCGAGCACCAGACTGCAGTAACAAAAAACGAGAAGCTGGTGCTCAGGGCCCCAACTCTCACAACGACCTCGTGGACAACACTTTTCCCAATGCACCCATGTGTAGTAACTGGACCATATCAGGAGGGCAACAGTAGCCCAACTTCAACCACTAACAACCCGCAACAAGCTATTGCGGGCAGTGGTGCCGCAGCCGCAATCCAGGCTTGAACTCTTTGGGTCACAATAGAATCAAATATTGAATCCGATATCCAAAAAAGTTAGCACGGTCTCGCCCATTTGCAAGTTATATTATGATTGTGAATCGATGTAGGAGCTTCGATGGATGCACTCGTCTTGCAGAAAATTGTAAACACGGTGTCACTGGTTGGAAGTAGCAGCTAGTAGATGCACTGCTTTAAAAAGATGTGTTTTCGGCGAATGGAAAACAAAATATTTTAAATGCAGCTGGAAGCGCGGTCTATAAATAAAGATATCAAATAGAAAATAGCAAAAAAATGACACATTTGGATCATGATACTGAGCTACCAAACTCATCGCACTTATGGAATGCAAATTGGAAAATAAAATTGGTTGTGTAACCATGGCAAACTTGATGCATCGTCTGCAAGAATATGCAAATCGACATACAATAGCAATCATATAAGTTATTCGTTATCACCATCATTACAACCTATTTATTGTGCAGTCATTACAACCCATAACATTTTCGTAAGGCAGTAAACAAGACGAACAAGTAACAACAATAATTCATACGTACATATATTAAACAAAAGTGGAATACAGTTAAACGTTATATCTTAAGATTTTTTATCAGTAATTTATGTATTGCAAAATACTTTTCTTAGTTGCAAAGAATTTTTTTTCGATGCCATGCTCATACATGCAAAAATATATTTTTTCATGCAAATCAATTCAGAAACAAAACATTTACGATATATATTCATTGAAGCCATTGTATTACTCTAGCAAGCAAGAAAAATGCATTATTTGTTGCCAAAAGTACAAACAGACACATGAAAATAATAAAATAAGGCGTAAAAGTCAAACCAACAAACAGTAGAACTAGCCACGCAAATTTACTGATAAACTAAATAGTTGCGTGATATCCTTTTTTGCTACAATTACATGCGACACAATAGGTCTGTAATGATTTTAAAGAATAAAACGAACGCAAATGAAAGAAGAGAGCATATTTTATAACCAGCTAAATACAAGTATATGTTTTAAGCAATAGTCAAGCAAGCTCATTGTAATTATAATAATTATGAACAGCCACAGAAGAATCATGTATTTCTTTGTGTTGAAATGTGAAGCGCAGACCGTAGCAGTGTAAGCATAACTCAATTCCCCAATGCACTCAATACTTGTTTGTGTTGTGACAAAGTTTTTAATAGATTTTAGAAAGTTCACAAAAGACGAAAGCATATAACAATAAAAAATACATTTATTCTAATTATTAAACTGTTAAGTTCCCAATGTAAAAAAAGGCTAAAGGAACGCCAAGGAAAACCACCAGCAAGCCAAGAATCAAACAAGCAAAACGAACACAAAACTATAAGATGTAGCCGTCATAAATCAATTCACTGAGTTAGCCATTGGTTGATTATTTTTTTATACAAAAAAATGACAATGACCATTAAATTAATTATATTATATCTCACTTTTTATATTAATTAATAAGACACATTTGTTTATCTCTCTACATCCCATTTTTCGTATATGTTTTTTTGTCGCTTAGAATGTAGAAGTTAATATGAGTTCATATCGATTGATATTCCAAAATAGAAGAAAGAGAACAAGAACAAAAGAAAAGTCGAAGTAAGAACTAACTTAATATTAAATGAATTTCGGAACATAGTTTATCTAGCACCAAATTAAACGAAGATTTTTTTTGAAAAAAATAAACAAGTTCTGCATAACAATGATGAAGATAATAAAAAATATATAAGGGACACATTCGAAAAAGACTCAAACCAAGAAGTATTAAAGTAAATTATGTAGTTATGTATTAAGTATACCAATACAAGTTTTTTTCGCTATAATAATATTCGTCAACTTTTGTTCAATATTTTCTATCGTTTTATTTTTTCACACACGTACAATATACATAATTTTTTAAGATTGAAAATGATTTTTTTGTATGTTTTATTTGCGTATGGTCTGAAAGGCTTCTGTACCCTGGTTGCTCATGTCTTTCTGGCAGAATTGGCTGCTAGTCAAATTCGTTTTCAAATTAATGAAGGAGGATTACGCAGCTGGAGTTAGGAGAGGTTTTAGGAAAATTCGTAGAAATGATCTCAATTTTGATGCAAAATTTTAGTTTTTCTCCTTTAAGGCTGGTACTGAGTTCGAGTTCACGTGAAATTTTGACATGTTTCCATTATCTGGTCATTCTTTCGAGCGAAAATTTTGACAACGGAGAAAAGCAGAGACACTGCTCATTCTTGACGGATAAAATGTCAAGAATTTCACTTTTCGATCGATTTTCTTATTGGAAAGTCATTTGCACTGCTCAATTTTCAAATTGAAACACTAAATGTCACTTTTTCGCTCGAAAGAATGAACTGCACAAACTAAATTGGCGTGAAATGATTGACAACATGTTTCAGTGCCATCTATGTTTTCAAAGCGAAAGCAACTTCAAAGCAACTTTTCATGCGAAGAACACAGTACCAAACTTGCTTATTTTCAAGCGAAATTTTCGCCGAAACAGATTTCGCGCGAAATTTTGTATGAAAATTTCACGTGAAATCGAACTCAGTACTATGCTTTAGCTAAGAATATAAATGTGGGACTTATTATGATTCAAATTCGGACATCGGAATTTCTAAACTTTTACAACTCAATCATCGTAATTCCTTATTATGAACTTTAGCTTCGTAACCGAACTTTAACTCGGAATTTAATCCTCCTTTGAAACTGCTGAGAAATTAGCATTATTATTAATTCAATGGGCAATGGCAGTTGTTTGTGATGCCTCTTAGATTACATGGAAACAGCTCCGTAATTATTTGGCATATTTAAAGCGAAGTTTATGATGAAGGTGTTTTAAAATACACCGTTGACGACGTTTCATCATAAAAATTTCAAAAAACAGGACTCTCTACAAATGCTGCAGATCTATAATCCAAGCTAAAGAAGAAGTACTGTGGCTATGTATTGTTGATTTTATCACAGTAAGGGTGTCGAAATTGAATTGCTACAAGCTTTAACAGTAAATTCATCAACGTTATTTTTTTTTGTCTGCGAAGATTACCTTAGAGAAAATTATAGTTTTATATAGTCTTCTGAACATTCTTAAAGTATATAAAAGTAGCAACAGAATGAATCCAACTTTTACATTACAATTATCGAAAGTCCGTGAAGTTTGTGGATAAAGTCGGAAGAGAATTTGCAATTTTCAAATTACTTCTATAAACTTTCAATCTAGTCTACTGCATAAAGTGCAAAGCTGAAGCACCACAGATCATGGCCGAAATATATAGATACGCTATATTTCATACCACGGCTAAAGGTTTTTGTAAATTTAAGTATGTTAACGTAAAGCACCGAATCTGGATATTGAAGTCTTCCTTAAAAGTGATTTTTCAAAGTTAATCGTGAAGGGACGCAAATTCTCATAAATATAAGCTAAACACCTAATGAAAACTTCAATTTATCAAAAACCATAGCTTTGCGATGTGCCAAATAAGTTTTAAATATTTACAACCATGAAATATCTATGAAATTCCTAATTGGGACCCACCTGACCAATGCTTCGACCCATGAGCTTCAACTGCCACAGCTCACAGATGGATAAGCCAATCCTCCTCACACTTTATGCGCAGTTTTTTTTTAATGTATGTTGAGACTGCGCCCCAATTATGATCGTTTCGCAGCATTACGTGCAAGATCGTCTTTGACGTGACTAGGTGTACTTTAAAGGTGCAAAGCGACTGCTCACAAAGAATGTGTGCTGAGTATCGTCAAGCTCAGCCACACAGTTTCAGCAGTACGTTGCGCCCACCTTACCTATTCTGTTCTGGCATATCCTGAATGAATCGTGCCCTCTCAAAAATAGACAAAGGTAGAAATCCTCCTGTCTGTGGTTATCGCTACCCCAAGACTGCATTAGGCCAATCAGTTTGGCCGTCCAACGTTCTTTCCTACTTTTACTCCAAAATTGTTGCCAAAGTTAGAGGGTTTACGAACGCATGTGCATCAGATCGTCAGTTCTATTTGACTCTGAGCTAGATTTACGTTTCCTTACGTTCTCGCGCTAATATATCTGTCGGTATTACTTCCAACACCACCATCATGGCCTGTTCTGAAATCGTGTGGTAGCTACAGGTGATACGCAGGACATCCCTGCGCTGGGCGCTGGCAATGTGCGCTGGAAACTTCATGGTTCGGAGCGCATCTTCCCAAATTTTAACCCCATATAGCAAGACGGAATTGTCCGTCGCCATCAGCAGCCCCCGTGTCGTCCCTCTGGGTCCGGCAATTTTGGCAATTTGCCTACTCAGCGATGTTTAAACTCCTATAGCACTATCACAAATCCTGCGAATATGATCCCCAATGGCCTGCTTGGCATTGAGATTTCACTCACAGATGCTTGAGCAACTGGCTAGCCTGGGTCTCGACGTAGCTAACTACAGTTACTACCCTTCGCTTCATTACTGACCTTTGTAATATGGTCATTAAGACGGTAATAAATTGGAAAAAAACGATAGGAATTGTGTACCCTTAAGTGGGCCTTCTCGATTTTGAAAGAATGTTCGTTTTCTTATTTCTATAATTTGGTCAATATTTTCTGCTTTATATGGTATCATGTTTGAGTATTTTGAGTTGGTGATTTTTGAGAAAGTATCCTACTACCAGACGACCAAATTATTTTTTTTTTTTAAATGTATGTTGTATGTTATAAGCGTAACAAGAAATACTTTTCCTAATTTTTTTTTAACCAACTCCTCGATCCAATTATACATTTTTCGAGCCTGTTTTGTCAGTCAAGTAAATTGTGCATAACAACATTTGCATAGAAACATCCATCTATCAAGCCATCATAAACTATATATTACAACTATGACCTAGTTTATGCGAGAGCCCAATGTAATCCCAATTTGGGATTATCCCAAATATCGCGTCGTATAAACGGGCAAAATTGGAATTGGGATTTTATGAAATTCGAATTGCGTATAACCATAGAAACTTTTTTTATAGAAACTTGTTTGCGTAACCATAGAAACTTGTTTGCGTATGTTACATGTTGCTACTTCCTCCAACCAATTTGAATACAAATGCTCTATTCAGCGTTCCACAATGTTGTGGAAAGTACAGCAGGCACTAGTAATTTTCGGCACTTAATTATGATTAACGTCTTCTTTTGCAAAAATAAACGAAATGACATTAGTTTTATCCAAATGCACAAAACAAGCGCCGTCACATATTTCATATGTATAATGTGTAAATTTGCTCAAAACAAGACCCTTCATGTTGAAGAATAACATTTATTGACACATTTCATATGCACACTCACACATAGTCATCGGGCGTACACCCAACTGTTCGGGTTTAAGCTGAAATCCGAATTTGACCGTTTATACGACGTTCTGACTGGTATAATCCCAAATCGGGATTACATTGGGCTCTCGCATAAACTAGGTCTATATTACAACAGGACAAGACAAGTTATATTGTTATGTGCTACGAACGTCAATGTGTAACAAAGAAAAAACATCTAAAATATTGCGGATATCAATTCAATTTACTCAAAGACACAAGCAACAACCACACTTCCCATGTTATCAAAAACAAAAAAACACTGCAGAAACATGTATTTAGAATTGACCTAAATTCAACTTCGGGATGCGAACTGATATCAGTAACTGTAACCAGTAACTATATAATTCTAAAACGAGAACTAAGACAGTATCATGGAGAGAAAAAAACATTCAGAAGATCTTTGAAAGATTGCAAATAAGGGAAAGCAAAAACAAAACCTACTTTACTAGCATTATAAGATATAATTTTACTGGTTGAAAGCAAACGAAAGTATTAATAACAAGAAAAATGATAGAAATTTAAAACAAATATTATATTAGCTATGTTTAAGAGTTATTTAAGCCAAAAAGACAACATGAATAAATGAAAAAACTATTAACGATATATTATTGTATACATATACACTCACACATAACCTAGATAATGTTTGAAAAAAACAACAATCATAATGGTTACGCTAAGGAATCAAAAGATCAACGTAAAGAAACACAAAAACTTCGCGAAAAGCAAGTAAGTATTGAAACGTTTGAAGTGACTCATGCGTATATTATGTACATTAGAAATAGGTTTGAGCATAGATATGAACGAAACATGATTGGATATCCAAATTTATTGGACGGATTAAAACAGATCAATAAAAAATCATAATTCAAATTATAACCCTTCGGTAGCTCACATGAATCTGGTATTTCATTGATTGTCATTATTTAAATCGCATTTATCTTCTTCGTATGTATCCATTTACCATATTCTACTTTGAAATCAAAATTTCTATTTTCACGATTACTGTATCTTTAATAAATATTATCGTTCTTTTGATAAACTAACTAACTAATGAATTATGAAAAACAAATGTTTTCGAAATACTCATTTCTACTGTTGTGTATTTTATCATTGTATGAACATATTAACAAATGTAAAAAGTTTTATATGATGATAAACATTATGATTCTATGTTCTTCTGTCACTAGCTTAATATTTACAAGCGAACTTCATACGCATTATGTAGCAGCACTAAATATCCCACGCGCAAATAAAACAGTACTTAATCATAGGTTACAAAATAAAATTTTTATATGTTGACTACTCCTTTTTTTATATTTTTTTATCTGAACAATTGTACCTAAACAATGATTTCCAACTAAAATAAACAAAAAAAAATGTTGCAGAAGGGAGAAAATATAAACACATTTTCAATATAACTTATGTATCATATGAACATTCGAAATGCAAAAATAGCAGTATTAGAGAACGAAATTACACTGGCTACAAAAAAAAATGCAGCCAAAAATTTAAAAAAATTAAATAACAGATGTAAAGAATCGAATTGGAAAAAATTTTTGCGAACGATCGAAATTGATTTTGAACATTTTGAAGATTGAAGAAAACTTGAAAATTTTGAAAAATAAAGATTATAATAGAATGAATAATGAGAAGATGATAAAAATACGTGTTGAAAAACAGCATATTTTATTGAATATAAAAAAATACTTAAGTACGTGTGCGATTGATTTCGTTTCTAGTCGACAAGATGACTTTTAAATAAGAGAAAAATGGACAAATTGAGAAATTAAAAATAAAAGATTAACTATAAATGATGAAATATTACTTAATAACATTTCGATGAATAAGCAGACATTTTTGTTGTTGTATCGAACGCATCTCATTTTCTAAAAAAGAAACAATTATATTAATAAAAAAGCAAAGCATTTTGGTTTTATTCGTTGGAAGTAGAATGCATGTGGCACTGCTAAGAAGGGTGCAGTTTTTTTAGGTTTTTCACAGGTTCTCAACAATTATATAATCGTATGGAGAGGTGATATTTTTCCTTCTGCTTGGAAAGTTGCAAATGTGTTTCCGATCCTTGAATTGGGAAATGTTGGAACTGTTTCTAATTACCGACCTATTTTGATAAGCTGCGCGATTGCGGCATTTCCGGTATCCTTCATTTTTGTTTCCTCCTCCTATAATGTTAACCATACTTGTCCTGTTGTCTTCAATGGCTGTGTTTCTTTTTATCCCTTTTTATCCTAGATCTAGTGTTCTTCAAGGTTTCATCCTTGAGCCGCTCCTGTTTGTATTGTTCATCAATTACCTTCCCAGTTTTGTCAATTTGGCTCCCTCCTTTACGTGAATGACCTCAAGCTTCAATGTATTATTTCTTATTGTGAAGACTGCCTGCAAATTCAAACAGACCTTACTGCTTTGAGCGATTAGTCTACTGCTAGCTCTCTGTTCCTCAATATTGCTATGTCCTTTACAAACAAACTAATTTCTCTTCACTTTGACTATACTTTTTCGGTAGTTTGTTGTTGCATGTATAAGGACCTTTGCTTTATTTTTGATCCTCGTTTGAAATTTTATCTACATGTTCAATTCATCTCATCGAAAGTGTCAAGAATGGCAGAATTCATGCTATGTTGTTCTCGTTGTTCCCTTATTATATCCACTTGTGTCTGTCTTTTCACATTGCTAGTAATGTACTCAAGTATGGCCTCCTCGTGTTGTGTACTTGTCAGACGTAGTCGAGTCTGCCCAATGTAAGTTTACTCGTTATTTTCTGTAGAATTTTGATCTTAATGTCCTTGAGATGAACGTAAAATTTTTAAACCTTTCCTCGTTGCAAGTCCACAAGTTCCTGCTTATCTCTGAGTCTGGCGTTCAAGAATCATACAAGGTAATCACACTTTTGTGTTTGGAACAATTCATGCTTTGTCAATTTGTGAATAGTTTATGTGTTTGATCCTATTTGGAATGTTTAGAAAAAATTTAAGTGAATGAATGTAATTGAAATCACCTAATCCTTCACATTGGATTTTGCAAGAAGTCCTGACCAGAAGTCATCTGCAACATCTCATCGAAAACAAGGACAGCAACAAGCATCTACTCAAATATCTCAGCAGTAATGTCTTCATTATGAGGAGCAGCATCAACACACGGCTCCTGTTAATTAGCGCAATGACACACACAGCGGTTCTACCGAAGCGTTTCCCGAGAGAAGAATCAGCTAACACTATATCCGTGTGAACTGATAGGTGAGAGTGTGTTGGCTTGCTTATAATCCCATCAAGAAACAGTAAGCGCAGCGAACATTCGCTGGCAACAAACGAAATTATCTGTAGTGGATTGCATAAAAGTGTGGGAGGTATTCCTTTTACTCGCCAAGTGGTATCGAAAGTAGTATAGGCAATAGGTTTTCAGAAAATCAATAGGCGTGTTTTTTTTGCTCCCCCTATCTATAACAGAATAATACTAACCAGTGCACATGCATTGGAAACAAAAACAACTCCCCCTATCCATAACATGAGCTGTTGTTGTTTCCAATGCGTCTGCACTGGTTGTTAAATTGCTAAATTGCTTTGTATCCCAATGTAGTCATCGGATCAATACAAAATTCACAGAGTAGGTTGACTTCAACGTGAGGCAGATGCTAGCAAAGGTCTGCCAGCACGAGGCTTTTTTGTTATTTTCGTAACAATAAATGTTCGCATTAAGTGTTCACATCGCGAACATTTGCAATGAAAATAAATAAACAATATTTAAATTTTCTAGGGTCTGGACATTTTTCGGATGGCAGCCCCAAACACCTTTCTATCGCTGTAACTTTCGATGAAGTCATCGAAATAAAATTGGCTTAGGGTCTATGGTTCCTTAGGGTGTATTCGTCTTAAGTAGGAGAAGTAGCTAGTGATAGTGGCCTTAAGGCAACATAGCACCTCCAAATTTTTGAAAAATCGATTTTTGTTTTTTGATTGAATATGTTAGAATGAAGCTTTAAAAACATGATTTTATTAATATAAAATTGAAATTCTAAAAAAAAAACAATTTTGTGAGTATATATAGCAAAGCGCTCCAAGGTAATTTTTTCTATGATTTTCGTTGACTTCGCTATATCGCTACATCGACTTAATCCAAAGTGTAGAGAAAGATAAGTGAGTCATTTCCTTTAAAAGAGGCAAAAAACAGTTAACCTTGGCAAAAAAAAAACAAAAAAAAATAGCTGTAAAAAAAGTGTAGAGTCTCCAAAAAAGGTCCGAAAAAAGTCCTACTGACACTAAAATTAATGAAAAAGTTTGCCACATATTATGGCCTAGCTATACGACGAAATCCTGATTCAGTTGAAAATATGCCCAAGTAAATTTGGGCAGCATATCACCACAAAATTTCAACTGATGAGAACCCTCAACACTCTTATTGTCCTGTTGGAGAAACGACTTGGTGTAACTGGCGCAAGGCGGAGGCAGCTGGTAGTAATGCATTAAAAAATTTCAAGCATCCTCCACCTTTAGATGATAAGGTACAAGAAATTTTAAAGCCTATTTATGATGACTTATCATCAAAAGATTTATTAAAGCGCTGCTTGGGCAATTTTCCGCAGAATAATAACGAAAGCTATAATTCTTGTGTTTGGAATTTGGCCCCCAAACATACTTTTTGTGGGAAAAACGTACTAAATATGGCTGCAAATATTTCTGCATGTACATTTAATGAATGATGTATGGCTATCTTGAAAATAATGCAAATAATGGGAGTTACGATTGCCGAACGTGCGCTGGAACATGCAGAACATAGAGATGCTGCAAGAATCGACCAGGCGGAAAAACACTCGACTGAGGCATCTAAAGAGGCCAGAACTGCTCGAAGGGAGCAAAAATCTTTGGAAGAGGAGGAGTATGAGCAAGAAGAAGGTACATTGTATGGTCCAGGCATCGCAGATTAATTTTCGGTAAGATTTATTGCCAAAAATATTGAATTTTAACTTTAAGCACGATTTTCTCGAAACAACGTTTTGCAAGTTGGCGTGCATGATTAAGAAAAACAATATTATCTAATCGTTCTGAAATTTTAACACGTTAATCTGCACATGTTGATGCTCAGAATGAACTACGGATGAAAAAATCGGCACTAAATTTTTTTAGTTATAACCGATTTCTGGGGAAAAAAACCTCGATTTTCGAAAAAAACGCCGCCATTTTGTTATTTTTCAACCAAATTTTTTTTTTTTAGTTCATTCTAAGGCCGCTTTGATGTTGATCAAAACCACGTTTTTGTTTGTTTTTCAGACTTTCCTGAGGACAGTTATCATGCACGCCAGGTTTTTTTGGTGTATTTTCCAAAAAATTGTAGCAGACGACAGGGGGCCACAAAAAATTTTTAACAATTTTTTTAATGTAGTATAAAAGGTGTTAAGTATGTGTAAAAAGTTTCATTAAGATATGTTATTTTATTCAATTAAAAACAAGCCTTGGAAAAAAACATTTTTTGTTTAATTTGTAGGTGCTACGTCCCCTTAAGTATAAATAGTGGTAGAATACACACTCAAAATCTGCATAAATCCTCTACTGTTCTTCGAACATTAGTGTTTGTAGCTGTTCTGATGCGCTAGGTTTTTTTTATTATTACTATTTTTATTATTATGCCTCTTTTTAAATAGTGAATTGTCTTTGAGCTTGCAATTTTCTCTCATCAAAATACCTTAAATAGAACAAAAATAGTTTAAATAAATCAAACGCATACTTATATGTTATCGTATATCTGCGGTCGGTTGAATTGATGAATGAATATAAGCTATTTAATGCTCCAGTGATTTCTCTATAATCTTTGAAAAACATACAGATATGTGTGGTATTAAAGGACTTTCACTTGATTTTAACTATCTTGACATGTATTGAATTGATTGCTGACGTTCGATTTATTTATACACGACCGAATTGAATGAGTTATAAACTTTTAAACAGAAATTATATTGTTGTACTTGAATAAAAACATCAACTACGTAACTGCATTAAAACCATACGTTCAATTCAAATGTGTTTCGAAGAACTAATCTCTCTACTACGAGTCGTAAGGAGACGAATTTAAATCCAAAGAATTCGATTTATTTTATTTTTTGCAGAGTACTTGAAGGATTTGCGCTGCCTCAAATCGAAATAATGCTGATTGATGGTCGTGCGATATTTTTTCCAAGAGATTATTGTTATATTTTTGTACGCTATCATGAGTTCAGGTTTAGGGAAAAATTCGAAAAAGTATAGCACGTAGAGTCGCAAAAGATAATGCGAAAAATATATTTTGAATGGGAAAGAAATCTTGTACTTGAGAAACCGGATTCGATGCCATCGTATTCATCGAAACGTTTGCAATAGTTTTTGGCAAAACAGAAAATCACATAGCTTCACCAGCCTCAATGTAGTCCCCTCCTTTTTGAAATGATCCCAAAATTGAAAATTCTGCTGTAAAGGCATCGGTTCGACGAAACAGAGACGATTGATTAGAATTTTCATTTCAAAGTGGCAGAAGACTTATGAGCAGAATCCAACTGAATAATTGGTTTTTCGATTTCGTGGTCATTTCTATATGATCGATTCGAGTAGCTTAAATTTTAACATAAGTTTTTGATCAGGTATAAACTACGAAAAATAAATTTCAGATCGAAGTTTATAGTTCATTCTTAGGAAAACGGGCAGAAATAAGAGATTTCAATGTTAATTGATTAGCTCATACATTGATAATTACCACAACTTTCGCAGATTTTTTATAGACTGAAACATCGTTCCATTTTGTTTTGTTTTTTCAATTTGGTTATTTAAATGGTATTATTCTATCTGCAAAATAAGAGAAAATATATACTTGGTCCCCAATGAAAATTCTCATCAGCGCTAAAGCTGTTTTACATGACAAAATTATACAATTTTAACTTTTATTTTCCTTATTAATAATCATGAGAATCATTGAATTACTAATCAATTATAAAGATTACTATTATCGTAAGTTTAGAAAAATCCGTTAAAGAAGCATGTCATACACGCTGCGGATTTGCATGCCAAAATAACTCCATAAACCAACAAAACTGTGCTTGCCAAAATAACTGCACAAGCCAACAAAACTGTGCTTGCCAAAAGAATCGCAAGCCAAAAAGCCTGTGCATGCCATATAACTCCGCACGCCAATTAAATTGCGCATGCCAAACACCTGCAAATTTGAATACCAAAATAAACTTTGCATGCCAAAAAAAGCTGTACATGTTTTGTGGACTGTTCAATTTCTAAAAATCTTATTTTTTGGTTATTTAATATGTTTTTACTGCAAAGATATTACGATTGCTTCTTCAATATCATTACATCAAATATATTGACTCCAGCAAAACAATCTGAATAGTGAAACGTCTTTTATCAATATTCGAATCAGCTATAACATGTTTAAAACAACAAAAAACACCAAATTCTAATCGAAAAGTCTTATCTTCTAATTACCACTTTCCATACACGGATCATCTCCACCTGACACAATCAAACACCTGCGAAAGGCACGGGCCAGCAGAAGAATTAATAGTGATTTAGTACGGATTCATTAATTTAGCTTCTGCAGCGCTTCTTGTAGATAACTGTTCCTAAAAGGAATATTTTCCAAGATAAGCCAATAGTAGTTAAGATTTGATAACATCGGCAATCATTTTCCATATATAAGTTCACGATGCAAAACTAAAGTGGCCAGTTGCCAGTTTTTCCTAGCAGCAATCATTCGAAGCAACATGAAGTATCTTATTGTCTTGGCAGCATGCGTATTCGGCGTTTTCGGTAAGTTTTTATTAATTACGAATAGTTTTACAAAAGCAAATTTAACGAAAAATTCAATTTCAGCACAAACACCATCGCAAAAATTGGAAAATACCCTCAATGGCTTGAAAGAGCAAATGCCATGCGGTTTCCCTGACTTGGGTGTTCCACCACTAGCTCCACTCAAAGGCGACTTTTTCGACCTCTATTCCAAGCTCTTCATTCTTAAGTAAAAGTCAACTACGTTATTCTCCTTGCACATATTTCTATCTAAAATCTCTGATTTTCAGGATCTATGGTAGTATCAGCGATTTCACAGTCAGTGGTCTCGACAACTATGAAGTCAGCAACGTGAATTTGAACGTCCTCACCTTGAAATTGGGAGCCGAATTGAACTTCAAGAACATCCGCGCCAAGGGTAACTATTACCTTGAGTCTTTCGTTATCGGCTTATTGAAGCTCAAGGGAGAAGGAACTTTCGACATCAGTCTGGCTGACTTCAGCGTTAAACTTTATGCTCGCGTTGGTATGGTTGAGGGTCTTCTTCGTGTGATGGACATGGAAATTGACCTTGCTATGAAAGACATGAAATCGAAACTTACTGGAATCATTGGACCACTTAGCTCACTTATTGCAAGCAGCCTCTTCGATAAAACAATTTTGGCTTTTATGCGTGATAGTCAAGAGCTTCTCAGCGAGAATATTGTTGATATCGTTCTACCACAAGCCGATGGCTACTTGCAAACAATGACTATTTCCGATTTATTGGGAATGCTTCAAAATCCACCAGAACCAGCAGAGCCATGCATTCCACCAAAATATTATTATTAATATGGATTTTGGGACACGAATAAAGTAATGATTTTGATTTGAAGATGTGATTTTAATAAGTGTGTGCTGTGTGGAATATTTGGACATCATTCTGTAATTAGATCAATTTTCAGTTCAGATTATACGTTTCGACCACTTTAGAGAAATTTTTCTTAATTACATAATTTAATTAAAATATAAATTCATTATTCTGGGCATTTGAATTCGCTACAATTTCATAGTGAAGTACATACTGCCCAGTTGGAAAACCTTTTAAATAGCTCTGTAATTTTTGTGTAAAGTGTCGTAGGCATTTACACTTAAAATATGCGAATAGTATGGTTGAATCTATCTAATCCAATCTCTTCTAGATTTCAAGCCCAAAGATTTTCAATCCAAGACCAAGTTTGACGTTTTAAATATAGATATATTTCAATTTCTTGACTGCTCTTTTCCTCACTTTCTACGTGGGACTGATATACACTATAGAATATCATAACATCAATACCCTCAAAATATCGACGTCTTTCGAGACATTGTATTATATCTAGGCCCAAAAGGAGAAATCAGTCTTTCACTAAAAACCTTTGAATTGTATATTTTGGTTCGAAACATCTCGTACGCTTCGTCAATTTGTTCATAATCATGATATCAATATTTTTCCAATTAATATTTGATATATTTCACCGTCGCTAAGAACTTAAATTTGTGTGTCATCACAAATTGCCAATTAATATATTTACTGTCACACAATTTACTGTTTGATTTTAATCTAACACTTTTCTCATTTTACTACTACTTTTTAATGAGAAAAAAAATTGATGATACATCTCCATTGTAAAGACAAATTAAGCATGTCGCAGCTCCTAAAAGAATAATAAGAATAAGACAACTACCATTTCATACTTCTAGCCATGCCTAAACTCAAACACTATCTGCTTTATGTATCTGTGCAGACCATCAATTTTCTTACAAATATCATCGCTATAAAGCCCACGTTAGTATGATATTCATGCGTGCTTTAATTTAACAGAGTTATTATGATTGAAATCAATCATCGACGTGAAGCATCCGATATGTTTTTGTTGCAAAATTTGAAACAACTACTAATTTCTAGTGAATACACAATTTAGCCATATATCACGCGGGTGAAAGATTTAATCTCTACATTTTACTTCTTTTGCGCATATTTACATACATTTTCAAGCTTATCTATGGCAAAAGAGGCATCAAAGGCTGCGATAAATTTTTATTATTTGAATACATTTAAAACAACTTATTCAGGATTTAAATTTGCTGATAATGAAAATTACAACAGACTAAAGAAAGTGCAAACAAACAATTGATTTGGCTCCAGTAGTGACAACAAAAGCTATCGATATCTGAAATTAAGTATTAATAATTTCGAGCTATTTTAATAAAAAGCTACCTAGCACTTAGTAAAAGTCCACTTTCAAATCCGCATTTAATTTGATAACATGCAGATGGAATGATTTATCACTGACCAATCTCAACCCTAATCATTAAGAGATTATAAATTTTTTCTCATATATAAGTAGTTCGAAAAAACAAAGGATCATTTTGGTTTCAGATTTTGCAGTGATTGTGCAGGCATAAAAATGAAGTACCTTTTAATTTTCGCAGCGTGTTTTGTTGCAGTTTTCGGTGAGCCAAATGAATCATTCATATGATTAAATATTAAACTACATATTTTACTTTCAGCACAAACTCCGTCCCAGAAATTGGAGAACACTCTAAATGGTTTAAGGGACAATTTTCCATGTGGCTTTCCTGATATGGGGGTGCCACCACTAGCACCACTCCTTGGCGATTATTTCAATCTGTACTCTAAGAAATTCATTCTTAAGTAATTTCTAATAATCACGATATTCGGCTAATTTAGCTTACGAAGTAATATAATATTTATTTCAGGATAAATGGCAGCATCAGTGACTTTATTGTTGAAAATCTTGACTCCTACGAGCTTCAGGAAGTCAGTTTGAATGTCTTGACTCTCAAACTAAATATCAACATGAATTTGAAACATTTTCGAGCAAGGGGTGACTACTACTTGGAGTCTTTCGTCATCAGCTGGCTGAAACTTAAAGGCAGGGGCACCTTCGATATTAGCTTTGCGGACTTGAGTGTCAGGATTTATGCTCGTGTTGGAATGGTGGACGGTCGTCTCTGCTTAATGGACTTAGACGTTCAAATTGCGCTGCGTGATATGAAATCGAAACTAACCGGAATTATTGGACCGATAAGTTCACTAGTTGCAAGTAGCATCTTCGATAAGCTTATGATCGAGTATGTTGCGGATAATCAAGAAGCTTTAAGTGAAAATATCATCGAAATGGTTTCACCAGCGATTAACGCTCAGTTAGAAACAATGGGTGTTTCAGAACTGCTACAATTACTGCAAAGTCCGCCAGAAATGGAACCTTGTGTACCACCAAACTATTGATTTTTTTGTCTGCAATAAATTGTTTCTGTTTTCAAGTTGATTTATGCAAATATTGCAATTTAAGCCTAATTTAATTGTCATATCCAACACGTTAGATACTCGACCACAATGCTAGATGATTAGAAGATTGCAGGAATTCAAAAATAATAGACATTTTCATAGAGCTTGTTTATCCAATCATGTTTATTCTGCTAATACTTTTACATTGTCCTATAATACAAACACAATTAGTAATATAATGAAGGAATAACGAACTTTCACTCTGTAGAGGTAGTTAATGTGAAGTTAATATTATTTCTCCCCGGAATAAACGATTCGCCGAAACCTTGAATCTGCACAGGACTTTTAAATAGAAACCAAATTTCTTGTAGTTGCTCAATAATGTGTATGAAGCCGTTGACCATCATCGTAAGGGCCAAAAAATATATAGAAGTTGGATAGTGTTGTCCAAGTAAAAACTGCCACTTTTGAGCTGCTTGTTGTCCAACGGATGTATAGCCCCGATGCACGTATCTACTTCCAAATCCACTGTCGACACTTGTATAACACTGGATGTCATTCTCATTAATTTTCGCCTTAGTCGAAAAATCGTTCAAGCCAATCGTCACTGCGTTATTTTTGTTTTCAACCAATCGCGTTACTTTTTTCGGATTGATTAACGGCAAACGTTGCAAAGTTACTATTAGCTGCTCATTTGCTTTATTTATTTCGCCATGTGCGGCGTACCCAAAAAGGATACAACTTATGATAATTATTGCAATGAAACGATTCAAGTTGCTAAACATCTTTCCAATCAAGTCTCAAAAGAAACTAACCAATTTTGAATGATAGAAGTAAATATTTATATAGGTCACCTATCATTTCCTTTGCGAAAGCAATTATCCTAACCAGTGAAAACGTCACCATTTATCTTCTCATATATTTACATGCAACTATTCTTGATCTCGTTATACCAGTTGTGAGGCTATATAATAAATCTATTCAGATCAGTTTCTGCATGAGAGTGCGCAATGAGTTTGAGTGAGCTGCCACGATCATTAGCTTTGTATAAAAAACTAACTTTACACTTCGAGTTGTTTTTAAGTGACAAATTTATGTCAATCGATATTTTCAAATTTAATACTGAATCAAAAGCTAGAGTTACCTTACTAAAGCCTTACATATTTTGAATCAGAGTAATAGGAGCTCTTCATACATATTAAATATGTTAAATTATAATAATTTAATAACTGAATATTGTCATTCAAATGTACAGATAAAAAAATTTGAATTTGATATCATTCGATTCAATGCAATCTTTGATAAATACAATCTTTGACAGATGCAATCGGAATCGCAAAAATAAATACTTCAACGTTTATGATGAATTTACTACAGATCATTGATCAATGAACATAAATAATAAATAGTGTATATTTTGCATCGCTCACAATAATCGCACCTACGTTCAGATTTTAGACTTTACAGTTAATCAGCTAGCATGCTATTTGACACTTTATCAATGAAACCCATTTATATTGTATTGCACGTATCTAATGCAAATCATATTTTATTCGTACTTATTTACAACGTTTCTTAAAACAATTCGATTTTTTTTCAAGCATTTGTTTTCGTCTACTTAGTCTAGCTTACAAACAATTTGATACGATTCTATCTGCAACTCATCTGAATGAAATTATCGAACAGACGTTAACTATAACAGTAATTTCACCGGAATTCGCTTTTTTGATCATACTAAGCTAGTGAGGTTTAGGTTTATGGCCGTCTACGTAGAAATTTCTTGTTGCCTTTGGCAATTCAAGTTCAATGCCATCTAATTCCTTTGTTAAGATTATTTGACATCCGAGGCGAGAGTTTTCTTTGAGAAAGGGAGCCATATCCAAAAGATCGTCCTCTTTTTCGTCTGCTTCAGGGAGTTTTTCTCGATAATTACTTTTTACGTATACATGACATGTAGTGCAGGCTAAGGATGCTTCGCAGGCGCCTAAATTGTGTAAATTTAGAGGAATGTTAGTGAAGTAATTTCACAATTTACTTTTGTGTCGTGTGAAGAATTTACACGAAACGATATTCAACTAATCGAGGATATTGCCTTAAAAGGTAGTGTATTGCATTATGTTGATAATACTGAATTAAATCAAACCAATAAAAATTCAATAAAATATTGATTTCGGAATGAAGTAGAATGGAAGAAAATACTTTGCAATTTATAAAACAGTTGTGTTTTTTTGCATCGCTATCGCCATTAGGTTAGACCAGGTTAGAGTGGTTCGCAAAAGAACGAGCCAGATGTAAACACAATCTACATTATGTAAACACAATCTACATCGTTTAGTATTAACTATTTTACAGGTACCACTGAGCCAGGAGTATTTGTTGTTTTCAACGCTACTGTTCTAACCTGAACTCTTATTTCACCTTTTCAAATATTTCTGAACATCTTACAGAGCGTACTAAAAAAATAAGAGATCTTAGTACTCTTTCCGTTTCACATAATTTCAAATGCTGGCTTATGCTTTCATGTGTCTCCTAAATCATCCTATCCTTTCGCTTATTTGTGCTGTTGCTAATCAGCAATGCTCAAAGATTTTTTCCGCATATTTTATTTTACAAAAAATTACCGAAACTATTTTTCGAAATTTCTTCACAACTGAGTGGTGTACCACCACATTCTTTTTGGTACTGAGAGCTATATCTTTTAGAGGACCAGAGAGACTAATAACGACAATATTATTTTGACGAGTTTATTTTTGCGATTTACTTTACCGTCGCTTTGTGGTAGATTGAAAAAAACTGTTAAAGAAAATGATATTAAAACTTTAATAGGTAAGACACTAATAGTAGTTTACAGAACAAAGAAATTACACATTACACCAGCAATTAAACATGAATTTGAACTAAACAAATCATCACGTATGAAAAGGTTGAATGGGCAGTAATGAATGTATTTTAAACCCTTTAAATCACTGGGATCAGTCGGAATACAACCAACTCTGCTACAAAGAGCCAAAGAGACTGGCGCGGATCGTGTTCACCCCTAAGGGTGGCAACAAACCGGCCGACTCACCAAAATTATACAGGCCAATTAGCCTCAAATCTTTCATATTGACGACCATGACGAATCTGATTGACTTATACATAAGGAGTGATCTTCTGGTAAAGATACCACTTCACAAATTTCAATTTGCCTACCAAAAAGACAAATCAACTTCATCAGCATTTCATTTATCAACTTTATCGAGATGTGTTTCCGAAGCTGGGGAAGGCGAGACTAAGGGCGGACCATTAGGAGGGGATGTCGTCAGGGAGGTTATTATCCCTCTGTTATGGTCCCTACTAGTGGATTAACTTCTCGTAGCCTTCAATAGTAAGGGCCTGACTCTCTAAGCAGACGACTTCACGGTAAAAATAACTTGAGATCCACAATGCAAATAGCCTTATATGAAACTATCCAATGGTGTGAGGAAGAGGGATTACCCATAAATATTAGAGGCACAGGCATATCTAGGAATCTACCTAAATAGGAAACTCACCTAGGACAATCATCTAAACAAAACGACACTGAAGGCCACTAAGGAACTTTGGGTGACAAAATAAATCCTTGGACGCAATTGGGGACTATCACCAAGGCAGAAACTATGGGCATACAAACAAATGATTAGACCTATTATCCTATATGAAGCTGCAGTATTGTGAATGAAAACCACACAAAAAAACTACTGTTAATAGACTCAGCAAGCTTCAAAGGATGGCATACCTGCTGATATCAGAAACAATGAGCTCCGCTTCAAAGGCTGGCTAAGTAGGGAAACGGGCATTAGCCTTCAACAGGACTACAGGTACAAATCAGGATATCTAAAAGAACTCCTTAAAATCCTGCAGATCCTGTTGATCTTCAGCGAATAAATAAAGACTAAAGCAGCCTTCGGGAAGAAGTTGAAGGTCACAATTCTCCCAAGGAACAAATGGGAGGATGGCCTACCATCTCGTACAAAGGAGCACAAATTTGGTATACGGACGGCTAAAAGATGGATTGTTGAGTAGGAGCACAGATCGTAGGTCGAAAGTGAAAAATGAGTTTCTCTCTCCCAAAGGAGGGTACCAACTATCATGCAGAACCATCTGCCATGCTCAGAGTTTCACATATAATAAAGATAAGGAACGCTAAAAGGGTCAGAATTAAGATCCTACCAGATAGCCAAGCAGTTCTCTATCCCGATCCCGATTACATAAATTCAATCAATCCCGATTACATAAATTCAGCTATACTCATAAAGGTGCAAAAGGGGCTAAATGAAATAGGGGCAGCTAATAGCCTCGAGTTGAAATGGAACCCGGCCATGAGGGGCACCAACGAAACGAGGAAGCTGATAAGAAGGCCAAAGAAGGAGCAATAAAGCCCTTCACAGGTCCTTCTCCATACTGTAGCGAAAAGTAATTTGGACCCAGAAATGTATAAACAGTGGTTAGAATGAACATGAACGAACCGCTTAGAAAAAATGCATCACACACCGGTATTTAACAAGCTTTATCTTGGCCTGAGAATTGCGCAACCTCAAATGCCATTTAACCAAGACGATTAAGTTTTCAAATCTAAAGAAAAGTCAACAATAAACTGCAGTAGAATATCGTAAGTGTAGGCAAAGAAAGACAAAAGGATCGCCACTGTTTTGACAATTTGAAATAATGCGGGAATAATTTCCGTAAAAAACTTAATTTCTGCTTTTTGGAGATTTAGAGATATGTCCGATTGATTCTTATATTCGTCTTTGATATATATTTTTTTAAAGCCGAGAGAGCGGCCGGTTCATCTACGGTATATAAAAATGTTGGTACTAATTGAAAAAAAATTTGCGCCAGGTTCGTACTTCGTCTTCAGTTTCGATGAAATTTGTTCGAATAGAAAGTTTCACGTCATTCTCACATGAGTTTTCTCTCACCGAAACCAGCCCGGTGCAAGACATCAAGCAACATAAATGGAAGTTTCATATTGGAGATTGTTTTATAAAATGGCGTATCCCAATAAATTTCTTCGCTGAATACAGTCTGAAACCGATTTCATTCAATTAGAACCCCTAAGATCTGAGCGTCCTTGAGTGCGTTTATGCCGCAGCCAAATTAGTAAGCTCTGCTTATTTAGCAGCGGTATAAACCACTTTTAAATTAGCCGAGCCTGCTATTTTGGCTACGCTACTTTAGCGCTGCTAAAATTTAGCGCGGTTATAAGTGTGAAGGTAGCAGTGGTATAAACACTACAACAGTCATAAATAGGATTTCTAGTTTCGAGTGACATTCGCAATCTGGAGGCCTTGGTGCAACGGTGTTTTTGTTCTTAGTATTGAGCTCCTTTCAGATATTACGCCATTTTTGCTTTGGTTAATAAGCTGTACGGCGTAAACGCTACTACTATAGCAGCGCCAGTTTGGCAGCGCTATCTTAGCTACGGCATAACCAAGGCCCTTGTCAACGCCAAACCGTCAAGCACAAGCAAGGTCCATCGTCGCTCATACGAGCTAGGTGCGCAGATCACCGAAGTCTAACGGGCTATAAAAATACCGTATCAAATAAGTAAATACTAAACAAATTTTGTGTTTTAAGTCATATAGATACATCAAATATAATAAAATATAGAATATTTATACATTAATTTGAATGTGAAAATTTGTTTAGTTAGCTGTAACAAAAATTCGCGAAATACACAGTAAATCGTCCCGACTTGTTTGGCTCGACAGAAAAAAAGTTCGACCGCAAAGGATACAATTAACTCAGTATATCTGTAGGGAATTTTAGGCCATTATTTGATTACGAGAATCAGACTTTAAACATAAACTAAAGAATTAGTCTTCGGTTTTTCGTGCTTTAATTCGTTTTGTTTTAAGTAGCCACGGATAAGTGAAAAATTATCGTATTGCACTAACCTTCCATTTCAACACCATATCGATGTGCCAAATATAAGACGTTGTCGCCGATTTTACCTTTTACTGGTATCCTCTTCCCGTCTTTATCCACAAACGTGACTTGTACTCTAAAATCAAAAATATCCATCAAGCAATCACTTGATACGACAACAATAAAAGCTTACATTTCATCTTCAGTTTTAGGATCTTGCCACTCGTACTCGCCATGATGACGAACTCCTGTGAAGATGTATAATAGTCATCTCATTTTAAATTGCAATTTTATACAAAGCAATATGAATTTAAGGGAGAGGGGGGTGTTGAAATCAACAGCATAAGTTTTTATACTGTTACACACAGGCAGATCAATGAATCAAATTTTTCTCAATGCTTTGAAATATAGAGTTAAGCAAACCACCTATTTTCAGCACCAAAACACCAGTAAGAAACTCATAGCTTTTGATTCGTTGGAAGTATTCTTAATAATAGTCATTTCACTGAGTTTAACCGTGTTTTTGTCAACAACTTGATTAAGTTATGTAGACCAGAATTTGCACAACGGGAATGGTAGCGGTCGCTAGTATTTCAAAGCTTATACAGTTTTTCACTCACCTGGAAGCAATTGCAGTACATTTGGGTTTGATAGTGGTTTCAAAATTCTTGAATTACTTTTCCCCAAATACGCTAGACGCCGGGCAAGTAAACACCACATCTTGACAATCAGCTGACTTTAGGTCCAACCAGTGATGATTCTAACTGCGTACGTACGCATATGCGCCGAGGTAAACCACACAAAGCATATGTTGCACCGTAACATAACTTTCCGAACAGCCAGAAAAGTGGTATGCTCATTAAGCAACCTTTTGCTCAATTGTTGCTATGAGCTGTCCGTATGTAAAGTGGTGATGTGATATGATTTGATATACGTTCGCTTATGCGCTGTATGGGCTCTAATGTTCACTCGTATGTCAAAAAGTGCCTATTTTGGTCTAAAACCAGTCGGTTTTGACACTCGCTTATGTTCGCAGACTTATGTCTGGTTAGGTCTTTTGATATCCATTTCTCTTGTTGTACTATTGTACTGATGTTGTTTGATTTCCCCTCCACTTTTGGTTTGCGCTGTAATTCGTCGATAACGTAGTTCTTATTCATGTTTTAATAGGTCTGTTTCCGTACTTTCAGCAAAATGCAGCAGTAACAGAATTTGGCAGCCGGCTTCTTTTTGCTGCAAAATTTGGCTTGCATCTGGCTTGCAGCAAAAGTACGGAAACGACTTGCTGCGAATCTATTTTAATATATTATAATAGATTCAAGTACGGAAACAGACCTAATCCGTCATATTTGGCCGTGATGGAGCTTTGTGTCATATTTTAATCAATCAATTAAAATTAAATTGAAACAACTCAAATTGCATTGCAACTTTAAATTGAAAGAGGTTCAATTTTAAATTGAATTATTATATTTTATGATTTTATGGATATGTTACATTTTGGTACATAGATTATATATAGTACAATTCTAAATGTCAAAGTGCTGTCATTAACTACCGCACTTTGCGATACGGGCCAAATGTAGACAGCAGTGTCCTGGGACGAACTTGGCAAAATTAATCTTTTAAATATGTTTTTAGCGAAAAGAATAGTATTACAGGAAGGCCATAAAATAGCACCACGTTTATCACATTGCTGCTGTCGGCTTCTATCCACTGAATTCGATCCATCAACAGAAATTGATAAAGATGAAGGTAATGTGTCGGGTTGTCAGGTTATATGCACTTACAATTTTCTAAGTTCTATTTGCATATTAGAATTTCGTGTCTTAAATTTACGGCAAGTTCAACATCAAACTCGACCGAAAAGAGTAATAAAAAAGGATCCAGTGCCTCCGCCGAGGTAGGTAAAGTTTTCCGAATTGACCCAACTATTCAAGTGCTCTCGATGTGCCAAAAATGAATAATTGGAAAAACTATGGTATTTCATTAATATTCTGTTCTTGCGTTTGTTTGCGATTCCAGGAATTCCAAAACATCCGATTAAATCTGCTTATCTTTAAATGTCTTAATTCTAGGACGAATAAAATGGCTGTGGATCAAGATTGGGGTGCAGTTTGGCCAGGACCGAAAACGTTCCATCCGGCATCAGTTCCCCTGCCAGTGCGCCAAGGATTTACTGAGAAAGGAGAAGCTCCGCCTTCAAAATTTGCAAATGCCGAGCTCATGAAAATTCCAAATTTTCTCCATCTAACTCCTCCCGTTATCAAACGACAATGCGAAGCAATAAAGCAGTTCTGTACGCCATGGCCAAAGGAATTAACTTGTGAGGAAAACTGGGAGAAATACTTTCCCGTAGAAGTCATCACGTCAGACTACTGCCACAGTTCACCATCAATCAGAAATCCACTTGCGCGTATTGTTACCATTAAATTCAAGTTGTCAAACTTGAAGCTTGATAAGCATGCACGCGACAAATTTTTGCGATTGGTAGGAGAGCGTTATAACTCTGAAACAGATATTCTAACCATAGTTACCGATCGATGTCCACTGCGAAAACAGAATTATGACTATGCACAATATTTGTTGACAGCATTGTACCATGAGTCGTGGGTTACAGAGCCATGGGAAGCACTAAAATCTGAAGCCGATATGGAGACGTATCATTTCAATAGGAATAAGTCTAAAGTGTCAGCCGAAGAGATTTTGAACTGGAATAAGAAAGAAAATGAGACTAAAGTTGAAGCCAGCGAAGCATTCGGGAAGAGTGTAGAAAACTTAATTAACGATGGCGAGAATGAGTACAATATTCAAGCATACAAAACTGAAGCGTTGAAGATGTTGGGTTTACCTAACATGAAGCCTGCTTCGTGAATTCCAAAGTAATTATAGATCGGTTCTTTATATTTAAATAAATGATTTTAGCTGTGAAACGAAAGCACGTTGTTTCAGTAAATCGTTCAGATAGTCAATATTTTATTGCAAACTTTCATTTAATAAAACACTCTAAAACTGATGGTTGGTGTAAAAAGCAATGTCTCCCAAAATGTTTGAACGTACTTCGTCGCCCCTTCTCCATTTCTGCCTTCAAACAGTAAAATATATCCTTTCTAGGGAAGCGGGTAGAATACACAAAATCTGGCATCTTGAAAAAGACCAAAAACCTACAAATCACTTTTAACATGGTGTATAAGAAAACATGTACAAGCTGTTTGATAGATTAACAGTAGACTTTCGTGTGATGGATCAATTCTACTACAAAATTTAATACCATCACGAAAGATAATACTAATTACTGGCGGACCACTCCTTAACATAATTTAATGTCACCTAGTGTGGAAAATATCTACTATTTCATGTCCAAGGAGTTTGTTACTGATCAGAACAAGTTCTATTACTCATGTTTTTTTTATGAAAATAACTTCATTTGTTATTACCCATTGAAGATGATTTTTTACGGATATTGCGTTACATGGTGCCATTCGCATATTCAACCAGACTGCTGGTTGTATGTAATCTTGCATATCTGAATAAAAGTCATATTTATCCTCGTAAACATTTTATACACATGTACAAGCCAAGATTATACTATTGTTTCACTCATTCACAATACTATATACATCCTCTTAAAATAAATCACCAGTCATTTCAGCAGGCAGTCTTTCATAAAAATATGTACTGTTTATGCATATATACTTACGCATAAAGCAACGAACACAAACACGAGCGTTGATTGATGTAAAACGAGGACTTTAAATAAATATCGCAAATCTTAGTAAAATATAATTTGTAAAAAAAAAACCGAACCGTCGAGTAACATACTCTTTCAACCTAATATGTAAATTAAAGTTGTAATACACAGCTTCTACACTTGCAAAAAAAATCATGCACAACGGTACAACGACAGTGCTCAGTCTGGCGGAATCTGAGGTCGCTTTATTCGCATCGATGCTGTTCTATTGATACGAACGATTTTACTTTCACTATCGCCCGTGTTGGTCTGACTGGTTGTCCTATGCCTACTGATGAAGTTTGCTGCAGACGCTAGAGCTGTAGTTCAAGAATTAAAAAAATATTTACAATCACATCATTAAAATTTAAAAAATCCCACCTCGACCTGTCACCGTCCGGGATGGGGGTCTTGGGCTTTTCCTTATTTTGCTGGGGCTGAACTTCTTAATATTTTCCTTACTGACAGCTAGTGAAACTTTGTTTATTAGTTTTTGCGGTCCAACATTACTCTTTATCAGAGCTGGAAAAAGTCATTTATAAACTATATGAATTCTAATGTTGTGAATAGTAATCGTGTACCTTTACTCAATGCATTTTTATTGGTTACTTTTACGTTCTGCTCCATAAGAATGCCGTTAACGAAATCCTTATGTTGATTGTTTGATGGCAGCTGGAACGTAGCGTTTACGTCTACACCCGCTTCCCTAACACTGGACAGTACCTGCGTTTCGTTCATGCAAGCACCACTCGGATGCAACTCTAGTACATGCAAATCATTATCAATTTCTTCATGGTTATTTTCTTCTACGTAATTATCATTGCTCTTGAATAGTTTCCTATTCCGCGGCTGAGAATTTTCGCGGTCCTCATGGCTCTTCGCTCTCTTTAGTCCTTGCCGTACTGCTGTCGTATCCTCAGCACCATCAAAGCTAATATCAACCCACTCCTTGGTGTTAACGTCTTTCTCAGTATCATCATCGAAAAATCGAATATCACGCTGACCGTTATTGAGTTGAACCATTCGGTTTAAACTGTCTTGGAACTCGGAATCGACGAGACCGTTCGCTCGTAACAGCAGATAGTTTCGCTGTATCACTTTGCAGCCCAACAAGTGACTGGTTCGTAGATGATCTAGTTCAGCGTGATACAAGGAATTGATTGCGTCAACATGATTGTGCTTGATGGTCTTTTTAGAAATCTCCACTTCGTAATCTTTGCCTTGCAGGTACCGCAACAGTATATTCGAACATTTCGATTCTTGACATTCTTGACGAAGTTTCGAAACAGTTTGAAGTGCATCGTTGTGTCTTTTTCGCCAGCGAACAAGTTCTTCTTTCATTTTTTCAGCTTGTTTGCCGAATCGATCGATGGAAGCTTCCATTTTAGCGAGCTCCTGAAAGGGACCAATGGCAAATGAATATTTTGGAAAAATATTTTTGTTTTTAACTTTAACTTGTAGGACTTCATGAAACAATTAAAACATAAACCCCAGCAATATTTCCCATATTCTTAAAGTCTTTGCACACTTTAAAATTTGAATTGGGAATTCAACAGATTGAACTGCCTTATCGACAAATTGACATTTTTCTCCGAATTTTGGTTATGAACACTTCTCGCCTGAGCCCAGTTGAACTACTCTAGGACTGAATCGTACGCATTTACAATGTTCGCGCGCAATTTTTATAGACTACGATTGTTTGCTCGATATATCAACAAGCACCAACGCTTTTCTGAATCACCACAAGTCCTAGCACCAGCCGCTGCCTCTCAACTTACAGAAACCATTCGCTGGGATGGCGTTCGACACTATGCAAAAGGTAAAGATAAGAAGAAAGATAAAGGCAAAAAGACCGGCAAAATTGAAATAAATGAGACTCAGCTACGTGAAGTTCTCAATTTGGATTCGTTAAACGAACAGATGCAACGATCAGTGGACTCAATGCGAGACGAATTCATCAAGAATCTCTCCCTTCGATCGACTACCGGCGCCATCGATACATTGAAAGTTTCGGTAGACGGAGAGGAACATGAACTACAAGAATTGGGGCAAATTACTCGAAAAAACCCTAAAACTATTATTGTAAACATGATAGCGTTTCCGCAAACAATTCCGGATGTGTTGAAAGCAATCGAAAAAAGCGGAATGAACTTGAACCCCCAGCAAGACGGAACCACACTTTTCATCCCTATCCCCAAAGTAACCAAGGAACATAGGGAAAATTTATCGAAAGGTGCTAAGAGTTTATTCATAAAATGCCGTGATAGTATCCGCGATATTCAGAACACAACCATCAAGAAACTCAAGAAACAGACTGACTTGTCAGAAGATTTGAGCCATAGTGTCCAGAATCAGATAGTTGCGATTGCTGATAAATACATAGCTGACGCGGAGCAACTGCTCACATCTAAGCAGAACGAATTGATAGGTACGAAAGACTAGTTTGTTAATTATATTAATTGTCGAAATTCAGTTAAAAATAACAGAAATCATTTGAATAATTACCTTGTTTACATTTACGCCATCCAGACTTAAGGCTCGTTGTCCGTCCTCTGCATATTCTTTCAACTTTGCACGGAATTTCAAAATCTTCTCTTTGCTTTGCGCATTCAAAATCCCCTCCTGAGCAGCGATCAAAGCCAAATAAGCACAATCGATTTTCTCGAACCAGGATGTGAGGATCGACTCATCGAATGCAGATGGGTCTGAAAAGTGGTTGGTGAAGGTGGCAGCATAAATTTTCATAAATGCTAACTTACGTTCTTGGTCCTGTAAGCGCTGCTCTAGTAGTCTGTTTAACTCCTTCAGTTTCTCGATCTCATCCCGCTGATCTGACACCTTTTTCACGAAGAAATCTTTCGGCATATTTGTTTTCAAGACATTTTGCTTGAGAACAATTCGGATCTTCTTCGCTCGGCTGGCGTACTGGAAACAATGTTTTATTTTTTTCCACTTTTACCTGCAATCTTACAGACACCTTACCTTCAAAGTATTGTAAGTATCTTCATAGGTTAACGACGAAGGCGACACATTTGCGATCATCACTGTCTGGCAATTTCCACCCAAACTGTCTTTCAATAAGCGTGTCAGGTTCGAGTCTCTGTATGGTATATGTTTCGATCCATCTGCGAGTTTGTTGATGCAGTTGCCCAACGCTAATAATGATTTATTTATACTGGCTCCTTCCTTGAATCGCACACCAATTCCTTTTGTGCTTGCAGCTCGCTCACTACCAGCCAGATCTATCATCGAAAGTTTCACGGTGCGTTTCTGTCCAGTCTTCTTGTCAGTCATTCGAATATGAACTTGAAAAACTGCGTGACTACGGCTGCTTTCGGCATTCGCATCCGTCGGGTGTTGGGTCCGATTCTTGTTCCCCAGAATTAAGAGACTTATGAGCTCTTCAGCGTCGTATATCGGCCGTAAGATCAACCCATTCACAACGACTCCATTCGAATCTTCGCACAATTTCATTGGACCTGTCCTCGTTAGAAGATTCATTACTTGTTCGTTATACACTTCTAGGTAACTGATGCCGATATCGAATTTCCGATCATCCCTTAGCGCGTTGATGCCCTCGAACAATTGCCGCATTGTGAGGAACGTGAGACCTGGACAGCTGTCACTTCCGAGCATGGTGAATGTTTTCCCAGCACCGGTGGCTCCGTACACGAACACTGAGCAGTTATAACTGTAAAATTCAGACTACATTATGTATTACTGAAAACTTTATGATAGTGAAAATATAGACTGTTTGGTAAATTTAAGGACCTTCAATTGGTCTGGCTACGTAATATTTCTTTCATTAAAGACCTGTTCCAAACCAACAACAAAATACTGAATCGTGATCTTAATCAATATGTAATTAAAATAATTGTTTTCAAATACCAGCCGGTCCCTAAAAGGGGATATTTTGAGATAACTTCGCTTTTATGTCAGGTTTAATAAATTATCCAAATTGCTTTAATGACTTCTTGTTTACTTCACTTTCATATATTTTTTACCATATCTACTACATGTAGATGTGCTATTTGTTTAAATGCATATTTCTACTTTACAATACGTCGTCCTCTATTCGACTTACCCATTCATTACAGATTCCACTAACGGTTTTGTGCATTCCCCAAAGATTTGTTCATTCGTATCATTCTCCCCGAAGATCCTATCGAACTCCATACTCAACTTTTTATTTGCCCGCTTTGTTATATCGCGATGGCTTTGCTTCACCCCTTGGTAGAAAAACTCATCTTCGTCCTCATCAGGATCGAAAAGTAACGTCTCCGTATCGATCACTTTCACAATAGTTCGCTGACTTTGTTCCAATTCACGGCGATTGTTCGGTCGCACGCGAATTACCACACGCATATTCGTTTCACCCGTACCCATTTTTCAATTCGACTTGCAGTTACATGCGAAGAAACACAAGACGAAACCGAGAAACTGTGGGTGGCTCGAAAATGCAATCCGTTTGCCAAGAAAATTATGTGGAATATCAGTAAATCATAAAATAATGAGTTTCAAAAATGTATTCGTAAGCAAAATATTATAGCCGAAAATAACACTTGTACACTGTAACAAACAATTAATTCGGAATCACAAAACGTTCCGTTGAGGCGAATGACAGCTTTGTTTAAATTTTAAGTCGGTAAAAACGTTCAACAGCATTTAACTGTTATGTTGGCAGCCATGACTAGCTTGGGTGAGCTAGGAAAGTATGATAAGGCAAAAAATTGCAATAAACCATACTTTAGTCAATTATCTAGATAGAATACATAAACCAAACGCAACAGTCTTCCGACAACCTTTCAATTAGGTTGTGGAATACTTACAATTTGTTATATTTAGGCAAACACCTATTCAAAATCTTTGCAAAGCTTTATAAAGCTCAACGTTTTTGGCATTGAACGACTTTTTGCCTTAGTACATCCCAAACGTCATCAAATTCAAAGAAATCTCTATCCAACTTTAGAACACGGTCGCCATATTGTCAAGAAAATTCGCGTCGTAGAGGCTTCTCTAATAATTTTGATACATTTCCATTTATTTCGTGTAAAATTTTGTTTCGGTAGTAAATAATTATCAAAATTTAAAAAACCATGAGTGCACAAGTATTATTTGCGTGTTCAAAGTGCTTTTCGCGGCATCCGTTCGAAGAATTGTCGGCTGGTCAACAACTGTGCAAGGTGACAATGACGAGTTCCATTGTGTGAAAGATGGAGTTTTTCATATGTTGCGAATTGACTCGAAAACAACGCAAATTGTGTCAAAGCGGTGGAAATGCGCGTTTATCGTGTTGTATTGAGGGTATTAGTAAATTGATGCCCTGCTTAGTGCAGAAAATTGCAAAGCGATGTGAAAGCTGTAGAAAGCCAATGTAAAGAAACGTCCTTGGAGTTAAAAGTTGACGTGTATATCCGGCCGTGACTCAATTTGCGAAAGTTTAAGAATTTTGTTTTCGTTTAACGTTGATACTGCACTGAAATATTGCAAAACTAAAGAGTATGTTTCAATTGTTTTGTAGAGTTGTCGAGGTAACTTTCCGCCTGGGAAATGTGGTTATTGCCGAACAGAATACCAACAGAACGGGTAAGCAAATTTTCTTTTAAAATAGCTTCAAAACGTGCAATTAGCAATAAATCATTTATCCCATTTCGCAAATAGCAAATCTGGTACGTCCGGGATATGCAAAAAGTGCGAGCAGAATGTAAAGCAATACGGAAAACCGGGTGCTTGTGAGTGTTGCAACATCAACGCAGCATTCATCGGGTTGAAATGCCAAAGGTGAGTTTCTAGAGACTTTCTCGCATTGAACGCAGATGTCCTTTTTGGTTGGTTTGAGAAAAGGAAAAAGAATGCTTTAGCCGCTGACATCTTATTGGAATGAATAGAAGGCCTGCAATCTGTGTGTCGGGTCCTCTTGTCTCATGCATTAACATTTTCATTAACATTTTCACCGAAATAATGGACTGCACTTGGCAACTTCTTTTTTCTTTTTTGAACTCCAAAAAGTATTAGAAAGGCACTGGCTGTAGCTGCCACGTGCACTTTTCTGCCGAAACTCCAACAAGTATTCTTGCTAAGACAACGCTTATGAACGCAATATTTTTCTTTCACCCCACGATCCAATAGGTGTGCGAATTCCGAGTCAAAATACGGGCCGCCAGTACAATGTGAACAATGTAAACAGCGATGCGCTTTTGATAAGCACGACGAAAATAAGAAGGTGTGTTTCGAAACTGCTCGGTAAACGGCTGGCGATTTATGTTTAAATCCAAGTAGAATGCCAAGCCATTAAAATGGACTCGAAATACGAAAAGACATAAAATCATATCGGACGTTTGAAATTAATCTTATGCTTAATGTATATGAAACCTACTGTCAATATTAATCTTTGATGTAATATGAAAACAACTTCCAATGTAAATTGAAATTAGAGTACGATCCATTTTTGTAGAATGTAAAACTTGTCTTGCGTATTGATTGGAGCTGTTCGTTCGATACAAGAACTTATTTTCCAATATTTTCCTCATCGCTGTAGAAATCCTATAACGTTCATAAGCGCTGTCTTGCAAAACCCCAGTCATTTTGTTTTATATATTTAACGTAGGGATACTTTTACGGTCCATTAAAATTAATTTTTACTTTCAGATTGACGGAAAGCTTCTTTGTTGGTTGTGTACTTTGTCGTATAAGCGAGCCGTTTTGAAGGCACGTCAAGTGAAGGAGGAATCTCGTATGACCAAAAAGAGATCACACACATCAGAAAAAATGCCAACAAAAGACTCTGCATCGACAGGAAAGAAGCCACAACGACCGGAAATTAGCAACAGTAAGCAGCAATCGTCTTCGTCGGAACTGCCTGAGAAAGTTGCACGGCAAACGACGAATAATAATGGTGTAATCGTTGGCCTTGGTGCCGGGACTGCAGCAGCTGCAGTTACGATAGACCCGAACAGCTCGGATCACGTTGTGGCTATGACCGAATTGAGGGAGCAGATCGCCAGCATGCAGAAAAAATTAAACATGAAGGACAAAGAGTTACTTGAAAAGGACAAACAGGTATAAAGTTGATTTGACTGCCAAGCAAATCAGACCTAAAGCAAATTATTCCACAGATCACCGAACTGAAAGGTAGGAATTTCGACAACGCCAACGACATGCGTAATAAATTAAAGGAAACCGAGCGAATCTACGACATGAAGGTCGATTTGCTCAACAAGAAAGTGTCTACGTTACTGAAAGAAGTAGCTACTTTGAAAAAAGGGCAAAAGAAAAACGGAGCAACAGGCTCTACCGTGGCGTCCATGAGCAGTGCGGCCGAAAAGGAATCAGCTAAAGACAGCGGCGGCTCGGGAACAAATAGTCCCGTCACGAATTAGTTCGTTTTCAAAATCCACCTATTGTTCCAGTTTCTACACTAGTTTAGCGCGATTTCACCTTTGATTTTCTGAGTTCTAATACAACCGGAAAGAATGCAAGGAAAAACAATGAATTTACACAGAATTGAAGATTTTTGGAGAAAGTGTGTTGATGAAACTTAAACGAGACAATGTTTGTCCTTGCATTAAATTATATTAAGAAAACACCTCGATGAGTTTTAAACAAACATAAGAAAATAATACAAAAACATTCTTGTTTCTCGATTATAAAATAGGGTTCCATAAAACTGTTGTAAATATTGAAATGTTCGAAAATAAGATCACAATTAATATTATTGAGCTTGATGATAGAATTAACTTCCAAAATATTTTTAAAAAAATTATTGCAATTCTTTTCGTATTAGTTAGGCGAGTGAAAGTAGCTTTTCGGATTTCTCAATATGTAGCTTCTCAATATGTAGCTTCTCTTAATTTATTATCGTTTAAGTTACGTTAGCTGTAACATATAATTTGTAAAACAAGCTTTTAGCTCCATTTCCAATATAATTGTGGATATGATGAAATTTCGTTTAAGCTTAAGCCTATGCTTAAGAATTATCGCTTTTTAGAAACAAGAAAAAAAATGTGAAAAGTATAGAACTTTGTCAACAATTTGCTTTAAAGCTGTTGAGATGGATATGAGATATGATTTTCAGAATGTACAAAAAGTGGATACTGTTAATGATGACGAAGATTTGTAATTAAGTTTTAATGATGATTGTATTTTTTTATTAATTTTAGTTCTTGAAAACGATGAATAATGTAATATGATTGTGATTTGGACGATTTTTTATTTTTCAAATACATGGAAACTTTTAACGAGGGAATTTAAGAGATCTTTGTTATTTTTGATAGATTAGTAAAATAATATAAATGCACTTTCATCAATTCACAAAGAAGTACTAAAATACTCCGATAGAAGGAATTGTTCCAGAATTCAAAATTTAAATAATTTTGCAGTAGCTTACATAATACATATTAATTTAAATGTATTTTTCATGGACGTGAAAGATCGCGACAGCATATTGGTGCCCCTAGATGAGTGATTTCCCTGTTGGTATTTATTACTGATTGATGGCAGAGTGTGATATTTTTGTTGATCACAAAGTAATCATCCATTCGTCTCAATGCTTTTTTTAGATTGCGTTTTATTTGCTTTTGTTTTGTTACCAAAGTTTATTTCATTGTACTCTTGTTTCACTTTGTTCACTATAGCACTGAAGGTGATCGGTGCGGACCAATTTTTGTATGTAGTACGTCTTGTCGTTATTCTTCAAGCAATTTACCGGGTGGGACTTTTTTCAATAAATTTCGTGTGCATATATAATGAGACTGCCGATTTTCATTTTTTTCAATTTGAAGATCGTGAAACTACTTAAATTATCACATGATTAATCATAATTACTTCCCTTTTTACTTTATGCATTACTGAAATTTAAAAAGCAGATTCATCTTCTAATCAAACCTCATTTTCCGAACGAAAAAAAACAAAGAAGTGGATGTAATCGCTGAGTCTTTTTATTCAGTCATTAATCTTTTATAAATATGCCACATATGTACTTAAAAATAAACCCAGAAAAACGTTTCCAGAATGATACACTAAGAACTACGCCTTCCCTTTGCTTCGTTTGATTCATCATACACTTCCACGATTCCATCGCATCCTTGGGCCAAGGCAATCAGTCAAAAACCTTTTCGAGCTATTCTTTATTGTCTTGTCTCGTCGTTGTTTGGAACTTGATAAGCATTTTTGTTATTATTTTGTCTTCAATATTAATCGAATGCGATTGTCCATTGATTGGTATGAAGTCAATGATATATGCAATGCTTATTATTTGCCGATGAAAATTTAAATTCTCTCTCAACAGTGATTGATATCGGTGGTTACATATACTCGATTCGAGTTAAGGCTAATAATAGTTAATATATAAATAATAGTTAATGAAAAATTACTTCTGTGGACCGAAAATTGAACTTAAGATTTCTGATATTCAACGGTGCGTCGTCATATATTCAATGGATTATTTTATACCAAATTCGATTTTTTCGCATTCGGAGATAATAATCGATCAATTTTCCTACTTTTTAATCCGATGGTATCTAAAGCTCACGAGCTCTCGTTTCGTGTCTATCACGTTTTTCTTCTCAACAACATTGTTTTGTGAAATGCAGAAGTACTGTCACTAGACTTGTTGAGTTTTCTCATAAATCGACCTCTGCTTTTAAAGCGAATGTAAGCGGAAATAATTAAAAGCGGAAACTTAAATAAGATAACTTCAAGAAAATAAACTAAGTTAAATCTGAAAGTATACAACCTTAAACAAACGAGCTTAATCGAACCCGTTTTCTTGAAATATAGGAACTTCTACTGGGGAAAAAAGTATCTCTGCATTAGACAGCCGCCATCAAGTTAATAATGTTTCCCTTCGCATTTTTTCATTCTCCCTTTTGTCCCCTTCTTCAGGTGTGCCTCAAGAATGTACACGGGTACCGTTTTTCGATTTTCACGAATGACTCTGTGTTTTTATTTGTTTTTATTTTTCCTCATCTAATGTGCACTGCAGACTATAATCAAGATTCGGTCTTTTAAGACTCTGCTCGACAAAATGACTTAAATGCTTTTGTTTCTTGGTGTAACTCTAGCGTATTGACTGCAATGAGCTGTATGTCGTTATTATTATCCTCTTGTTTTGTTGGATGCCACTATGAAAGGCTTATAATTCCAATCAGACTGTTTGATAAAACTTCCACTCGTGCGGAATTTAATTTTCATTCGCCGATTTTATCTTTACCTTTGGTAGCTAGTCTTCAGCTTTTTTTCCTGCGCAGTCTGCTGGTGCTTCAAATCAACTTCGTAGTACAGTTTTGGTGAATTTAGATCCATTGTTACTTTGTTTTTATAATTTAACTTTATTTTAATTTTGCTACTGGCTTTTATGTCCTTTTTATATTTCGCATTATTGCATTTTGTATTAAATTTCAAATGCAGAAGTCAACCATGCCACTGAACTAAAAATGCAAACTTTATTGTTAAACTATTATTGTGAACTAGTACAGACATAAACCTAAGACAACAACCAGTGTCAAAGTCATATGTGCTTCATAGTCAAGGTCATTGGGTTCCTTGCATTCACTTTATTGGGGGTGCAGTTGTTCATTGGTAATATTCTAAGTATTCCCAGCGGTATAGAATTGACTACAACTTGGAGAAAGAACGCTTTATAAGTTATCGGTTCATGACAATAAAGCAGGCTTCAAAACATTCTCATTCCAATTCTCCTCTATTAATTCATGTATTGACGAACATTCGATTCATACAATGTATTGCTCGGTCGATTAAAGTTCGAGTTTCGTCGGGCAATATCAGTTGGAGTTGAGGGCTTTATTACGTTGAGACGCCAAGATACTTTGCTGTTCAGTTCACAGTTTCAGTTTAACTTGAGTACGATAATGTCCGAAAATAGCACTGTGCAACCGCGCAAAGTTCTCTCGATTCAAAGCCATGTTGTTCATGGATATGTCGGGAATAAGGGGGCGATATTTCCCTTGCAGGTGAGATGATATTCGAAAATCTTGTTGATATATACATAAATAGGTTTGTTAAGTGTAAAAGTTGCTCCTTTTGTGCATTCTTCGAATCACTTAAAACGCAAGCAAAGAAATATCTTCACGTGAATATCTATTAATCAAATAAGATAAGCCTTGCAATTGAACGTATTTTCATCACTATAGGTACATGTCAACTGTTGCATTGATAAGATAATTTTTATGCTGGTGTAAAGAGTATTTTTTATCTTGCGATTTATGTTACTATTCGAATACATGAATGCCGATAAATGACTTATTAAACACAATTTTCTCCTTCCTGATTTGGGTGTTCTTCTATTCGATATAAATAATACATTGGACTAAATGTATTTCGACAGTTCAGTCGTCTCACCAGACAATTATTCATTGAGAAATAGTGTACATCATAGAGGCATGTGTACATTGACTACAGCTACGTATAACCAAAGCATAATGCAAGAACTGTATTTACTTAATATAATAAACATGTTGCATAAATTTTAAGATTATAGAGTACTTTGCAAAATTACAACATTTTAATAAAGTATTGATAGATTTACATGTAGTTAACTAACATGCCACCCTTTCAGCCAAAGTAGTATTCGTTTTCTTGGTTATTCGATGATGTGTTGCTTGCTCTGCACATACTTTCAGTTTCCAAACTGAAAACATTTAATGATTGGAGTTTTGTTTACATAATCTTTTGACGCCGCGATGTATTTATTTTTGCATACATAATTCACAAGATTTGAATAAATTCCTAGTTGAACGATTGTTAACTTCATGATTTGTGGTGTGTATGATATTCTTTGGTATGCGTTAAAAATACTCAATCAGATACTATGACATTACACGACCACTTATATTTATACCCACTTTTATTGCAGCTCGCTTATATGTATTAACGCAAATGTAAATGCATTGAGTCCCTTCTTATGTAGGATTTTTCATTGAAGATATAACTTGTTTTTAAATCATGATTTCTTGTGAACGCATCATCCGATTGAACTGCAATTTTCAGTATACTTTTTTATATTTAGTGGAATAAATATAGTGGAATCAGTTTTGACCTAATCTCAGTTATCTCTAATCGTTTGCCGGCGGCGGCCATTTTAGTGTCAGTTTAAGTACCCGTATGATTCTATCAACAAATAAATTTTCAAACAACCAAGCATGCAAAATGAATTTTGAAAGTGTTTTAAACATGCATATGGTAATGTTTTGCAATATTTATAACTCTGTATGTTCGCTAGATGCCCGCTAAGAGTGGATTCACTCCAAATAATTTTTCGCTGCAGTCGCATTCGCAGTAGTTATATGAGCGAAATTCCGCAATTAAATGTAACATGTGTACCTATTAAGTTTAGAATAAATTTCAGCCTAATATATACAATATGCTGCTATTTTTCTTTAAATACAAAACTGTTATGTCCGTATTAAAGTCCCTGTATTATATATAATACATACATTTTCACAAAAAATTCAAGTTAAACTTAAATCTCGTTTTTATGCATCATTATTTAGAATTCTTCTCACAGAATACGAAAATATGGGTGGTAAAATCATGGATACTGAATTCCTTTTCATTGGTGATCAGACTGCATTCATGGTAACTTATTTGCAAAATGTCGCCACCAATTTGAAGTGGTTTAAGCTTAGTTTTGAAGTGGTTTAAGTTATTCCGAAAATTGTATGAGACTAATTTCTACTGGATCTAGGTAAACTGGATACAAAACTATCTGGCTTATCGGAAGCAAAAAGTAAGAACAGCTTGAAAATTAAGCTCCGAGTTGTCTTTTGAGTATGCTGTTCTACAATGGACAGTTTTAGGTCCTATTCTCTTCCTCATTTATGTTAATGATTTATTGCCACAGCACATAAAATGCCAGTAAATATCATTTGCTGATGATATCGTACTCTTTGTAGTTGATGAATGAAATACTGGATGAATTTAAATCGTCTCCCTCAACTCAAACATTTTACAGTAGGTTTGTAGAGTTTGGTAAACGAATTTTGCTCTACTCATGTTGCTTTGGGAGTAGTCTCCTTGAGTTTATCCATTACTAGTCGTCTTAAGCATTACTGTCCATAATAATCATAGCGTTTCCCTTAAATACATTTAGACAATATGCCATTTGGGTGGCCAAGTCTTTAAGTATCCTCTGCTGGAAATGCTGTTTTACTGATAGCACAAATAGGGCTCTGGTTAAGTAGCTATTAATTGCGCCATCAACTTATTCATCACAATGCTAAGAATAGTTTTCAAAGTATTTTATTTTTCTACTAACCTTTCCTTTAGCTTAAAGCGTGCTTCCCGCCAATCTCCTGTGTAGCCTATCTACGAATTCTCTTATGGGACTCGTTTAAGGGAATGTTCTTTCAGATACGGTCGAAAATAAGGCAAAGTTTGAGAATTTTTCGAGGGATAATGAAAAAACATACGAAGTTCTGGCTTTGATTATTTTATTTGTTGATCATTCTAAAATCGTTCAAATTTTTCTTACGATGAAATTCAATGTGGTGATTCCAAAATGGCGGCTCTTGTCTGTCTGTGCACGCGGGACTTCGTCCGGTAACTTCAAGTCTGCAGCTTCTCGTAGTAAACTGATATCAGTCATAGTTTAAAGTCATTAAAATTGATAGAAATCTCCATGTCTTATACCTAATGAGAATGAATTGGGACAAAAAATAGATCAAATTATGGGCATTTAAAAAAAAGTGCAACTTTTAACCCGTTTTTTTTTTCACTTTGACCTCGCTTAATAATTATGAATTGAAATTTGTCATGCTCATTTTAAGTATAAGACATATAAAACAGTATATTCTTTTGGGCAGACTTTGAATGAAGTGAATCGGATCAATAGATCGACACCTGTGCTTGAAGTTATGATGAAAAATATCGTTTCGAGAAAAACGCGTTAAAAGTTGTTTAGCAAGCTTGCCTTGGGATAAATAACTTTCTTGTTTGCTCAGTTATCACGACCAGTACCAATGGTTATAGGGTTTTAGGGTCGCTGATTACGAATCTGAAGTCAAATTAACAAAATACAAGATGGCGGATCTAAAATCAAAAAAATTTTCATCTACCAATTTGGACCAAAATATCTATATGAAGATTTTCGTGGTCGTCGATCGTCAATTTGCTCCATTATACTCACATTAGGATCTAAGACGGCTATTCCTGTATCGTATAGGAATCCTTCCTATTTCAATCCTATTTCAAACCGCTCCTCGTTGGCCTGCTCCGGCAGGCGTTGCGCGAGGCGGGCGTTTCGAGCAGCGGGCGATATTCGTCGTTAAGGATATGCAATTTTCTGACGCATCGGTTATTTTTCGCATGTACTGCCTCCTAAAGTGTATTCAAACACGAACAAGTATGCGATAGTACAGATCGTAATTAGTTCCGGTACATAGAAAGCCATCTGAGGCCACGCGGTGAATAAGCTATACCTGAGCGTTCCCCAGCGCGCGTGAGGTAGGTGCGTTTGAGAGTCTCTAATGCGATAAATATGTTCCAGATCGCACACATATGCTACACGTATGAAAAATCTGAAAGAACCTCCCCTTAAGCGAACACTTTTTGTTTCCATGCTCCTACCAAATGCAACCTAAATTTTACCACGTGGCTTTTAGAAGTCATTTTCACTTCTACATAGCAACATAATTTTAGAATTGAATTAACCTGATTTGGTATTTTCCAGCTTTCAAAGCAAAAGATTTTATTTGAAAGACCAAAAACCAAATCAAGACGTATATATTGAGGAAAAGGGCAGATTGCCCTCGAAATATCGAAATATCTAGTATCCAAAAAAAATTGGTCTTTCAAATAAAATCTTTTATAACTTAAGAAAACGAGCCGGACTAAATTTTTCATGAACTATACATACATGTTTCTTACTTATAATAATTGTATTTATAGAATCCAAGCCACAAAATGTTGGTAACTAAATAAAATAATTTTCGTCATTTAGGTCTTGGGGTTTGAAGCAGATGCAGTAAATTCTGTGCAATTTTCGAATCATACAGGCTATAAATGCGTAAAGGGTCAAGTTTTACAAGAAAAAGAATTATGTATGAATCAAAAAGAAAACTATTGAATATTATTATTAAAAGAAAATCTATTTTGCAGCGGAACTTGTTGAAGGCCTAAAAGAAAATGATATTCTTAAACATTATACGCATTTGTTAACTGGTTACATTGGAAGTGCTACATTCCTCAGTGAAATTGTTCGTACAGTACAAAAATTGCGAGAAGAGAATCCAAAGCTGATGTATGGTAAGTTTCGTATTATGTACTTATTTCTCTTTAATCTTTACAAAATTTATAATTTAAGACTATCGTTAATTGCTTGTAAGATCGATAATAACGAGTGATCTCATTTTTCAAGTTTGCGATCCCGTATTGGGCGATGCCGGAAAACTATATGTTCCCGAAAATCTCGTCCCGATCTATCGTGAACAAATAATTCCGTTGGCCGATGTAGTTACACCAAATCAGTTCGAGGTTGAATTAATAACGCAAAAGAAGCTGAAAAGTGAAAATGATGTCTGGGCTGCATTGGAATGGTTTCATGATCGTAATGTAAAAATCGTTGCTGTATCCAGTACAGATTTTGGATCCTCAAGCATTCTGCGAGCGTATATGAGTATTAAAGGGGGTAAGAAATATGCAATGGATATTCCACTGCAAGGAGATGGCACTAATTTTGTTGGAACTGGAGATCTTTTCGCATCACTTTTACTAGCACATATTAGTTTGCAAAATGATCCAGTCTTGGCTTTCGAGTACACTGTTTCAACCCTGCAGAATGTAATTAAAACGACTTTGGACGCATTACCGCTCGAAGTGAAGGAGAAAAAGCGTAAAATGAGTGTTTTCGAAAAAGAATTGAAATTAGTTCAGTGCAAAAGGCATATAGAGAATCCGTCGTCTATGCTCAAAGCAGAATGCATATCGAAATGAAAAGTCCGGAGTATGTTTAGTTAAAAATGAATTGGTTCGTGACAATAATGCCAGTGATTTTACTTTGAAAAGTATTTTAAGCAGTATGTGTAACTTCATGTTGGTGTGATTACTGTCATTTAGTTACTGTGGAGTAGTAAAACGTTTGGATTGATGTGATTAGAATTATATGATAAATGCTTTGAAATCGGCACATTGCAAAGACCATTACTGATCTTCCATTTATACAAGTTGCATTGTTGTTCACTTTAATAATGTTAAGCTAATGTTTTCTATAAATATATATTCTATGCATTGTCTGTAAATGTTTTTGCAATTGTGTAAGAATGTGATCACGATAAACATATCTCACATGCACTTTCAATATTCTTATTCCTTGTTCTGGCTAGTGACTACTTACGTCGATATATTTTTAATAAACATTCTAGGCTTTTCGGTTTTAGGCGATGAACATATTCTCTATTACGCATATTATGACCTAAGTGAGGTTTAAGGGGTTATTCTACTGTTAAACGGGTAAAAAGCAGTATCATTTTAAAAGTGTTGTAAAAAAAACTATTAAAGATATCAATTTGAAATTTTGCATGCATCTTTATTAACAAAAAGAGTATAAAATCGCATAGTTGAATTTTTCAAAAAAACAAAATGGCGGCTTCTGTATGCAATTGATGGAGCGAGCGCTGACGGCCAGAGTCGATTGCGCGGCACATTGCACAGGTCGTCCAGGTGATCTGCAATCAATTTAACGATGAAATTCTATTAGTTTAGCTAAAAACACACAAAGTGAGCCTAAATTGAGCCATTAATATTAAATTTTCGCGATTTGACAAGTGTTGGAAAATAGCATGCTCGATTTTGGACGTTTATTTCGATGAAAAAAGTGCTCCCAAATAACCAGATTTCAATTTTTATGGCTCAATTTAGGTTCACTTTGTGTGTTTGTAGCTAAACTAATAGAATTTCATCGTTAAATTGATTGCAGATCATCTGGACGACCTGGGCAATGTGCCGCGCAATCGACTCTGGCCGTCAGCGCGCGCTCCATCAATTGCATACAGAAGCCGCCATTTTGTTTTTTTGAAAAATTCAACTATGCGATTTTATATTCTTTTTGTTGATAAAGATGCATGCAAAATTTTAAATTGATATCTCTAATAGTTTTTTTTTACAACACTTTTAAAATGATACTGCTTTTTACCCGTTTAACAGTAGAATAACCCCTTAAACGCTCTCTGATACTTTAGAAAGTCTTTTAATTCGGATTCATATCAAAGTTTGAGTTCATATTTTTTTATTTCTCAATTATTTTTGATTTTGTTCCTGTATGGAGAAATATTTTCATTTCATCCTGGAGGAAATTTCTTTTAACCTGGAATACTAACGAAAAAAGAACCAACTATCATCTTACATTTTTATTAGTCCGAAAAAGATCGGATTGACATTTAGCTATTTGAAATAAATTACTCAAAAATTATTTAAAACTGCTATGAAGTGTGTTTTTTAAAATAACTAAATAATATATTGCTTTAACATTTCTTCGCTTTAAACTCTACCAAAGGATTCTCGATCAGCTTCCGACTGTGTATCAATTTCAATTCTTTTTCCATCCATGTTAGTTTCCTTGCTACAAGCCCAAAGTCGGGAATCTGTTTCAATGTGTTTTTTATAACTGACTGCACTGTTGAAATGGTTATTTCAAAAGATTTAACAGGGTCATCCTGTATTGCACTGTGTCCTAATAGTAAAGCAGCAAACAAGTCACCAGTGCCAGTAAAATCAGTACCGTCTCCTAGTTTCGGAAATTCAATGGAGTGTCTGCTGCCATCTTTCACGCTGAGAAATGCCTTTAAACTGCCTTCAGGTCCCAAGTTGGAACTCGATACAACAACTATTCCGACACCTTTATCATGAAACCATTTCATTGCCTGAAAAAGTTCATCTTCCGTTTTGACTGACTGTCCCGTTAATAATTCTACTTCGAATTGATTCGGGGTTAAAATGTCTGCCATAGAAACAATTTCATTTCTGTAAATTGAGATGAGTTCTTCAGGAACATAAACTCGACCATTGTCACCAAGCACCGGATCGCAAACTAGAAGTAAGAAATACGAGCATCTTTGACTGTAACCAAATCATTTTTTTTTCGTTTGAACCTACCGTACACTAAATTGGGGTTTGAATCTCTCAAGGACTTCACAATAGTTACGATTTCTCGAAGGAATGTTCCGTTCAAAGTGTATCCAGTTAGGAGATGTGTATAATTCTTAACAATATCATTTTGACGAAGACCGCCAAACAAAGTCGCTGAAGTTAATGGCGAAATTGAAAATACCAAACGTAGTTTATGAAAGGGAAACTCACCTAAATCGGTTTCACGTAAGATTTGTCCATCAGAATATTTATAGCCTTTGTGATTTGATAGTTGGACGGAGTTTATAGCATCAACTTCGAATCCTAGTAGCTGACAAATATTTAAAATAGTATCTGAGTGATTACCAAAAACTTAATAAGCAAATAGAGAGTTGAAATAAATTAACGAGAATCGAATTGTTAAGATATTTGAATAAGAATATATTAGAATTTCTCAAAGTAAGAATGTTATTGAATTGGACTATTGCACACTTCTTTGCTATGTATGTTTCAGATTTATTTTAGCTAATCTAGCGTACATGATTTTAGATATTTAACAAAGATTGGAAGTATTCCCGGCTGTCTTAGAATATTGTTTATTTTGCTGCTTTGATTTTAATGATTTAAGCTTATTTTTGGTGATTACCATCAAATTCATGTTATTTGGCTCGTATATATTGTTTTTGAGCTAGAATACTGATTTTTCCCGAATTAACACATCAATCTTACCTGCAATGGGAAAGTTGCACTCTTATTTCCAACATACCCGTGTACCACGTGACTCTGAATGGACAGTACTTTCCAATTTTTATTTGACATTCTAAAATAATACACTATACTACAGTGGACCAGCCGACAATATTAAGATCTACATCTAATTAGATTACTAGCTTGAATGCCGCTTGCATTAGGTCGTCGCGCGAAATCACGAAAGCACCGACTGATTGAAAAGTCTGATAAAAGAGTCATGATAGTATATCAAGCGCTCAGCTGCGGTGTAGCGAGATAAACATAGTAAATGTTTACAGACGGATAGAGTAAGAGTTGTACGTCACAGAATAAACGAACATTCATCGAATATCAAGTTATACTAGCTCTTTTCTATATTACGTTAAAGACTTATGAATTAAGTCGTGTAGTGTTGTTGTAGTCAAGGAAATCTTAATTTATGACCTAAAAGCTTAATTACAGAATAAACATCCCATGAAATAGAGATGAGTAGAATATCTGTTGGTTAGGCAGTGTAGGCTTTCCTTAAATAGCAACTTTCCTACGATTGCAAAGAATTTTTTTTTCAATTTTAATTTTTTGGTTAAAATAACAAAGTGTTATCTTAGCCATAACTTTATCGTCTTTACTAGCACAGATTACATCACTGGATAAATCTAGCCACATTCATGTGATAAATTCAGATTAATATACTATGAATATGAAGAAAATTCGAGCAGAGGAGGAGAAACTCTAAATTGTCGAATCTGTTGTCTCACAGAGTTAGAACAGTACTATTTCTGGGTTCGGACTGTTTGATTATTACTACTCCGATGCTGTGTTTTTCTGGCAAAGGCGAAACTATAATACTGATTCGTCGCATTAGCTCATGCCTTGTTACATCATGCGTGGGCAGTGATGCCAATTTAGCTACATTGTAGCTAGATTTAGCTACAAAAAGAACCTGTTTAGCTATTGGCTACAAATTTAGCTACTAAATTATAGATTATATATAACTTAAATTTTTGCTTTGATTATTTTAATGATTTCCAACTGCAAGTGGTCACATCAGTCAAGTATGCACTGTGTGCTGGTGTCTGATGAGAATCAGTGCATACTTTCGAAACCACTTTGTCAAATAAAATGTTCTATGTAAATAATTTTTTTTTTTCAATTTTAATCATCCCGCAAAAACAATTTCAATTTTCACTAGCTTATGAATATTTAAAACACTCAGTTGTTGAAAATAATTTCCTGAAATTCTAAGGTGATCGCTAATGCTTTGGGTAGTACAATATTACTACTACTATGTATTATGTCTTGGACATAGAACAATAATAATCTTCTACGAACAGTTTTATTTCTTTTGTTCGGTGTGAAGAAAAACCGAAAGTTTTAACTCATTAGGAATAAACTAAAATAGGTAAGACAAACGAAATATATTTAATATAGATACACATTATCTGCCTAAATATGAAGGCAGGAACCGAAAAATTCAGGCGTAGACATAAAGTAGTAATAAAACGTAGACAAGGTGTTCGCATAAAACCCTAGAAGACATTAGGAATCGTGCTCAGTAGTAAAACCAAACGTTAGAATTGTGTTAGCTATGTTTTTTTTTCATTTTGTAGAGTTTTTCAACAGAGCGAAAAATAAAGACTATATTTTCTCTGTTGATAATAGCACTTGGAAAGCAACATCGGCAACAAATCGAAGCCACAATGTGTATTTTTGTTGTGAACCGTTGCGCATTAAGATCAATTCACCATTTGAGTGAGTTGTGTAAGAAAATGGCAGTTGAGTCCAAAAGTTGGAGCAAGTGTAGGATTCATCGATCAAAAGCAACGCCATAGTGAAAAACTCTACGTTTTTCCATACTTCAAATCGGATTTAAAAGCAGATATTCATAACTCTATTCCTAATATTTTAAGTGATGAGTCTACGGACATTTTAGTGATATTCAGCAAAAATTTGTTACAATCTACTTGGCTTTGATTGAGCTAGAGAGTGGAACTGCTGAAAGTATTACTACTGCCATAAATGCGTGCTTAGAAAACTACATCCTAAATATTACAAAAATTGCAGAGAAAGCAAGTGTTATGGTCGGAGTCAATAACGGTGTATTTCAAAAATTAAGTCGCTAAAATCCTTTTTTAAAATTAATGAGTTCAGCTTTCCGTTTCTGCAGCTGCAGGCTCATTTTTCCCCCCAAACGTTAGAGTTTTTACTTGCAGAAATCTATAACTGGTTCCCTAAATTCCTTTGAAGATGATACGGAGTTCATAAACAAAGTGGTTGTCAATAAAGGGATCAGTATTAAGGATCATTAGCCAATAGTTAGGGCTAAAAACCCACTTCAGTATAGTCCAAACATCAGAAGAATGTTATTTAGAAAAAATGATTTACATGGAGTATAACAATTACAAAACCTTTTATATCTCCTATTTCTTCAACCCATTTAAAAAGATGCTTCTATCATGAATAAAAAAATATAAATTAATTCTGTTGAACTCACTAAGCTCTTTAACGATTTTTATACTATTTTATACTGTTAAATTAATTAACTACTCATTATCCGATTTACATCCAATATTTTTCCATATGAATTATAAACATTAGTTTAATAAAACTGTTTTCCAGAACCTTGAGCTTTTTATTGTTGGAGTTAGCTACTCTTTTTAGCTACAATGTGAACTTTTTAGCTATTTTTAGCTATGTTTTTCCTAAATTCTAGCTACAACGGCTGGAAAAAAGTTGGCAACACTGTGCGTGAGAAGCCATGAGCTTCGCTTTGAAACATGCTGGAAATAAGAATAGGTACTTGTGTCTCGTTAGCAGCTCATGTGAGTTTCAGTTGATCGTTTACAGTTGACTATTTGCAGTTGTAAGTTAATAGTTTAATTTTCAAGAATATTATGTGTGAGAGCACCGATTCAACGACATTTACAAATAAATTTATATTTTCCAAAAAGTTTTGGCTAAAAAAAACGTGGATGTAAATAAACAGAAAACTCTCAAGGAAAAACTGTTTTAAAAATTTTAGGATCATCATGACAGCAGCAAAAACAACACATGCAAAAATATATGTGTGTTTCTACCTTAAGACGTATACAGAATGCTTTTCGACTAATTCTCGGTCCTTTGTATCATTTGATTTAGCATTTACTAGGTTTATTCAAATAAATGTTCTAAAAAAAATATTTGATTTGGAATAAGTTAGATTAAAACTCATATAAGGTACGTTCCATATAAATTTGAAGGAAGTTCACTTACGAATACTGAAATACTATCACTTATTTAATGCTTTTGAGATTTATTGCTGTTTTCAATCAGCGGTGCCAATAATCCTGATAAAACTCGACTTGATGCACCATACAGCCGTTAAATGAATTTCGCCGATAGATGTCGAGCTAGTATTTTTGTGTTTTTTTGGTTTTCTGTTTGCTTTCTAGTGGTGTTTTTGTTTGTTTGTTTATTTTTCTTGATTGTGCTATCTTCTCGAGTATATTTTTGTATAATTTTGCCTGGTTTTCTTCCATTTTCGACCCGTGCTACAACCTATTCGCCCTCTGGTGGTAGAATTTTCCGGCTGTAGTGCATCAAGACGAGTTTATCCAACAAGCCTAATCATATTTAATCATGTAACAGTTCGTCATCGTTAAATATGGTACCCCTAAGCTTCAAGCGTCCTGGTCAATGTCATTAGACTACAAACAAAATCTCCCCCGCTGTCGTTTGTGTAAAATCTGCCGCAAAGAGTTTTTTCGAGCAATCTCATCTTCGCGCTTATGAGCTAGGTGCCCAGCCCACTGGACTGTAGCGAGCTTTATCTTTCGGGATTAGATGTGCTTCTAGGTAGCAACTTCTGCAGTTCATGGTTCGTCTTCGGAATCGCCCCTCTTTACATATGGGGCCAACGATTCGGGGCAAGGCATTCCTTAAGAACGCGGCTAAGAGATCAGAGTGCGATTTGCTGAGTACCCAAGTCTCGAAGCAATACATAAGTACTGGCAAAACCATGGTCTTATACCACAGAGGCTTTGAGGTTCGAGTGAGGTTTCGGGGTCTGAGAAGTCTTGTCAGACTGTAGTAGGCTTTGTTGGATTTGAGCAGCCGCCCGTGTTTTTTCATCCATATTATCGGCTTATATATAAGTGAACGAAGTTAGCTGAAGGATTGTACTATTTCAAATTCATTCTACTCTTTAGTCATGTTTTTACCAACTCTTCCCTCTCGTTGACGTGTCAGACTCTCGGATTTCTTTCTTTTGCGCTAGATTGAAGAGGACGCAAGCCAGATCATCCCCCTGTCGGAGCCCATTGAAGATGAACGGTCTGGAGAGCAATCCGGCTATTTTATCTTGGCTTGCTACATTGGTCATGGTCAACATACACAATAATGTTAGTTTGTTTGCTTTCATGGCTTTACACAGGCTTCTTAAGCTTGCTTGTTCTTGCATTGGTGAAGCCTCCAATTCTTTGGTGACCTGACTAGTGGATCCATCAGATACCTTTGCGCGGGCACCTGGTATTCGCATCAACCAAGTTTTTTTATGTGACTTGAAGTTTTATTAAGGGGGCAGGTACACTTAGAATTTTGAGGAAATCGATTTCATTTTCATTGTATTTTATTAAAGTAGCATATTTCAAAAGCATTCTCCGCAAATTTCAGACGAATCGTACAATTCTGTATTGAGATAAATAACTTTGAATGAAGTCGTCTCTATTGCATAAAGCGTTTTTCGCATGCTTCAAAAGCATTTTTCTCGAAACTATAGGCGTGTTTTTTTGCTCCCCTATCCAGCAGAGAATAGAGTATACGCATTGGAAACAACAACACTCCTGTACCAGTGAATTCACTAGTACAGAAATTCTATTCCTCATTTGTAGTTCACGTGGTGAACTATAGAATGTGCTGATAGAAAAAAGAAAAGCTAATGAGAAGTTGTCTTTTTTGCTGTGATGTGGTTTTGGGTTTTTCCTGGTTATGTTGAATGTTTTGGTAGCTAGAAACTTAGAAAAAGCCCTCATAATGTATATAAAGTTAAAAGAAGTAATTTTCTGTTAGTTATTTTTCTATTTTCTACCGATTGTGGTAGTGTATATTCGTTATTTTTTCCGTTTATTTTCAGCTGTTTTGTGCTACCACAGAAAATACAGCTACCAATGTGAGTCTTAGCGAATGTACTGCTGTTTTATACTAGATCGTTGTTTTTGCGGCATAGTTATATTGTATCGGGGCAAAAAAACACGCCTTATGTTTTCGAAGTCGGTGATCACTGTAACTTGAAAACGGCTTTCTCGATTAGCATGACATTTTCCTCACTTATTTGATACGTAATTATCCTCCGGATGAACGAAGGATTTTTCGATTAGCCGATATTTCTTTTCAATAGCCGAAATTTTGGTCGAAAATACAATTTTGAATTTCAACAACCGCCATTTTTCGAAAAATCAAAACCTGCCAAAGTCTTTCGTTCATCCGGAGCACTATGTCATTAACTAATAGTCCCCGATTTTTTGTTTATTTCGGATGATCCAGTGACAAGCTACAGTGATCACGGCAAAACAATTTCTCCCCTCGAAAATTTACTGTGTTTCGACTAATTTTCAACCTTTTGCCTTAAAAAATTACAATAGCTTCTACAAATATATTTCTTTCAAGTAAAAAAACATTTGTTTTTAATTATTTTAATGTGTGTCTAAAAAAAAAATCGTGAAAAAGAGCTTTTTTAGACGTCCCAAGTGTACCTAGGTTAGGTTAGGTTAGTGAAGAAGGCTTCCGGGAACGCGGCCAGCATTAGGCCACCAGCTTGGGCCCATTTGCCACCCTCGTAGACAATCACACGCATTCACACTTACAGTCATGGCACTGGCAGTATACCGAGCAGAGCTACCGGCCCCCCAAGTGTACCTAACCCCTTAAAATAATTTTTATAAAATTTAAATAGTATCGTATTACAATTTGACATTGCCAATTAGTTTGTTATGTAGAATTTTCCATTATTTTTGTCTTATTTTGTCAGTATTTCGACAATAGTAAATAACGTAGTTAATAAAAACCATTATCCATTTTCAAAAAAAAAAAATTGAATTAGCTTTAATTTCTCAAACATAATTCTCCGAATTATGAATAATTTCAATAGAACAGTATTGCAATATATACATCATACACAATTTGCTAGCATGTTTATGCACGTAAATTCCTTGTAATGTAAAATGAAGCTTTCTAGATCGTCCGTTCGTATTTCAGATGTTATTGAATCTTCTTATCTTCATAGTACCAATCTATTATACGTGCATAAAAATCTTTTAAATGTATCAAATTTCCTTTTTATTTGTACATTCATTCGTATTGTCATTGAAATTCAATTAGCTGCCAGTCATAGATTTGTAGCTCATGATTCCCCTTTGTACTACATAGTTGTGGAATTAAATTCATGTTCAGAGTTGTATGAAAGATCTGTTTACTTCTGCTTTCGAAGCATATCCTTCAATCTAAAATACTGAAGGGATTGAAGTTTTTGCTATTTGGTTTCTCCACCCCAATGAATTTACCAGTTTCTAAAATAAAAAAAGGATTTCCTAACTGAAATCCCTTCTCGTGTGCTCACTCTCATCGATGCGTTTAAGTGAAAGCATTCAAGGGATGTTTATGTTTCAAATTTTCAAGAGATCCTTGAGTTTATTTCAAGAGGACAAGATCATCGATTATTATTTTGATAGTATGTACTCTTATGATTTATACACATGTGTATGTACAGTTTGAAATATTGTTTAAATGAAGTTTTTCATAGTAATTTTAATAGCGAATGTTGTGATATGGATCTGAACGCTTTAAAAAGTAATAGCGACCGCGGAAATCGTATATATGTTTTTTTTTTTGCAAGAAAACCTTTGAAATAGAACGTATTTTATTTAAAAAATTTCGCGCCGTTTGTTGGATATGCTCGCAATGTTTCTAAGTGCGTAGGTATGGCAGATTTTCCAGTTCAAAAAGAAATAAAGCATGACGCTTCTGTAATCTATAATAGCTTCCGCATCGAAATCCATCAAACAAAATCCAACAGTTTGCATAATCTATACTACCTTGATTTGCATAAACGTTCTATCTACATTTTAGCGCTTTGGAGGTATTCAATGATTTGTGTTTTGATTTGTACTGGAGATATACAGAGAGTGCATTTTTCAATATTGATTTTAACATACTTCCACAAAAGATAGGTTTTTCAAATTTTGCAGAATGATGTAATCGAGTATGTAGTTTTTGAGTCCGGTGTTAACTCAAAAATGACAAAAATGTAGATAGCACGTTTATGCGAATCAGGGCAGTATAGTTTTTCGTTGGAAACTACTTTTTTTTCGAAATATTCCACCTATAATTGACCGGGACATAATGGCAAACGCGCTATAACAATAGCACCCTTCTGATCCCTAGTCATACTTTTATTTGCTTTCCAAATTTTAGGATTATATCCTTTTGACATTTTAGATCCCGGTTTCTATTTGTTATTGACGGGATGCTAGGACAAGCAAATGGATTTGTTTGAAACATGCATGACACATCTATATGATGCTAGGGTGTTTTTCGTATGAATTTATTTGATGTTCCCTAACCGCGTTGGCTGTCGAAATACTGAATATCCCATGAAATTTTTGTTTGATTTTCGATTTGCATGCTAGTTTGGGTAATAATGATTGGTGAATAGGCATAATCAATTTGTTAGAAAAACAAGTTCATACAATAAATAGTTAAATGTGCTTGAATACTTACCCATACTTATTCGGGCTTAAATTGATTGATGATTTAAACTCTTGAAGCATAACAAATAAAACAAAAAACTTTGATTGAAAAAAAAACCGTTTCTTCAAATAACTTCCGCCAAATGTCTTAAAATTTACAAATATGTTAACTTACATTAAGCACCGTTTCAAACATAATTTTAACAAATAGACAGGTATTTATCAAGTTTATTTTCATATCAACCACACATACATACCATGAAATAGTATGAATAGTGCATGGAAAATCGCTTGGCATTGAATGTCAACTCGAAGGATAAGTGCAGCTGGTTACCTATAATTTGTGAATCAAATAAAAATTAAATCTCATTTCCGCCATTGGACATGAATGGACCATGTGTATCGAAGGGTGTGTTAGATCCTGTCCCAGATTCGTTTCCTTTATTTGAACGTTGAAAATGAATGTGAGTGCAGTCAGCAGCACCCTGAGGGCAGTATTTTCGTTAATTTGTGTATTGGAGGATTCGTTTCGAATTTCATGGGTTGATTTCACCGCCTGTCTGAAAATCACGTCTCAGTAAAGAAATTTCTGATGAGGTATTCGTACAGTATAGCTTATGGGTTTTATATCTTGAAATGCAATTACAAACTTGGAGCATAGTTATTATTAAGGACTTGGTTATTATTGTCTTACACAACGAAGTGTAGATCGATTAAACCGTGAAATGTACCGAACTTTCAAAATCAAGCTTGCTATTTCAACGTTTTCTTTTTTCCTTTCTTTTTTTGTTTCTATGAGCTAGGATAAATTTATAAAAGCAATATTAAAGTTAGAACATTAAAAAAATATATTTTTAACGCAGGTCAAATACGTATTTATTGAAAAAGTAGATAAAAAACATAATTCGTAGCGAATTTTTGCAAAAAAGAGAGCGATTTCAAAAGTTGAAGGATGACAAGGCGTCTCGACTAGATCAAAGTTCAGAACAGATCTTGACAAAAGTGTAATGGGGAACCATCAAAGAAGTAAAAAAAACACGTTTTATGAAATGGCCGTGTCGACGAATGACAAATTCGACGAATGCAAGGGTGCCGTTTTGCTAGCTCGACGCGACTGGAGACGGTCACTCAAAAATAGGGTGGACTTACTCCAAGAAAAAAAAGGACGTATTGTGATCTCATCCAGCATGATACCCACAGTAGCCACAATGTCACCACGAACACAAAGGAAAGGGCTTCTGTCCGTAAATGACTATAAGGCTCTTAGGAATGAGCTGGCAAGCCAGACCCATTCGACACGTGACGAAGCTCGTTTCCTAGAAAGGGGAATCCTGAAAAACTAATATACGGATAGGAAAATTGACTCTATGTTAGAGGTATTTGGAGGCAAAAAGTTTCCGTCTTCAGATGTTATTTGAGCATACATCGTCCCTTGACTCCAACATATCAAAAAAAATTAAGCCGGAAGTCAAAACAAGCTAGATTATACAAGCCAAACGATTTTAATCAATATTTTGTTATCCTCCTTTTATTAGCTTTGATTTTTTCGTTCAACTAACACGAGCCAAATAAGCTAGAGACAATATTTGTTGTTCTCATAATTTCCTCATGTAGTAATTTTTTTAACTGGCTTTGAAAGATTTAATTTTTTTTCGAGACCTAATTTTGATTTTTGGTTAATATATTTTGAGATGTTTGTAGTTTTTGATTAAAATGAAATGTTTTGTTTTATTGACCATTTTTAAAGTTTCATTATCAAATGTTGTTGATGAATTGAGTAAAATTTTTACGGGTTGCATTCAATTAAAAGTAAATCGAATATTTCAAAGTTCATGAGAGAAAATATAAATATAAGATTCAAACAATATTTATTATTAACGAGCTGAGGATAAATTCACCTAGTTCTGTTGATAACTGATAAAATCAAAAGTCGTTGCTCCAATGATTTTTCCCGTTGCAAAACTGTGGCAAATTTGTGGATGGCATCTTTTTCTTCGTGCTGGCAAGCTTTGGTTAGCACCGCAACCAAAACTTTGTCAGATATGCTGCACGCTTAGTTCACCTAAGCTGCGATTTTCGTAGTGATCCAATAAATGCATCGGAACTTATTGGAGTATTTTCAGAGTTGCCGTCCGCTAAACTTTCAATACTTAAGAAATTTGAGCATTCTAGTTTATATATCATCTTAAAATTTAATAATAGCATATTCTAGCATGAAGATGACAAAAAACTTGGTGTTGGTAACGCTACCCTAGCATCGAAACCAAAATAGTCTGAAGTCAATCTGGTTTGAAGGCAACCTACTGTCTGAATTCCCTTTTGATCCATGGGCTGCATCGGAAGTTATAAGGATATAAATATTTATTTCGGTGCATGACCAGCATTGAAATTGGGGCTTTCCTCCGATATTCGAGGCTATGAAGTTCTGTTGGAGATTTTTTTGGGAGAAAAATATCGAGTAGTTTTCTTGAGGGAAAACTCCCTAAAAATTAATCACCAGATTTGAAAATTGTATCTGAATACAGAAATATATTAATCTTGTCTAGTTTTCTCTAAGTTGGATGATGCTTTTGATTCTGGGTCCCAGTTTCAACTGGGATATAGTCATGACTCTATTTTCTAGTACTATAAACTGCACATTACCCTACATACTTGTAGATAGAACAACACAACTTCAAATAGAGGTGCTCGCTCGGCTAGTTGTTAAGTGTGGCAAGATCTTAAGCCGCTAGCACTACAGTCACCCCATCATTCTATTGGGGAAACTTCTGTAATTAACTATGTATGAGAAGCTTTATCAACACAATAAATTTTACTTTGAATATGTACCTAATTGATTTTTTTTGTTATTCTTTAACATTTTTTAGGGGTTTTGAGGTTAAATAATACCATTGTGGTGATTTTCGTATCGGTCTTGCAGGTTTTTAAAATCTAGATCTGGCAACACTGTCTAGAACATTTCAAAATGTCATAACAGCCAGAAGGTTGTCTACACATTCAAGAAACTTCTATCGCATCTGGTTTCATCAAACCAACACAGACCGATTAACACGGAACAATAGAGCATATTACCCTGGAAATGTCGACATTTTTTTGACAAAAAGATGTCTAATCTGCTGGAGCGCAGGTTTATTTACATTGACTCTACGTCGACCATAGGAATTAAATTTAAATAAATCGTGAATATCTACCCCACGACTTCTTGGCCTTGTTATCAATAATTTGTTATCTGCAATATTTGGAAGGGTTCTTGCACACATAAAGCTGTGTTTTGATATTATTTGGCTCCTTGGCTCAATGCCTTAATTCGTCTGCGTATTTATAATATTTCAACTTGAGGGTTATCTTCAAGAACGGGGAGATCAGCGATGAACGTGCTTAACAAAATATTTTTAGTGACAGAACTTTGTGTCACTCCTGATGTCACAGGTCTTTGGAATGAATTTGTTCTATTGTCTATTTTTAAGAAAGTGTACGGCGAGACGTATTACTTCTTCCAAAGGTCCAAACTTGTTTCAAAGGCTATGGGCTGCTGCTAAAAAGGCAGCCAACAAAGCGATGCGTGCTTACTTTGAGTATGTCGAAACTTCTATTACTTCCGACAATCCTAAGCCTTTTTGGTCTCCACTAAAACTTCCTCTGGCATTCCTTCTGTTATGAATCTTCATGATAAGTCTGCGTCCTCTCCTCAAAATTCTTGCGACCTTTTTGCTCAATTTTTCTCCTGTTTCACTTCCCATCACACTAACTTTTCGTCATCAATCATTTTTCCCGCACCTGTTTGTATCCTTTCTGCTTTTTTTTTACTAATCCTTTGGAAGTCGAATCATTAATGATGTCTCTTGACGTAAGCGCTAACTTCGGTGCTGACTTCATTTTGAATCGTTTCGCCAAATCACTTTCACCTTCCTTGTGTGTTCTTTTGTTAGTAATTTTAAATCTTAGTATCTTTATCGGGACCATTCCATCCCTTTGGAAATCCATATAGTTGGTGATATTTCTTCCATTTCCAATGACCGCCCATATCATTTTTGCCATGTTTTAGTAAACTCCTCGAAAGAGTCGTTTACAATAGAGTGTACCCTTTCATCCAGCTCTTGCTAGCCAGTGAACAGCATTTATTCATCAAAGGTAAGTCAACGTTTGCAAACTTATTGTCGTTTACAAACACCGTGGGTTCCATAATCGACCAGCAAATACAAGTAGATGTCCTATATACAGGCTTTACCAAAGCCTTCGATTCAGTGAATCATGAATTCTTCTGTCGAAGAAAGCTGGATTTGGTCTCTCCGATGTCCTTTTTTCTTGGTTCTCTTCCTACGTTTGTGAGCGCTGTTGTGTTTGAACTCTTCCACTTCAACATACCTTTTTTTGCTATCTCAGTAGTTCCGCAAAGATCCACTCGTGGCCCTTCATTGTTCCTTTTGTTCATTAACGATCTACCTTCTCTCCTTAATTGACACTGCCTTTTGTACGCTGAAGATCTTAACATTTTCAGAGTGACTGATTCCGGTAGTGACTGTTCCATATTACGGAACGATTTGGATGCTTTGGCTAACTGGTGGGCAGTGAATTCTCTCACTTTGAATGTTGCGAAATGCCATAAAATGTCCTTCCCTACAAAACATCCCCTTTGCGCTTCTCCTACTCTGTCCTTAGCTTCCCTTTTAATTCTGTTGTTAGTTTCAAGGATCTTGGTGTAATTTTTGATTCCAAGTTGAAGTTCGAACTGCATATTTTACACATCACTGCCAAGGCTTCTCGTTTTTCCGGCTTCATCATCAGATCTTTCCATCTCTCTATATCTGTTTTTTTTTGTTCTTGAATTCTCTGCCAACGCTGGTGTTCACATTATAGATACTTGATCGATGCAGTTGAATCCGTGCAACGCCACATGTTATTCTGTAAGCTCAAAATTCCGTATTGTGATTACAGTATGTGCCTCTTCATCCTTCAAATTTCCCTTGAGTCACGCAGAGTGTTTCTTGATGAGAGCCTCCTTTTTAAACTTTTTAAGGGCTGTATATTGTTCACCCTAGCATTCACCTTTCTGTTAGAGAATCGGGCCGTCCTAATAGAACATTATTCAGCTTTAAAGTTCCATTTGCCAGTACCGACACCTATTGCTTTTCCTCGCTTTTGTGTTTGCCTCACCAGTTATCTGTCATTAATCTCGAACGTTATCTGTGTTCGTGGTTCAAAAATACTTTTAAAAATAATATACTCTGAACATGTCCTAATGTACTCTATTGTTTGTTTCTTTTCGCAGTCAATTTAGCTTTTGAATCTTTTTTATATTACTATCTGAATAAATTAATTTTCTTTTCATGTTATTCTTTTTTAAATATATATAATATATAATATATATATATATATATATATATATATATATATATATATATATATATATATATATATATAAATATATATATATATATATATATATATATATATATATATATAAATATATATATATATATATATATATATATATATATATATATATATATATATATATATATATTTTGTTTTTCTTCTTTTCTAATCTATAATTGAATTTGTTATGTGGATTTGGACAATAAATAAATAAATAATATTAGGTAGCTTGTTTAGCAGACTTTGTTTGGTACTTTATGTTATCGAAAGCTTTCTCCATATCGAAGGCACGTGAAACTGTGTAAATATGAGACAGCGTGTTTTGTCCCATGCTTGCGCTTAGAGCTAAATTGGCATTCGTAGTATTAGCGATCTCATAGTAGATGGAAATATCCAAATTCTTTCGAAGGCCTTCCCTAAACTAGGGAGCCTCTTTAGACCTTCGACGCTGGCGGCTATTTTAGAGATATTTTGAGTACTCTTATAATTCTGTGAATAAATAAATTTTCAAAAAACCAAGTATGCGAAATCTATATGATAACGTTCTTTAAATTTTAAACCCTATATGTGCGCTAGATGCCCGCTAGAAATTTGGCAACAAAGAATCCACTGTTGCAAACGTGCGCGCGGTGGATTTGAATGTGACAAGTGTACTAACACATGGAATAAATGTCAACCCGATATCCCAATTATTTTGGGGTTTATTTACATACAAAATTGCTATGTCCTTATTGGAAAACCTTGTATTAACGCAATGGTAAAGAGAATAAATGCGTGTGTAAGAACGGGTTGTCTGCATTTTTCCCTAAACATTGAAAATGGTGTCATATGTTGTAGTGTTGGGTCGTCAGTCATATTGATATGTATTTGTATGAGTTACTCATTTTCAAATTTGAGGTGGTACAATGTCATACTTCAAATGAAGTGTCATATTGCATTCCTTCAATTATCTATAAGTTTCCAGCGCCGCTGGCAGCCATGCAGCCCCATACCATTACGCCGCCGCTACGGTAGGATAGAACATTTATGCTAAGTACTGGTTACATTTTTTTATAGATGGGGGATTCTTCATTATTGATTTTAGCATACTTCCGCAGAAGATAAGATTTTCATATTTTGGAGAATGATTTAATAGAGTATGTAGTTTTTGGATTCGGCGTTAACTCAAAAATGAAAATTTTTTTTAGGTAAAACGTTTATGCTAAGGAGAGCAGTACTATTACTAATCTACTAAACAATTTCCCAAAAATGGTAGCTAATTACCACCAAATTTTGTGTTTAAGTATCGTGCAAATCAAACTCAAAACTAAACTCGCATGCATACATTTTCGCATTGTACAGCAATCCCTGTGCCTCAAGTACCACAAGTCAATCGCTTCAACCTAATCCTCGTAAAACAGGATACTGTACTACTAAAAAAAAAGTTGAGCAAAGCACATCAATATGACAAAAAATTAGTTGGCACAAATCAAACTCAAACTAGTCTCGCGTACATACATTTTCCATCGAGTATTACAATCGCTGCGCCTCAAATGTCTCAAGTCAGTCGCTTCAAAATTAACCAAAGCACCTCAATATGACAAAAAATGAGGTGGTACAAATCAAACTAGTCTCGCGTACATACATTTTCCATTGAGTATTACAATCGATGCGCCTCAAAAGCCTCAAGTCAATCGCTTCGAAATTAACCAAAGCACCTCAATATGACAAAAAATGAGGTGGTACAAATCAAACTAGTCTCGCGTACATACATTTTCCATTGAGTATTACAATCGATGCGCCTCAAAAGTCTCAAGTCAATCGCTTCGAAATTACCAAAGCACTTCAATATGACAAAAAATGAGGTGCGCCTAAAGTGAATCGCTTCACCTCAATATGACAAAAAAAAATGAGGTGGTACAAATTTGAAGCTTGAGGTGATGTGACATTTTGTAGATGTGAATGGGACATTTGTCATGCATCTTGTATGAGTAACACAACACTAATATGTTGAACATGTAATATCTGGTTGATACATGGCCTTAAGGGGGGAAATACATGTAAAATGGAAAAGAAATTGCTAATTTCAGATTGACTTAAAATATATATATTGTTTATTCAGAAAATTTTTAATATTAAATCCTCAAAGTACATATCTTATAGTAAATGAAAATATTTTTCTAATAACTTTTTAACACAAAATGGAGGCGATGCGAGCAAATGAAAAAAACACATCAAAAACAGCCTCGTACAACTTAACGCCTTTTCCGAGAAACTTGCAGCGTTCAGAGAAAAAAAAATATGCTAATGAGATCTATAATTCATAGGTGAACCAATAAAATTTAGAAAAAAAAATCAAATTTTTACATTAATATTAGATTAAAAAAAAAAATCGATTTTTTTTCAAAAAAATCACGTTTTAAACATTGGTAAACTAATTATTTTTCCGATATTACAAGAAAATGTAGGTTCAACGATGAGATAATACTCTTTTGTACATGTGATATAAATTTGAGCCGAATAGGTTCAATATTTTTTGAGATATCTTGTACGGAAATTGAAAAAGTACTACTTTGAGAAAAACGCGTTTAAAGTTCTAAAGCTCCACTGACCTGGGGAACGCCGCGCTGTCTATAACTGGCTATAACTCGAGAACCAATACGAATATCGCTTCAAAACTTCTTTTGGTATATTTTAAGAGTATTTCGAACACTTTGATGCAATAAAAAAAAATCGTTTTTGTTTTAGCTGTTACATGTATCTCCCCCCTTAATGATTTTAGGTGTTAATGAATTATAGCCCACATCTGACCATGTTCATATGAAAAGGAAGCCATAATGCACAACATTGCTGGTAAATATGCAAATTTAATTAAAGAGTGGTAATAAAGTAGCTAAAAATACAATATTTCTAGCATTCTTCCTCCAGAGGAAAAAATCTTTATTATCATTTTTAGAATGTTAATTTTTTAATTTGTGTCAAAAGCTACCACGATATGTTTTCAGTCTCCTGCATTGAAATGTTTTCAATCTCCTCCATTAAAATTACCATTGCTGATCACGAAAAGCAGTTATTTACACGAAAGTTGCCCGTATTATTCTTGGTGTCATGCGTTATATTTGCAAATGCCTTTATTAAGCAAGAAATTATCATATCACTTTCTACTAAAGAGACACGTGTCAGCGTTCGTTGCATCGGTTATGGTTTGTGAAAACCGCCTCAAACGATTAGCTTACTAACCAAGTAGCCAACTGCTTCCACTTAACGGGTACACATGGCTCAACGTATATCGACACGTGCCAGCAATCGGAATCAATGACAGAAGGATAATTGTATGATCATAGAATACCGTTAACCACTTGTTGGTTTAATTACCGGAATTCATACATTTTAATTTGATGGTATTTCAGGAAATGATTGGAGGATGTAACAGATTTCAAGTGTTAGGGCACGTGACCTTAATACGGTCCTTTAAAAAATGACCCTTTTTTTTTTACCAAGGCTGGTTATATGATTGTCGCGAAGGCGTTTGATTGTTTTGTGGTGAGTATCATTTTTTAACAATTGAGAGTGCTGACACGTGTGGTTGATTTAGAAAGTTGAATTGATGAATACTTGGAAATCTGGGATTCATTGAAGATAAAGAAATCCTAAGACAATATTGATTTGGTCGAAGGAAAAATTTTGTTTGAGAAAGTAATAATTCCCATGGGAATTTGTGTTCCTTTACTGAATAAATTATGAGAAAAAATATTAAAATATACGGGGTAGCTCACGGCGTTTAAATAAACACGTTTTTTTGGATTAAAATGCTTGCGCTGGTAATATTATTTGAAAACTTTTAGATATTGATAGATATTGCTTTAGAACTTTTGCAAACATAAAATACTTACCTTACAAATAGAATAAGGTAGCTTTAGGATGAATTTTTTATGGACTTTATTTTTAAAATTTCAAAGAATTTATCAGTGTTGTGAATATTACAAAAAAATATCTGTTGTAAAAATATTAATTCTGATATTTGTATGTCTGGCAGCACTTGTATTTTTTAAAAATAACTTTAAAATTAATGTACATTTTGGACGCAAGTTACGTTGTCGACTTAAAGAACAAAGAGTTCGAAAACCAAAAAAACTGGCAACGCAAGTTTTTGTTTTTTCTACGTTAAAGATGGAAATTCTAACCGGTCAGTTCTTTTCAGTCACTGAAATTTACGATGGGCTAGTATTGTTTTTTGCCAGCTTGTTGGAGTGATGAGCGAGAATTGCAATGTATTTTCCACTGCGGTTCTTAATTTCCTCGGCAATCGCCTCGATCCGCAGATCTTTGTGGAGATTAGCGTTGCGGAAGTACCACGGGACTCCGGTGATACATCGATGTATTCTTGAGTGGGCCCTCTCGATGATGTTGATGTTTGATGGGCGAGCTGCTCCCAGATTTCTAAACCATAGGTCCAGATTAGCTTTAAGATAGACATATACGAGAACTTTAGAGTCGAGAGAAAGTTTTAACATGCTATCGAACATCCATTTGAGGTTTATGAATTTGACCTCCTGTTAAGGTGCATTGCGAGATATTTCACATCGTTACTTTGAAGTATAAATACAGTGTTTAAATATACTTGAAGACAAGTCAGTTTTTGCAATTTGAAAGTAACATGAATGCATTTGTTTTCGTTCATTCTGATTCTCCATTTTGCTAGGCATTCTTCAAGAAATGAGATGTGGGCTTGCAGTATTCGGGACGTCATAACTGGATCTGGCAACGTTAGAATGACAACGTCATCCGCAAAGATAGCTGTAGTTGTTTTGTCGCTTATTGGAAAATCAGATGTTTACCGGTTTCAAAACACTTCTTTGAAGTACAGCAGCATGCACACAATATTTCGCGGTAGAATAGCTTTTATATCTGACCTGGAATGTGCGGTCGATGGACCTGTTGAATGGTGCTTTGATGTCTTCGAAACCCGAATTGGTGTTCTGGATTTTTTTCGCATCTTCTAGTATTGATAGTAGCTTTCTCAACAGATCTTTCTCGAAAACTTTGGAGACGCAGGATAAAGGACTAATAGGTCTATATGACTTCACTTAAAAAGCGTTCTTACCAGGCTTGGAGATCATTATGAACTCGCTTGTTTTCAAAGCTTCAGGAAAATATCCGATTCCAAAATGCTATCAAATACGGATCGGTGGCAACTGTTTGAGCATAGCGTTGGCTATGAGGTTTATTCGCGGGGAGTTTCTTGAACATGTTTCCTGGCAATGATAATTTGCGTTTCTCAGCCAAAGTCTTAATTGGTTGTGAGTATTGACATTACATGCAAAGTCGCATATTGCCGAGGTAAAAGGTGTGAAAATCTGTTCTAGATGAACTGCGAAGGCGGTGGCTTTCTCTGCGTTACTGTTGGCACATTGCAAATTGCCAGTTCTTAGTGGGGCTTCCCTGATGCTTAGGTTTGTTTATTTTTTGGACCGCTTATCCACAACAAATAGTCGGCATTTTCAGTGGAAGTGAGTTTTTCCATGAATGAGTGGAACCGTAGCTCGTTGTTTTTTTGCATTTTGCAGTATGAGCTTACTAGAAGCTTTGTTAAGTCGTGCTTTTTGCTTGAGGAAACCTGTGCTGCTGCCAATTCTCACGTGCCAGTCTTTATTCCTGTACTAGGATTTTAATTGATGAGAAGTATATTGTATTTGGAGTTGAGAACTGCAATTCGATTTTGTGTTGCGGTGTCGAATGAGCCCAATAAATGCTCATTGAAAAAAATAACCGCAGAATTGATATCTTCTGGTGATTTGAGTGATGCTCTAAGAAATATTGAGCTAGTGAGGTATCGTTTGAATGCATTCCAGTTGGTTTTGTTCGAATATCTACGCTTACAGCAAACGAAGTGGGGTGACATACACTCAAAAAAATGTTGGTTGAATTTTACCCTTATAATAGTAGGAAACTGGTTTCCTACTATTAAAGATGTAAATTTACAAAAGTGCGTAAAGAGAATATTTTTTTTACGACCAAGTCGTGGAATTTTACCCTAAAAAATGATGCAATTTTATGACTTTGGCGCAAAGGTGAATACCAAACTAGTAAATTTACACTCTTTTTGCTTCAATTTACAAAAAGCTGTGTATTATTCAGCTGATATGACGTAAAAGCAAAAAAATGCACATCGAATGTGTAAAAAAATTTTTGATTCGTTATTTTAAACGAAAAAATGAATATATTTCCTATTATCAAAGCATTAATTATAGACCCACTTTTTAGAGTGTATCCGGAGTAATGATGACAGGAGAGTGATTTGAGGATAAATCAAAAACTGCTTCTGATTTTGCGAAGTTTGGAAGTATTCCTTTCGATATTGCGAAATCTATAAGGTCCCGAATTTCGTTGGTGTCTGATGGCCAATACGTTGGCTGGTCGGCTAAGATATGCCTCAAACCATAAACTTGTAGTGTATTGAACGGTGCTTTGTCCTTAGGTGCTTTTATTCGAGATCTTTTACTTGACATGTGTGTTAATCAGCTTTTATATTTAGTGCATAAAATTTCTTCTAAGCGTAAGCAAGTAAGTCTTCGCATGGTTGATAATGACGAAATCTATTCCAATAAAACAGAATTTGCGGGACATTTTATTATATGATTTTATTGCAAGAAAAATTGCCGCAGAAACTTGTTATTCGAATATACGATGATTATGCTTACATGCTTATATGCAACAATACACTTTGAAAAGAATAATTCTGACGTTTTCAAAACAACAGATTTGACATAGAAGGTAAAGAGTATGGAATATCACCCAAAAAATTTAACTATAGTGGTAATCCCCTGAGCATTGGCATCATCATAGAAGAAAATCAGAAAGGTGTGATATACAGCGTGTTTTTCTAGAGGTATGGAACTTTAAGTTGGCAACACTTTTCAATGCTACGTATGGTGTGACAGCTGTCATGCGTTTTATGGTTAGTTTGATTTGCTATTTTATCACGAATAGGTTGACGCCTGAACAATGTCTGCAAATGGTGCAAATTTAGTTAGAAAAAAAAAACGGTTCTGTTCGAGAAACTCATCGCGCATTCCGTTAATTTTATGGCCGACATAATCGTCCATCAGAACAATTAACTCGATTAACTAAAGATCGTTTCTGCGCCACGTTTACTCTCACTGATAATACGCATCCATCCAGATGTCGTACAGTGCGTAATAAAAGAAACCATAGCAGCTATAGAGCGTAGTATCGATGAAGACCCATGTGAGTCCATTCGACATCGTACTCCACAATCAAACCTGTGCCCATCCACATTATGTTATATTTTACGGAAGGATCTTCGTTTGAGGGCTTACAAAAACCAACTCGTACAGGAATTGAAGCCGAACGACCACCGGTGTATGGGCTCAAGAACAAATTGCTGCAGATCCCGAATTTCATAAGAGCGATTAGGCTCATTTCTGGTTGAATGGCTACGTCAATAAACAAAACTGCCGCATTTGGAGTGATGAGCAACCCCAGGCGGTTGGCCAAACACCGTTACATCCGGAGAAAGTCACTGTTTGGTGTGCTATATGGGCCGGTAGAATAATTGGTCCATATGCCTTCAAAAATGCTTCTGTATAACATTACAGTCAATGGTGATCGCTATAGAGCCATTATCAATGACTTTTTCATTCCGGGATTGACTCGCCGTAATGCAGGAGACCTCTGGTTTCAACAAGATGGCGCGAAATGCCATACAGCTCGTGCAACCATCGACTTATTGAAAGAAGCATTTGATGAGCGCATAATTTCCCGTTTTTGACCCGTGAACTGGCCTGCAAGATCTTGTGATTTAACACCGCTGGACTATTATACGAAGGAACACAAATTTAGTTTTCGCCATGATAACGCCAGATCCCATGTTATGCAACCAGCTAAAAGCCATTTAGAAAGAAAAATCTGACTCCATGTGCCGTATTGAGTTGTCCTCACATCACCATTTGTCCCGATCGATGCAGTCAATCCTTTCGGAAACACGGCTGCAATTTGGCTGAATAATTAGATCCCATTCAAAAACCAAACTTCTTCGGAGAAGTGATCCATAAATTTCCTGAAAGATGGTTGAAGTTGGTAGCTTGAAATAGAGCATACTCTGAATATATTCATACTTCATTGTATAAACTTCAAACAAATTTCATTTATCTAAAGAAGGCAAAATCATGTTTTTTCACCCAATATATATTACTCCTATGAGTTTTGTACGCATTTTAAGCAGTCAAGTTTTTAAGTTTTAGGACCTAGCTCGAATGGAATAGTTAGCAAAAAATACGTGTTGCAGTATCATTGTACTCTGATTCAACATCCAAACTTGGCCCACCATTCAAGCTTAAAACATTATTCGCAGTGAATGCATAATGGCACAATCGTACAGCATTATGCGGACGTAAGGAATTCCTTTCTCCATCAAAAAATGCGCTTATTTTTTCAATCGTATTATTTTTTTTAACGCTGATTGAATTTCAACATAATGTTCACTGGTACCAATTGCAAATTAATTACAAGAAATCTATGATTTGATATTAAAGAGACCCTGGTAATCCATAGTGACATGATTATTGCCACGTGTGGATAAATATCAACGCGCGTCGCCGGATAATAATATTCATGCTGGTCTACTAAACGATGTGCAACAAGTAAAACTTCACCAGCACGTGCAACAATTTAAAAACTGAAGTACGAATAAAACATTTGCTAAACAAGCATGTAGGTGTGAAAAGTAAATCCAAGTATCGAAACAGGGAAATTCACATTGAAATAAGCCCACTTAAGGCAATGCTCGCTAATCTGTAAGATATTGACATGAAAAAATTCAAGACAAATTCGGATGCTTGGCAAAATACTGAAATAGTAATTGGACTTAGATATAATTACCAATCCATATTTCATGTGTATAAAACTGCTTAGCAATGTTATAAATCAAACCTTAAATTGCTTGCAAACCATTGCGAAAATCAATGGAGATTGTATATTTGTCAAATAACCATAAAATGGTCCCAAATCAATTCAGAGATTATGACACCCTGCGAAGAGTGAATGATAATTTAGCAGCTACGTCTGGCTGTAGACCGCTACCGTAACTGCTAATCGCAGTCGGGGTCGGAATATTTCTGAACAAAACAACCCCTATTCAAAGTATTTTTTCCGAATTCAGGGAAAATTTCATTCAAGCGTACACTATTTACGCGAAAAAAGCGTTAGAATTCTTTTTTCACGACGATACATGGAATAAAACCAACCAAACGGTTTTGTGAAAAATCACGCAACCGGATACATGAGCATATCCACTCGTACACATCTGCCAATCGGTATATTCTCAGGCTGTATCTACATTGACTTCGTCGAAGGCGAAAAAAATCTCTTTTGATTTTAGATTGGCAAATCGACACCTGCCACCAAACCTGTAAAATTCATTACAATCCTGCCGTCAATGAGGGTTGTAATTAACTTCGAGACCAGTGACTATTACGCATAACAGTCCGCCCAACCCTCGAGCGCAACATAAAATACCGTCTGTGCCTTTTCCATCAAGATTTTCGACAGACCCTTTCGATTTCTGCTTGCGTTTGAACAAACATAGGCTACCAGCCTCACCATCGTCAACACAGAGACCGAATCAGCATCAATCCATCTATGACGTAATAATAACGATAACATTTTTCGAAAATTCATTTCAGTTATGAATAACAAATTACAAGACATTTACTCGACTTGCCGCGAGGGATTTAATGGAAAAAGAGACTGCTTATCAACGGTCACGGGGGAATCGTATAATCCCAAAAGAGAATTTGATGCAATTCTCTTTGCGGTAGAATTTTTATCTCGTAATGTTCATCAGAAAATTGTTTCAATCGTTTCGATTTTTATCTTATTCGTAATGCTTGTAGATAAAAGATTCCCGGATGAGAACTTTGTATGCATGACGAGGATATGTTTCGATGCGTCCTTTTCGGCATGAAGTGCAGCTTTGAAGTTGTCGGAAAAGGAATTGTCTGGCCTCAAATTTAGCGGGAGATCCCCTGCCGATATGTCACATTGTCATCAAGAGCTGATCGCAGATAAATCCTCACACCTCAAAACAAAAAGCGGATATATTCACATCAGTGGAATAATCTGTTCATTTAAACATGGTAGATTGTTGGATCTTGAAAGGAATGTTTGGATGACAATTTTTTATGGGCAAGGCGGCTTAGAGAAAGAAAACACTATAGAGGGGCATACATAAAAATATGTTGAAATACCTAAATATATGGTGACTAAAATAAAACTTAAGTCTCAGCGGTATTAATTAGAAACCCATATCTCGTCCGATAAAAATGCATGAAACATGTAAATGGCTTACAACGTGAAAATTCTTCGACTTTATTATTGAAAAAAATTATTTCCGTACGTTGATTTTTTTGCAAAGCTTAGGAGTTTCCATGGAAATGATAACTAAAATCTTATATTTTTATACAATATCATGTCCTGTCGTAGTTGCCAACTAGTTGTAGACTGTAATATGAATGCGAACCCGTTTTTGTCTTTCTACAATCGTCAAAAGTATTCAATGCTCAGCGCGTGTAGTTATTACTTAGAAAGTTGGAATATCAGTTGAAGTAAGAGAGTACTAGATGTTTCCAAAACTGCAAAACGTTTGTTCTTTAAGAATTTGGTGGAATATTTTTCTGGCACAATACAATAAAATGTAGACAGCAACCAAAAAGTGTAGCGCAACCCAACTAAATACAGTTCAGATATCTTTCTTCATGGACAATTAATTGCTGAACTCTAAAATATTGTTAAGGTGGCTTGTCTATTTTTTCCAAATTTGTTTGTTATGAAGCATTTGTCTAATTTCGTTAGCCAAAAACTTGATTTTTTTTTCGTTAAAAACAATTTTTTTAAAAAAAGAGCCTGGTTTACCACGTTTCATCAATGGCAACTGCCTCAAGTCTCTTCACAGATGTAGGGCCCCCACAAATTAAAAAAAAGAATTACAAATTTAAAGAAATGAAAAAATAAACAAGTTTTTGCGTGTTTGAGGCAAGAAAATCGGTAAGTCGAATCAGATGGTTAGAAACGGGACTACTTGTTTTTTTTTTACTATAAGGATTTTCGAAAGATGACCTTTCAAGATGCATGAAAAAAATTCCAAAATTTTTTCGCCCCTGATATTTGGTAATCGTTGGACTAGAACATACCAACCGATGATGTGAAAACATATACTGATAGCTCCAAACTGAGCGACAGAGTGTGCTGTGGTATATTTTCCACTGACCTTAAAGTGATGTATTCTTTCCAACAGTGTCTGTCAGGCGGAGTTGTTTGGCAGGTATGCTGTAGATGCAAGGAAGAAGAGAAAACAGTTTTTCACCTCCTGTGAAAATGCATGGCCCATGTTGTAAAAAGTAAGCAGTGTTGTGGTTGACTCTGGAAAAAATTAGCGTATCAAAAATTCCTTAAATGGGAATTGAAATAAAAAAGGGTATCAAACACACAATATGCTCATATACAAACTCTCCTTCATAAAACTACATTGACATCCGTTCAAAAATAATTACCCACTTATTAAATTTACTATTTAACATTTGCCACCTCTCGCTGGCTTGTTAGAGCTACCTAGTGACCGCTGACTCAACGTGACGGTACTAGCCACCTCTGCTAAAATGACAGCCTTAGCAGTTCTAGTGTTAAACTGGTTTTGGTGCGAAACCTTGTTTTGTTGGTTTCATTTTATTTACGCATCGTTTGATTGCTCGCATTTGAGCACCCTGCTAATTCTGCTATAAGTTTCTCTGATTTTTGAATTTATTAGTCCCCATTCAACGAGGAGCCTGAGAGCTTTCAATCCTGATACTCCAGAATGTGCAAGAGTCTTGCCGCTAAAACCTTACAGGATCTCATCCCAAGGTACAGTATTCAAAGCATTTTGTAGAACCTTTTTGAAGATAATGTGAAAGGGTTCTCGCCTCAGCTCGAATAGTATGCTTCTACTTGTTGTTCTGAGAAATGTCATGGAAAACTCTTTTCGGTGTTAGATAGGTGTTAAAGACAGCTTTCGTTGCACCAACTCGACAAGACATACGAGTGTTATTTTTTTGGCTCGTGCAAATTACCACTACTTTTTGACAATTTTGCTACCATTATTGAAAATTGCGCTAAGATCGCAATGAAAAACTAATACATATTTTGGACAAAATCAGAATAACACACCACACAGACACACAAGTTTTCTACTAAGCTCGGAGAATCACCACAGCAAGGAATGGATATCGACAAACTGATCTTTCAAGTGATCTGATTTGAACTGATCTGTCAACTTTCAATTCAAGTGTCCACATCCTCCATTGGCTTTTTCCTTCAAATGAGCCGGGAAAAAATGGATCATACTACGAGCCACTAGTTGATTCTCAACAATAGTGCTGACGACGTACTTCTTCTTCTTCAGGCAGCTCCGTACCTATGCCATCATGTATCGTCTCCCGCTTTGCTAAAATAATTATGGATTCCATGTGGTTTTTGGGGGTTTATTGTTCAGTTAACACGTCGATAAATGTTTTCAATCATTGCATCCTTCTCCATTGAGTTGTGTCTTATGTCTAACAAACTATTAGCTTACAGATAAAGCAAATACATTTTCCCGTTGATTGGATTCATTCTTTCGATTCACCAAACCCTCTGAACATTTTTCAGAAGAAGAACCAAAAATCTTAAGGCGTTTATTATTTATTTACATTCGCAGAGAGTGTGCTCGATGGTGTCTTCCTCCATCTGGCATCTTTTGCATGAATTGCTGGATGTCAATCCCATTTTGTTCGCATGAGATGCGGTAAGGCAGTCGGCAGTGTCCTGTGAGCAAGCCGATCGTCGCTATCAAGCAGTTCCTGCTGAGTTTTAGCAGTTTCCTGCTTTTGCTTAGATCAGGTGATGGCCGTAATGTCCTGGCTACCCTGCAGACCATCCTGCTAAAAGCTTATTAAGCTTGCTAAAAATGTTCTTTATTGGAACGACCGATGCAAGACAAATCGTATCAAAATCAAGAAGTTCCTAATCAGCGTATGTTTAGCAACATAAAAATCGTACCATATATGTACAATTCTAGCAAAGTTGTAGCCCTGGCCTCATACTTTTTTGCAAATCTAACGGACGTAGCTTTGGTGAACCTGAAAATAATCTTTCAATTAATCAAGGACTCAAGGTGGCTCTTCTCTTAATCAATAATTTTACACTACATAAATCTATATCACATTGGGTCTATGTCTGGCATCTCTGGAGTCTGTTTGGAGCAGACAGCTACGAAAACTAACCTAACCTCACCTCTCTATTATCGAAGCTACCGTTCTAACTTTCAATCAATGCACGAAATCACGAAACTTCTGCAGAAGCCGAATATTGAAATAAGTGAAAGTGACATAAAGCCGACACTAGTTCTCACCGATAAAATTAAAAACACAGTGCCGCTAAAAGTTAACAGTCAGAAAGTCACATTCGTCTCTGAACTCAAGTATCGGCAAGAAAGATAATTAGCTTCAGGGCTAACAAGGATTTTGCTAGTTTTTGAAAATCGAATGAAGCTTTGGTTGATAAGTTGCTAAATATGGAATAATGATTCAACTTCTTCTCAAAAATGTTCAGAGGGTTTGTTGAACCGAAAAAATAAAAATAAACAGTAGGTAGATTTTGGCTTTGTTTCTCTCCAATCAAGGGGAAAATGTATCTGCTTTATCTGTAAGCGAATAGCTATTTAGACATAAGACACAACTTAATGCAGGAGGAAACAATGATTGAAAACATGCATCGACCCGTTTAAACCTCCAAAAACCACCTGGAATCCATAATTGATTTAGCAAAAAAAAAAAGGACGATTACATAGGAACCTAGATGCAGAGTTGGCTAAAGTAAAAGAAGAACAATGACAAAAACAAAGTACATATTGATGCGCGTCGTCAGCAATTGTTTTTTAGAGGTGATGATAAAAAGATGGTGTTGAATCGAATGAAAATTGAAATGTAAATTTCTTGGGAACCGTATGGTTTAATATGATCCATTTTTTCTGACTCATTTAAAAGAATGGAGCAAGTGGAACCGTCAATGACATACCGACAACTATTTATGAACGATTAATAGCTCAAATAGTGATAAATAGTACAAAAAAACTGTTAAAGTGATTTTCAGTATGAGTCGCTTCTACAGTCAAAGAAGCCTATATTGATCAAATGACTATAATCACACCCTACATAGAACTATGTACTCTGAGAAAAAGATTCCTCATATTTCTATCGAATTGTGGCCAAACTGGGTTACAAATAACAAATGCTTCTCTTCAAAAGCTCGTGGGGTTGGTACGACAATGCTAGAAACATTATTGTCCTCGTACATTGAGGTCTGATTTATGAAAAGAATAGTCTGTCAATATCCATTTCTGCTCTGGTCATTCTCCGAATGTAGTTGGAAATTCGTGTGCCTCTGTTGTTTGTTCTTCTGATTTTGTTCAAAATATTTTCCTTTGCGCCCTCCGTGCAATCTTCAATAATGGTAGCCAAACTGTTAAAAAGCAGTACTAGTTTTTACGATCCGAAAAATTTCAGTGACCCTCGTTGATCTTGTCGAATTGATGCAGCCAAAGAAGCTCTTTTTGAAGGCTACTAAACACTGAAAAGAATTTCCCATTAAATTTCTCAGAACAACGAGAAGAAGCATATTATTCGAAATGAGCCGAGACCCTTTTCTTAGGCAATGTTCAGTCTGCCAAATGCTTTGAATGCTGTACTTTTGAATGCGGTTTACTTAAACGGGACAAAAAATGATGGAAGATACGAACATGACTCTGCATTCTAGAGTATCAGCATTGAAAGCTCACAAGCCCTTTATTGAAAAAAAAATATACACTCGCCGAATTTGTGAAACTTGCAAAGGAATTAGCAGGGATGAATGAGAGCAGTGAGCCAGCACCGTGTGCTGAATGATGAGTTCTGTGTGAATGATGGACTGTGTGAATGATAAGAACTGTGCAACTGATTGATACTGATCGTGTGCGGTTATTGATGGCGATATTTATATTGATGGCGATATTTATATTGATGGCGTTTTGAGTGCATATACTTTACTCTAGTTCAATTCTATCCACAAATGACTTTCAAAAAATTAATTTCGCAAAATGTATTTCAAACTTGTTTTAAATATAGACATGATAACTTTTTGGAAATTTTTCACCCAAGTATGTCTAAAATAAGATCGAGAAAATTTGAACAACTTTGAATTGCGATATCTTTTGACCATATTATCAAATCCCTATAAAACTTAGAGGACATATTGATACTGTAAAGTTGCAGATGAATGTAGGCTTTCATGAACGTGATGGCAACTCTGCAGCTACGGCAGGCACTGAAAGTGAAAACCTTCAAATTATCGATCCTCCTGAAAAATTCGTGCTTTTTATAAAAAAAAGAACTCATATATAAATTGTATGCTTTGTCTAAACAGCCAAAGTAAAACTTTTGAAATTCCATATCAGACAAGAACGGTAACACCTCCTCAATTCGCCGATATTTTTAGCATCAGAAACCTGTTATCGCCAAAACGAACATCACGAGTGTTATTTTTACACTACATTTTAGACTAGATGCAAAGATTATCAATATAATTATTGTTAACAGTCTGATCGATTTTAATTTCATGGTTTATTTATTTGTCAAATTAGATTTTAGTTTATTATTATTATTAAAACAATGAAAAACAGCAGCTGAGTTTACACTTTTGCACGCATGAAAAAAGTTGCTTGAAAAAGCTTTTTGAATGGCTCTTAAAGAGCAGCTTGTTAAAATGAATGAGCTTTATTCAGCTGGCACACTTCAAGGAGCCATTTTGCCTATCACTAGTTTCAACACAACTTTGTTGAGCAGTGGGCAAGCTTTGTAGGGCAAGAATTGGTGAAAATTCGAAATTCGAACTCCACTTGTTCCTATGAATGACTGAAATATAGCTAATGTCAAATGCAAATGACAATCACAATTTGTATTTGCTTGTTTCATTTTCTCTTTGCGATATTCTATACTCCCTTCGAAACTTAGGATACTCACTGATATAAAGAGTCCATATTATCAAACATAAGTATCTTTAACAGGGCCAGCGACAGATGATGTTGAATGTTTTGTTGCTTTCGTTGTTACTTGCAGTGGGTTCATTTCAGTGGGTTTTCTGCAACCTACAGACAGTCAATTGCAAAGCTGTCGTAGTCTAATCTTGTTCGCGTTGCTTCCTTGTACTGATCGGCTAAAACTTTTGGCTATGGATGCGATTGGAACTAGACGCCAGAAGCATCTATTCAGAACATTTTTTAAGCCAATTTGGCTTCAATACAACTTGCTATAAATTGCGGTTCACACATTTTTTATCCGTCATTTTTCATCAGACCAAATACAGCTTTAATCTGCAATAGTAAAAACCGTCAAAATTTTTTTTTTTCCATTCCACTTTTAAATATCTTTTCTCTCATTCCCAACCGTGTGTAATATTATGCAATAACTTTGTAAGTAGTCTGGATTAGACCAATTATTTGCATAAACTATTGTGTAAATAAAAATAATAGAAAAAAAGAAAAGTAAGATAAAAGTATAGATTTTGAACGTATGTTCGGTCAAAAGTGCTCCTTAACCCTAGAATGGTACCGATGAGTAAATTTTACTCACATAGGGTATACATTTCGTCGCGCACCAGCCAGTTGGCCACTCCGACTGTCATGAGGCTAGAAGCTATATAATCTTTTTATGTTTGATGATCAAATAAAAAATGTGCATAATACTATTGTTGCCATCTTTTTAGTGAAAACATGTACCTAAAATCATCCAAAAATTTACCGTACCATTCCAGGGTTAATACGACGTATCTGTATCGAAGATTATGTACCACTTTGTTTCGGAGACTGTATCGAAAGTTATGCGGCAGCAAAAGGCACCACTCGCAAAAGTTCCAAAAAGAATTACAGTAAAATATATTTTCTTCATTTTAGGATGTTTATCGTATGAAAATTCCATCTCCTAGTACAAAAATGATGAAAATGCTCAGTGATGGCAGTATTTTGCTAGTACTTACTACCACAACTGCTTCACTTCATGATCAACGTACCCTATGAATTTCATTTTTATACGATTGCATCGGATGGCGTCGGGATAGAAAGATTTTGGAGTTGCCGTCGACAAAATTTTCAAAAATCTTAAAATTCAAACACACGATTGAAAAAAGGGAAAACAGAAGAAAAAGATGATGAAGAAAGAAGCATACACATAAAAATAGATTCTGAAGAGGATTAGTTATTGAAATTAATATCTCCTATTGTAAATAAATCAAAAAAATAATAACATCTTTTAAAAGGAATCATGGATGAGGCATACTGGTGGTAGCACTATGAAAAAAACGCAAGTTTTTACTCTACCTCGAAGGTGGTTCTTAAAAGAGTGCACGTTTCATAAGAAACATAACGTTACACGAAAAAGTTATACCATCTTCTTTTTGGAATTTCGCAAATTATTTTTTTTGCAAAGGTACCCAATACTGCGACATCTACGAAAAGCACTTTTGGTTCTTTTTGATCCCGTTTGAAATGTTTAGCAGCCCTCGAATCGATGGAGACTTTTGATAATTTGTTCAGAACAACAATTTCAAGGCGCATTTCAAAATCCAGCTTTCCCCTAATTTTTGGGCTTTTCCTTTTTGTTTAATTTCCCTGCGCTATATACTCAATAAGCCCCGATATGTCCTTTGAATTTTGTGCTAAGAATAATATATACATCGAAATATGAAATATGGTGAAAATGATTCGAAAATCCTTGGAAACATTTAATTAACACAACTAATAATAGTTTGAAAAAAGAGTTTTCAGTTTTTCATTTCTAAAAAGTCGTATATTTTCATGTGATTTCCGCAGAAAATCGCCTACTTCCTTGCTTATAATTGTCACTGCTCCCTTATGTTTCTGTTTTTTTTTTCACAAATTTTGATAAGTATTCTTGTTTGATCAAGCAAGTTTTAAATATTTTTTTTCAGAACTACCATGTGCAGCTTTAGACATACGGATTTCCTCTGTCTGATGTTGAATTATTTGGCACGAAATCCTCTGCTTACGAGCTAGCTATTTCATTTCTATCAATGCTATGGTATCTTATATTCAAACGTCGTATTGTTCAAATACTCACCGCGTATATGGCTGATGTGAAAAACAGAAATTGGTTGATATGTACAATAGAAAACCTCTTAAACACAACGTCAAGTATCTAACGACTTTTCACGTAATTAGCTCCTTTACAATTATACAAGGAAATCGGCCCTGAAAACTGTTATAAATGTTTCGAATTCTATGTTGCAGTCCAGCTGCATTTGTGACATGCACGCATTGTGCTTTGTCGGAAAGTAAGACCACTTCGTGCTATTCAATTCAAAGTCAACGAACCGCGTCACCCACAATTTGAGTAATGCAAGGGTATTTATCTGAGATTTCTGATTTGAGAAGTAAATATAGCTCTGTAGTGGGGAAATATGACTACTTCAAAAACGAAAATCTTCCTTGAAATGGTTTTCATTTATAGTTGATGAAAACGTTAAAAGAAATGTGTGTGACTGATATATATATCATCTTAGCATCGAGGGAGGACCAATATTACTTCTCTTCATAGCTTTCGCTCTATGTGGACACTTCAGTGTTTTTTATAGTATATTTATTTTATTTCCATTATCAATTGTCGATCGGAAGTACGCATAAATATGCGTTGACTATAAATAAACCATCTTGTGGAGTTAAATAACTACACTACAATACCCGAAATTTTCTCAATATACTTACTGTATAACGGCATAAGCATCCTTTTCATGTTTATGTGGGGGTGTGTACGTTTTTGGTCTGCTGAACGAATTCAATGAAATCGACGAATTTCGCTCGGGGCAATCGTCAATTCTACACATACAGTGAATCGTGATTCTATTATATGAGTCCTTGTATGTTTCGCTTCGAGTCTTCGAATTTCGGTGGGTTGCAGGTGGTACGAATGTCCTTTGTTTCACTCACCCCATGACGAATCGAAATCATGTATGAATGTTCTTACTTAAATCATGCTCCAGGGGCTGATGTAGGACAATTTACTTGCGATTTCTACAGTCACTCACAAAATTGGATGTGAATGTTTAATTTTCTTTAGAATATTGCCTATTGTTGATAATTTTAAATCTGGCGAAAATTATCAACAATTGGCAATGTTATTAATTTTGGTCAGCTTCCAGATCCTTTTGTACATCATGATATATATGTAGTTTGTTAGTATATTGGGCTCTTACTTCTTAAGCAAAAAACAAGTGCCATGAACGTGAGGCTGAAGTTAGGCTCATGATCATTCCCATGCCATGTCAAACTAATAATCCTCCAAGGACTTATCATTGCTATATGAGCGTTCGAATTATTCAACCCACTGTAAATGCAACAGTGAAATGCAATGCAACCAGTACCGTACCGACCATTACAATAATCTCGTAAATAGAGAAATGAAAGGATCCCAAATAACAATACCCCGCAATGAACTGAAAACGACTACGACGACGAAAAGTAAAAGCGAACAACCAAAAAGGCATTTCCAGAGTCTGGCTATGTTAGTGACTATACTGAAAAGTATCGACAGCGTGCCATGAACCGAATCGCTTCAAACTTCTTCTGCGCCCAAATACAAGCGTTCCTCGCTAAGGATTCAGGATTGCAAATCATTACAGTGAAAACTGGCTACCCCCTGAGGTGTCAATTGTGAATTATTCGTATTTTGATTTTTATTTGTCCATATGTAAGGGGGTAGTGAAAAAGTTGATGTACACGGACAGACTCTATAACGGGGTCATTTTAGGGTTGTTATTTTACCTCTTTTGTACTTTGAGCAAAAGTCCTTTTCGCTTTTCGTTTGTTCCGTTCAAATGATGTATAGTATGGTGTAAGGACTCTCAAATTTTTAGATGATATGTATGTACAGTGTAGATGACCTGGCCGATTTGTAACGGTTTTTGATAATATTTGAAGTCGGATACTTCATATCAACCTGAAAATATGATGTTGTATTTTTTAGCTGATTGATTTGTAAGTTATCAAGAAAATAGTCAAATATTGATGTTAGAATTTCTTTATTTCATTTTTTGTACATGATTTTCCCTTAAATACAGCTACTCGCAAATAGGTACATTTTTCGATCACTTTCATTTCATATAATAAAGTTATTAACATAATTGGAAAATACAATTTGTTTCAATTTATTTTGCATTTCCATTACATATTTCGATAAATATGACAATATTCTTTTTTGTCTTAAATGCTATAAAAGTTTTTAGGATTTTTAAAAAAGATCATATGTGTGTGCATGTTTTTCATGTTTTTAAGGCATGTTTTCATAAGCTTGTTTGTATTTTCGTAAGATCTAGTTAAAACTACGTATACGTATATTTTTTTCTTTTCAAATATACTTTAACTATGAAATTGCAATAAATGACTAGATATTGATATATTACGATCTCAGATTTCAATTTGGGACAGAATTAAATCATTGACTTATTAACTTTTATGAAAATGATACACAGACGTTGTAATGTTTTACGTAATTTAAAAAATTAAAATAAGTTAAGTGTATTTGTATACGTTCAATCGTTCGGTAGCTTAATTTTAAAACATGTATATATTTTTTTAATTTAAAGCGAGCGAAATAGAATCTGAAAAATGAATACTTCAGTAAAATATTTCGTATGAAATATTGAGCTTGTTTTCACAGTATATTTCAATTGCTTTTCGTTGTATTGTCTGAATTGAGAACGCACTAATAGAGTTGTTTAATGACATGTGGTTGACAGCATTGAATTTCGCTTAATCTCTTTTGTCAAAAGATGTTCTTGGATTGCTGATACATATTTCTTTTAGTTTTTGTAATATTGTTCTTTGAGCGCAACGTATTTAAATTTTAGTAGCAATTTTTGAAATGATCGATTGAAATGATAGCAACGAAGCAATTTTAAATTTTCCGGGAAACTAAGGAAAACTCATCAAAACGACTCAACTGTTGAACCAAGCTTACGGTGATGATGCTCTGAGTCTTACTCAATGTTAGGTTAGTTTAAGTTAGTTTAAAAGTGATCGTCAGTCAGTTGAAAATGATTTTCAACCAGGAGTGTGTTCAATATTCTTGTTATAACAGCTATTACCTGCTATTTTAGCTGCTCTGGCTGTCCAATGTCACGAAATAGCTGCTATCTGATGCTTTCTATTTGACAGTCGGGCTATCGAAGATTCCGAAATAGCTGCTATAGTAGCAGCTATTTGCTGCTCGCAGTATAGAAGATAGCTAGAAAGTAGCTAAGGCAAAATGGACGTGCGTACACAGCTGGCTTCAACTCAACTTGAGTTTTAAATTGGCTTTTACACAGCGCAGCTCATCTTGAGTTTTTAGAACCCAAGTATGAAGCGCGAAAGGCCTTATTCTAGTGCCATCAAATTTTCAACGTTTCTTTTCCGCTTTTTTCACATATATGGCGTCAAAAGCCGGGAATAAGTAAAACGCTTTGAATATGTTAAGAAAATTTTAATAATTTCTGCAGCTGTATGCTCGAAACTCCGAAATTTCATACAATTTCCAAAGTGCAATTCGAGTATGGAGCTGATCCATGTAAATAAAAAGATTAAAATTCAAAAAAATTGAAAAAAAAATATATTTGAGTTGTGCTGTGTAAAGGCTGACCTTCGTAGCAGCTCTTGCTTGTCCAATATCCAAAGCTGCTTCACCTAGCTACTACGAATTTTGACACTTGCTAAAGTGATGCTATGCTATGCTTTTTGAGTAGCTATAGCATGCACATTGAACACACCTCAGGATATTCTTCAATTTGAATTTTTAGTGCGTGAAAATTGCCGACCAAATGCCAGAGAAATCACAGAAGTGATAAGCATATCAGCTCTCTCAACAGAAAGAAATTAGTGTTACGACAAATGATACATGCAGGTATAGGATCACAATGGGAGACGAAAGGTGAGTTTTCGGCCACGGCATTGAGATAAAAGTCCAATCATCATATTCGATCTGCAGAGAAATATCACACCTCAAAAATTGACGCCAGCCTCACCAAAGCGTATAGATTAGATAGCGCGGAACGAACGTGATTTGGGATACAATTTGCGATGTTTCTCCATTGATTACGAAAAATAGATAGCAATATCCAAGTCGAAAGTTGAAAAAAGATTCATAGTACCCTGCCAAGCAGCGCTGCTACGATTAGATAGGTTTCTCATTACCACCATGTGCTTTGCTAAAAAGGCTCTTTTAATCGAATGGCGATTTATGCAATATTGTTTTTTTAAAAACCTATTCCGAGTATTAAAATAGTAAGCGATAATAAAGTTAACGTGGAATACTATTTCCGATACCATTTGACGACTAAAAAGAATATGTACAATATACATACAATTTCGTTTGTTGCCAGCAAATGTTCGCTGCGTTTACTGTTTCTGGATGGGATCATATGCACACCAACCCAATCTCATTTGAGATATGCTTCTCCCATTTTTGCGCATGGTAAAGTGAACTTATTTGGCTTGGACTCTTTTTAGGTGCCAGCTGGTGGTAAATCCTTCATTCCCTACCCCTCTCTGCCATCAGGTAAATATTGCATAATACCGTTCATTTCCGTGTTATCTAGTGGGTACGCTTTGGCGTCGCTTCAATGTCAAAGTGATCTATATTGACTGTTTTCTTTTGAATTTCGAATTTGTTTTAAGGGGAGATATACACCTAGGAGCCGGATAAAACGGTCATTTTTGTGCATTTTTTTAAGGAAAACTATTTGAAATATCGGATTGGGAGTTTAATTATCTAAAAGTATACACATTCAAAAGTATGCTTAATTTTTTTTTATTTAAAAATATAAAAAATATACAGGGATATTGTATGATCCTTGGAGCGCTGTAAAAAAAACAGCGTTAACGGTACCCACTGGCATTTGTTCAAAAATTATCTGAAGAAAAAAATGGAAAAAAATTATTAAATTAGATACTATAATCTAGTACTTGTCATAGCCGATTTTGAAAATATCGATTAATGACAAAATGGCGGACGTTTGAACATGAATAGTGATTTTTTGACCAAAAATTAGATATTATTTTGGCTATAAAACAAAAACTAAGTAACGAAAAAGAAAAATCCTATGACAAGTACTAGATAATGTTATATAAAATAATCACAAAAAGAATTAAGGTAATCAGTTAATTGGTTTCCGAGAAATTTTGGGTACCGATTTGAAAAACGTGTTTTTAAGAAAAACGCGTTTGAAAATTTAGGACTGAATAAATCATTAAATTTGTCAACTAACATGGAATCATCGATACCAGGCCCATAGTGTAAGTCTTTTACTGTTTACGGAATATTCATGGCTTCTACATTGTCTTGGCAACGCCGTATTCAACCTTCTTTCGTCTGTTCTTGCGCTTGCAGTTCGGTTTTCGCTATGCAAGTTTCGTCTTCTTGCGCTGCGTACAAGTGCGCTCCCGATCCGAACGATATTCTTAACACATTCATGACTTCCAGCGATGAGGTGAAACCATTGTTGAATGTACATGTTGCAAGATATACTGCAATGCTAACGATTTTGGCCCCGCTGTTCATCGTTTTTGGGGCTATTGTCCAAATAAGTTGGTTGCAGTTTTGGGTATATCGACCAACACAGCGTTCCAACAATTTTTCATTGCTGAGGTGTTCGTTTACTGGTTTGATGACATCTAGCACCATTTTTGGCAATGCTCAATAATTGTGACGAACATTTTCCAGTTCTCCTTTAGCCTTTGCTCGTTGCAACAGGCACCACGATTCGGGGCCTTCGGGACAGAAATGTTGTTGAGGCTTGCTGTCTGTTGAGCCGTAATGGTAAAATGTTACCCGTATCGCTTTTTTCATTTCATCCTTGGAGGCACAGTTTCTGCAAATAGCTAAGCCATAGTAAATCTTCAGTATATCTATAAACTTTGCCCTCAATTTGTTTTTGCTGCTGATTCCAGGACTTTTTTCTTTCATTCGCGAAGAAGGGTTCACAATCGCTTTTGAACGTGACCCACTCATTCTTTTTTTGTAATTTCAATCTCGTTGCCATACGGTTTCGCATTCACTAATCCCGTGTTCGTCTTAGAGTCACCATCCCCGGCGTAATTAGTGTACATAACTCTATACTTTTCGGCAGATTGTGAAAACAATTCTTTCATGGCGTCTACTTCCATTTTACCTGCCGATCCATCATGATTGGCCTGGCAATTTCCATCGTGATTCGATTTCTACTCCTCACATTGCTCAGTATTTTCGAGTTTATTCCAATAGTTACATTTAGCACAATAAGAAGATTTTACAAGAATATCAAAAACTTTTCCTGTAAACTGTCCAATGAGAGCCTCAACTCCCTACAATGAGGTAAAACCATGTTTTCGCCCCGTACTATCTCCAAAAACGGTTAGTTTGGTTATCACAGCACTCGAATTTTGCTTTTATTTCCCGTTGTACTTCTTTTACAGCTTGTTTTAACACAAATTGAACAATACTTGAAGCAGCCTAATGAATGTTATTAACTATCGTATCATACTTCGTAAAACACGTTTGATTATATCGGCTGTAACTAGCTTATTTATAGAAATATTAACTTGGTGTTTTCACCAGATATTTTTGAGACCTGTATCTTCACGAAAATGCAATAAAAAATAAATCGATTTTGCCGACCATTCTAGGTGGATATCTCTCCTTAAGATGAAACAGTGAACCGTGTGTACTGTGAAAGTGTTTTTCAACGGTTATGTGAAAAAACCCAAAATATGTAATATAAAAATATGTATATGTGTATATGTGTCGGCACCAGTGTTGCCACGAAAAAAAATATTTGGGGACCAAGATTTTAGAAAAAAAGGACCAAAGGGGATCAACCAATTTCGTTTCAAAATGCTGAAAATATAACATTTTTCGATTATATTATACATAAAGTAGATACCCATGTATGTGCATCTTTGTAGATAAATGGTTTCTTTTTGTTTCAAAGCTCTCTTACGAGAAAGGAGCAGTCTTATATGTACAATCAGCCATCCGTCAGAAATATTTCTATGCGGCATAAACAAATCAAAATGCACTTTTTGAAACTAAAACAATTCTTCAAGAAAATATAAATCCTTTGACACGCAATTCAATTAAATCCCAAAGAAAGTAACGGAATTTTAGATATGTGCTCTGAGAACTAAAATTTTGTTTTTTACATAAATACTAAAACCCCAATTTAAATAAAATTTCAAAATTGTCTTCGTTTGCCATATTTTTAGTTCATACGCTCATTTGATTAGAAAATTTACTAACTTTTCAAGCACAATATACCCTAAATAGTGAGTTAGTTACTCATTATATGCAATTATTATATGTCATTATATCATATCAAAATACCGAAAATATAAAACTTTTTACTATGTTGATTCAGGAACTAGATACATATATGCATAAATATTTTTTGTATTTCTGAAGTGAATCAAATGATGTAAATCTTTTTAGGCAAACATTTCTTCAAGAAAATATCACTTTTCTGTAATTAATTCAATAAACTGCATAGAACGGAACAGAAAGTTAGATATGTGCACTGAAAATTAATCATGTTTTATATTTTTTTATGCTTTAGTAGTAGATTGACATGCATACTAACGAATTAAAGTGAAACATACAATCGAGTTTTTGCTTTGAAGAAGCGCACGCTGTGCATGTAGCCCTTCTTTTTAATTTCAAATGAAACAATGTTCAATATTATCGATGAAAGCAGAGATTTGGGATTTTATTTGTAGATTTGGTAAGAAAAGCAAAGTAAATTGCTGATAGATGCGAACGGGACCAAAACCTGATGGTTTTCCCAAGAAAGGGACCAAAGGACCAAAATTAAAAACTTTGTGTAAAAGGGACCAAAAATGGTCCCAATGGACCAAAGTGGCAACGCTGGTCGGCACACTCTGTTTTGACAATTCGACATTTTTGTGCCAAATATTAGAAAACTGTCTTCCCTCAGTTCCCTTACTCGCCAGACCTAACTGGCCTCATATGATTTCTTCTTATTTACGTACTTTTGATGTTTTTGATGTTATTGAAATCAGCGCTGAAAGGACGACGCTTTCAGTTAATTGATGACATCAAACAAGTTTGTCGCATGCCTTAAAGGCAATTTCAAGTGAAGCTATTGAAGACTGCTTCGCCAAATGGAAAAAAACTGCTGGTGAAAGTGTGCGAATAGGAAAGAAGAGTACTTTGAAGGGAATAAACACTCATAAATTGTAAAATTACTAATAAAGTTCGGTTATTTTTTTTAATAGACCTCGTATGAATAGAAAATCAGGTCTACGACTCACCATGAAAGAGTGGACTAGCACAAATATATATTACTGAGCAATCAATAATCAATAATAGGAAAATCTGTATTCGAGGTGAACTTACTTCAGCTGAAGAATACATAATCATATCTGTTATGCATATCAATTGTGAAACATATCAATTAGCCATATTTAAATAATTCATTAGTTTGAAAAGTTGTGATATATTTAAAGATTAGAAACTCTGTTAGACGGCTGCCTTATTTACACTGCCGATCACGAAAAAGCACTAAACTTCGCTTCGCGGTGCAAAGAGAAAAACCTTTATCCTCCGTTTTGACTGGTTTTTAGATGCCAGTATTTGCTGGATTTGCGGACTTCTTTTCGGTGTATATTCCTGTGCATTGGTAAGTCAAGATACCTGTAGCGTGAACAGCACTCATTGTGTGTTTTTTTGTGCTCATTTGACATGCTTATCAGCATTGTACATTTAATTTACATTCAATTACGACAAGATAACAAAAGATCGTGCGCATAATTATATAATCCTGCTTTTAGATAACACAGGGTGGCGTAAAATTTTCTACCGATCGACATGAACAATCAACCCGAATGAATTTATCAGGAAAAAGCTATCTTTTAAAATTTCGAAGCTTCCTTTAATTTTTTTCAATCCTAAATTGGTTTAAATAACTTATGTAAAGAGATAGAGTAAACATTTGAGCTATAATATTTTAGTTATGACTGGTTTAAGAGTCGGCAAAAACAGGTACCGAAATTCGAAGTAGTACGTACGTAAAATATGCAGAACCGCTATTACTTGTGTTTTTTTTACTAGCTTCAGGTGTTATCTGTGGTATAATGTAAGGACGATTTGAAAACATAAATTTATTGATTTAGATTTTGTTAGTTGAAGTGAAAACCGCAAATTTACGCGAGCACCTTGATTTTAACGACCAAAACCTAAAAAGCTTTGGAAATTTTCAACGGATTGAACTGATTTTTTTTAAATAATGGTAAATAGTCGAATTTAAAAGCGTATTGAAGTTCAACGCATGCATCAATTGGAATACAGCCGTAGCAACATACATAAAACACTAAGGGCCCATAAGAACACCGTGAAAAAAATAAAATGGTGAAACATCGAAGGAGGAAACGATGACAATATGAAAAGAAATGGCCGACCGTCGGTACTTCCCACAGAAGCAAGAAAAAAGTTTCTAGCGTTGGCTGAAAATAGAGCAGATTAGTAGAAAACAAAAGTAGGAACGTGAATAATAAAGGAACGGCTTAACAACTCTCAGGGGGCCGCTAAAATAGTGTCGAGGCGAACCGTTCAACACATTCAATCAACTAATTTGGGGCGACAATCCTACAGTCAATGCATCAAACCTTTACTTTTCGATAAAAATGTTCGAGGCCGGCTGAACTCCTGCCAAAAGCTGAAAAACCTTCGATTAGCTGACGACAATGCCCTTGGTCGAACCCGGCGTGCAAACACCCTTTTAATGGATGAGTCGTCGATTGACCAGCACCCAATACTTAGTCGATAGAATAGGACAGTGAGAACCAGCGATCTCGTAAATAAATCTGTAATACAGACCCCGAAATTCGGCTTAAAAGCCATGGTAGCTAGCGGAGTGAGCAGTTGGGGAAAAAGTCAACTTCATTTTGTTAGGAAGTGATTTTGATCCAAGATGAAGGCCGAGGTGCATATAGCCTTGAAAACTTATTAGGCGATTTATGATCACTTTTCTAATGTATAGATTGACTGGCTTGGTAATTCTCCTGATTTAAAGCCCATTGAAAATATGTGGTCCAGATTAAAGGAGAGTGTCTTTAGAAATCCTAGCCCAAAAAAATTATCAAGAGCTGATTCGACGTATACAAGTTGAGTGGGACGCAATTTCGGTAGACGATCTAAAAAATTTATGTGAAACTTTCAGAAAGCGGATATTATACTGTATAAATAACGAAGGATGACAGGTTTACTTCACACAAATGACATATTATGTTACCTAATGTGTGTACTTTATAATAAAATCAAAATATTAAACCAATCTCTTTTCATTACAATTTTATACAAGAAAAACTAAGAGCAGAAACTTTTGCGCCACCCTGTAGAAGGCCAAGTAAAATCGTTATAATAGCTTTAAATCTACTGATTTGCGGATAAAAATATTAATTGTCTAATGATTTCAATTTGGAGTCAAAGAATTTTATTTGACAATCATTAATAAGCAATGCAATTGAAAATGATTGATAAGCAGGACCCAGTTCAATTAATCTATACGATTTCAGTTAATCCAACAAGTGGAAAATCTAGAAGTATTATTTTGATGAAAATATGTTTTTTGTATATTTGGATTCAAAATAAACTTTGCAAAAGAAAACCTCTTTGCCACCAAAAAGCAGATAAAGTTTTGTTGAGAAAAAAGCTAACGCTAGAGAATGCGAAAAATATGATAGAAAATTTAATTTAATTCGCAGCAGGCAGTGACAATAGAAAAGAATATTCAACAAAAAAATAATCAAGAATGAATGATGCAACGCATGCGAGTTTATACAGCATAATTTTGAAAGGAAAAAAACGGATTCAATGTGTGATCTTTCCCACTAAATCTGAAAAGCAAACTTGTTGAATTAAGGTTATTAAAGACAAATCCGTGCTTCTTCTAAAGGAGTTATGCGCAGTTCGCATGCCAAAATATGAAAAGTTTTGTAATGTACATATGTGTAAGTATATACACAGCATATTTCATGTCAATCCGACGAATATTCGTTTCGGAGCGATTCAGATGATGCAAAGCGCGTCACGATCTTCGGCCGAAGATCCTATGAGAGCACACGAAAGAGAAGAATGTTTCGCAGGCAATACCAAATTGGACTATAAGGAGCTGCCGAAGGAACGGAGGATTTATTATATGGACATGGTTTATTTCATGCCCATATACTTATAAGGCAGTTTAACAGTTAGTTAAGAAAAAAATTGTTTATTATGTGTAAAGTGCTTTTGAGATATTGAATGCTTTTTTCTCAAAGTTTTGTTTTGAGGCGTTGAGCAAGAAATGGCTCAATATATGAGTCTCAAATTTTCAGACAATCTTTGTAAATCAATATATTTTTCATTTTTCCATTTCATAAACAATTTAAGGCAAAAATTGGTATCCAAAATCGAACTTTATTTTGAGAAGGCGCCATTTTGTTGATATTTTCATTCGTTCCTTCGATTAATTGCTAGTTAATACTTTATATTCACGAAATCTTTTTGGTTTTTTCACGCTAGATGGTCCACTCTAGAGATATCGTGCTCACGGCGAGACGCCTTGCGGTGAGCACGAAGAGATCGACTATAGCAGCTTTAGAAATCATTATTTTTGAGAATTAAAAATATGTGTAGAAAGTTTTAAGTTGGCACAATATGTGCATTTTTACGTCAGTCAGTTAAATCGTTTTTTCAGAAAAATTAAAAAAAAAACGCTTTTTACTGGCCTCGTTACTGCGTATAACTCCTTAAATAAAATACTGAAGGCCATTCTAAGTTTAAGTTTTCTATGCTGATCTACAATATCAAAAATCCTATACTCATAAAAGGAACTGAAAGGAAGAAGAGAAGAAGTGACGATGAATGTAAGTTTATAAAAAAATTGAGCTTCTACTGTAAAATGTAAAGTTTCTCATTATTTATGCAAATCGCATTTTTTTTCATTAAATGGGCTAGTATTTGTTCTTTAAAATAACAAATAGCGTCTTTCAAAATTTGGCCTTTTCCGTGATATGTTAAGCACTTTTTCTGAAAACATTCGTTCGTACGCATATGAGAAATTCAAATTGTATTAACTACCACCGTATACAAATTTAATCTGCGGCACTGATATCTTCAGAAGAACATACAACCATATAAATTTGTCGAAGAGGTTAAAAATAAGCTTTAGTCCTAATACTGAAATTTATCTATACATCGCTAAAAAAAATTAGCGATTAAAAAATTATTTACTGGTTATCGCTAAAAAATTAGCCGTTCGCAGCCTTAAATTACGAATGCATATTGATGACGGGAAAAAAATTATTTTCAAAGAAGAAGTTATATGATATTTTTTTTGCCTGTGCGACGTATCAAAACCGATGGATTTTTTTTTAAACCAAAAAACAGGTATTGTAGCCCCAAACCAGCTAGAATTTTTCATCAATAAATGAGGAGGATTGAATTGACTATTTACTAAATTGAATTTTCAGACATTTCATTTGATCGATTATGAAAATAACTCAATTAAATCAATTTCAACCATATATGCTCGAGCTTAGCAGTACGGAAAATTATCTGAAAACTGCTTCAAAATCTTGTTTCGACTGCGAAAAGATATACTCCTAGATTTACAAATATTTATTGTTTTTTTAAATGCATTGTCGGTTTCGACCATATCACATGGATATACATATTTATTTATTACCAGGAAAGCATTATTTGCACATATAATTGGCGAATCCTTATTCGTGCCGCATAAATTGGGATTTATTAGTGCCGAGAATCGAGAACATTTGAAAAAGTATCCTTCAGTGTTTAAGATTTCAAAAACATAGTGTGACCATTGATATGATGCAAGGGTTTAGAAGATTCATTTCTGAATCCGATTTGACAATGAAATGAAATTGCCCCATATCTACTCACCAGATTTAAATATTATGGAAACAGAAGATTGAAATCGAAAAAAGTTGTTGATTAATTAAACTGCCTTACAAATCTTAAAAATTTTAAACTTGTTGAGGTAATAATTGTTAACGAAAGAGTTGGAAGGAGCTATTAACAAATATTTTGTTATAAATATTTGTTAATTTTTGTTATTTGTTTTTTTCTATGCTACTAAACCAGAGATTTATACTCTTGAGCGAGATTTTGGAAAAGTTTTCATAAATAATGGCACTAAAGTCACTTCGGAACCTATATTCTGACACTAAATTCAATAGAACGAGCAAGGAGGCTACTATGTATAATGTGATGCTGCTTTTACAATAAAAATTACCGAGCAATAATCGACTTAGACGTGGATTTATCCTTGAAGTTCTTGAGTTTGATTGAGAGCGTGCAACAAATCGAGTATAATTGCATTGTTCTTTAACATAAATTACGGGGCTCTTGTCTTCCATCTTTATTATATTATCGTTAATAGTAATTGAAGAATTTGAGATTGGGAGAAAATCAAAAGGTATTTTGAAATTAGTGTGATGCTACGGATATACTTCTTGGAGCAATTATGCGACATGAAAATACCAACAAGTCAGAAACTTTGGATTCTATACCGCTTACAATCAAAACAGCTAGATTTCCATCATGAAAAACTTTTAGATTCAATGAGAAGGAAACAATCAATAAACTATATAAACGGACTTATTTGCCATTGATATCTTGGTACAATCATAAAAGATTTCTTGAAACATTATGAAAGAAGCAGGGTGAGACTGCAGCTATGAGAGAAAATATACGAATTTTCCGGCAGACATGAATATCAGACAAAGAAGAAAAATATACTCTGGTTCATACTAAACTGTTAAATATCTGTAATGGCCCATTTAGACAAGCGTCCATGCGTCCACGCGTCCAAGCGTTTTTAGACTACACGAGTCAAGTCAACTCAAATCCGGTTTTTTGAAGGCGGGGCTAAGGCGAAAATGGTAGGCTACGGTGATTGATATACCATTGACTTAATTGTTTTACTTTCGCTCTTTGTCATTTCGAGATGATAAGTGGATGGATGGATTGATATATACATAGTTTTGAGGTACAGATTTATTTATATGGAAAAAAAATTGTAAAACTAACGAATATGATAAATCATAATTAGAATTGTTTTAAGCTTGGTGACGACGATATTTTAATAATGTTTAGCCGTTAGGAGGCACTGACAACTTGAAAATGATGGTTTCGATTTATGTTTACTTGTCAAATGATGATATTTCCATGATTATGAAATTTCCGCGAGCCATCATGCTTACTGCTAATATATTGGATATTCTATTTGGGCTTATTGGTATGGCAGTTTTTGTTATTATATCAGTGGCGTAATTTGCAAATTATAGTGTGCATCTGATGAAAGTGAACAAGGAACACACAATTTAAGATAAGTTTTGAAGTGTTTCCGCGTGGCAAATCTATGATTCTTATGTTCCGGTAACTTCGAACTAAGTTATTAGATGTAAAATAGATTTGTTTATTTACTTTATTTTTATTTAACACAGTTGTAATGGTTTTGCCTGCAGTGGCGGTAAACTGTTGCTAACACTGAAAATTTCCACTGCCGCTTATTTTTTTTAAAATAAAATCATTTTCAAACAACCAGGGCCCACAAACGGTTAAAAATTTAAAAAACATCGTCGTGATCAATGTTAAAACATTACTAATTCCCATTCCTCAATTTTTCCCCATTTTTTTCTTCCTTCCAATAAATTGGTAGCAGACAATTGTATATATTTATCCATATGACTATATATACCTTCATATAAAATTGTTTGTGTCTAGATATTCGTATGCATTCTAATTTTTTCGTAATAGTCCTGCACGTAAAGATACAAGAAAAATATTATCCACATCATCACATAATAAAAAAATCATCTACACATGCCACTGAGCGAAAGAAATCATTATAAAATCTTTTGTACATGAATCAGTATACTCCACCTCCTTCGCTTTAGACCCGCCTATATAAACAAAATCAACTTGACTCATGTAAGCAAAACACGCTAGATCGCATGGACGCGTGGACGCATGGACGCTTGTCTAAATGGCCCATAAAGATTTATAAATGCATAGTATTCATGCAGGATCGCAAAACAGTTGAACAGTTGGCTTAATCGGTCAAGTGAAAAACAAATGAATTTAGTTACTGGAATTGATAGTAGGACTCAGAACTGTGAGATCAATTTGGCATATTTTTCTGATTTGGTATATTTTTTGCTAGATAGCCCATTAACTTGCCATTATTAGTGAATATCAAAAATTGATCGCACAGAAATAATATGCTTTCTGGTTCATACTAAACTTGATGGACTCAAAGTGATATTGCTGTGGCTTTTCCATCAAAAATAATGTGAAAAGAATATAGCAAAAAGCTCAATATGTAATTCGTGAGCCCAGAAAGGAATAGATGAAACAATTGCCATCAGTTTCTAAATAACCCGTACCTGAAGCATTATTTAACTTTAAAAACCCGAATCGAAAAAAGTTAACCAATTTCTTCACGGAGAAGATTTCAAATTTATCCAATATTTCTAAATAGCAGTTGAAGATTGCTTATAGCTCTCTATGGTCTACCGAACACGTTTGTATCATTTTCATAAAAATAAACTTAGAAACAAACCTTTTCTACACTTTTACTACCTAATAACTCGGATATTGATTGTAGTTATTTGTGATTTGTTCATGATAATCCTTCCATGGCGGTGTTTGTGTATAGAAGCTACTACTTTGATGATATCCTGAATGTTCTGTTGTCGTCGTCGCTGATGTTTCGGTTGTTGTGTGTTGACTGTGTTGATGATGATGCTGCTGGTGATGATGATATTGCTGATAGTGATGATTAAAACTTTCACTGCATTTAACCATGCCAGGGTGTCTGCCGTATCCTACATCTGTCTGCGGTCCAGGATATCCCGAGTTTACAGCTGCTTCGAACGTTCCTTTGTACAACTCGTAGTTCTGCTGATTGAAAGTTTCGTTGGGTGCCGCCAGTGCATCTTGCATTGTGATTCCGTATTGCCGCATACTGCTGTATAATTCGCAGGGAGAAAATTCATGTCCCACGGGATGATATGGGCCCGGATTCAGGAATACTGCGTCGAAGAGTTCCTTGGTGATTCGCTCGCCGCTTAGAGTGAAGCTTTGCAACTTCTCCAAGTCTAATTCTATCGTGCCGCCACTTTCCAGCACCTGCTGTAGAGCGAATATGTAATTGTGAGCGAATCTCAGAGTTTCGATTTTAGTGAGTTTGGTATCTTCGGGCAGCGTGGGCAATGCTAACCGAAGACGATCCAGTGCCTCATTGAGAGTGTGCATCCGATTTCGCTCACGATCATTTGCTTTCATTCTTCGATGTTTCTTTATCTTTTGAATTTGCCCGGGACTTCGTGCACGAGTCATTCGATTTTGGCCTACAGCATATTTGCGCTTAGGTTTTTGGCCTGATTTCGTTGGTGTTGATGTAAGTAACCCGAGCTTTGGCGCAAATCCTTTATCAAGATCCGTTGAATCCTTTTTGGGAGTAGAGAGTAGTCGTGTCCGTGTTTGGATACATCGCGTTTCGTCGAGAAACAGTTTCCGAGGTGTATAGGTGAGATCTGATTCGAAACTTTTTTCAAAACCACTGTCAAATGAAGACTCGTCATGAAAATCGAAGGAACAATCGTCCATACTACTGTGGTAAGACGACATGTTTTTTAAATGGAAAAATCACTTGAAATTGACTAGACTAGTTTCAAAAAAGCTTCACTTAAGTCAACTTTTTGCAATCACAATTAATATCGACTCATCATCGCTAATAGATTTAATAGTTTTCGAGTACAAAATAATCGTTTCGCGTTTAACGTGTGCCGCGTGCCGCTTAGTACTAAATGGGCGCGAACGACGACGATCCAAGTGATATAATTCAACCCCTGATTCGAGCGGCTTTGGACAGGGGATGGTCTATTCACATTGGGCCAATCGCAGTGCATATCACGAAGGGTGATTAAAACGAATTCAACTGTCCCTTCCTTTTTGGCTGTCGTAACTTATCAGCAAACATTATGCGTGTACTTGGAATGATGAGTGTCGCAGAGCTGCGTTTGCAAGGAACTGTGGACGACCAACTTTAGTACTTGGTCTGGGATTGCAGAAGCGTTTGTTTGTTGGAACTATACGGAAGGAGGTGGTGCATGATTGTTATGCTTGCAATGAAGGACCTGTTGGCTTTTTTCGGGTAGGCTATTTAAAGGACACTTGGGGTTGGGTGGTTTAATGGGTGCTGGTAGTATTTTGCTTAAGGATACGTTATGGCGGTTGGATTATGGTTGATATTTATTTTAGAATGAAACAATCATGGTTGATTCTTGTGCAGTGTTGAGCGATAGAATTAAGTTGAGCGTAATCGTTGGTTTGAATTAGCCTAGGTTAGATTGATAAGCCCTCTAAAATCTTATTCAAAATATGAGTGCTAATCATCAGAAGATTAACTATAATCAGTGTGATGGATGAAATTGCTTTATTGGCACGGATGCAGTCTTTTTTTTACGAAGAAAATTATGATTCATTCAATAAAGTTCATATTTCTTTTTTTATAAACATATAAATTTAAAAGACATTTAGTATTCGTCGAAAAAAAATAATTTGAAAAAGTTAGTAAAGGAGATGCAAATCGATCATGATTTTTTATTTGGCTAAGACTAAGTCTGACAGAAGTAGAGTGAATATGCCCATCTTGAAATCATCAAATAACTCTCTATAAAATAAAACCTTTATGCCTTGCAGCTTCTACACTGAAAGAAAAATCTTGGTAAAATCAACAATTTTCCTTAGTTGTTTTTGCGTCAACTACGGGCTATAGTTAAAACAACCATAAAAAAATAGTTGATTACTTTTATGCACCATGACGCGTGGTTGATAAACAACGTCCGTGGTGCAAAAAAAGTGAGCAACCACAAACAATGGTATATCAACAATATACATAGTACGAAATAGTAAATGACTATAGTATGTAGTGTGGAATTATGTTTGTTGAATTTAGCAATTGTAGAATGGTTCGCTTACTATGAAAATTGTTGATAATTCAATATTTTGTAGTATGAAATGAATTGACGCTTATTTTCCTGTAGATAAACTATTTATCGTAATTATGAATTCGAGGATTCAACTGTGCTAATCCTCGAAGGTTTCCATATTTTTTGTATCAGCAAAGTCAACTACTTTTGTATGGTCAAATGAACTATTTTAGCAGAGTAGAAAGAACCTTTTTCCGTAGTTCACTCGACAAATTGTAGGAATACCATTGTTCGCGGTTGCTTACTTTTTTTGCACCACGGACGTTGTTTATCAACTACGTGTCATGGTGCATAAAAGTAATCAACAATTTTCTTATAGTTGTTTTAACTATAGCCCGTAGTTGACGCAAAAACAACTAAGGAAAATTGTTGATTTTACCAAGATTTTTCTTTAAAATACCAGGCTGTAGTTCATTGTGACTCCTGAGGATACGCAAAATCGGCCAAAGGTGTAGAGAAAGGTGTAGAGAAAACTGTTGAAAATCAATCCGAATAGTTAACTTCACGTAATAATAGCTTGGAATCAAGATCAGATAGCATAAGACAGTAAAGAATTCTGAAAAGCAGGCACTCGTCAAAAATCGTAAATCTTAAGAGACGATCCGGATAAGGCATAGAAAAATATTGGACGAGACATTTCGTACGTATATAAGACATTCAGAGTGAAAGAGTTCATCGAGCACCGTTTACTTCGAGCACAAAGATTATATTGCAACTGGAGACAATCATAGAGCGATTCAATTACTCAGAATATTTTAAAATAATCAAAAAACAGAAGCAAGGAGAACGGTAGAATATAGAGAGGTCACTGATAAATACCAGGAATATTTACGGACCAAGTATCGAACCTTGTCAGACTGAGAGAGGTGCAGCAACATCTACGACCAGAAACAGGGTGAGAATTGGGATAAGAGTAGGCCAGATAGCCCCCGAGTTTTACAAGAAGCCTGTGGTCAACAGAGTTGGACACTTTTGCGAAATCTGTGTAAACCGCATGAATATGCTTCCATTGGAAGCAGCCAACTTAGTGAATGTTAAGAGGCTAGAGGCAGAAGACCTGCCTTTTATAAGCCCATGTTGCTCAGGAGCAAGAAAGGGAGAGGCATAAGAAATAACCTGGTGTAGAAAAAACTCTTTCAAAAAGTTTATCAAAGCAAAGAAGGAGGCAATAGGAGGATAATTGGAAATGTAGCCTGGAAATATTAGACCAAGGAACACACAGGGCAAGGAAATTGATTTGGTCAACAAGTTCAGCATTAAAACATCTAAGTCAGGATTCAATTTCTACATAGTTGATATTAATATAAGAGACGGGTGACGGAGTAGTGTGAGGGAATTCATGAGACATGATGGGATTTTGCTGGGGAAAGAAAAACAAAAATTATTTTGCGAAAAGGCCACAAGTCTCCTGTAGAACATAAAATCAAAGAACATAAAATCAGAAAAATGCGAAAAGTGTTATAGGGAGTGGACGTAAGATCAAAAAAACTTGTGTTGGTTAGAACTTGTTGATAGCGAAGTAATCACGCATAATCTGTTTTGACGGGCTATGCATGGTGATGATCCGGCACTCGATATTATGCACGAACTGTATCTTTTACCTTGAGAGTAGACACCACATCATGTCGAAACTAACGAGCATCGTTGATTTTGCGACTAGACGAAGTGAAGCTCGAGATGTGGTTGGAGATGAAAATATGAAGTTGAACTGTGAAATCATCAACTCTTAATCCATGACAAAAAGAGTACCGATTAGTCGAATCGATTTCCTTTCTCTTCTTACCAAAGTCCATTTTATAGTAGTTAAAACGATAGGTTAGTAAAAGAGTAAAAAATCAACAGAAATTACTATGGAAAGAGATGATAATGCAAGTCAGGTGAAATGTAGGGCTTGTTATCAGAGAGAAAATGTTTGATAGAACAAAACAATTTTTATTGTTGATGTTAGGATTAGCCTTCAACTAAGAAAACGGACACAATGAGAGGACAGAACTCGTAATCAAGCCAATATCAGTAGAGGGAAACGATTGTTGAGGAAAATTTAAACAGGAACAGAATACATCAACTGGAGAGAATTTCATAATTTTGCAACCAAATCTCTATCGACTTTGGCTTACATTAATATCAGCCTACTGTATTAATTTTGTTTTAAGGTACTATTACCGCACTGTAAATGTATTTTTCATAGCAACATAGTCAAATCAACATTAAGAATATCTTACTATGTGCAATGGCTTCCAACTACATATTAAAAGGTTCTGTTTACAAAAAAGTGTATGGTCGCTTCTCTCATAAATAACAACCAACTTTACTTTTCTTTAAATGCATTTTTCATATTATGAAAATAATTTCAACCCTACAATATGGTATCCATTGCAAAAGGTATCATAACGCTTCTGATCTAATTTTGTATCTACGTTTAAAGTGTTTTCTCCTATTCTATCATAGAAGTTTCCTATGCCACATAGCAAAATTGTGTTCGGTTCGCTGTTCGATATAATTCATATTCATGTTATGCTGTGAAGCCTTTATATTACGTTGTATATGAATAAATATATGTATGTAAATGAAACGCATTGCGATGCAGTGCAGTGCCAAAGCAGTGAGCGCATTCTCTTTTCCTTCTCTTTTATCATATAAAAATAATTTTTCTCGAACTTGCTCAATTAATTTCTGGTCCATTTTCACTTCAATGCTTCCAACCAAACTATGACCAAAATTTAAATTGCTCTTACCCGGTGGGTTACTGTCAAACAAATGCTAACTGATGCAGTGTGCAGTGTGCAGTGTTTTTAGAAATTAGTCTAAAAGATGCAGTGCACTGGCTATGCTTACTGGCAATTGAGGCTATGCTTACAGACAATTTGTTCAAGGAAACATGGGAAAGTTTCGCATGTTTTAGTTATTAGAATCTAAATAATTTTGTGTATTATCAAATAAGTTATTGTAAGAAATACTATCGAGTATCTCTACGTTCGCCAAGATTCTCAGACAAAAGAAGCTTTGGAAGCTTTGGAAGCTTTGGCCATAAAACTATATTAAAATATCTCATAGCGTTCTACTATGCAACTAAGTCTAAAAATACTATAAATGGTCACTGTCCATATGTACCCTATACACCAGGGGTGGGCAAACTTAATAGTGGTATGATCGACATTAATTTTTTTAATTTATGCGCGATCGACTTCGAAAAATGGGTTAAATTAATAACAAATAAAAATTTAATTAAGGTCTTTATTGATATTAATATATTAAAAACCTTGTATTTACTACTTTGTGCAATGTACTTTATTAATAAATATTTTGGATTAATATTTGATGTATATGCGTGACACTCCATTTCATCAGAAAGTATTGTAGAGTTAGGCTTGTAAACACTGATGCACAATCGAATGGCTATGCTTACTGGCAATTGAGGCTATGCTTACAGACAATTTGTTCAAGGAAACATGGGAAAGTTTCGCATGTTTTAGTTATTAGAATCTAAATAATTTTGTGTATTATCAAATAAGTTATTGTAAGAAATACTATCGAGTATCTCTACGTTCGCCAAGATTCTCAGACAAAAGAAGCTTTGGAAGCTTTGGAAGCTTTGGCCATAAAACTATATTAAAATATCTCATAGCGTTCTACTATGCAACTAAGTCTAAAAATACTATAAATGGTCACTGTCCATATGTACCCTATACACCAGGGGTGGGCAAACTTAATAGTGGTATGATCGACATTAATTTTTTTAATTTATGCGCGATCGACTTCGAAAAATGGGTTAAATTAATAACAAATAAAAATTTAATTAAGGTCTTTATTGATATTAATATATTAAAAACCTTGTATTTACTACTTTGTGCAATGTACTTTATTAATAAATATTTTGGATTAATATTTGATGTATATGCGTGACACTCCATTTCATCAGAAAGTATTGTAGAGTTAGGCTTGTAAACACTGATGCACAATCGAATAGATGCCATTAAGTGGTCGATGAAGTGCGATCCGATGTTTTTCATTTGAGAAAACGTTGCTTCACATAGATAAATGAAAGCAAAAAAAAAGCAAATATCCTCATTGCCACCAATCTCAATAATGGATATTTTTTATGGTAATAAAATCGAAAAATTATATTCATTTGCGTGTGGTATTGTTAAAATTTCTAACTTTAGATCAGATGAACTCAATAGTAAAGTATGAGGTAGATTTGATGAAATATCCTCTTTATCGAATTCTCCAAAAGAAAATGAAATAAATTCATAAATCGGTTGAAGGTTATTGATATTTGCAAATCGTCTCTCGAATCTTTGATTAAAATTTTCCAGTTCAGGACAAAACATTTCAATATTACATTCACGAGTAGGTTAGGTTAGGTACAAGGCCACACATAGACCTATTGTCCATAGTGATACCAGATAAATGGGCCAGGAGAAAAAAAATCAGTCCAAGCGGCCATCGAAGGACCCGAACTTGTTCACGAACTGAACGACGTCTTTCAACTTTTGCATTTTACATTCATCAGTCAGTTTAATATGTTTTTCTAAATATGGAAAATATTTAAAAAATTTGCCTATTTAATTGTGAAGCAAAAGGTTTTAAATTTACTTAAAAAACATTTACGAAACTCAACAAGTCAACAATATTTTCCTTTTCCTTGTAATTGTAATTCAAGCGAGCTGTAACGGCCCATAAAATCCGTAAGAAATGCTAATTTCTTTACCCATACTGGATCTTCCAATTGTTCATGTTTTCAATTATTCAAAAGATTTAGAAATCTACAGCTTAGTACTGTTTTCGATTTCATGTTAAATTTTCATGCAAATTTTCACGTAATATTTATTTCGGCGAAAATTTAACTTGAAAATAAGCAAGAGTTGTACTCACTTTTAAGCGTGAAAAATTGCTCGGAAGATGATTTCGCTTTGAAAATGCAGATAGCTTTGGCACATGTCTCCAATCATTTCACGCCAATTTAGTATGTGCAGCTCATTCTTTAGACTAGTACTGAGTTGTGAATTGTGAAGCCAAATTTTGACATGTCTCCATTATCTGGTCATTCTTTCGAGGGAAAATTTTGAAAATGGAGAAAAGCGGAGACACTTATCATTTCTGACGGATAGAATGTTAAGAATTTCAATTTCCCATCGATTTTGCTATTGAAAAGACATTTACACAATTCAATTTTCAAATTCAAACACCAAATGTCACTTTTTAGCTCGAAAGAATGAACTGCACAAACTAAACTGGGGTGAAAAGATTTTAATTTAAAATTTTATTTTATCTAAAATTGAGATTAACCTTTGATGCGCAGTGTGCGACAATTTACTACCTCGGTAGCAGGGAGACGAATGCAAATGCAGGCAAGGTGTATAGCGGGAAGCAAAATTATAAACTGTGTACTTTAGAACAGAGAGATTTAAGGAAATGAAACAACCGTATACGTATACGAGATTTAGTTTTTTTTTTTTTTTTACTACAATGATATAAATTGCACAAATCGAGAGCATCACTATCTCGGATTTTCCCTTTGGCTCTCCGCCACCAAGGCTCTGCGAGCTTTTGTGTGAACTGAAACTGCGTGGACTGTCCGATTGGATCTATTAAGCCAAGGCCCATTCCAAAATGTATTGAATAAATCGTTTACTAAATTTTTAGCTCACATTTTAAATTAACCTATTAAATTATTAAAAATGTCTGTGATCGACTGTCGAGCTGTTTGCGATCGACCGGTCGATCGCGATCGACCGTTTGCCCACCCCTGCTATACACTATAGGATAAGTGATACATAAAATTGGGTAAAACATAGTAAAATTTTTTTCCGTGTATATATGTATACAATATATATATATATATATATATATATATATATATATATATATATATATATATATATATATATATATATATATATATATATATATATATATATATATATATATATATATATATATATATATATATATATATATATATATATATATATATATCGGCAAAAATATTAAGGGGCAGAATCTCTGGAGTGCGTGATCCGATTGAGCTGAAATTTTCAGAGGACATAGATGTATATGAGGATTAGTGCAGTGACTAATTAAAATTAAGATACCACTTTATTTCTATGCAGAGTACATTTTTGTTAAAAGTAAGTAGTGGAAATGAAAACTAATTAAATTATGGTTGTCCATGGATAAAAATTGGAAATTATGAACCCTATGTTGGCGCTGGGTGCCTGTGAAATTTGCAAAGCATATTGATGTTGACTCAAACTGTTCACACATGGGCTTTCTGACTTTCATTGACTTTCTGTGCAGGCAGCCCAGTAGCTGCGGAAGCATGTGAAAAAAAATCCTTCAAACTATCGGCCCTCCTGAAAAATTTTTGCTTTCTGAAAAAAAGCAACCTATTGACAAATGTTAATCTTTGCCCACTATATCAATTTGAAATTTTCAAAATTCTGCGTATAACAAGAACGGCAACCTATTATTACCTTAAAATTACCGCAACCTTAAAATCTTTTTCACCCTTATAACTTCCAACGCAGCCATTCAACCAAAACCAAATTCAAAGGGTGGGTTTAACTTAACGTGAAGCATATTTGGTATATTTTTGGCTATGGTGCTAACACAGGGCTGCTAGCACCAGACATTTTCGAAAATATTACACCAACAGGTGCTCCTATTATGTGGGAAATAGATATTGGCCGAACCCAGGCGAGATCTGGCGAGCCCGAGTGTGTGGACGGTCCAGCCGAGCGACTTTGACAGGGCTCGCCGGCGCTCGTGCCACATCCGATCGGAATGGATGTTGAGCACGAGTCAAAGCGATTTCGGACGAGCTGTCAAATGCCGTCCACATGTTGGCGGTCTCGTCTGACTTCGGCTCGCCTGGGCTCGGCCAATATCTATTTGGCACATTATATGTTGATAAGCAAAGCATTAACAATAAAATAAGCAACCAATATTTAAATATTCCAACGGCAAGCCCAGACATCGTTTAATCGCTAAAACTTTCGATGATATCCGCGGATGAAAACGACATTCAAAGGATTGGTTGATTTTAGTTCGAGCTTGTTATGTGGGAAATACATATTGGCCGAGGCCAGGCGAGCCGAAGTCAGACGAGATCGTCCACTCGGGCTCGCCAGATCTCGCCTGGGCTCGGCCAATATCTATTTGGCACATTATGGTATACTTTTTGCAGCTGCGTTGGAAAAACGTTGCCAACACTGAACATTTTCACCATTTGTGTTATAGGAGATGATGTCAAGAAACGATTATTGCTAGTTTGAGTAAGAATGGTTTATATGATACTATAAAGAAGTGTATTACGTATTTCCACATTTTTAAGTCACTCAAAGACAATTTCTTCGAAAATCAGTGTTCTAGCGGTTTTGATGCGCTAAACTATTTTTGTTTAATTATTATATCAATTGCTAAACTATCTTAACTAATCTTTTTTTATTTTGAAAAATCAAAATTTTGAACTCTAGGAATTATTTGTTTGAGTTGTTGCTTCTTTTTCCAATTCATTCTGTTTTTGTGATTCGCCTCTAGCCGGTCAAAATGGAAATAAGTAAACGGTAAATTAAGTCATCTTTTATTTTATAAAATGTTATCATTAAATTTCCATAGAAAAATAGAGAAAAATGTTTCACGAGCGGTAACCCTCAACATTTTTTTGCTCCTATAAGGGTTGATTGATCTTAACGTGGAGCAGATGTAATACATTTTTGATTGCGCTGCTAGTAAAAAAATTGTCACCATCATTGAGCATGTTTATTGATTTTGCACTGAAAGTTGTTAACATCCAATTTTCGTTTGAAAAATGTCTAAATTTAGTAATTTTTACGGGCGTTAAACCTCAAAATTTGTGTACTTCTATAGCTTCCGATGTACTCATCGGGTCAAAACGAGATTTAAAGGACTGATTGGTTTGAAAAAGGATCAGGTATAATAGGCATTCTGTAACGATGACGGGGTAATCCACCTCTTTTGTAATCAGAAACGTTCGTATTCAATTTTCAATTGCTAAATAACTTATGTGATTATCCGGTTGTGAATACGGAAAAGTAATTTCGTACACATTTGAACCATATAAAATATGAAGCAAAATTGACATATATCCTCTGCTTTTCTTGGAAAAGCAATCTTTCAAGACGTTTTTATACAATTGAGTTTTTAATTGCTAAATACAGCTAAGCAGCGTTATTATACCCTAAGTACATTTTATTCGAAACATAAATGAAAACATAAATTTACGTAATGGTATTGCTCTTTGCTTCACGATTTTCTTAAATTTTGACCAAATTTTCAAGGTGTTGCTAAGTGGTTTCATATTCTCACTTTTTTCGGAAGTATAGACGATTGTTTCCTGGCTCCTTACAGTGATAGCCATTAGAGTCAAGGGTATGAGCAGGAGCTGTTTCTTGATGGTGAGGTGGCGGAAGATATTCACGTTGCAATCCGAAAGTATTTCGTTGAAAATGAAGTGCATGATGGTGCTCTCCATGAGTTTGTCTATGGTGTTCCCCGTGATGCTCATCAGACGGCGTATGCCCATGATTCAACGATTCTTCGCAGACTCCGTGGCGAAATTCGCCGAAGCCATGTTGGATGTGATGCCTGGGCTGATTTTGCGTAGATCCATGATGATTCTGGTGCTCGTGATTAGAAGAGATGTGGTGGGGTTGTGATCCTACTAAATGGGAAACATCGGCTGAGGCGATTACAAAAAAGAGCGGTAGCTATAGTTCCAGAGATGAGTTTCTAATGGAGGAAAATTTCGAAAAAAATCAATTAGTCGATCAACAGAGCCCTATTAGACCCTTACCATCATAAACGATATGTCTCGTGATTCCCAATTCGAACTAGATCGAATGATTTGATATGCCAACCAGTCTGGTATATATATTCAAAAACTATTTTAATCGCCGTATGAAGTGGACATTAGATGAAGGTGAAGTAGCTTAACGTAAAATACCCAAATTGGTAAAAAAAATATTTTAGTAAACAAGATGTAATTGGGACATGTTCTCAAGATCTTTCGATTACTTGATAGTATTCTGCTAAAACAATTCCAAAGAAATAAATCATCATTTCTTAATTTTATTTAAAATCAGACGATTATGAATGTTATAATCAATTTTATAGGTTTCCACTAGGTGAAATAATGTTTCAATGATACTTTTTGGGTACATAATAAAAAGTGTCTTGTCACTAATCGGATCCCATTCAATAGCCGGAAATATAAATGTTATTTTGAATATGTTAACTGCTTTGTAAAGCTGAGATAAAATCATCTTCGGAAATTAGACATGATTGATTGACCATAGTGTAGATGTTTTGATGTCGGCCTCCATATTTGAATGTGTTGAGTAGTGTTAAATGTGATGAATCTTTAGATGAATGAATTTTATTCTTCAAATGTGAACTTATATTCTCAGTATAATTATTCTAAATCTTTTCAATCAATTAATCCAAATCGTGTTGGCAAACATACACCTTATTTTGTTTAAGGAGATCAATAATTTGCTCTAAGAAAAAAAGAAGGAGTACCTGTTCTTATATTGATTGATTTTTGAGTAGATTCCAATGTGTAAAGTTCAATTTATCTATACCTTTCTATGTACAGATAAACTGTACTAATTAAGATAAGTTAACTAAATTTATGTAAGAACCTCGCATACGGTACCAAATAATGCTGAAATTTTTTCATACTTCATGAATGCACTTACAGATACTTACAATCTGTTTACGATTCTGTCACTGATACGCATCTACTTCCGCGAATTTTTACAATTTGTCACGATTGGAAAATTAAATGGATTGAAGTAATAAAATGCCTTTTTCGCAATATCAGTTCGTTTGTTACATTTGCCTGCACTAACTTGGACATAAAGTTGGTTGTAACCAATTGTCAGAGTCAAAAGGGTGCAAGTGTGAAATTTGTATCAGACTTCGATAACGGGTTAGATACACGTTCCCTTGCACTTTTTTTTCGAAATGATCCGAAAAAAAATATTTGCAGATGCGTCAAATGCAACGAATTTTATTTATTTGCTTCTGATGCGATATTTCACTTGAATCGATGCGATTGTTGCACTACTTTGTTTGCAATGCTGTTTAAAAGTGTAATTGATTTGAAACGGGTTAATTTTTATTGGAACGTAGTTGAGCAGAATGAAATACATTTTTCATGTTGTTTACAAGGGTGACACTAGGTATGAAAGTGTATGTAAGTACGACCCACGATGGGATGAATTTTTCGCGTTTGATTTTATGGGATAGGATTGATCCTTGATTATTTGATTTTGGATATTTTGTCTTTATTTACTCTGTGTACTTTGATTAGTAAAATAAATTCGCATTATTTTTTAGAAGTTGAATAAACGAATGTATGGAGCGAGTCCTGATAGCTCCTAGCACTGCGATCTACTGGATTTATCGTGCCAAATCAGTGTTTTTTCCTGTAGGATATTTAGGTTTCTTATGTCTAAAATTCAGCATTTCTATTGTAGGCCTGATCTTCTCCAAGATGCTAAGGTAGCCTCTTAAGTCTACTGATTTGCATCTGTCTTATAGTCTGTTTTTCACTTCCTCCTAAACCTTGAGGTCTAGTGATTCAATGTTTAGAAAGGCTTCCATATCTGCCGTTGGCGTTGAACTCATTGCTGAGCATCCTTCGAAGGTTATATATGACAAGCGATAAAATCCTTTTACAGAATGGATAATAAAAATAAAAAAAAAACTAAACTGAAACGGAAGTAAAAAAGTGAAACAAAAATATAAAGATGGTATTCTGCAATTGCAGTGAACGAAAATTCGCTGCTAACAACCATGCATTATCGATACGGACAAATAGCGAATTCACTTCGCTGATTCCGCACTGGATGCTATTCAAAGTTGCACAAACACTTTTATTTATAGTTGTCAACACATGTAAAGTGTACTTAATGGGAGTTGAATTTTGGGTCCGGCCGAGGCAAGGTCGACGGGTCATAACGAAAGTAAGCTGGTTGTTGTAAGTCGCGCCTGGTATTAGGTTCGAGTGAATAGACAAAAAAAAACTCCAGCGCATCAGAACCGCTAGAAAACTGAATTTCAAAGAAATTGTCCTTGAGTGACCAAAAAGTGTGGAAAGACGTAATACGCTTTTTAATAATATCATATCAAACATTTCTTATCCAAAGCAACAAAAATCATTTCCCGACAGCAATGTTCAGTGCTGGCAACACTTTTCCAACGAAGCAGTAATAAGTCTACCATAAGGCCAATGACAAACACGGCGGTTCCAGCGAAGCGTTTCCCGAGAGGAAAACCGAGTCGGTTTAGCCGTGCGTTCATTTAGCATTGTGATGACATACACCGCGGTTTGGACGCCTCTCGGTTTTGTAGTGCAAAACTAAACCGACTCGGTTTTCCTCTCGGGAAACGCCACGCTGGAACCGCCGTGTTTGTCATTGGCCTAACAGGCTCATCGTACCTATCCTTTGAATTTCATTTTCAGCAATATAATGATGTTTGAGGCTGCCATCCGAAAAATCTGTAAAAAAAAGAGTATCTGTTGATGCAATATTAACGAAAATGGGTGACAGCTCTGCGTTAGCAGCATAACCAAAAATATACGAAATCTGCTTTACGTTAAGTTAAACCCACCCTGCGAATTTCGTTTCGATTGAATGACTGTGCTGGAAGTTATAAGGGTAAAAAGAATTTTAAGGCTACCACCCGCAATTTTTTTTTGCAAATTTTCGAAACCTCAATATTTGTTGTTAATTGTCATTGCAGTGGTGGTTCATAATTGCAAATTTAATGACAAAAAAGTTAGTAAAGAAATGCCAGAAAACTACAAAAATTACCATAGCTGGCAGCCCTTTAATGATTTTCCTTCGAAATTCCTACGAAATTTGGCTTACAATAAGGTCTATTTACTACGTGAATTTCGTTTTGATTTCATGGCTGGATCGGAAGTTTTAGGGAAAAAAGCTTTATTTTGCTGAGTAACTTTACAAGATTTAGGACACAAAAATTACCATACCTGGCAGCTCTATCCTAATTTTTAACCAAATTTCTACCAAATATGGCTTAGAGTAAGGTTCAAGTACTGTGAATTTCGTTAAAATTTTTGGGCTGAATAGGAAGTTATAAGCCAAAACCCAGTTTTTTTCGTAGTGATTTTTCAATATGGCACCATTGCCACAGGGTTGCCCGCTTTTCGAAATCACTTCTATCAGACCTGATCCAGTCGTCAGTTCTCGTGAAAAGAAGTTTCGAGTGCTGAAAATAGAGGTAATTTGGTGATGGGTTGTCGGTCTTGTACAACTCGCAATTTTTTAAAATTTGAAATTGACATGGTGGTCAAAGGCTAGAGTTTATCAATCATTTGAATTTGTTGTCAAAAAGAAAAAAATTTCAGGAGAGTCGATGATTTGAAGGTTTTTTTTTCGCGTGCCTACTGTAGCTAGAGGATTGCCTGCACAGTCTTGCGTGTATAGCTTAAGTCAATATTAATATGCTCCAAAAATTTCACGATGATCGAATGATTCTGTCAAAAGTTATGACAAATCGAAATTTGAAAAATAACCTTGCCTACCTTTAGGCACTCAGAGCCCACACAGGGTTCATATCAAAAACAAGCAGAAAACATAATTAGTTTTCATTTGCAGTACTTATTTTTGACAAAAGTGTACTCTGCATAGAAATATAGGGGTATCTGAAAATTCACTAAAATGCTCGTCGCCGGCAAAGGGTTAAAGATAATGTAATTTTAATTAGATACTGCACTAGTCCTTATATACATTTATGTCCTCTGAAAATTTCAGCTCAATCGGATTGGACTCTAGAGATAATCTCCCTTAATCTTTTTGCTGATCCGAAAGTGAATGAGTTAAAGTGTGAGAATTAAATTTTATCTAAAAAGTGAAATGTGATGGCTTCGGTGTGTTTTGCATTGTTTTATCTTCGCGGAGAATAAAAAGAGCGGTGACAGTACTGCAGTTTTGTGTAATTCGTTACATTCAAGACGTTTGGTTGCAGTAAAGCAAAAGATGAAGTTTGAAGAGAAGACACTTAGTTTTGACAATGCACTGTCAACATCCAATCCCCAGGAAAAGCCAATGTATTTGTCTGACATTAGTAGAAATTCTCAAGAAATTAGTTTTATGGAAATTTTAATGAGGAATCGAAGGACATTTCTGCCCTGATTCGCATAAAAGTTCTATCTACATTTTAGCGCTTTCGAGATATTCAATGTTTTGTGTTTTGATTTGTACTGGAGATATATGTAAAGTGCATTTTAAAATAATTTCACAAAAGATAGATTTTTTAAATTCTGCAGAATGATGTAATAGAGTATGTAGTTTTCGAGTCCGGTGTTAACTCCAAAATGACAAAAATGTAGATAGAACATTTATTCGAATCAGGGCAGATTTGTTACTTATCTAGAAGTCAAAAGGAGTGGAGAGTAATAATGATCAAATTGTATTTATCCCCCAAAAGAAAGGTAAAAAAATTTAAAGGAATAGAGGGAAGAGAAGGGAAAGGAGGTTTAAATGAATGCTGGAAAGAAATAGGTCCGGAATCTTATATGCGTTATGAATCTAGTTTAGCAAGAGAAAAAAGGAAGCTATCACGCAAACTAGAATCCTAATCAAGAGGTGTAAAAGTAACCGAAAAATCGAGAAAGAAGGAAATAAGAGAGTTCTGCGAACAGAGCAATTGCAACCGACAAGTTGTGGGAAATATGTGGATAGGATAGCACGGATCCATTGCCCCCGGCTTTGAATGAGGCACTTCGTTCATACTCCGTAAGTTTTCGATAAGCCATTGCTCCATAAAACAGGTAGTATGACATATCACATCAAGAGTAGAAGTGATCATAATTTATTAATAATTAAACCTGGTCTTAAAACTGCGACAGTTTTAATAATAAATCGAAACCGAAGAATTCACTAGCTTTCACATAAGTGGTATGTTTGATGCGGCTCTTAAAATTTCACTTGACATATACGCTTAATATCAAAAATGTACCTAATAATGAAGTTTAGATTCGATTCCATAGCTACCCCTTTCTTTATTTATTTCTATCAATCGCATACTTATTTAAAAAATTTGACCTAAAAACATCAGAACAATCCACTCGATAGAATCCTTGTGGGACCTTCCGAAAGCACTGTAAACAACCGAACAAAAAAGTCTATAAATTTTAAATTTTATTGCTTCAATGCGTACCCGGTGCACATATTCGAACATAGGGTCTGCACAACGCTCTGAAGGGGTTGATTTGAAAATGATTTTATGATGAAGCGAAGACGGACTGGCGAAGTCAGAAGGGGGTTGATTCAAAAAACTTGAATCAGTTTACAGGATATCTGAACCTCGTTCACACATACATACGAAAGTATCTCGTTAGCGATTGCCCAACTAGACCAGTCATAACGAACAAAAGCAGCCAGTTCAGTCATACATATTCGAGGTTCGCAATCGCAAACGACTTGCTACACCTTTCCTGCACTGTGCCAATGGAATTGAAACCGGCGAAATAAGAAAAATTACATGTGTCCTTTTGTTATTCAAATTGTCTTCCGGGACTCAGAGTTGTATGATTTCTGCCTTTTGACGTACAACACTTCATCTATGGGCCAATGGTCGTTACATTGAAATAATGAGATGATATGTCAGTGTTCCTTCTCCTAGTTTCATAAACGCAATCGGCCGGGATTGAAAATCCAGAAGTATGCCAATTGTTTCTGTGCACAAAATGTACATGTACAAAAGGATATTCGAAGTTCCAAGTTCATTTTTTGTTCATTCGACAAACAGAGCTACTTTGAATGACAAACAAAATTTAACGAACGTGACGTAATAATTTATAGTTGATGGGTTTCATGCTTAGTTAGAGTTGGTATAAACAAAGTTTTATCCGATGGGGGTTTGTTAAATGGTAGATTATTTATTTAATGATGGATTTATGGAGATATAAATTTGCATATAATTCAAACAAATATGTATGTATATGTGTACGTGTAATATGCATGCAAAGTCAGGATTAGTATGCAAAAATATGTTCATACATCTATCATTAAAGAAACAGCGCCATAAGACGTAAAGAAAAGAAGCCACCACACTTCAAAATGGTAGTTTGCCGAAGAAAAGTGTTCAGTCTTGTTACTTCTTTAATATTAGATCATTATTGTTTCAAACAAATCATCGAAACTACCGAAAGTGCTTGCTAATTGCTCTTATTGCTAAACGCGATTATATTCAGTGGCAGAACTGATTTATTGTATTTGTTTATTGTGTATTTGCAGCTGCTGTTAGCTCCCTAAGATTGTAGCTTGGAGGTAGAACACCTTAATCATATGCCATATTGCTTGATGCGACTCAGAATGACTTTGGCTTTACGTCGACTACACTAGGAACACTTTCCTTGTCACTGAAGTTTGAAAGCACAAGGAAATATATGAACTTCTTGATGAAGATGCAGGATCTTGATTTACCTAAAGATTGAGTTTATATTAGTCTGAGTCTGTCAATTTGCAATCTGTAGACCCAGTCTTTAACGACCCATGGCTCTTGGATTAGCACTATCTCCTCAGCCTGCATACACTGATAAAGGAGAAAAGGAACCGACGCTGCGCATGAGTGGTGAGGCTTGATTTAAAAAACATTCGTTGATAATATTGCCGTCCAGATTCTTGTCAGATCCAATATCCCTCACAAGAATCGAGATCCAGGAGATCAAGATAGTCACCAAGCTTGAAGGTGGTGGAAGCAGACGATTTATTTACTCTTGAATAGAATCAACACATTACGAAGCAGACGATGGGAGAAACGTACATTAGCTTTTCACTGGCCCAGCAACGGACTAGTATTACAGACTCACCGGTTACGTAGAGATGTCGATTCGGTGTAGAGGAACTCTAGGATACCATTTCGGATGCTGCTGTATCGTTCTGTGGGAACACCTAATACACAACATAAATACACATCCACAATCCACAAACACTTGAAACTTCAAACAAACACCAAAATTAACAAACACCAAGTAGGCTAAGATAGTTTTCATTTTTGATGTTCGTACACTGAAAAAACACATAGCGCCAGACGCTATAGTTTATAGACTACTTGCCGCCATGTACATATTCGATTTCGGGATTGTGATAAATTATAGCGCCAGACGCCATAATACATGGCGAAAAGTACATAGGAGCAGACGCTATGCTTATAGCCTTCCATGCCATGTACTATAGTCCTCCACGCCAAGCACTAGTCCTCCACGCCGTGCAGATGGCGTGGAAGGCTATAGTACATGGCGTGGAGGGCTATAGTACATGGCGTGGAGGACTATAGTACATGGCGTGTAGGACTATAGTACATGGCGTGGAGGGCTATAGTACATGGCGTGGAGGGCTATAGTACATGGCGTGGAGGACTATAGTACATGGCGTGGAGGACTATAGTACATGGCGTGGAGGACTATAGTATATGACGTGGACAGCTATAAGCATAGCGTCTGCTCCTATGTACTATGGCATGTGGCGCTATATTTTATCACAAATCGACCATGTACATGGCGCGAGAAGTCTATAAATTATGGCGTCTGACGCTATGTGTTTTTTCAGTGCATCTGATGTGGAAAATACATATTGGCCGAGCCCAGGCGAAAGCTGGCGAGCCCGAGTGTGAGTGGGGACCATGGATCAAGTACTAAAGGTTACGACATGAGCGTGACCATGCCTACTTATGACGAAATAAGATGCAAACACGCCTAGAAATTATCCCGAATTAACTGGTTTTTAGGTGAATGAAGGGTACTGTTTTCGGCTGTGTCCAAATATTTCTGTTAATGAATTTATTGGATGTTGCAAGTCTAGGCAGACGGGCACTTAAATTGCTGATCTGAAATGGAGCAATTGAAACTGCTAGAAGTGTGTGTAATTCATTACATTAGAACACAAATGGAGCAAGATCGACGTGAAAATTATTGAAATAGATGACTTTTTACAAAGAAATTGTTATAATTTTGCATAGTTGAGGATGAATGACTGAAGCTAAAGTATCATTGAACAATAAAAAAATATTCTCTAACTTTGTCTTTTACATATCTTATACAATGAAAAGAAAAATTCAATAAAATTCAGACACTCGACTATTTTTCCCTGATTCGCCGGTCTCCGGTACGTGACGAAATAAGATGCAGCGCCGAACAGCGAAAACCTATTGCCGTAATCTTGTTTCCTTGATTCATGAGTGGGGACGGTCCAGCAGACAAGCGACTTTGACAGGTGCGACGCTCGTGCGACTTCCGATCGGAGTGGGTTTTGAGCACGAGTCAACGCAATTTCGTGACGAGCTGTCAAATGCCGTCCACATGTTGGCAGTCTCGTCTGACTTCGGCTCGCTGGGCCTTGGCCAATATGTATTTGCTACATGAGCAGTTGATGATAGGTGATGGAATTCACCTATCATCAACTGCATCAAAGACCATATCCTCTCCTATACTTAAGAAGCTTGCTGACATTTATACATCTCCTCACACAGTATGGCTGCGAGTTATAATTGGAGTGCCATGAGCCATATTACATGGCTCATGGCACTATGTAACATAGCGTGTGGAGCCATAATTTCTTCGCCATGTAATTATGGCGCTGGGAGCCATACTGCATAGCTCAGGGTACTATGTACATAGCGTGTGGGACCATAAATACTGCGCCATGTTACATAGGACCACGCGCTATGTAGATTGTGACATTATGACGTGGGGCGCCATATTGCATAGCTCAGAGTACACTGAAAAAACACATAGCGCCAGACGCCATAATTTATAGACTGCTGTACATGGCGCCACATAATAATAAAATATAGCGCCACACGCCATAATACATGGCGAAAAGTACATAGGAGCAGGCGCTATGCTTATAGTCCTCCACGCCATGTAACATAGTCCTCCACGCCATACAGATAGCGTGGAGGACTATAGTACATGGCGTGGAGGACTATAGTACATGGCTTGGAGGACTATAGTACATGGCGTGGAGGACTATAATACATGGCGTGGAGGACTATAGTATATGGCGTGGAGGGCTATAAGCATAGCGTGTGCTCCTATCTACTATGGCGTGTGGCGCTATATTTTATCACAAATTGACCTAAATCGACTATGCACATGGCGCCAGAAGTCTATAGATTATGGCGTCTGGCGCTGTATTTTTTCAGTGCAATAACATGCTTTTCGAGCGGAATGATTACAATTGGTTTGCAGTTTGTTTTCAAATTGAAGTTTTATTCGATTAAAATTCATTTGCAAAAATTATTTGACACCCAGTCTCCGTTTTTTCGATTGATTATCGAAATTTTCGCAGCTATTAGATAAAAAATCTTATTGTAGTCAACTAATCTACTACAATAAAATCTCTCCTATACTCAACGAGCTTGCTGACATTTATACACCTCCTCACACAGTATGGCTGCGAGTTATAATTGGCGTGCCATGAACCATATTACATGGCTCATGGCACTATGTAATATGGCGTGTAGGGCCATAATTTCTGCGCCATATAATTATGGCGCTGGGAGCCATACTGCATGGCTCAGGATACTATGTACATAGCGTGTGGAACCATAAATGCTGCGCTATGTTACATGGGACCACGCGCTATGTAGATTCTGACATTATGGCGCTGGGAGCCATATTGCATGGCTCAGAGTACTATGTACATGGCGTATGGAACCATAAATAATGCGCTATGTTACATGGCTCTGGACGCCATGTGAATTTTTTTCAGTGTACTATGTACATATCGTATGGGACCATAAATAATGCGCTATGTTATATGGCTCTGAGTGCCATGTGAATTTTTTTCAGTGTAGCATGTAAGCTAAGTAAGTATTTTACTCTTGTACAATAAACAATAAATCAATTTTTACATACAAACAATTATTTTCATTTATAGGGAAACACTTGGTTCCCCTAAAGCTCACTCGTGACCATAAGCATAGATCGACCGAAACGGTGGAAGAGTTCTACTTGAAGATACACCAGAATTCCGCAAAAACCTGCTGCATTTCCAACTGTGTTATGTGCGTCTTTTGCGATGCCGTTTACGTTTTTTAATGCATTCCAAACAATAGACATCTCAGCGCATCTCAAGTACCAGTTCTCAGTATATCTGGATGATTTGTTCGTAATAATTGATACCTTATCGCGATCACCTAAAAGTGTCCACGGAGACACTTTCCATAATCGACAAGGGAGCCCTACCACCAACGACCCGGAGAATTACCGACAGCCAGCCACTAGCTGCTTAGATTATTATTATTGAGATTGGGGGCTTTTTTTCTTGTTGCTGATAGCCAAAAACAATCTTTCAAAAACCCTCTACAACTGTATTTCTCCATATCATCTGACTATATTCAACATTGAGTAGAGGCAATTTTAGTACAGTATATAGAGGAAAGAGATGAATCACCTGTCGCGTAGATATCATAGAAATCAAACCCCGCTCGACGGAATTACACCGTGACAGAGTAAAAATGCCTAGAAGCGATGTTGGCAATCAAGGAATTCATACAAACGGACCGAGTATGCAACCGGCGTTGGAGAATAGGACCAACTTGCGCGGAACTTTTGGTGGCCTAAGGAAATTACAGCAGACTTAATGAAAAGAGTGCACAATTGAGCACTCATGAAGGTTTGATCAAGACCATCTGTTCCGTGCATTATTGGTTTTACTGGCCCGAAATGGTGTCAGTGTATGTGAAATGGACTATTTTTTTCTTCGAAAATTAGTAATAACCTGAATAAGCAATCATAACATGTATAGATTGCAGGTCAAGTAACATAGAAACGTATGGAAGCAAATAAACTTCAGTTAAAAAAAACTAATACTGCTTTTCAAAATATTCAACTGTTTGGGAAATATTACGTTTTCATTTTTTCCACAAAATATTAACCGCATGCTCTTCACGCAATTTCTCAAAAGCGAAAAAAACTACAGTTTCGAGTTAAAGCTAACACTCAGATATTTTACTGAGTTTTATTTTATGATTTTCAATTTATTCGACATGCAATTTCACAAAGTTTGAACCTGTTGCAATTTTTTGAATTTACGTTGCTGCATTCCATTCAATTCTCGGTAGCTCCTCGAACATTCAAATTCTACAAAAGTTATTTTCACTAAAATAATTCACATCAGACATGTTTCTTCGTTCATCATTCATAATTAACCCCAATAACACAAATACTCTGTTTAAATATCGCTTAGCATTCGAATATCATATATCACTGACATTCCAAGTAGCACTAGGCACATATTTTGACACTAAGTAAACATTGCGTGGGACACTCTATTTTCCTCGGGGACTATTACAAGTCGCGGCAATCACTTTATTACAACAGCCACCTAATTTATTACATGTGTACATTGGATGTAAAGGCAAGTAGGCATAGATCTGTTTCGGTGATAATAGACTGGCATATGTTCATTAGTAGCTGAATAGTACCTTAAACCGTTAATACTTGTGTAAATAATTGTAAATTTCAACTGTCCGCGTAATTGACACATCGACTGAAATGTGATTTATCGGTAGGACATTGTGATTTTGTTAGGAAATGATCCAAACGTTGTCTATATATACTTAGGTGATATTAATCGAAATGCGGTTTTGGGTTAAAAGTTAAAAAAAAATCCCTTTAGAAATGGCTAATATCATAAACAATGCTATATTACACTTCTAGCTCCACTAAATCCACTATTACATCAATTCAAAGCTAGTAAACTGATTTTATATAATGAAAACATCATTGGACCCGTCAAAATAATCAAACATTTACGCAAAGCTGTGTTGTGCAGAATGGCAGCCTTAAATCTAATCCCCTAAATATTAGCTTAGGCGGTTTTAAAGGATTAAATCGTACTAAATGTCATAGTCTTCACGAATTTCGTTACAATTTCAATGCATCCTGCAACGACGCTGCACGTATCTTCGCGCATTAAACTCTTTTAAGGGATGCGAAACACATGTAGTTTTGTCGATCGCATTGAGCGAATTAAATTCAAACTTCCCCAAGCGGAACTGATACAGTGTAAAATTTGAGCAAGGATTGAAACCAGAGGGTTCGAGAAAGCACAATAAAAGCCGATACCAACAACCAGAACAAATTCTTAAAGCCATTTACACGAAGGGGTTAAATGGATGGTTTTATTGCATCAATGTTGTATGGATTTAGGTGTGGATGATAGGATATATTATGTTTGTTTAAGAATTTGTTAAACTTTTAAAAAAACAAACAAGACCTGTTAGGATATTAAAGATCGGTTTAGGTGAATAGAATGGAAATATTGAATATTAGATTAAAAATTAATAAAACTAGCATAAAACTTCTCATCCTGAATATTTTATTTTTCACAAAGTTTTCACACACTGCTGCTGTAGAAGCGACAGTTAGACTATAGAGATAACTTGTTAACCATTGTCACCGTTCAATCTTCTATGAAACGTAACTACTCTCTTATTTGATATTCTAGTTTCATCAAAACTAATCATTCGGTAAGGTTCTTACCGAATGATTAGTTTTGTTTCTTACTTACTTAGGATTAGTCAAACCACGTTGTATACGCGCAGTGGATTGATTTGAGATAAGTCGGTCCGATCACGAAATTTTACAGGATCGGATCGACTTGGGCGTTAAAAGACGCGGATCGAGCGATTGAGGATTGAAAAATTCGATGTCGACTGCATTTATGTATGTGACTTTCCAATGCGGCATACCATTGTGCCAAATTCGGCATTTCGTTGAGAATCCTTTCAGAAAATTGAAGCGAATTCAGAAAAAAGTTTCGGATTCTCAAACTTTTTCGTTACGAATTCTTTAAGACCGGTATATGGAAAACGTTACAAAAACGCCGAAAGTGCTCAAACTTTCCCTTCTTTAGCTCCTGAAAAACTTTCGTACAATGGTTCATTTATTTTCCAGATTCATTGCGAATTCTTTCGGAATGCCTTGTGAATTTTTTGTGAATTCTTTGCGAATTCTTTATGAATTCCTTATGCATTCATTTCGAATTCTTTACGAATTCTTTGTGAATTTTTTTAAAAGTTTTGTGCAGGTTTCAAATAGCTCTTTGAGAATGCTTCCAATACTTTTTGGATACATTTTAATAACATTTATTGAATAAAATACTTATAATTTTTAATTCCAATAGAAGTTTTTTTTATTTGTTGTTTTATTTCATATTATAAATTTTAAATAACAATTTTTTTCGCCCGTTTGCTAAGCTTGTCTTTGCTGCTATAAAAAAAACCTTTTTTTAAAAAAACCTTCGATCTCGTCCCGTCTTCTTGAAGGAAATTTTCACACAGCAGCTTCTGCATACAAAAAGGAGAAGTTACAAGAGAATAACAAATTTGAATAGCATTAACTACCTTTAAAATAGACACTGTTAACACCTCAAACAACACAACTTCAAAAAACTTTGTAGGCACTTGCACTTATGCATGAAAAACAGTTGTACGACTAAAGTACTGTTTTAATACTTACTTTACTAGATGATACATTAACGGCATTAGGTTCGGAATTTGATGCAAATTCCAATGTATTTCGTAACAAAGTCTAACAATTTCCCTATCACAGATTCGTTCGCACTTTGTTAGGAATTTGTTCGAACTCAGTGAAATTTTCGCAACGAATTCCGATTGATTTTAAATTTGTTTCTCCCAAACTTCAAAAGAGATTCTTAAAAAATATTCAAATGTTTCTCATAAAATAATGAACAGTAACACCCCAGTCAAAAGTTGTATTCATTTCAAGAGCTTTTTATATTTCTATCTCTTTCGCTCACTTTCGGAATAGTCGTAACCAATTCCGAATTCCGAATTTGGCACGCTGGGATACTTCACCATTGTGGAAGTGAATGAAATTTTTGAATACTTGAAATTTATGAATCGATCATATATGCGTTTTGGATATTTTTTTGAGATTCTAAGGAAAATAACATGGAATTTAGAATAAGAATAATATAATTGTTACTATAGGTATGCTCGCATATTGGAGCAGCAACATATTTTTGCAGGAGGTTTCTTTTTGTGGCAACATTTCGCTTGCAGCAAGGTACAAAATCAACTTGCTGCGAATGCATTTGCATATATTTTCACATGCTATGGTTCAAAATAATTTGAAAATAGGCAAAACTATATGTATATTGCATGCATACTGAGTGGACAAATTTTATTGGAATTAACTAGTCTTAAGCTAATTGAATTGTTTTTGCGGGATGATTAAAATTGAAAAATTTTTATTTATCTTGAAAATGTTATTTGACAAAGTGGTTTCGAAAGCATGCACTGATTCTCATCAGACATCAGCACACAGTGCATATGAAAAAGTGTTTTATGAAAATACTATCCTTTTCACACAAATGGAAATTTAACAAAGAACTAGAAATGAATGCAAGCCTTTCAATTTATTTTGGGTTTTTTCCGTGTCTTTTATTAGGGGTAGGGTCATAAAATTTAATTTAGGTACATGTGTTGGTATTATTCATTATTAATTATTAATTATTATTAATGATTAATTGACACTGATAAAGAAAATTCATTATTATTATCGATATCAGAAGTCTTTGATTGTCCACTTTAACAAGCTTTCACACTTTTTCAGTTTCAAATTTCAAAAAATTACCACTTATATTGTCGCACGAAAACACCGACATGAAATCTAAAACTCAATCGCGTTTCAAGTGACATAGTTGATCCTGTCACATCAAAGACCTACTTTGACTTGGCAGCCATTTTTATTTCAATCCAAGTCGGTCTAAGCCAGTCTAAGTCGATCTGGTTTATAAACACGGCTTTTTTCTGCATAGTGTATTATGAAATAGTTCTGCAGAGATTTGAGTGGTGACGAGCAGAAAAACTATTCACATTGCCAGAAATTGGGGGAGATAAGGTTGCTTTCTTATTTTCGCGAGTGAATCGAAGTCTTTCGTTTGCGAAAATTTGAACGAGCTCATAAGGTGCAGTACAAACCATGTGCAGGGTTCGATTTGCTAGTGAGGCTATTATCGTTAAATAATATGACCAGATTAAAGAACAACTAGTGGAAACTAGCTCAGCTTGTATGAATTGTAGTATTGTTTATCAAAAACATGCATATACAATGTTTACGCTAGATTGCATCGTCATCAGGCTCATCACGTGAACTTTCCCAGGCTAAATATGTTCAAATTTGCTCATGATATCTGTTCAAATATTTGATAACTAGAAAAATTTGCAAATCAATTTAGCGAGACCCTTGCGTGAAAGTCCTCTGCTAAATAGAAAAACAGTTGTGCTGAAAATTGTAATTATTCATAGCACCCTAATGTTCAATGCCACATTCTAATAAACTGTCATCGAAGTGTCAGTCCGAAGTGAGGAGAATCTAGCTTGCTGCTAGGTACCGTAGCATATGTTCCTCGCTCGGTTCAGGGACATAAAAAAGACTAATATTGACTGTGGAAATACGTAGACCAGTAGGAAAATTTTTCATGTTCTTTTCACAGCCCCGTTCGGCTACTGTTTGCTTAATCGTACTCAATTGTACACCTATCGGCTAGAGACTGACTGGGGCAAGAACGGGACAGGATGGCACTTTCTGTTTGTAATGCACTTGTCATTCGAATATTTATTGTATGTTGTTAGCTGATAACGTTGACTATCCATCCGTAGAGATACTATTTGACATGAACATGCCTATCTATTTCATGGGCTGGCTTTTGGGACCAATGTGTTTCCACAATTAGGGTTCGGATTGTCTTATTTCACTTACTATCTAATAATTCGAAAAATGTCAAAAATCGTTCAATTTGATGGATACGAATATGATTAGCTGGAAGTGGTGTATTATTAGATTTTCTAGAGATTTTCGATAAGTACCGGCAAACGGCGATAATAGCGCTGGCAGATTTGACTGACAATTTCCGCTAGCTAATTATTTTGGAAAGCAGTAGCTGTCGTATTGTATGCAGAAGTTGCAGTGATTGAAAACTGAAAAGAATACTATTCGGAAATTTTCTCCACTATGCATTGAGATAAATAATTATTGAGTTAATTTTATCCATGATAAAGGTTTGAGCCTTGAGGCTACCATCCCAATGTAAGACTGATATTAATTTCGTGCTCGTCTCAAATCGATTAAACAGCTCTATAAGATAAAACTCATTTTAGTCTAAATTATGAATAGACATTTGCTTTAACAATAGTCTTAAACAATTTTTATGGCTTTTTTACAAAAACCTTTTAAACAGAAAATTTCTGTACTAAAAACAAAACCTTAAAGCAATAGGCGAATTTGACTTACTGTACTACTTTCATTTTGACTTCTCATTTACGATGTCTTTGCATTTTATTAATTTTGGTATGTAACCATCTGGTATAGTTGTTCAAATTTAATTGGCACCATATGCATTTTTAGAAATTTTCTAGATTGATTTATCCTTAATGCCTTTTGTAAGTACTTTTAATTAATTTTCTTATTATTATATATATATATACATATATATATATATATATATATATATATATATATATATATATATATATATATATATATATATATATACATATATATATATATATATATATATATATATATATATATATATATATATATATATATATATATATATATATATATATATATATATATATGTATATCATCAAAAAATTTCAGTGAGATAATCTCGGGAACGCGCCATCCGATTGAGCTGAAACTTTCAGGATACATTGGTGTATGTGCAGAATAGGTCCAGGTCTCACTAAATGTCAACCTTTTGGCGCCGGCGGCCATTTAAGTGATATTTTTAATATACCTATTATTTCGTACACAAATAATTTTCGCAAAAATGAAGTTGACGAAATAAATTTTGAACGTGTTTTCGGATAATGTTTTGGAATTTTTTAGCCCCATGTGTGCGCTGGGTGCCTAAAAAGAGAACGGGAAAATTTGAAAAATTTTTAAATTGCGATAACTTTTGACAGAGCTATTCAATCATTACGAAATTTTCAGGACAGATTTGCATTATTTAGTTGTAGATTTGTGTAGCTTTTATTGAGCGTGCTGGCAACCCTGTAGCTAGGGCAGGCACTGAAAGTGAAAACCTCCAAATCATTTTATCTCTTGAAAAAATGCCGCTTCTTCAAAAAAAGCCACTCATATGTAAATCTTATGCTTTGTTAACATAGACAATAAAAAAAAATTGATATGGTATAACGGGCACACCTGGTAACCCTTGCCAAATTTACCTATATTTTTAGCATCAAAAACTTCTGTTCACGGGAACTCACGAACCAATAATCACATACAGCTGAAATTTACAGAATGCATTGGACTTAAGTAGGACCAAATCTGATAGAAGCGATTGTGAATTGTGGGCAACTCTGTGCCAGTGGTGCCATCTTGAAAAATTACAAAGAAAAAAAACTGCTTTTTGCCCTATGAAATGTGAATCAGTTACCAGATTTTCATGAAATTGACACAGTAGCTGAACCTGTTTCTAATTTCTGTTTGGTGGAAATTTGGTTGAAAAATTTGATTGGTGCTGCCAGCTATGGTAATTTTGGTGTCTTTGGTTTTGAAAATTCGCTCAGGAAAATAAAACTTTTTGCCCTATAACTTCCAGTGCAGTCATGAAATCAATACGAATTTCATACAATTAATGAAACCTATCATAAACATTATTCAGGCCAAATTTGGTTGAAAAGCCATGATAGGGTTGCCCGCTATTGTTGGTTTTGTGTTTAATTGCAAAAGCTTTATTAAGCGGTTTTATCGTAGAATTTTCAAATGGTAATGATATTGTAGTGACAATAAACAGAAAATATTAAGTTTTCGATTATTTGAAAAAACTCGCTGCAGGTAACCCTAAATTTCTTTATACTCCTATGACTTTGAATGTAATATAACAACGTGAAGCAGATGTGATATATATCCTTGAATATTGCTGTCAAGTTTGGTGTCCTCGTTTTATACTGCGTTGGAGTCGGTTCAACGCAGATTTACTCGCACCCTGTTTTATAAATTTCAGCTTCCTTACCGTCCTTACAGTGATCGTCTGTCGTTCCTTCATCTTCCTTCCCTCGAATCACGGAGACTTTTCCTGGATGAGTGCCTACTCTTCAAATTGTTCCATAGGTTGGTAGATTCCGACATCAGCAGCCACGTTTCTGTCCGTGTTGCAGTGCATGGCACCCGCTCTACTTTTGAGTTTAGTGTGCCATTTGCGCGCACTGATATCTTTTTTCATTCTCCGCTGTTGCGATTACTAAGGCAACATAATGATTTACGGTTTGGTCCTCTTCCGCCGACATTATATGCCTTTAAAACTTTTTTAAAAAATAATGTTTTGCTTACTACTAATTCATTGTAGTTTTTTCAATGTAGTTTTTTCAATGTAGTTTTTTTAGTTTTTCCTTTTCTTCTTTTTTTTCTCTATTTTTCTTATTTTGAATTTGTACTTTTTCACTTTGATTTTGTTTATTATTGTTCTTTATTTTGTATCATTATCATCTCATTATTATTTTGTTCATTTTTTCATTCTTTCGTTAGTGAATTATTTGTATTTAAATTTTCTATATTCAGTAATTGGACTTGATCTGTTGAATAATAGTAAATAAATAAATAAATAAATAAATAAATAATTAGGTCATTAATGACCTTTTCAGCTGCCTGAATTACTTGTCCTTCCTTTACGCAGATGACCGTCAACTTTTAAGCCGCATTGCATTAATGTTATAGCATCTAGATCATCATCATCAAGAACTTCTGCTTAGACTTGACACCGCAGCCAAGGAAGTTGGACTACGAATCAACGAGGACAAAACGAAAGTGATGATGCAATCTAGGACAAGGACGCCAGCGCACACGACCATCAACGTAGGGGACCTTTGCATCAAATTCGTGGACAACTTCATTTACCTTGGTAGCAATCTATCGAGTGACGCCAACGAAACTGACGAAATCAAGCGACGGATACAACTAGCAAATAAGACATTCTTCTCGGTCCTCCCCATTATGAAATCGAAATATGTGCACAGGAAAACTAAGCTCCGCGTTTACAAAACTATCATACGACCTGTGCTGTGCTATGGTTGCGAAACATGGACCTTGACACAAGCCTCCGAAAATAGGATCGACACCTTCGAACGGAAAGTTCTACGGCGGATTTTCGGGGCTGTTCGCGACCGAGATGGATGGCGCATCCGGTACAACAATGAGTTGTACGAACTGCACGATGAGCTGGAAGTCTCCAAGATCGTCAAATTGCAACGACTACAGTGGGCTGGGCACGTGCAACGCATGAATGACGATCGCATGCCAAAACGTGTCATGAACGCAAGACGTGTCGACGGAGCGAGGCCTAGAGGAAGACCAAGAACTCGTTGGGAGAGCTCAGTGTATGCGGACGCCGGGCAACTACTGGGGCTCCAAGACTGGAGGACGCGGTCACGTGACCGAGACCATTGGAGGAATACTATCCAGGCGGCCAAGGCCCGACGTCGGGCTGTTGTGCCACGATGATGATGATCTAGATCATCATAAAGACCTTGGCGTCTTCTTCAGTCTTCAGTCAATCTAAAATTTAAATTTCTTGTACAATTTGTGACATCTAATGCTCCAAGAATGGCAGTATTTGACCTGCGATGTACTTGTTGTGCACTCAATATCTTCACTTGTGTCGGTCTTTTCATCCGTTTTGAATACTATTCCCAAGTTTTACTCGGCTTAGCATAACACTAATATCTTTCGACTGTTTTTATCCCACCGATTTACAACGTCAAATAATTTTGATTTACTTGTCTTGTTTGTAGTGCTGAATTTTCATTTTTCGTTTTTTTTCTCTGTATATACCTTTAGTTTTCTTTGCAATTAATGTATTTGTTAAATGGATTCATGAATAAATAAATAAGGTTGTTTATACCTTAAAAACATTCAAAATCTCAATTCATAAACGCCTATACAACCACCGACTCTTAGTAGCTTATCAGACCATTTGCTATTTCCGATACTTATTGGAAATCCATACACACCATACACAGACCGGAAACTATTAGCTTTCAAAAAAAAGCAAGAAGAAACTGCAGCTCGTCAACTTAGATATTTGAGTTACATATTCGCAAGTAAGTTCACTTCTGAAATTCAGCATGACTCGGGTTACCACAGCTTTGTTTCCGACAAATTCTCTCGTCTAAAAGCAATTAATCTTCCCAGTGTTTTTAACTTTGACGCAAACTTTGCTCACATTCAGAAGGAACCTGAAATGTTCCCACATCATTCAAATTCTTCTGGCTTTCAATAAACGTGGACATTGCCACTTGGTCCCGAGAGTGTCTACATTGTTAAGAATTCAAGATAAGCAGACACGTGAGCAATCTTTGCTAAGGTCACCGAATCTTTGAAGTTTATTTACATCGACATTTTCCTTTCGACCCGGTCTGCGGTGATTTCAACGTTGACTGGGATCCAGTTACAAATTGCATCAAGTCTAATAATCAGCTTTTCATAGTTTTTTCATCCTTCTTTTCCTTAATACCTTTCGCAGCTTAACATAACGTGTAACTTGAATGCTCGTATTCTTGACGTTATACTCTCCGATATTCCGTCTTTGGTATATCTGTACTGTATCCACCTTGTTCCACCCATATGTAGACCCTTACCACCCTCTGCTTTTCAAAGGAAAAGTTCTCAGCTACTCCTCAGTACAATTCCCGCAAGCTAATCATTATATTAATCATGTAACGTAAAGTAATCTCACGACAACCCTCTTACGGGTCTACGGGTTGGGACTTGTAGAGAGCTTCATTACAAACTTACAATCAATGTGAATACGAGTGTGGAGTGATCAGTTTCACGATTCACTTTAGGTACAGATTTTTTCAGGTACCGATTCATATCTAGATCAACTCAAAGCTTAGTCTACGGACGCTCGTCTGAGCCTAGGTTCGAACCAGGGACCCCACACACAAGAAGCCAATGCTCTATCTACTAGGCTACTCAAGATTCTATACTGATCATACGCTATCCAAATTTTATTCCTACCTCATTGACTTTAACTATTTCTATCCACAACACTACCTTACTCCCTTGTAAATCTACACCTTACGAATTTTAAGGGCCATCCAACTGAAAAATGTTGCTCGGAAAGAGTTTCGAAGATCGAATTCAGCCTCTGATCTTGCCGTATTTCGGACCCTGCATTCCTCCAGGAAAATAACAACGAAGCAAGCAATTTACGATAACTTTCACTTTCTCTAATTCAATTGAAGTTGAGAGCTTATTGTTTAGCCTTGATCAACATTCCGGTGGTAATCAGCATTCCATATTTGCCTCATTATGCTTCCCCCTCTCTACCCTCTTTAATTTGAGCCTATCATCCGATTATTTATTCTGCCTGGAAAGCTTCTAATATTTATTTTCAAAGCTGGATATGTTTCCTCTATCTCGAATTATCGTCCTATTTTTCTTCTCCCTTGCTTCAGTAAATTTCTTGAAAAAATCGTCTCCACTAGAATGTATCTGATGATTTATCCTATCATCTCTCCGGAACAGCATAGGTTCGTGAGGGGTAAGTCTGCTTTCTTTAACCTCAGCTCCTTCTCAAGCACAACTGCTTTTGCCTTAGGTTAGGTTAGTGAAGAGGGCTGCCGGGAACGTGGCCAGCATTAGGCCACCAGTTTGGGCCCATTTGCCACCCTTATAGACCATCACACGCATTCACACTTAAAGCCATGGCACTGGTGGGATTCGAACCCCGTAGCACGCCACTTTTCGGACTGACGCCTTAGCGAGCAGAGCTACCGAGCCCCCTGCCTTTGCCTTAGATCGTCAGAAAAAAATCAACGTGGTTTACACAGATTTTTCAAAAGCCTTTGATACTGTCAGTCATAAATTTTTGCTGGATAAAGTCAGATATTTTGGTTGTTTTGGCTCACTTCATTCTTGGTTTTCATCCTATTTCAGTAATGCTGTATGCAAAGTTACTATTAACAACCTCTCCTCTTCCCCTGTTCATCAAAAGGTTCTATCGTTGGTACATTACTCTTCTTGAGTTTTAGGAACGACTTTCCTTACGTTATCGATTCTCCTTATTTCATCATCATCGGGGCACTACAGCCCGAATCGAGCCTTAGCCTCCTGAATACTTTGCCTCCATTCGTCTCGGTTCAGTGACCGCGTCCTCCAGTTCGGTGCTCCCAGAAGTGACCTGCTGTCAGCCTGGCTCCACTTGCTCACCCCTTAAGAGACCGTTTGGGGATTCAATTGTCGCTTATTCGTTCGACGTGGCCAGCCCGTTGTAGTTTTTGGAGTCGTATGACGGTAGAGACTTCCGGCTCGTCATAAATGGTATACAGCTCGTTGTTGTATCGGATTCGCCATCCATCTTCTTCCCGTATTGGACCAAGGATCCTTCGCAATACCCTTCTCTCGAACGTATTCAAGGCTTTTTCAGACGCCTGGTTCTTTGTCCAGGTTTCGCTTTATAGATGCGGAGCTTCGTATTCCTGTGTACGCATCGAGATTTCAAAGTGGGAAGCACCGAAAAAAATGTCTTATTGGCTAATTGAATCCGTCGTTTGATTTCGTCAAGCTCATTCCCATCCTTCGAGAGGTTCGTCCCTAGGTACACGAAGTTGTCTACGTTTTCAAGGTTATAGTCCCCTATCGTTATGTTTTGTCTTATTGGCGTCCTTTTCCTTGATTGAGTCATAACTCTTGTTTTTTGTTCGTTAATTTGAAGACCAACTTCCTTGGCGGTTTCGTCTAGAGCTACAAATACTTCCTTGGCGTCGTTGAACAAACGTGACATAATGTTGATATCATCAGCGTAAGCTACTAGCTGTGTCGACTTAAATAATAGAGTTCTTCTCGTGTCAACGGGGATTTTTCTGATTTCTCCTTATTTACTGTATGCTAACGATTTAAAACTGTTCCGAGTCATCAGGTCTGCTAATGACTGTAACCTTCTTCAAAATGATCTGTGTGCTCTTCTCAATTGGTGTAACCGCTTCCATGTCTTTGAATGTTAACATAAATAATAAATAACTTTTTCTTTTAAATTCTCTGTTATTTCAGTCCCTTATTGATTTTCCAAAAACTATCTGGCAACTGTTAATCAATTCAGAGACTTAGGTGTGACCAGTGAGGTAGTAGAAATGGAGTGGACATGCCCATAAGATTAACATTGAAGGGGATGGTAGTAATTTTTTGTCTGCTCATTGTCAAATCGGGACAAATCCAAGTAGTTCCCCTCCAATTTGACAATAAGAGCGACATGGCGGAAAGGCAGCTTTAACATGCTTTGTGCGCGAGAGGATTGAAGGGGCTAATGGTGGAAAGTTATACCGTCCGTGTCCACTCCGTTTCTACTATCTCACTGGGTGTGACGTTGATCCTAAATTAAAATTTAATTTCCATGCTTCGGGAGTCATCGCTAAAGCCTACTGAGTCTTTGGGTTGATCCTTCGCTCTGTGTATAAATTCGTTGACACACGTACATGTTTTCGTGTTTTTCAATGCTAGTTCGTTGTGTCATCTAATATGCTTGACAAGTTTGGTCTCCACTTTTCCTATAGGTAACTTTTTGAGGTCATCGACTGTGTGCAGCGAAGGTTCACACAGTCTGTATTGTTTAAATATAATATCCCTTACTTCTCATATGTTACCCACCTATCCTTTTTACAAATTCCTTCGTTGGAGACACGCCATCTGTTGCTTGATGAGTGCTTTCTGTTCTAATTATATCTGGCTTCGCTAGCATAGAGTTATATCTGGTTTCGCTGATTCGATCTGACCTCGTAACTCATTACGTGTCAACAGGTCTCAGGAAGCTTTCACTGTTCCGTTCACACGTACAAATGGGTATTTTTATTTCTTCCTTTTTAGAATTGCTAGGCGCCATAATAAATTTGGGCTTGGTCCGCTTCTCTTCAATTGTTCTCTGTATTTAAAAGACGTTTGAAACTATTTATACTCGACCCAAGCATTTGGCTTTTAGAATCAAGTGGTCACGCCAGTCAAGTATGCACTGTGTGCTGGTGTCTGATGAGAAGCAGTGCATACTTTCGAAACCACTTTGTCAAAATAGAATTTTCAATGTAGATTAAAATTTTTAATGTTAATAAAAAGTTGTTCAATTTTAATCATCCCGCAAAAACAATTCCAATTTTAGAATCATGTTTCTCTTATATTTTTTGGTAAAATATAAATTTTTATGTTTCATCTTCTTTCTCATTATTAAAATTTATATAAATAAATAAATAAATAAAACAAATAAATAATTGGTCCCTTGACACACAAGGATATACAAATTCTCGCCATCGTCGACCATTACATTCGTTGCCCTGAAGCAGTTTCTTTGATCAGCATTACTCCCAATGACTGTGCTTCTGTTTCATTGAGATCTTGAATTGCAAGTTCTTGACCAGAGCAAACAATTTGAGTCGTACCACACGTATCAACTACTGATAATTTTTATCGTAACTCCTATTAGTCGGACCTAGACTTTCAATGATTTTCCACATTTCCGCATAGAAGTAATCCCATTTGTATATATTGTATATAATTATTCCTCTAGGTAGTTTAATACAATGATTCCATATTAAAAATTATTTATTCTTTAAAATGATACACAATTGACGGATATTTAAATATACAATTCAAAATAAATATTTAACTCATTTACACATAAAATTGTTTAAAACATTTTCTCATCGACTTATGACTATTTAGTTATTTATTTAGTGAGTATTTTATCACAAATGTTTCCTATATCGAACAAATTTATACATTTACAAAGTACTCGTATTACTCGAATGTAAGCGCATTTTATCCTATTCAGATATAACGGTATAATATGTTACAAGTGATTTTGTTGACGGCCGTTATTTGTTACAATGGTCCATAAATTGGTTCAGAAAAATAGACAGGAACTGCAGCACTATATGGATCTGGTGGAGCTCGGGTTATTGGCAGTCGCTTAGATCTTTTCTTATATCTGTGGAAAAAAAATTATTTAAATTTATTATATATTAAAATTTATTATATATTTTATAATTTATTATAAAATTTAAAGGTAAAATCACATACTTTTTTGCTAAACAGCATATTGTACATGTCGCAACTACAGCAGCTATACCGATCAGAGCAGACAAAACGACTAGCCATGTTCCTGCCGATGATATAAGACCAGCAGCAACATACTTCTTCTTCACCGAGCAGGACTCTACCTGACTAACACCGAACTCACTGTATATATCGGCCAATTGCTTTTTCAGTTCTTCCGCTTGCATCACTTTTGTCATTTCATTCAGCGTCAATGCAGAGCCATCCTTGAAGAGTTGAAAGCAAGAGCTGGTCGCACTGAAGTCCAAACTATGATCAGCTTTTGTAAGAACTTGTGTATCGAACACATGCAGTTCCAATTTCATGGGCTTGAGTTTGGTTTGAACTTTTTGTTGGAAGTCCTGGATTACAGTTCGGACATCAGTTGGCGGCCGTGTGAAGACAAACCGCAATAGTGATTTATCGCGAATAACGAAAATCTTGGCCTTGTTTGTGGAGAACCGCTTGGTTTTGCGCGAATTGTTTGCTTTGATCAAAATCTCAAAGTACCCATCAACAAAGTCAGCCAGGCTTCCGTTTGTTCGAATTTCCGCTGTTTGATTGTTTAAAGTGAACAAGTGCTTGTAAATTCCTGGAGACATGTTATAACGCTTGTAAAATTGCGGAACGAAAGTGATATTTTCCAATGAGTACTTGATGGGCAAAGCATCAGGATCTTGATCTTCTGCGTTGAGTGTGGCTATCGCAGTGTCGATCGGGACTGTTATCCGAACTCCGATTGCAGGTTTTTTCTGTACGAATGTGGGTAAGTGATCGTCAATGTCCAAGACTTTGATTCGCACTTGTATTTCTGAGAGGTGTTCTTTGGTGTATGCAGACCTTGATATTTCCTGCGGACTTGATCCGTGTTTGAAACATTTTACAGTCAAAAGGAAACTCTCAAAAGTCTCTCTGTCAATACTTCGTGTTGTTCTTATGATGCCTTTGCTATCATTCGTTCTCGATATTTCAAAGAATCCTTCTTCGTTGCCATCAATGAACATGTAATCGATGGCACCGTTCTCTTCAATGTCTTCATCGACGGCAGTTATATTACCGACAATAGTACCTGTAGGTTCTTCTTCTACAACCTGCATATTGATAGGTTCCGTTTCCTGAAAATACAATTATTAAGCAGTAGAATCAAACATGTTGTTCAAGAAAAGACTTACAATGTCACGATCAAAGCGTGGTTCATGATCATCAATATCTAGAACGTTAATATTCAGGACACTTGTTACAGATTGTGGAGGCTCTCCATTGTCTGACACTTCGAGTATGATTTTATAAAGGTCCTTGGTCTCACGATCAAGATGAATCATTGTGGTAATTAGTCCTGTGCCTGGATCGATACGAAAAGCATCAGCATCTAGGGTATTATCCTGAATTTTGTAAGTTAACAATCCCGATGGAGTAACTGGACTATCAGGGTCGCTAGCGATAACTTGAAAGACCGGTGAACCAATTGTTGCATTCTGAAATAAATATTGAAAAATAACGATGTTTAAAAATCTTCTTGTAATATGGATTACTCTCACACACCTCGAGCACGTTTGCGAATTGTCCAATTTTCGGTTCAATGAAAAACGGAATACCATCATTAGCGCTGACATCTCCTATAAATAGGGTCAGACTGGCATCACTATATAGTGATTGCTGCTTCGGCACTTGGCTACCACTATCTTGAGCTCTCACAACCATTTCATAAGGCTCAGATCGTCCTTTGCCTGTGAGACGCTTTGCAACTTTTATCACACCATTAGTTGGATTTATTTTCAACAATCCGTTGACTTCTCCCTCGTTCAGAAAATCAAACCGAACTTCGCCACCAGGGCCATCATCGGGGTCAACTGCGATGATTTTTGTTACAATCGTATCGATATCTGCATTTTCTGGAATAACTGCGGTAAAGCTCGCCTGCGAAAATTTGGGAGCATTGTCGTTGACATCTAGTACATCTATCGAAAGCATGGCCAGACCAAATTTTGAATCTGTTGGCATCCCGGGACCATCTGTAGCTCTTACCTTCAGTTTTATGGAAGGCGTTTTTTCACGATCAACGGTTTGATTTGGTGCAATAGTTATTTCACCAGTAACATTATCAATGTGGAATAAACTTGCATATTCACCAATGAGAGAGTAAGTTATAACGTTGAAACCAATTTTCTCATCATATTCGTTAAGAGAAGCATCAAGGTCGACGGCACGCACAGATATGATTTTCTTTGGGTTCTTTACGTTTTCAACGATCGTTGTCTTGTATTCGACTTGATCAAAAACAGGACTGTTATCGTTCACGTTGATCACCGTTATGTTGAGAAGTGTTTCGGTGCTTCGGCCTCCGTCCATACTGTTCGCTTTTATCTTCATTTGCATTTGGTTGGTGGTAAGAGATTCATAATCTAAGCGTTTACGCAAAATAAGTTCACCTGTGCGATCGTTCAAGTCGAAATAGCCCTCAGGGTCTGGCTGTGTTATTTCAAAACTGTTAATAGGTCTGTCTAGAACAGGGTCTTCGGCTTGCAATGAAAACACTGCGGAGTCAATGGGCATTTCTTCTTTGATTCGAATGTTGATGATAGGTTTCGCACTTGACCACCCCTTGTTCTTAAAAACTGGATTAGTGTCCTTGAATGATTGTACATATATAGTGACTTCAGCCATTGCAACTTGGCTCTCCTTATTCAGGACGGCATTTAAGTCTCTGACTTCAACTGTAAGGATAACTACTGCAGCCATGTCATGACTCAGTGATCCATTTATGGAAATTACACCTGTATCCTTGTCTATTTTGAAAAGAGTTTTTATTTTGTAGGAGCTTTGGCTGACGGGGACGCCAGCTTTGCTGGTTGCTTTAATCGGATCTTTGATTCTGTACTCCAATTTTGCATCAAGATCAGTATCAGTGGCAGTTACTTGCAACACATCAGACCCCATCTCAGAGCGTTCTGAAATATATGCTATGTAGTTCGTCTGACTGAATTTCGGTGGCTTATCATTGATATCTTCGATTTTGACGTAGACCGTAGTAGTTGCTGTTTCAGGAATCGGAAAACCTGCGTCCACCGCATTAACGATGATCTCAAAATCATTTGTGTTTACATCGCGATCGAGTCGAGCTTGTGGTGCAACTGTAATTAAACCGGATCTGAAAGGGAATTCCCATTAGATAAGCTGGTTGAATAGGACTTTTAAAATCGTACCTCTCATCAATAACGAAATTGTCGTTAGCTCCAACTATCCGATAAGAAAGCAGTTCGTCTATACCGTCTGGGTCAGTGGCAGATACAATAGTAACGTTATCGCCAGGCTTTGCGTTTTCTAAAATGGAAGCGCGATAGCTAGGTGGTCCAACAACCGGTAGTTTTTCCGAGTTCCTGAAATGGCCTTTGAAGACTGGTCGTTGATTACCGGAGATTCCAACACGAATAAGGACGCGAGTTGTGTTACTCAAAGGTGGGTATCCTGAAAATCATTGCATACTGTAAATCATACGCTTCCAAATGTCACTCAAAACTTACCATGATCTGTCGCAGATACCACCAGCTCATACTCTCCTCTCTCTGTGTCCATTGACTTTGCGATTCTTCTGAATCGGATTTCACCAGAATACTCATCAATCGAAAACACATTACCAGAGATACTATTATCAGAATATATAGCGTATGTTACATTGGATCCGCCTTGAGTGGGCCCATCTTTGTCTGTAGCTCGAACAAAAAACTGCGGCTCGAATTCGCTGGTTCCTTCACGAACTGTTCTTGTATATTCCAGATGCTCGAATTCAGGATAGTTATCATTCACATCTATAAGATTGATTTGCAGATTCGCATTCGTTTCCAGACCTCCGCCATCTATTGCCACAATACTCAAACTGTAGCTGGTTTGGGCTTCGTAATCCAAATTCTTTCTCACATAGACTCCGCCACTTAAGCGATTAGTGTAGAAATGGTCGCTGCCGAACCCTTTCAGTATGTAAGAAACATTGCCGTAGTCATCGGAATCATGATCCAAAGCAGTAATATCGGCGATTTTCGTTGAAATATTAGTATTTTCTTCAACTGATATTTGATAGCTGCTTTTAGGAAATACAGGAGCGTTGTCATTCACATCCTGCAGATTGACCGTGACTCTAGTCAAAGCTAATTCTAATCCTTGTACTGAAGCTATAATGTCAAATATCAATGTTCTTAGTGTTTCGTCAGTAACATCATAGTCCAGTTTTGATGGATCGATGACTTTGATCACCACAGGTGTCCTTTCTTCACCAAAAGTCGGACTGACTGCGAAGACTTTATCAGCATTCATCACGTTTCTCAGAGATAAATTATAGCGACTGTTGGCACCAAGATCCTTATCGACTACGAAAATCGATAGTCCAGGGAGCGGTGTGTCGACTTTCAGGTTTTCTGGTATTGAAACTTCAAAAAGATGTTGATTGAATTCCGGTATATGATCATCGACGTCCGTGACAACAATAGTCACTTGTGTTTCCGAAAAGTCTCCAGGCACTTCATTGTTTATGAGTTCTGTTGCCCTCACGGTAAATGAATACACTCCTCCATTTTGAAGAATGTCAGGATTTTCACGGTCGATGGGATTATCTGTTGTAAACAGAATCGCTTTTCCTTCGATCGGATTCCCAACAGGCTGAAGTTTAAAATGCTCCATATATTCGTTTTCGAGACTAAGCAGTATCGGGCGAGGGTTTCCAGTGTCACCGTCTATTGCACTTATGGTGAGAATCGAAGTTCCCTGAAAAGAGATTTATTTTGTCATTAGAGAATGGTACAATAGATAGAAATAGAGAACGTTACCTCTGATGTATTTTCATCGATTGTAGCGGAGTATGGAGCATTCATGAAGATTGGAGGCTGGTCTTGCACATCGACCACATTTACAGAAACGGTCGCAAAAGCTGTTAATGGATTTGAACTTGCACTGTCCATGGCCATTATTGTCACTATGTAAGACGGGCGCGTTTCGAAGTCCAACTTTTTTAAAAGAGTCAAACTAGCTGTATAATTTCCTTCTGATAGTTTTTCACTAGTAACTTCAAAAGTTTCACAAATATCATTATCACGATTCTCGCCTGAATAGCATGATAGCTGAATTTCAGCATTGGGACCTTGATCACGATCAGTTACCATTATAGATGGCATGATATGAAGTATGCTTCCTATGGGTGTTGCCTCGCTGACATTTGTCGTGTAGGGGCGCCCAATGAAAGTTGGCGGATTGTCATTGTAATCTCGAATGGGTATTACTCGGCGGATCGATATTGTGTTGGGCTCCGTACCTAAAACTCCTTCGTCTGTTACGCTTATAATCACTTCTACAGCATCTTGTGTTTCGCGATCTAGTTCCTGTCGCAAACGGACTACTCCAGTATCCCTATTCACACTGAATACTGGCCCGGAAACACTGTAGTGAAGTTTACCGCCTTCCGGGTCGTTGCCTGAAAGTAGTTAAAAATATTTATATTTTTTGTAAATGGTTTGTTCGTAAAAAGAAGAACAAGTAGTTTGGTGATATAAATAATACTTGTGGGAGGTTACTATTAAAGTGTTAGATGCTATAATGGTTGGTCAGATGCGAAAGTATTTGTAACTAGCATTATGTTTCATGGATACATAGGAAGCTTCTAATGCTCGTATTGAATATGTTTTGAATATGTTTTATTATGATAGTGCCGGGGCCTGTAAGCTAAGCCTAACCATTTGTAACGAGTCCTCAGCTATGGCAGTTCGGAGGCACATGTGGGAGAAGCCGTTTTTTTCCATTTGAAGCAATTAAGTGCCTCACTTTTATTTTCTAGAGTACTGTTCTTGTACCCAGCCATCGAGAAAGCCACGATGTGGCAATTAAGGCAGCGCTGGTGTTATACCCATTCGCCAAATTTTAAGACAACATAAACCGAACAAATAGAATCGATTTGTGGTGCCTTGATAAGCAGAGCTACTGATCCCACTGTGAAAATTTTGTCATTTTTAGGAACCCGACAGTGTCCGCTTCCTCGTTGGGGTTTATTACAAATTCATTCTTTCAAATTCTGGACGATGTACATGGTTAGAAATTTCTCTTGTGCCGTTCTCAGCAAGAGTTTAAGCTCAGAATTCAAACAACTAAAGCGCTGGGTAACGAGAGATATATTTAATTCGATTATGCATGGAGACAATCTTGTCAGAACAAAAAAAAAACCAACAAAATCTTAGTAACACTATAGTTATTAATATTAGATCTGCAAAATTAGTCTATTTCTTCCGAGAAAAGATTTTTTTTTCTGATCATAAAAAGTCATCGAGCGAAACCTATGACGTCACTGCAAGCTGCGAAAAATAAATTCTGTGGAACCGCTGAGAAACTTAATTTAGAAGTAAACAAAAGTTGTTGACTATGTATGCCTTGGAAATAGCAAACAAATTGAACAGGTACTTAAATTTTCTAGGTTAATAGCTTTACGATAAGACTCTCACTCTATTTAAGTTGCCGATACTATCCCTGAAATATTAAACGGCTCCACCAACTTCTTTGAATATCAAAACCTATTTTCAATAAGTATCATGAATCTTTATTATAATAAAGCTTCGAGTTTGGGTGGATGGACGCCTGAGTAGTTAACTGGATATAGAGCTTGCTGCTAGCGTGTGAGATCTATGGTTCAAATCCATCCATGTTCACACATCGGGCTTTGAGTTAACTTAGCTGTGAGTTCTTGCGTTTGAGTTAAATCAGGAACAAAGTAAGCGGTGGAGCTTATCATTCCACAGTTGAATACATTGATTGTGAAAAGTCTCTATTAAGTTCAACCCTGAGACCAGACAAGGGTTTAAGTGGGGCTACTTTCCTCTGAATGGTTTAACAACAAAGCTTTTGAAAGCAAGTGCAAGTTTTATTGTGCTACTTTAACCGCTACTTTCGCGATATTACCTTTTTTAATCAATTTAAGTATCCGGTTATTATTCTCTTGTATAAAAAAGAAAATTACTGAATAAATATCCATCTTATCATCATCGGCGCTACAACTGGAGCTCGGTTCTGGTCTGTCCTAACAAGCTTTTCCACCAAACCCGATCGTGAGCCGATGTCATCCAGTTTCCACCCTTAAGTTTTGAACGTCCTGATCAACGCCGCGCCTCCAGCGCAAACAAGTTCTCTTTCATTGTCGTTTGCTACTAAATCTGCCAAAAAAGGGGTTTTCGAATATGCTTCTTTTCGCTCATATATCGGAGTCTACCAAACTTTTCAATTTTAATGATATTTGCTTCTATTTACATCGCGTACAACCAATGGTTTAAGCATTTCGGGAGTTAAAGAGCTTTGACAGATCGGAATTGTGGGATTCTTCTTCTTCTTCCATATTGTTATCAGCTGCTAATATTGACCCAAGCTGCTACTGCTACTATTGGCCCATTAAAGGACTGTAAAGGACTTCAAATTAATGCTCTATTACACTGATTATTTGACCAGCTCTAGGTATTCTTCAAACAAACTCTAGGTATTCTTGTCACGAAATTTACTGCGTTTCTTTTATTAAAAAAATCTTCAGCTGATGCAAATAAAATCCTTGTGTAGACTTACCGCGGCCATGCTCGGCCAGAAGTACCATGCAAAGATTGATTTCAAAGCTTAAAAAATGATAGGTGTGTTATTTAGCACTCTTAGCTTCACTGTGGCAGCGATTGTTGTTGTATTCAATGTATTTACCTAAAGCTCTGTCATAAAAAGCTTAACTTACCTTAACTTACCCTGCCCAAGAGTGCAAAAAAACGCACCTGATGTTGAAGATGACCATAAAGAACACTCTGGCACATTGAAAAAGTTTGAAGGGTCTAGTTTATTATGAGCTACTTAAAGCCAACGAAACCATCACGATAGATAGCTATCGACTAGTTTGAGTTGATCATTAAAGGAAAAGCGGTCAAAATGCGAGAAGAGACACGAAAAAGTAATTTTTCATGAGGACAACGCTCGGTCACCTGTTCCAAAGCTGGTCAAACTCTTCTTGGAAACGCTTAAACGAGAAGTCCTGTCCACACGCCCTATTGCCACTCTTTCCGATTAATGACCCATGGTCTCGCTGACCAATACTTCCATTCTTATGAAGATGGCAAGAAGTGGTTCATTCAGGAATAACCACAAAAGACAAGTCGTTCTCTAGGAATGGTATTCGTAAGCTGCGAGGAAGATAGAAAAAATAGTAGCCCGTGGTGGAATATACTTTCTATGAGATTTTCTTTACTAACTTTTATAACTAAAACAGTGAGAGCTAATTTAAGTCCCCAATATGTAAATGTATATAATACATGTATGTTGAGTGATTGCATTGGTTATTTTCCCGGAATCCGTGTGCCTTTCTGAAGGGAGGTCTGACGTCATGAAAATCTTGTGTATCAACAGCTCAGCTAAGGTTGTCAAAAGTACTATAAGTCGCCATCTTCGACGTCTGGAGAAGAAACGAAGACTTGATCAGAGGATTCCTCATGACCTTTTTTCTATGATGATGCCAAAGCTCAGGGAATGACCCTTTGAAGCGAGTGCTTAGCTATAGCGGTAGGAAGACACATATAGGAGAAGCCGATATCAATTATTCCCTTATTCTTTTTTAAGTGCCACAATTTTGCATATTTTCTAAAACGCTAGTGTTATGTCTAGTCGCCACTAAAGCTTTTAATGTGACACATAACTAATGGAGCGCTTGTATTATGCCGAGTCGCCGGCTGTTAAGACAACACAAGACGGGCAAATACAGCCATGGGCACGGCAAGATTCGAACCCGCGGGTAGTAGAGCACTGCTTCGGACTGACGCGCTAGCGAGCTAAGTTACCGGCCGAAAACAACAATTTGCAGCATGTAGGGATATGTACTTTGTTGTTGTTGCGAAACAAACGAGTGGTTGCGTTTGTATCCCTAAATCTAACTATCCCTAACTATCCCTAAAACAAGCGCTCACTACTGGAAGACCTTTTTGTGTACATAGCGCCATTACTCAGGCATCAGGTGGTATCAACCAATGGAACCTTGCCAAACCATTGTGGCTAAAGTGTACTTTCAGCAACTATAAATTGTTCATGAAGAAGTAAAACGTAAGTATGCACACCACACATCTCAGCACTCACCAGGAACATCCAAAACAACCTCACCTTATCCACCATATTCTACCGACATTCCACCATTAGATTTTCATGTTTTCCGGGTGATGGATAACTTCACGCCAGGACGTCAATTCAGCAATCGCTATTTAGAAATGGCATTACGGAATTTTTCAATATGTGACTATACTGTTTACCATATGCATTTGGAACGATTCCTGCTTTTGACCAAATCAGCCTCATAATCATGCTTTTCGATACAAAATCAGGTATGAAAAATTAAAAAAAAATTTACTCGCTTAAGAATAAATGATTTAAACATGTCTGCATTTACTTTTGGCTTGAGTTTCAGCAGAACAATGCCTTTGGTATAGGCATGTTAATTGCTCCATTTAATTTTATTTCCATATTTCAACTGAAAACTAACCGAAGTTTGATTAGAACGCCATCTTTCAAATAAGAAGTAGCACCTCAATACGATGTAAAAGTATTTGCCTGCTTTTGAAGGCAGATATCATAGTCATATGATTATGAGTGCGATGCAAAAGCCCTATTTGATTGTAATGTTGACTATTTCTACAATTAACCACTATGTGCAACACCGACAATTTCATTGCAGCCAACGAATAATCAAGTACTTGAAATCGTCAAAGAATTAAGGGGGAAAATACATGTAACTGCTAAAAAAAATCGATTTTTTTTATTACATCAAAATGTTTGAAATGCTCTTAAAATATATTTAAAAAAAATTTTGAAACGATATTCGTATTAGTTCTCGAGTTATAGTCAGTTAAAGGCAGCGCGGCGTTCCCCAGGTCGGTGGAGCTTTGAAACTTCAAACGCGTTTTTCTCAAAGTAGTACTTTTTCAACTGCCGTACAAAATATCTCAAAAAATATTGAATCGATCCGGCTCAAATTTATACCACATCTACAAAAGTGTATTATCTCCTCGTTGAACCTAAATGTTATTGTAATTTCAGAAAACTAATTTGTTTATTAATGTTTAAAGTGTGTTTTTTTTGAAAAATAATCGATTTTTATGTTTAATCTAAAATTAATGTAAAAATTTAATTTTTTTTTATAAATTTGATTGATTCACCTATGAATTATATATTTCATTAGCATATTTTTTATTCTCTGAATGTTGCAAGTTCCCCAGAAAAGGCGTTAAGTTGTACGAGGCAGTTTTTAATGTGTTTTTTTCATTCGCTCGCACCGCCGCTATTTTGTGTTGAAAAATTATTAAAAAATATTTTTCGATTACTGTGAGACATGTACCTCAAGGATTTAATATTAAACATTATCTGAATGAACAATATATATATTTTAAATCAATCTGAAATCAGCAATTTTTTTTCGATTTTCGATTACATGTATTTCCCCCCTTAAGGAGGTTCGCCCCTAAAGTAAATGACTGACTCAGGAGAAGACAACCGATGATTCTCGTAGGACTTATTTGCTTATCTTGTCTGCGATTTACCATGTACTAGTATGGATACTATCCCATTCACCTGTAACTTACTTAATATTATGACATGGTGAGTCCTACAGTATCGTCATCGTAAAGCTCATCAGTTTCATTTACATATCAATGATTAAATATTTTATCAAGTCATGCTTTTCTCGACTACAATTCTAACATCTGCAATTCACGTTGCAGTGTGATACGTCAATGTTACATCGCAACTTTCCCCAACTTTATCTATTACTATTCAGTTTATCAGCATCAGTTGTAACGTTGTACCAGGAACATGGCTATGAAATTGAAATGTACATGTACATACAAGTATATTTGATTGCAAATCTCTTCTAGTTCGCGCTACATAAAGCATGCATGTGAAAGAACAGCAGGTAAATCAATTTAGTAGATATTTGTATGTATGAATAGTAACTGGCAAATAGTAAAAACACCAACAATCTCTGCAACAAACCATGACATAACTTGACAGTATGTCTGTAGCTTTATAGTAACATGTTTGGTATTCGCAAGCAATGTTCAGTCTCAAACATGGAATGCAGAGAATTCTATGACCTCGATTTCTATGTGACATTTTGATTAATGATTCGAATTAAGTTCCTTTTTTAAACACTAAACACTGACTTAAAGCATAAATGCTGCCGCCAATTATTGTAGATTTTTAAGATTTTTAAAATGTCGATTGATTTCGGAAAAAAACAAATTATTGTATTTATTAGAACTGTTAAGCTCAATTTTTTTATACTTTAGTGTTTGCAGGCTAGCTTTCTTTACTTTATAACGATAAATATGCATAAATGCACTACTGTTAGTATACCAATGCTGTACTTAAAGCACTTCTGATTGTATTTTTCCATTAATTATTAAATTCAGTTTATGGTCTGTTACCTTGCTAGTTTCATTAAATTTGATTACAATCGAAACAATGTTTGTTTTTCGAAAAATTGTTGAAATTTTGAAAAAAGTGCTTGTACCAAAATAGTTGACTGCGAAATTTTAACGTTCAGTCAGTGCATATGTATTTATGATTCTGAACATAAATCATATACAATAATGAAATTGTATATGATTTTCAAAATGCTGACTACTTAAGCATTAGAAACTATTTGGATACAGTAGACTGGAGATTGCCCTTTCGTTATTATATTTAGACGAATCTGTATCTTCCTTTTACAAAATAATTTTCAAAAAATACTTTTTGCTTGCCAAAAACCTCCACTTCTACTATGTCTGCTAGAATCACCGCAAGACCTCTTATCGACGGGTTTGTCCTTACACAAGAGGCTATTATTGAAGGTATTCATGAATTAAAGATCGGCAAAGGACCAGGCCCTGATTTGTTTTCTCCTTTCTTCGTCGTTCAATTTGCGGACCAATCGATCATACCTTTGCACATGATTTTCAATAAATCCCTGCCCCTAGGTGTTTTTCCATCTTTCTGGAAATCTTCATATCTTACGCCTATCTGTTATCCCCAAACTTTTTGAGAAGCTAGTTTGTGAAAAACTTACTCGCATAATCGACCCTCTTCTAAATGAGCAACAACAAGGATATCGTAAGGGTAGATCAACTTCTACCAATCTCATGATCCTGGTTTCTGATGTAATCAGTGGAATGGAAAAAGGAAGTCAAATTGACGGACTCTTTACGGACTTTAGTAAGACTTTCGACCGGGTTGACCATCAAACTCTAGTATACAAGCTTCGCAACTTTGGTACACTATGGTCCCTTCTTAATTGGCTCCAGTTTTATCTTCGCGATCGAATTCAGCTTGTTAAATTCCAAGGCTACTTATATAAAAGAGTTTTCGCATCTTCTGGAGTACTGCAAGGCAGTCATCTAGGTCCCCTGCTTTTTAACATCTTCATTTCTGATCTTTCTGAGACACTGCTTGGTCCATCTCTTTTATGCAGACGACTTAAAAATCTACCACAGCGTAAACACGCAATCTGACGCAATTTTTCTGTAATCCATGCTTCAATCTCTCGAGCAGTGGTGCAATGAGAATAATCTAAATCTTAACATTAAAAAGTGCCATGTAATAAGTTTTTCCTGTAAGAATGCAATAAAAATGTATTCTTACTGCCTTAACAACACCGAATTAAAAAGGGTTGGTCATATTATAGATCTCGGGGTAGTGTTGGGCAACAAGTTGCGCTTATAATAATTGCGCTAATAAACAGCTCGTATTCATTAAGAGACGTGCTAAAAAGTTCAAGAATATATGGGTTGCCAAGTCATTATATATCACTCTGGTGCGTCCTCTTTTGGAATATGCCTGCATAATATGGAACCCAGTTTTTGAGCTACATACTGATAGAGTGGAATCTGTTCACACACAGTTTTTACTTTTCGCTTTGAGAGAGCTCTATGATCCAAAAGACTTCCAACATCATCCATCTTACAAAACCAGACTGAGCCTTCTTAATTTAATGCCTCTCTCTTCCATAAGAATACTTTTAAGCGCTTGCCTAACCTTTGATATTATAAGTGGTGCAGTCAATGTTGAAGTTCTCGCCAACAAAATTATTTTCAATGACCAACCAAGAAGCATTAGGTATGCAACTCTGCTCAAGGAGTACAATCACCATACTATCTATGCATATAACGAGCCCATAAATAGGTGTAGAATATTCAACTCTATAAGCAGAAACTACGCTTCGGCGATCTCTAAATACACTTTGAAAACAAACTTATCAAAAGCCCTATCAACATCCTAATCCCACTTAATTTCCCATCAAACTTGCTTAAATTAAAATAAAATATATTAAAGTAAAGTAATTAAAATAAAAGTGGTAATGTGTTTTGTTTTCTAATGTGTTGGAAGAATAAGTATTTTGTTGTTGTTATAATGCATTGTATCATGAATTGTTAATGTTTCGCTGTTGTATATAATGCCTTGTTTGGTAAATAAATTAAATAAATTAAATTACAATCTTTACCCTTTGGTGGCCAATTAAAAAAGATTTTTTTTACGTCAACTAACTTAAAATGATTGATAATTTGATAAGCAATGTATCAAAGGTCAATTATTTTAAATTGGTTACCGAATTGAAAACTTTTAGCTGTAAACAGGATTTTTTTTTAATTGGACACCAAAAGTACAACGTGTAATTTACATATTTTCAATACCATAAATGAAAACCGTGTCATAAAAAAAAAAAACAAATAACGAGCTTTTTGTTTACCGCTGATGTATTTGAGTGGTTTCATGGATAGTAATCTTAAATGTGCCGTGTCAAATTGCTCTGAATACACAAGCATTTGTGTTTGATTAGATGTATGAAGTCTGTTCCCATGACGGAATGTAACAGATTTGGCAGCAAACAATTTTTTAAAACATGTATTGCAAGGAAAAAAAATTGTGTTGAATTATTTATTTAATTAGCCAAAGACCAGCTTTTTTCATTGATAAAACTTCTCGAATAGCAGTCGATTACAGAATGTAATTTGATTATAGAATAGCCTCAATACACAAATGCAGTGTAAATATCTAAATTTATACCGCTGTCCAATATACATACAATGTAAATGTGTACAAGATTTCTCATTCTGGAAGGGTTCTTTTTAATTGCAAAACCTAAGCAAAACAAATTCGAAATGATTCACGTCTCATTTATTTTCATCCACCAATGAAAACGATGCCTTTTATATGGGTTTTGTTTCCAAAGAAAGAAACTTGTACTCATCTAACAAACAATTGTAAATGTTTTCGATTATTACTTTTCCTGCGAAAGTAATTCAATCACATTTGACATTTGAAGAAAAAAATGCGCAAAGCTACACGTAATTTTAATATCGTGTTCATAGAAAGTAAGAAGATGATTGAAATACATAGTTTCAACAAGGCAATAAAACTACTTGCTAGTTGTATTTATCATTACGTTAGATATATTATATTATGAGCAATCGGGATTTTAAATTAACGTGAGCATTATTTATGCAATTCAGCTGCTCGTTGAAGCATCATGAACTATTCGATCGCAAAGACTGCTTAATAATTTCGATTATTATGGCAATGTAATTTTTTGTGCTTTTTTCTTATGTATTTGCTTAGGCAGTATTATCTACGGCTATGTTCATAACATGTAAGCTACCAAACGAGAAATTAACTTTCATTTCAAAGCAATAATTGCTAATTTAGTGGGCGGCAATGTACGAACTGCTTTTTTTGAATTTGCGTTGTTTGTTTTTTTTCCAGTAGTCAGTTTTTTGGTTGATATTTTCCCTGCTCTAACGTACAATTTTGAGTCAACCAATTTGATTGATGTGTCCGTCCTTCGATACAAATTACATTTTTCTGTCAATCCCAAGGATATACTTTATCTAGTATTTTTGCCGTCGAATCGAAATATTACCAATATTTTGAACATTCCCCGTTACATGCTTTGTTTCCAAACGGAAATGGCGAGAATTTGGAATTGATATTAACTTTATGTCATTTGCTCTTCAACAGATATAAAAAATAGATTACTCAAAAATTAAAACATCGTTAAAGTGATCTCCGCAATAAATTATAGCAATAGAAAGATTTAAAGGTTTAGCCCCCGAAAACATTTTAAACTTTTCGGGATCACAACATTTGTTGCTTATTTACTATACAAGATCAGTATTATTTAGTATCTAATAGAAGAATGCTTTTGTAAAAACTAACTGAAATTAGCATAGCTGGCAGCCCCAACTTAAATTTGCAACCAAATAACTACTAAAACTGTTTCACATTAGCGTTTGAATTTCGGGTGGGTTCAATGTCCACATTGGGAGCTATGAAGCAGAAAAATGTTATTTGACTGGTCGTTTTTTCAAGATAACGCCACATCCTCAAGATTTTCAACATGTTCATTAAATTTCTATGAATTCAAAAAATTCTGTGACTTCTGGTAATCCAGTTGTGAATTCTCGGGAACGGAAATGCTCGAAAAATAGGGAAATTGTCGAAAGGTTAAGGTTCTTGAGAGTGATCGAATTTTGAAAATTTTAAACTGACAGGATGAACAAGGCATTAAATTTGTGAATCATTTGCCTATTTCTGAAAAGCGAAATTTTTTCAGAAGTTTCGATAATGCAATGGAAAATTACACATATTTATTTCTGGCAAATATCAATACATTCTGTGAGTGTTGTAATTTTCTGATCTTTGTGTCAGAAGCTATCACAAATCGAAATTTGAAAAACATGTCTACTTTAAGGTACTCAGCTCCCACATAGAATTATGGTAGCCAAGCTTAAAACAACATAAATTTGTATGCACTTCTGTGAAGGAGCACGTAATACAAACGTCATCGCCTCTCATTAAACAGCGCTACATCTTGTCTCCAATTCCATAGAAAAAAAAACACATCGATGCAGAAATAAAGATTCAAGAATAGTCGTTCCCTCAACTTGCTCCTAGGCCCCTCAATACTTCGCGACAAAAAGAAGTAGCAGATGATGCCAATTGGAGTGCGAAATTCTCCAGCTACTTGGCAAAGACTGATTGATAGAGTCTTGGGCATCGACTACATTGTTATCGTATCCCAACCTTTTAAGCAGCCTCTGTTTATCTCAGGAAAAGTGTTCCGGAGCTTATGAGAGGCAGAATAAAAGATGTCTAAGTAAAAGTGTGAGGTTTGTCGCGCTCAACTAAAATATTTGCGATACATGGTAGATGCAAATGGATTGATCGTTGACCCCGATAAAGTAAAGTGCCTCTTTGGAATTCTTCAGCCTACTAACGACATCACTGATATTACTGCAGAAGAAGAATGGAAGTATGCTTTCTTCCAAGCGAAAGCAAAGTAGGCAACGGCACTGGTCCTTAAATGTCCGGACTACGAATTGACGTCCGTTATCCAAACGGATGCGTCGAAAACAGGTTTATGTGCAGTGCTCAGTCATAGCCACTCTGAGGGAAAAAGCGATTTGCTACCTAAGTCACTATTAACATCTGCGTTAAGAAAGTGCTCAATCACCGAAAACTTATGTTTGCCAGTTCTGTCGGCTGTCGAAAAATTATGATCTATCATCAATTGGACCCGTTTTACGGTGTCTTATTATTCTTATGTTTTATTATGCGTATTCTCTAGTGGTCCTGAGCGATTTGAAGGAGCCTACGGGAAGGTTCAAAAGGTAGGCTGTAAGACTGAAAAATGTGACAAACGAAGTAAGGGCAAGGATCATTTTGTACCAGACATTCTTTCCCGTGCAGTGGCGGCAACCCAAACAGGTCCTAGTACAGCTTCCGTGGACCGCTGGTATGAACTTCTGCGGTGTTAAGTCACATAAGACCCCGATAAATTCCCAGAATGATGCTTAAACGCTGATGCCTTGTGGGAAGTATGTTCGAGTCAGTTACCGAAGCCTGACAGGCAGTAGAAACTGTGAAACTGTGGAAACAACTGCTGGACACTTGGGAGTCAGTTAGACGGATGATCGAGTCGCACGTCAGTCCTACTAGCCTTAAATACAGGCAGAAATGTGAGGAAAATAAAGTAGAATGTACACTGCCTTGGGGATATATGGTTTCAAAAGCTGAAGAGGCTACCCAAGTATGGAAGATATGATTTACATAGACCTTGTGTGGCCGCTCCCGTATACATCAAGAGGATACACTTACATATTCACAGTGCCCGACTACTCTCCTAAATATTCCAAAGTCTTCTTCTTTGAGCTGTAACAGTAGTTATTAAAATAATCCGAATGTTAGTCAGTGTGAGTGTTAATAAAGTACATTTCCGCTCTCAGGTATTTTTGGTGTTCGCGGTCATGTGGATCCAAAGTAAAATTTACAGTGCTTTGTCATTTGCAGGCTAACCCAGTAGATAGACTGAATTAAGATCTGAAGCGTAGGCTCCATACTTATGTCTTTGACAACCACCGCCCTCGAGTAGCTACCTGCCGAGATTGGTTGCTCAATGAGCACTAGTACCAGTGCCGTGACTAAATTGACCGCGTACTTTTTTTAAACTTGGGAGAGAAAAGGTAACCCAGCGACGGGAGATCGACATACCTATAGACGAAAGAGAGTGTACCGATGCACAGTAGAGAACTGGGACGATAGAGGTCGGATGAGTTTTTCGTGCATGGAGACGTAAAGGGGAATGCTCCAGTGTTGTCAGATGCTGCCCAGTATTTTCCGGCTAAACTAGCTCCGGAGTAAATCGAAAAAACAAAAACCTATCACCTGGCCAGGAAGCTCTTTCCTCTACCACATGGAGTGCTAAGGATCTGAAGCTGTGCTGGCCATAGTGAAGAGCACTGCATGAAGCGAAGGATTCGAATTGTCGTAGGGCTATTTATTATTTATTTATTTATATTAGACTAACTTTACAGATAAAAATTCCCTTGCAAAATAGAGAAATATAATAACATGAAAAGTTAAACCAAGATAACTAGTTAAGACATGTTTTTTAACAGAGGAAAAAGTTAGAAGCAAAAACACAAACTGGAGCTCGTCATGGCTGTGAATCATCTGGCGTCGAGCACAATATTAAGATCTTTGTATTGATCCGCATGGAGGAAAAATATTACCTGCTAAGGCATATTCAAAGGATAAAACGTTTGGTTTGATAGAAAAGACATTTGGTTACATTAATATAGGGAGTGGCTTCATCGTGCACCATTCATTTAAGGCTAATAGATCCGTGGAATAAAAACCGATCATTTACAGACGAGATTTCATGAAACAACTTAAGATAGTCATAGGGGAGTCACTTCTATGAAATTACAGAAGGAAGGTTATTTGTAAAATAGCAAATAATAAAGGTCCAAAAATGGAGCCTTGTGGAAAACCAGAAGATAGACAAAAAAAAACGAGGTGTAGAACTGCAGCAAACTTTGTAGATTCAATTGAGAATGTAGGATGGAAAACAGGAAAAGAGGAGACCGACTATGCCAAATCAAGTTAATTTATAAAGCAGAAACGTAATGGTCGACCTTGTTGAAAGCTTTCGAAAACTCAAAATATATTACTTCAACTTGATACGTATTGTCAAGAGCAGAGGATACAAAATCGACAAATTCGACTAAATTAATGTAAGTGGAATGACCCTTGATAAAACCGTGTTGAACATTTGTAATTTTACTGTAAAATTTTTTGTAATTTTACTGTAAACATCGTGCACATTTTTTCCTAGTAGTTTAGGCAAATCAGAAAAAAGGGATATAGGGGAAATATAAGGAAACGATCTCAATGTCACCGTCTTTAATATCGGGAAAATATTAATCGAAGAAAGGAAAATATCGAGGAAAAGGATTAGGTTAAAAAATATGATATGCACAAAAAAAACAGATAACGAGGATGAAAGAGAATTTGCGAATATTTTGGGTATACAATCAGGACCACTACTTGCCTCTAGAGTCAAGGCGAGAAATCCAAGTTTCCATTTCGATGGGGTTCACCGAAAGTAAGCAATGTAGCGTTACTTAGACTTAAGAAAGTTAAGTTAGCGTATCATTTGATAATATATTAGAAACGACATTGTAGGATAGCAGGAAGTAAAATAGTTTTTGTAGTAACATTGTCAGCAGAGAAAGCAAAAAAAAACAACTAGAATTCAGTAAAAAAAGGATCCAATAGAGAAGGAATTAGTGAATAGGCTACATTTATTTAGAGGAGATAATTTTGGGGAAATTCTCTTCTAGTAAAGGGAAATGTTCCAGTGAGAGAGTGATGAAACGAAAAACTGTGGTTGAACCGGGAGAGCAGGCTTTGGAGTTAACGATCTGGCTTGTTTGTACTTTGTGTCGCGGTCTCTAGTTAGAATTTGCTGTTTCTGAGTGTGGGACGAGATGTATCTTTTGATTAGTGTCGAAGACTAAATGAAGATAAACTCAGAATGTGAAACATAGAGGTTGTGTGCTTATAGGAAATGTGTTTGCAAATTCAAGGAAAAATCAATTTTTGTGCGTGCACTTGATAGTGTTCAAAAGGGGCAGCAGATACGTGAAATGTTTAAAAAACGAAACAGAAGTTTAAAATTACCGAGATTCTCCATGATTTGAGGCCACAGGCGTTCAAACCAACGGTCCTCGGAAGCCGCAACAGGACCTGTTTGACTGCTGCCACTGCGCGGGGAAGGGCATCTGGTAAAAGATGATCCTTGCCCTTGATGTGTTTTCATCGAGAACTATTATTCAGACCTGCCGACTGCAAGTTTCGCAGCACGTCACCAAGGCACCTTTGGTGGCGGATATAAAATGTACACTGAAAAAACACATGGCGTGAGGCGCCATAATTTATAGACTTCTGGCGCCATGTACATAGTCGATTTAGGGATAGTGATAAAATATAGCGCCACACGCCATAATACATGGCGAAAAGTACATAGGAGCAGACGCTATGCTTATAGCCCTCCACGCCATACACTATAGTCCTCCAGGCCATGTACTATAGTCCTCCACGCCATGTATATGGCTTTCAGGACTATATTACATGGCGTGGAGGACTATAGTACATGGCGTGGAGGACTATAGTATATGGCGTAGAAGACTATAGTATATGGCGTGGAGGACTATAGTATATGGCGTGGAGGACTATAGTACATGGCGTCGAGGACTATGGTACATGGCGTGGAGGACTTTGGTACATGGCGTGGAGGGCTATAAGCATAGCATCTGCTCCTATGTACTATGGCTTGTGGCGCTATATTTTATCACAAATCGACTGAAATCGACTATGTACATGGTGCCAGAAATCTATAAACTATGGCGTCTGGCGCTATGTGTTTTTTTAGTGCACCAAATATAAATTCCACCAAACATCAATTCCACCAAACATAATATACTCACTATTGAATGTTCCTGCTCCAGTGTGAAAATTCACCGGTCGAAGTATCGAAAATATCGCAGCCATTACTTCAATTCAAAATGAGTCAATTATGTAGACCCAAGCTCTAATGTCACTTGCTGACATTTATACCTTCCCTCACACAGCATGGCTGCGAGTTATAATTGGAGTGCCATGAGCCATATTACATGGCTCATGGCACTATGTTATATAGCGTGTGGGGCCATAATTTCTGTGCCATGTAATTATGGCGCTGGGAGCCATACTGCATAGCTCAGGGCACTATGTACATAGCGTGTGGAACCATAAATGCTGCGCCATGTTACATAGGACCACGCGCTATGTAGATTCTGACATTATGGCGCTTGGAGCCATATTGCATAGCTCAGAGTACTATGTACATAGCGTATGGCGCCATAAATAATGCGCTATGTTACATGGCTCTGGGCGCCATGTGGATTTTTTTCAGTGTACTGTTTGGGCATATACTATGTGTCTCTTAAAAATGTATGTCAAAACTCGTATAAAATAGCTAGCAATAGAAAAATTCCCATAATACCTACGTTGATAAAAAACTGCAATAATATGCGTATGAAATATTTTGCAAATCAAGTATTAGTATATAGGCAACATGCTACCCTTTCACTGAATTATTTCAGAATGGTATTTATTTCATTTTGCGTGTGTACTAATATCATGTTAGAGCTACATTTTAATGGTATTGGTCCATTCAAGGTGAATAATAAACACGCGCCAATCATAAGAAATTAATTTTCTAAAAGTAGTTTGTAATTAATACATGCATGTATGATGTATGCATGGTTACTAGTTTCAATAATTTTGCCTTAATATTCCAAATGTAAATGAAATGCAAGCAAAAATGCTTCTGCAATTGGTAAAAATGATGTAAATTTTAATCGATTTTGATATTTGGATGGATTGCTGGTTCGAAAAACACAATTACACCCAATGCTAAATGCAAAAGATTGTTGATAGCATTAAGTAGAAGTTGGATAGAAATGTGGGTCATACTCATGATATCCAGCCATGAAGGCATTATGAGCGTGCCTTTCAGTCATTGTTTTTGTTGTTGATGATGCGAAAACGGGTTTAAAATTCAAGTTGTTGTAAGCTTCTTGCGTCAACTCTAGATGATTGCACTCTCGCCGAATCATTGTCGTAATTAGTCAACATTCACAGTCAGGCTGCCAAGATATGAATGACTTCACGAAAAATGACACGGGAATGAAACTTTATGTCTTCTTAAAGGTCAATTAACCTCAGGCTCAACGGAAACTTGAGTGCTAAGTGAGCTTAGATTTCATCGTTAGTTTTATATGTGAATGTCCGACTGATGTTGAGTTTTGTTTAAATGAACATAAATGTTGCCTTTTATACTGATGTAGGTTATACATTGTATCCGGAAATTCTGGTAGCTTCTATGTAGAAGCTCTGTATTAATGTAACATTAATACAGTACTCTGTATTAATGTAACATTTGTAATTATGTAAAAGAAGGATAAATTTAATAGTATTGAACTCTGTATTAATGTAACATTTGTAATTATGTAAAATATTTAATTTTTAAACAAGCGGTATTCAACCAGCTTTTCACATTATCTGTCATTGATTTTCACTTTTTATAACAATCAATTTACTTGGTCGGAAACATACAAGCATCATAATTTCAATCAAAAGTGAAACGACGGCTGCCTGTTTTGTTTGCTCTGCCATTTTGCTGAAATCAAACGATTTGCAATTTACTGAAGATCAGTCTCATCAATATTTATACAATCATTATCACCATCCATTCAACACAGTTCTACTTTCTATTAATTTCCATTTTACCACCTGAACAACGTTACAATTTCCTTCTTCATATATTAGCAGTAAATAAGCGATGACCCATTAAACTTTTGCCAAAGGTCTTCTTCGTACACAAGCATTCATTTCTCTAACAAAAGATTGATTCATGAATAAGATACGTAAGCATCGTGTCAATTGAATAAGCTCATATACAATTCCTCACCTCTCCGTATGTGTGTTGACAAATAAATTCATAATTCTCATAAGTTTCTTCATCTTCAATGATCTCACTCACCTGCAATCAACAATTATAATGCATTCAAATCCAACCAGACTTGTTTGCATCTCAACGCATTCGTGCAAAAATAACGAGAATAGAAACTGCGACAATAGTATGATGTTTCGACACATTTTCACACGGCTCGAGGTGACTGGTTGAAACAAACAAGACGTCAAAAGCGAGTTTGCTTGCGATCGGCAATGGAATCTTTGAAAAAAGTAGCACAAACTTTCGTGAAGTCGTCTTACCAACTAGGTATGTATGTATTTTATTACTGTTCCAGGCATATGAAAGCGATTGGAACGTACTGTGACGTGAAAGATCGGATTGCCGTAAATAATAAATACTAGGAAATCTAACTCTTCTAAACTCTAACTACATCTACTATATCTAGTAGATGGTTTGGTTAGTTGTGGTGAGAAATGAAGATGATGATTTATGGAGCCAGAGTTAACCGTATCTGTTGTATGTGTACCTGAGATCTGTTGTATGTGAGATGCAGGTGAAAAGTGAATAGAAAAATCAAAAGATGCTCATAAATCTAATCTAAAGCGGAAGAAATTATCTTATTTGAGTGGAGGATTCTGCAAGAAAAAGTTCGTTGCTCTTGTGGAGTGCGGAAGATTTAAGTAGAGAGGAAGTTCTACTTTGCATTAAGCGGAAATCATCATGGGCAAAATGTAAATTGTTCTTTGAAATTCTTTCGATGGAAAGCCACTGTTTTACACTTGATATGCTGGACTTTTTTATTTGAAATTACACCAGATGCGGAAAAATGGTTCTTCATACACAGTACGAGAATCAGTGGCGGCTCGTCAGGGTGGGCCCGGCCCGCCTGGTCCACCCTGACGAGCCGCTACTGAGTTAAAGTAAAGTAGATATTTCTTGTTGGTATCCGCGTATACCTTATAATAGTGTTTGTGTGTCGAGCGGGCACAGTGGCAGCTCGTCAGGCCGCCGCTGAGAATAATAGTATTCTACAGGTAACTAGCATTGGTATCTGGGATAAGCGATGTCCGCTCGAATTCAGAGGAATCAATGATGATTACACACCGGGTTTTACAGGTATGTTCACTTTATCGACTGAAATCAGAGGCAAAACGAGCTGTAATCTCAATAGTTTGACATTTGTGAAAACATGCCATATATCTGGACTTTAGATTTACTTGAGTTTTGATTCAAACCTAAAGGGATGCAGTTTAGAATCAAAAATCTCTTCCGTCTATGATTCTGATTAAGAGAAAAGTGATTAGTTATCTTTGATGTGCAGTCTCAGCCAATTATGCTTGCGTTCTATATGTTGTGAGCAATATACAAACAACAGTTCGTGAATTATTCGTTTCGTACGTGAACTGAATGGGAAAACGTTTAAACAATCAGCATCATGGTCATGCATAGCATTCATATCGAAACGCAACATTTCCTTCGTAGTGAAATATTCTGTGCTCTTGCAGACACGTACAATATTTAACATTACGCAGTATATTTGGAATCTGATTACATACTCAAAACATAAATTTTGCATTGACAATGGACATATTCTATTGGCAATGTTGGTATTTTAAAAACAAAAACATTTCAACAGCGGCAGACAGTCATATGTAATTTTCCACTGCGTGCAGACATTTAGCTTGAACTAGCATAAAAACCAGTGACAAAGTACAATGCATGCAATTAAATATGGCTTGATGAAAATATTTATTTAAATACCTCATTCTTTTGCAATCATGGTACAGTTCTTATTTCTTGTATTCCGTTGCTCTTACTTCGTTACGGAGGAGTCTTAATATTATGTGACATTATAAAGGCAAACGTCACGGTGGCATTATAACACCAAAACGTTAAGAAAAGATTTCGTTCACTATTCAAGAAGTTAATGACAAATTAATTCGGTGGCAATACAAAGCCATCCAAAATATGAGCTCAGATTTTATAAAACCGATTTTTTTGTTTAATTAAAGCAAATATACCAGACTTTTTTTTCATATATTGTGCAATATAGATAATATCATGTTTTTGGTTGTAATGAATCTGAAATATAGTAAACCTACAACACAAATGTCTAATCTCTGCCTAGTATCACGGCTCGCAATTTGTTTTATGTTGATATTTATAAGAATTAATAGCTTCCACTACGTCTTTTACCGTAGAATGTTCTCTTAAACGTAGTTTATTACAAACTGCCAAAGTTCGTCATTAGATTTGTCCAAAGGCTACGTCTGTTCTATTGCTACTAAGCCGATTTTTAAAAATGTTGCATAGCCTTTATAATGTGCAATCGAATTATTAACTATCGGAAATTATATCCAGTACCATTTACCCACCGTCATACTGTGTTGTTGCTAGTTCTTGGTATTAATATTAAGTATCAACGAAGGAAAAAACAGGTAATTCAGGTTGGTGATGAGAGCGATACTTGCACAATTATTAAGAAAACTTTCAAATTCAGATGAGAGTCTGTAGTGAAACCTCGTCTTTAGTTAATTTTAAGGAAACGACTAGGTCATGCTGATGTGTTTTTAGAAATAAACTAATAAGCATAAATAAGAAGTTCGGGAAATCTTGTTAAGGAAAAGGCTTACTGTTTATCAAGGATGCGAAAATAGTTCTCAGTAAAATATAAATGTAGGACACCGTCTCAATAGTGAAACAAGAAGCAAATACTGCATTCTTCAACGCATGCAGCAGAAAGCTTAGTGTGTGCCTCACATAAGTACAAAGAAAAGAGGATAAGATATCAAAAGAACACCATACGTTTGACTACATTTTCAGTCATCACGGATGCGCGATCTTTTGAAGATTCTATTTACGTATTTAACTTGCCGTAGCTGCGCAAAACACACTTTGAAAAGTGCATAAATGTATTTAAATGAGTAATTGAGAGCCGCACTTAGCCTAGTTTGACAGCTCTTGCTGAGGGCTACCAAACTAACAGGAGGGCTCTTCCAAAGATCTATTTAGACCACACAGGTATATCAAGCATCCCAATCACATTGGCAAAAACAAAAATAATAAACCTTTCAACCCTGGTGGTCAGAATAATAGAAAAGCATCAATTATTGGTCGAAAATCCCATCAATTCGAGTGCTGCGTTACTTTTTATCCGAGGTCAAAGGTCACCAAAAGTGACCTTTCGCAAATATATCAGTAACGGTATCGTCTACAGAAAAACAATGTATTACAAATTTGCAGCTTAGAAAATATATAGTTCTTAAATAAAATATATAATAATTATATAATTCTTTCTTGTAACCACAACCGTTTTTGAGATATATTGATCTAAACGTTTGTAACTTTCTCTTTCTCAACGGCATGTTGATATTATCCCATTTTGACTACGACTTGAAATCTTTGTGAGTTTGTTTTTCTATGTTTAAAACGCCCATAAAAAGCATATATACGAACATATCTACCACACTCTAGGCTAGGCGGAAAAGTGTGCTCCGAAAAGTTTACCAACCACGGTTCAGTGTCCCGGTTCAGTGACCACGTCCTCCAGTTCGGTGCTCCCAGAAGTGACCTGCTGTCAGCCTGGCTCCGCTTGCTCACCCCTTAAGAGACCGTTTGGGGATTCAATTGTCGCTTATTCGTTCGACGTGGCCAGCCCATTGTAATTTTTGTAGTCGTATAACGGTAAAGACTTCCGGCTCATCATAAATGGTATACAGCTCGTTGTTGTACCGGATTCGCCATCCATCTTCTTCTCTCGAACGTATTCAAGGCTTTTTCAGACGCCTGGGTCATTGTCCAGGTTTTGCTTCCGTAGCATAGCACAGGTCTGATAATTGTTTTATAGATGCGAAGCTTCGTATTCCTGTGTACGCATCAAGATTTCAAAGTGGGAAGCACTGAAAAAAATGTCTTATTGGCTAATTGAATCCGTCGTTTGATTTCGTCAAACTCATTCCTATCCTTTGAAAGGTTCGTCCCTAGGTACACAAAGTTGTCTACGTTTTCAAGGTAGTAGTCCCCTATCGTTATGTTTTGTCTTATTGGCACCCGTTTCGTTGATTGAGTCATAATTTTTGTTTTTTGTTCGTTAATTTGAAGACCAAATTCCTTGGCGGTTTCGTCTAGAGCTACAAATGCTTCCTTGGCGTCGTTGAACGAACCTGACATAATATTGATGTCATCAGCATAAGCTACTAGCTGTGTTATTTCGGGGTGGTTCTTTTGCGTGGGTGGATAAGGTGTGGTGTGGATAAGGTGTGGTGTGGAATTGGTCCTGCGATGTCAAGAATAGGCAATTGACTGGATAATCTAATGATATTATCTTGTTTAACAGTGGGCAACGAGTAGGCAACGAGCCCATCCCTGAAGATTGCGGATGGAAGTTCAGGGATACCATCTTATGGCAAAGGGGAGCACATTTCGGAGCACATTTTTCACCTATGCTGGAGTGTGGTAGATATGCTTGTTTACATGTTTTTTATGGGCCTCTTAAACATAGAAAAACAAACTCTCAAATATTCCAAGTTGTAATCAAAATCGAATAATATAAACATGCCGTTGAGAAAGAAGATACTGTTAATTAATATATCTCAAAAACGGTTATGGTTACAAGAAAAATTTATCAAATCTTTGTTTGTAGGACATTTTCTAAGCTACAAATTTTTCATACATTATTTTTCTGAAGACGTGACCGTTACTGAGATATTTGCGAAAGGTCACTTTTGGAGACCTTTGACTCCGTAAAAAAGTAACGCAGCTCTCGGATCGATGGGGACTTTTGACATTTTGTTCAACACGCCAGTATCATGGTTCACACCAAAATTCAGCTTTCCCTTAATTTTTTCGAAGCACTATGTTAAATTTCCCTAGAATATTATTTTATATTTAAAAAATGATCAAAACTAAATGTGCGAAAAATGTTTTGAAAAATCAATAGAAGAGCGGAAAGTAAACATCATGTAATGGAATTACTAAAATTTTCAAAACATCGTGATTAAATATCCAAAATGTTTGCAAACGATTTACATCTAAACTAATGTTAAAGACTTACTAAGAAGTGGACGACATGCCAAGCTTGATAGCTTAAGACGACCTACTAAGCTTGACAGAATCTTGCTTTGCTTAATAGAGGTATTGAACATTTTATTATAATTAATTAATTAATTTTATTATAAGGGAAATTAAGAAGAATAAGAAAAGAAGTGCTCCATGAAGAAAGAGTTGGAAGAAATAATGGGTTAAACTTTATCCGCAAATAGTGTGAGATATATCCCTATCAAAACAGGATATAATGGCAAAGCTATCAGACGAAAATATTTTGTATCAGGTAAAATCGGAAAAAAACTGGTTTTATCTGAGACGCAGGAAGATAAAAGTCTAGAACATTGGAGAAAAGTTATTTTTACCGATAAAAGTAAATTTAATTTGTGTGGTCCGGATGGCAAAATGAGGCTATGGAGGGCAAAAAGATGCAAAAGTCAAACTTTATTAATAAAACTGTATCGATTCTCTTATGGAGTGGGAAAATCGGTTCATTGATGGGATTATGAGATATGTGAAGTTTATTAAGATTTTAAAAGAAAATCTTATTGAAAGTGGAAAAAAGAGGACATGGAAACTCCTTTTCTATCTCCAGATATAAATCCGATAGAGCACTTGATGAACTGGCGTTCATCAGACAAATTGCTGAGAAAATACGAAATAAAAAGAAAATATAATGTCAAAACAGACTTTACGGAATGTCATAGTCTCACAAAATACGAGGGGGCTCGTGGTCTCTATGCTATAAAAAAGTCGAGGGAAAATATAACGAATTACTAAAATAGTTAAACGATACAGCTTGAAGCAAAATTGATATAAAAGGAATAGACACTTTCAGATGTATGCATACTATTCGCGCACATTAAAGATTACTTGGCTGTTAATGTGAAAATGAAATATTTTTCAGCCAAATTTTTCATCGAATAACGAAAATATTATGCTATAAATAATTCATAATATTCATGCAGAAATAATATGCATAGCAATTAAGACTATTGGGTGTTTTTGTTACATATCTCTCAAATGAAATGAAATAGATTCTTGTTAGTGAGCGAATTAATGATGCAACCATTAAATCTTCTATTTTGTGTCTCAATAGAAAGTAGTCGATGATTATTCTGCGATTGGTTTTCACAATGTTTGATTTATGCATAACTCGCATGCTAACACCAACTGAACTGTTTGAATGTTCTTACCTCTTAGCTGGTAGACAACACTTCCGACGGTCGTATTCTCCGATAAACTGAACCGTGCCATATCCCCAGATCCGGGTATGAAGTGCGGTAAACGATTCACAATCTGGCATCGTATGATCGGTAGAATCCAGTATGAGCTAACCGCCAACAAATAGGTTATCCATCTGATATCGCCTAGCATTCGCCGCATGTCTATTAGCTGAAAATAATGGTGCGGTTGGATGCAATCAAGACAGGGTCAACCAGATGCTAATTATCTTGAAATGCTGTCTTGCTGATATACAGATTCGGTAAAAATGCACCGTTTGCGAAAAATCGACCTTCGATTGAAAATCGACCAAGTGAATGGAAGAGAATGAGTCGAGATCGATGACTGTGTTGACGTCGACTATCTTCTCTCCTAAGCGTACAATAATTGCAGACGATTGTAAGTTTTCTGCCTTCTTTTTCTTCTCATTTACATAATAGACGGAGTGTAAGTCGACGGAAATTGCAGTGATCAACAAAGTGGAACGGATGAATTTTCTGGGCGGACGACGATCAGTAGTAAAATTTCAGACTGGTAACGGCTCGTTTTTCCGCATTTCAAATGGCCACGACACCAGAACACATTTTTCACTACTATTTTTAGCACTAACACACTTTTCGGGCACTTTCTTCCGTATGTTGGAATGGGTATTAAGAGCAGCAGATCACCAGCGATGAAGATTTAAACCACAACGAATAAGTAATCGAAGAATTGGCGAAAAGAAGGATTAATATCACGAAGGCCACATCCGCAAAATGCACTGTAGAGGAGGTCTGGTTTGACTAAGCTTTTCCCGATGAGGACTCAGGTTTTGGATAGAGGCCAAACAGTGTTTTCACTTTAACATGGAACCACTCACTTTAGAATCGACTGACCATAGGGCACTCTGACGGAGGTTTCGTTGGAAACTCCAACTATGCACTCCTGATGCACATCATACGCGTTCGCGAAACACTATTTCTTGTGAATTGGTAACGCAAGTATTTGTTAATCACGAAATTTTTCAAAACACCGGATATGTATTATTCGCAATAGAAATGGGCGAAATCCAGGGTACGAAATTTAATTTTCCGTAAGACGTGTAACGTGTTTCGCACTAAACCACAAAGTCGTTACCTTGGACAAAAGACCAGCACTCAGACCCCAGCCCAGACTCCACGAACCAAGTGTCACTAGTAACTCAACGCAACACAACACCACAAATTCAGGTTCCAATGGTGATCTGAGCCAACTTGTGGAGTTTACTACTCAAGATAGCGTGCTTGAAACTCCAAAGGTGCTCAACGAGATACTAGATACGATGAGGAGCGCATTGTAGAATGTTTTCAACCATCGAAGACTGGTTTTGGGTTTTCTTTAATCAAGCGACTTAAATCGGCATATAGTATGCGAATGTGAGTATGTAAGATCATAAAGAAAACACACTAGGTATCATAAGTAGTAGATAGCCGTTATTAGGTATGTGGTTATCATTCGCTGGGTGAGAATTATCATTTTTTTCGAATAAATTATTTCTAGTTCATAGGGAATGCAGGAAATTATTGTAATTTATTGCGAAAATTGTTCCAAAGTATTAGTGGCTCTGGTTGGTGCTTTGAAAGTTACCTAAATTTTTGGTTAGCTTTTATCTTAATAATATTCAAAAAAGAAAAACATTTGGAGAATTAGTATCAAATTGCCTTACGGTTTCCGAAAAAAATGTTTGTGAATTTATGAATTTTTCTCTGAATAATTTTGGAGGAAGAAATATTCACACCAATTTAAGATATGTATGAAAAGTAGGAAGATAATTACTGAGTTGAAAAGAAAGCGTAACATTGTTCTATTTGGTTGACAATAAAAGCTTAAAATGAAATAAAAATAGAATGTTTCATTAAATTCCAGTGTGAAATATAAGTCATATTAAAGATTGTTTTCCTTATTTCAAGATCAGTAAATGCCATTACTAACCACCATGATGAAATATTTTTGTGATATCCTAATGGCACTGAAATGACCATTAAAATATTTTTTTATGTAGTTGTTTAAGCGCTTAGCGCTACTTAGTAGTTTACGTCGCATTTGTTGATTCGACTCTTAATTGGAGTCTATTATATAATATGTGATCATATAATATATAATTGGAATGTTCCTACTTTTATAAGCCGAATCGGCTGAATGTGTTTTTCTTTTCCGCTTGATCCAAAAAGTTTTACTTGATTAACAACCAGGATGAGTCAACTCGTTCATATTCTACGCAAAGTAGACTCGGTTGGTTTAGCTTAGACGTTTATAAATGCGAGACGTAATGCTCTAAATAGCTCTAAATATCGCTACCTTTATGCAGGTCATTAAAATCAAACATTAATCTGCAGTGCAGTTCCTGTTTTGTCAGAATACTCAGCATTTTATGATCCAAGCAGTACATTAAAACTATAGTTCCTCATGAGCTACCACTTTTTTAAAGTAAAACCCATACACAATAGACATTTAGAAATCGCTTGTAGCTTAATTACCTTTTTTGCTGGTGATACCTACAACGCTTATACTTCTAGAATAGTAGAAGCTGGGCTATGCAAACACGGAGGATTACAGTTGTTACTAGAGTATATCCGAAAATCGGAAAACAAAATCGATGCGGACAGTAGCTAAGAGATTCTCATCGCTAAAAAGAGACGAAAACTGATTGTGAATGGAGTAGATTTATATAGAACTGGTCTTTGAAGAACTATCATCATCTGAACACACACATTCATAAACCTCACTCTGGATTTTACTTCAGCCTGAAATTTTCGTCCATTTCATAGCCCCAGGAATACTAATTGAGAGATATTCAAACTGGAAGCTAGGAACATTTTGGGTTCTCAGGGAAGCTTTTGAACGCTCCTGTTCCACATTCTGTCCCAAATGCAACCCCAAGTCTCCCTGCTGGAACAGCGATCTGAGTCGTCGTAAACAACAAGTATGGAAACTCTTCAAATTAGCCAAAGTAGATGATTGTAGAAAATGCTGGGACAAATACAGGGACGTTCTTAGCAGTGGCGTGGCGTTCATGGAAGCAAGGGAAGCATTGCCTCTCTTACATTTGGCATTTTTAAATCGTGAAAAATCGTATATAAGCATTATTTTTTTAAATTTTCTGAAAACAAATTGTGAACATCTCACACAGCTGATGTGGTAGCACCACAGATTGAAAAAGAAATTGCATCTACGAGCGTTTATTTAATTCCATATACACTAGACTGTGACGTCATTGAACAAAATGTGTTTATACGATCTGTTTGGAAGCAATGAAGAATTTTCTTCCTGGGGAAAATTATCTTCTCAAAAGAGAGACTCAGAGTGAGGCTGCGAACGTGTGACTGCTGTGGAACTTCCAGCGCTGCCATTTATTTTTTTTGAATAATGCTAGATCCAATTTTATTTAATGCTAAATAATACTAGATCTGGTTAAATTATAATGCTAAATAATGCTTTCTTATTTAATTGAAATAAGCGCATGGTTCAATATGAAAACAATATGTATATTTATATGAGGGTTGATCAATAAGTAATGATAATCGGTTATTTCCAGTTCGCATAAAATGTAAAAAAAAATTTTTTTGCTACTACATATACTCACTAAGTCAGCATGAAAAAAAAAACATACAAATAGGCCACGTTAAGCCAAAGAGTTTAAGCAGGGAAGAACATCCACTGAAGATGAACACCGCCAAGGACGTCCATCCACATCTCTCACTGAATACAACGTAAAAAAAAGTCGAAGATGTCGTGTGGGCGGATCAAAGAGCGACCCTTAGGCATGTAGCTGAGGTCACAGGAATCTCATGTGGGTGTGTTCGAAAAATCTTTACCCACAAATTACATATGAAGAAGGTCTCTGCGCGTTGGGTACCGAGAATGTTAACGGACGAGCATAAGAAGAAACGAGTCGACATTTCAAGGGTGAACCTCAAAAAGTTCCAGGCAGATCAGGAGAATTTTTGTCACATTTCGTGACCATGGACGAGACCTGGATCCACCATTTTGATCCAGAAACCAAAATGCAATCGATTACCTGGAAGCGACCCCCTTCCTCGACGCCGAAGAGATTCAAAGTGGAATTGTTTTTGCGGGATGATTAAAATTGAACAACTTTTTATTAACATTAAAAATTTTAATCTACATTGAAAATTCTATTTTTGACAAAGTGGTTTCGAAAGTATGCACTGCTTCTCATCAGACACCAGCACACAGTGCATACTTGACTGGCGTGACCACTTGCAGGTGGAAATCATTACATTTTTATTTATGCTAGTTGTGACAAATTTTAACAACTCCGACTTATATCCATGGATATAATTTTACTTAGTAAAGGTAATTGAATTTGATCACGGTTCCCTTCTTGTCTATAAATCAGCATAGACAACGTATATCATTTCTACAGCATCGAAGCCGAACATATTGAAACGGGAAACTCGATCGTTTTGCGGAATCAGCCTCCGAAAGCAGAATCAAATTGGAATTGTTTTCAATGTATGTGTTTCAATGTAGATTAAAATTTTTAATGTTAATAAAAAGTTGTTCAATTTTAATCATCCCGCAAAAACAATTCCAATTTGATTCTGCTTTCGGAGGCTGATTCCGCAAAACGATCGAGTTTCCCGTTTCAATATGCTCGGCTTCGATGCTGTAGAAATGATATACGTTGTCTATGCTGATTTATAGACAAGAAGGGAACCGTGATCAAATTCAATTACCTTTACTAAGATTCAAAGTGTTAAGTTCGGCAGGAAAGGTTATGGCATCAGTTTTTTGGAACGCTCAAGAAATTATTATGGTGGAATATTTGGAAAAGGAAGCCACTATATCAGGCTCTTACTAAGTTGACCAAATAAGGTAATGAAGTAGAAAAGACACGGCAAACTGCGAGCCGGAGTTCTGTTTCTTCAAAATAACGCACCGGCTCACAAGGCTGCAGTTGCGATGGATACAATTAGAGAAACAGGATTCGAACTGCTTGAACACCCACCCTATTCACTAGATCTAGCTTTCAGTGGCTTCTACCTCTTTTCTCGACTCAAACATCACCTTCGGAGTAAGAAATGTGAAGATGATAGGGAAGTGATGGCCGCTGTTGAGGCATATTTGAAGAGTCAAGGTAAAGAACTTTTTTCTAAGGGTATCCTGCGTTTGGAAAAAAGATGGACTAAATGTATTAGCTTGTTAGAAGACTACGTTGAAAAATAAATATATCTTTTAAGTTTAATAACCTTGGTTTATATTCATTATCATTACTTATTGATCAACCCTCGTATGTATAATAAAAACAAATTAAAAGTTTAAAATTTACATCTCAAAATGATTCTATACCTATTACAGGCATATCAGTTATATCTAAATCTTCTTCTCTTGTGTAAAGCTCATTTCTACCAATATTTTTCAAAACATCGTTTGGAATCTCACAATGAAAACAGCGACAATTATTTGCTAACTCCGAATTTTGAATGCCGTTTTGGAAAAAATAATGCTAAATCTAGCATTCAAAATGCTAAAATGGGAGCACTGCTTATTTCAGCGTTTCCCTCATGTGTAGTAGAGTGCATTGTAATCATGTTGCTTTACTTGTACAGATTTTTTGTGAATGGAGAATGCTTGCTGTGATCGAACTTGAGTTTCGAGATGTGGCAAGGGCTGTCAGAGGCTGTTGATTCCAAGAGACGATATTTTTATTTATGATTTATATAATGACATTTTTTTTGTATGTGGCATTTTGTATGGACATTTTTGTGAAGGTGTTTTTAATTGGTGAAGGCATTTAGTTACTAGTACCATACAGAATTTGGTTATAATATGGCATGGTAATAATTCACCTATAAGATAATTCACCTGTTGACTAAAAGTGTGTAGAATTGAATGTGTTAAATTACTGTGTAAAATTGCATGATTTTTTAATTGATATTTCAAATAGTGAAAGGTTGAAATAGGTGAATATGTTTATTTGCTCTGTGGGTCAAAATTTTATAAATTGTAAACTTGCTCAGTTTTTATTTGGATCTCGGTAATTTGCTGGAAAAAGGACATCATCAACAAGGATCGATTGAAACTGAATTCGTAAATTATCTATTTAACAAAGAGATGTACTCGGCAGTTTGATTGCAAAATTAATAAATGAAAAACTCGGAACGGATGAGCGGTTGTAATATTAAACGAAAATAATTTTGTTGGCCATGTGTGTTATTTTCAAACGATTCAAACGTTCGGTGAACTATCGGATTTTGTAATTTAAATAATGTTAAAGCTGTGAACAGGCATGATACAAAAAGCATTGGTCATTTCCAATCAGTCCAGATATTTCTGACAACCAAACTGCGTCGCGTTCATTTAACTTTGTTTCGCATATTGTGCTAAAATTTAAAGCTATGAGAAGCCTCTGTAATATTTGGCAATAGAATTGGACTGCAAACACGCATAAAAGAAATGTATAAAACCGCAATATTTATTAATTGCTTCGCACATCGACTAAATTTGGATTTATCGAAATCGTGCAATAGGATACGCGAATGTAGATTTTTTCCCAATCTATTACAAGTTTTTCAGCAACAATAAGGAGTATATTTGCTTTGTATTTATTCCTCGAAAAAGGCTTCCAAAATAAGCTCTAAACAAACGTTAGGCTCAAGATTTTCATTCTGAAAACGTTTCAGATTCTTAAACTTTTTCAATTCTTCTAAATTTAGCCACTTTCAAAAATATCATATTTTTAGTTCAGGGAATGTTATTATTTTACTCATAAATATTAAAAAGCTTTCTTTTTGTGTGAAGGACTGTGAGTTTATTTTCATAACAATACAGAATGTCTACTCTCACGTCCCTGTTAGTAATACCTGGGTGCTTTTATAGATGGGTTCTATTACACGTAACAACTTTGCAGAAAGTGTAATAAACCATGGATATGAACCAATAGCTTCCCTTCGGTAAATGATCACGCCACGCCACTGGTTCTTAGGCTCATACAAATAGAAAATATGAAAAGCCAGGTATGCCGAAAAATTGAGATGACCTCAGAAACGGTGAGGCTGAAAAAACTGCACGTTACGTTGCAAGCCGAATTGAGAATTAACTAGTAAGAGTACGGAAACATTGAAGATATTAGTAGGTACTTATTTTGTGGGCTGTTTGGATGACTCCACTACCACAAACACCTGCTGCTAGCAGTCCGGCCTTCATTGTGTGAAAGGAATAAGCGAAGTTTTGATCTAGTCTGAGCTCTTGATCTCTTCAAGTCCCCAGGTCCGCATAGATGATGTTTGCCTGCCATGTTCTAGAGCAATTGACAATTTACAAATATTGTATACTATTGCTAAGTCATGTATCTGCAGCTTGGAGAATCCCTAAAATTGTATTGATATCCAAAACAAGTCAAAGTAACCATTCGTATAAGAAAGACTGCAAGCCCTTTGCTCTCAACTCCTTCCTTTTCATTATTCAAAAAACTTTTAGATCTCTAAATTAGGGAGAAAACAGGATCTCAAATCCTATCAAGGGCCCAAAACTCCAAAAAAGTGAAATCTGTAGAGGCGGAAGAATCATAAAGCACAAGAAAAGTTGACAGTAACACACCACAAAGGGAGCTCTATCTCCTCTCTTGTGTAACTTGGAGACAAGACAGTAAATTATAGAACAAGGGGTTCATGGTTGTGGCCTATGCCGATGAATTTGCGATCATAGTCTCAGGTGGGCTCATGCATACCACTTGCTTTCTCGAGTAGGTATAGAATGACGGTTCTGTACCAATAGACAGGGAGCACGATGACGTCATGCGCATATGAATAAAATTCAACTTCAAATATTAAAAACTACCTTTGACCTTGGCGAAACGATGATCTTTGAACTGATAAACAGTTCAACAGGGCTGTTGAAAAGCTCAACAGGACTGTTTATTAGCCCATCAGGGCTGTATATCAGCTCAACTGGGCTGTTTATCGGCTCAACAGAGCTGTTTATGTTTTATATTTATGTTTATAAAACCTAACCTAACGTAGAGGGCGCAAATATGAAAAGGTGGAGCGTTTCACCAGCTTCAATTGAAAACAGTTTCGCTCCCGACAAAATCTAATCTAAATATTTTAATAAATCTAATCTAATTATTTCAATAAATCTAATTTCTATTTTTCACGCTTTAATGGGACACTAAGCTCGAAATACTGTTGCATTTTCCAAGCGTCATTGAGGTCCCATTCTGATGAAAAAAAAAACTGATTACATTACGTTACGCTTTTTTTATTTATGGGTAACTTTCATCGAAACGGAAATAAAAATGAATAATTCAAACTATAAAAAACTATCGTATAGGAAAAAACAGTTATTTTCGAAGAAAAGTAGAGCAATGTCGCAGATTTTGAGTGCATGTTCTACCAAACGTTCTTATAAATTTAACGACAGTATTTGTCACTAAAAAAAGTAACAACACCAAAAATCTACACGTTTGGGTCACCGACACTACTGGATCTGCTTCTTTTTAAGACCAACTTAACCTATTGTTTTTTTTTTATCAGATCACTGCATCGAAAGCTATGAAAGTAGAGAGATTTTGAGGGATGCTACCCGCCAACGTTTCAATACTTATGAAATTTAAACGTTTTTTGCTTATTTTTATTGTAGGTTGTTTCTCTTATGATTGTATGATGGTAACATAGCGTAAAAATGACGAAAATGCGTAGTGCTAGGAAATTCTACCCTACCATTGGATTACGTTAAGCTTTAACGTTTATCGTTCTTAAGAGATGAGACATTTTGAAAATGTTAAACTGACTGACTGGGTGCAAAAAGCAACCCATTTCTCTATCTGATGCATTTTTCCCTAAAAACGAAAGTTTTCAGGAGACCTGACGATTTCTATAATTATATGTTACATGTAGGCTCACATATCACACATTAATCTAAAATCACACAAACTTCTTCCTTATCAACAACAATGTGTTAAATTTCTTTAAATTTCATATAGATTTGTGGACACGGTCGGAAGTTCTGATGACAGGAAATTTTAAAATTTTCTTTTCTTCTAGGCACTTATAGCCCGCAAAAATTTCGCAAACATTCTCACTAACATAAAGAACATCATGTTGCATGCATGTTTTTTTTCCAAATTTCTTGTTTCCACATTTCTTGCTTCACGAAAATATCTGCCGTCGACAAAGTGTAAAAGATATTTGAATTCAACTCAAACCTACTTGTTACGTACATCAATATTTCCTAAAAATATCAGCTTGATTCGATTACGCAATCTAATTGACTATTATAAAAATATGAGTTTTTGATACTGATTTTAATGATGAAACACTAATTTTCTTTGAAAATCAGTAAAAAAATGTGAGTATAAGTATAAACTACAAATTCAGATACCGGGTTTTTGAATATTGACGTGTGTTTCTATTACTTTAAATGAAAATAGACATTTATGTTATGTTTGTTAATTTTTTGAAACAAGTAAGACTTCAAATTTCAAAAAAAGGAACTATGAAACATTGATTTGAGCATTTCGGCACAGACTGTCATGCACTTTCAAACTTAAGGGGACATAGCACATTCAAATTTTTAATAAATCGGTTTTTGGTTTTTGATTGAATATGTTAGAATGAAGCTTTAAAAACCTGGTTTTAATAATATAAAATTGAAATTCTAAAAAAAAAAAATGTGTGAGCATATATAGCGAAGCGCGCCAAGGTCATTTTTTCTATGATTTTCGTTCACTTCGCTATACCGCTATATCGACTTAGGCTAAAGTGTAGAGAAAGATAAGTGAGTCAACTCCTTCAAAAGAAGCAACAAAAGCCTTGGCAAAACAGCAAAAAAAAAAATTAGCTGAAAAAGATGCTTCTAAAAAAGTGTTGAAACTCAAAAAAAAACTCTAGCGCACCTGAACCGCTAGAAACACTAATGTTCGAAGAACAGTAGAAGAATCGTGCAGGTTTTGAGTGCATATTCCACCACATGTGCTGCTTATTACGGCCAAACTGTTTCAAATGCCACGTTTTACTTTGGTCTCTAGAATGCATTGTAACTCATATGGTAGAAGGTTTCAGATATTACCACTGGCATGGGTCTCAAAGTTTATGAAAGAAAAACACTTGTTAATTATATTCGTTATCAGTTGCTTATTTCACCAAACTTTGAAAGCAGCATCTCATATAACATCAATGAAGAAAATGCTCAGTGTCTGCAGCACTGTAACTGAAGTTGGTGTTCGGGGCTGCGATCCGAAAAATTTGCAGAACTTTGGGAATTGTAACATCGGTTATTTATTTTCATTGTAAATGTTTCCGGTATGTATACTAACTGTAAGCATTTATTGATACAAAAGTAGCACAACCGACTCGTGCTGGCAACCTTTCGCCAGTATCAAAGCCAAGAATATATCAAATCTGCTTCACGTTGTTTAATTACATTCGAAGTTATAGGAGTATAAAGAAATTTAGGGTTACCTGCAGCGAGTTTTTTCAAATGATCGAAAGCTTAATATTTGCTGTTTATTGTCACTACAATATCATTACCATTTGAAAATTCTACGATAAAACCGCTTAAGGGGTTATTCTACTGTTAAACGGGTAAAAAGCAGTATCATTTTAAAAGTGTTGTAAAAAAACAACTATTAGAGATATCAATTAAAAATTTTGCATGCATCTTTATTAACAAAAAAAGTATAAAATCGCATAGTTGAGTTTTTTCAAAAAAACTAAATGGCGGCTTCTGTATGCAATTGATGGAGCGCGCGCTGACAGCCAGAGTCGATTGCGCGGCACATTGCACAGGTCGTCCAGGTGATCTGCAATTAATTTAACGATGAAATTCTATTAGTTTAGCTACAAACACACAAAGTGAACCTAAATTGAGCCATAAAAATTGAAATTTGGTTATTTGGGAGCACTTTTTTCATCGAAAAAAACGTCCAAAATCGAGCATGCTATTTTCCAACACTTGCCAAATCGCGAAAATTTAATATTAATATCTCAATTTAGGTTCACTTTGTGTGTTTTTAGCTAAACTAATAGAATTTCATCGTTAAATTGATTGCAGATCACCTGGACGACCTGTGCAATGTGCCGCGCAATCGACTCTGGCCGTCAGCGTGCGCTCCATCAATTGCATACAGAAGCCGCCATTTTGTTTTTTTGAAAAATTCAACTATGCGATTTTATACTTTTTTTGTTAATAAAGATGCATGCAAAATTTCAAATTGATATCTTTAATAGTTTTTTTTATACAACACTTTCAAAATGATACTGCTTTTTACTCGTTTAACAGTAGAATAACCCCTTAATAAAGATATTGCAATTAAACACAAAACCAACAATAGCTGGCAACTTTATCGTGGCTTTTCAACCGAACTTGGCCTGAATAATGTTTATGACAGGTTTCATTAATTGTATGAAATTCGTATTGATTTCATGACTGCACTGGAAGTTATAGGGCAAAAAGTTTTATTTTCCTGAGCGAATTTTCAAAACCAAAGACACAAAAATTACCATAGCTGGCAGCACCAATCGAATTTTTAAACCAAATTTTCATCAAACAGAGTTTAGAGTAAGGTTCAGCTACTGTGTCAATTTCATGAAAATCTGGTAACTTATTCACATTTCATAGGGCAAAAAGCAGTTTTTTTTTCTTTGTAATTTTTCAAGATGGCAACACTGGCACAGACTTGCCCACAATTCAAAATCGCTTCTATCAAATCTGGTCTTACTTAAGTCCAATGCATTCTGTAAATTTTAGCTGTATCTGATTATTGGTTCGTGAGCTTCCGCGAACAGAAGTTTTTGATGCTAAAAATATAGGTTAACTGGGAGAGGGTTACCGTTCTTGTCCGACATGAAATTTCCAAAGTTTTATTTTGAACGTGTAGATAAAACATAAGATTTATATACAGATTGGTTTTATTGTAAGATACGGACATTTTTTTGAATATTCGATGGTTTGAATGTTTTCACTTCCAAATTTTTTTTGTTCAAAATGAAGACACCAAAATTATCATAGCTCGCAGCTCCAACCGAATTTTTCGACCAAATTTCTACCAAACGTGGCTTAAAATAAGATCCAGCAATTGTGTGAGTTTCGTCAAAATCGAACGATTCAATCAGAATTTATAGGGCTAAAAACAGTTATCTTTTTTAGTGTTTTTTCAAGATGGCACCACTGGCACAGAATCGCCCGCATTCCAAAATCACTTCTATCAGACCTGGTCCTATTTAAGGCCAATACATTCTGTGAATTTCAAATAATTCTGCTCATCGGATCGTGAGTTTCCGTGAACAGAAGTTTTTGATGCTAAAAATATAGGTAAATTGGGCAAGGGTTACCAGGCGTGCCCGTTATACCATATCTTTTTTTCTTTTTGGTTATGTAAACAAAGCACAAGATTTACATATGAGTGGCTTTTTTTTGAAGAAACGGCATTTTTTCAAGAGAGACGATGATTTGGAGGTTTTCACTTTCAGTGCCTGCCCTAGCTACAGGGTTACCAGCACGCTCATTAAAAGCTACACAAATCTACAACTAAATAATATCAATATGTCCTGAAAATTTCGTAATGATTAAATAGCTCTGTCAAAAGTTATCGAAATTTAAAAATTTTCAAATTTTCCCGTCCTCTTTTTAGGCACCCAGCGCACACATAAGGTTAAAAAATTCCAAAGCATTATCCGATTCATATGTAAAACACGTTAGAAATTTATTTCGTTAACTTTATTTTTGCGAAAATCATTTGTGCACGAAATAATAGGTATATTAAAAATATCACTTAAATGGCCGCCGGCGCCAAAAGGTTAACAATAACTGACATTTAAAGAGACCTGGACCTATTCTGCATATACACCAATGTATCCTGAAAGTTTCAGCTCAATCGGATGGCGCGTTCCGGAGATTATCTCACTGAAATTTTTTGATGATATATATATATATATATATATATATATATATATATATATATATATATATATATATATATATATATATATATATATATATATATATATATATATATATATATATATATATATGGAAATATGAATTTTTGGCCGAATCGATTTTAATACTAATGTTCTTCGAACATTAGTAAAAAAGGTCAGAAAAAAGTTCAACTGACACTAAAATTAATGAACAATTTATCAACATATTCTGGCCTATCTATTCGACGAAATTCTAATTCGGTTGAAAACATGCGCAAGGAAATTTGGGCAGCATATTACCAAAAAATTTCAACTGATGAGAGCGCTCAACACTCTTATTGTCCTGCTGGAGAAAAGACTTGGTGTAACTGGCGCAAGGCGGAGGCAGCTGGTGGTAATGCTTTAAACAATTTCAAGCATCCTCCACCTTTAGATGATGAGGTACAAGAAATTTTAAAGCCTATTTATGAAGACTTATCATCAGAAGATTTATTAAAGCGCTACTTGAGCAATTTTACGCAGAATAATAACGAAAGCTATAATTCTTGTATTTGGAATTTGGCCCCCAAACATACTTTTTGTGGAAAAAATATAAATTTGGTTGCAAATATTTCTGCATGTACATTCAATGAATGATTTATGGCTATGTTAAAAATAATGCAAATCATGGGAATTACAACTAGCCAACGTGCGCTGGAACATGCAGAAATAGAGATACTGCAAGAATCAACCAGGCAGAAAAACACTCGACTGAGGCATCTAAAGAGGCCACAACTGCTCGAAGGGAGCAAAAATCTTTGGAAGAAGAGAAGTATGAGCAAGAGGAAGGTATATTTTATGGCAGGCAACGCAGATTGATTTTCGGTAAGATTTATTACAAAAAATATTGAATTTTAACTTTAAACGCGATTTTCTCGAAACAACCTTTTTCAAGTTGGCGTGCATGATTAACAAAAATTATTTCGTTCAATCGTTCTGAAATTTTAACACGTTAATCTGCACATGTTAATGCTCAGAATGAACTATGGATGAAAAAATCGGCTTTAAGTTTTTCAGTTATAATCGATTTCTGAAACCCTCGATTTTCGAACAAACGCCGCCATTTGTTATTTTTCAACCAATTTTTTTTTAGTTCATTCCAAGGCCACTTTGATGCTGCCAAAAACCCCGTTTTTGTTTTTTTCTAGCCTCTTCTGAGGGCAGTTATCGTGGACGCCAGTTTTTTTGTGTTTTTTTTTTAAAAAAATTGTAGCAGTCGACAGAGAACCACAAAAAGTTCTTAACAATTTTTTTACGTAGTATAAGGCAAATAAAGTATATGTACAAAGTTTCATTAAGATATGTCTTTTTATTCAATTAAAAACTAACCTTTGAAAAAAAAACAATTTTTTTTTCAATTTGAAGGTGCTATGTCCCCTTAATTTCAAATCATTTATCTTTTTCTAAGCATCATGAAGCTTCTAGTATTATATTTTAAAAAAGCTTTCTATTGCTAACAATATCACCTTATATGGATATCAGATCATATTATGATGAATGCGTAATCAGTTGATTTATTATGATAAAATCAGAATCCGTTCACATCCCTTAAAATGGTAAATAAAAACACCGAGGTACAAAAACTTGGTTACTTCCAGTCTTCAATCATTCAAAGAATACCTATAGGCGTAAATTTCAGATAAGCTTCAGAGCTCTTTAAACTGTGTCCTGGTCTGCATTATGCTCGTTTTTGGCTACGATAAATCTGAAAAACCCCCGTATGTTTTAGTTCTAAAAGATTATAGTCTCTGATTAGCTGTAGCTTCTCAAAATGTGTCTGAAAATGGTTGAGTAAAAAAAATGGCGAGAATGGAGGATCGAAGAAAATTTTGTTTTTTTAATTTTAAATTAATTGGTTTAAAAAAAAGACACCCCCAAAAACAAGCGCAGGTCTTATGGATAAAAATGATTTTGGAAAGAAGGAAAAAAAGGAATTATGCACATTTTTTATTAATTATGCATAGAAAATTATGTTCTTATCAATTGTGAAATTAGATTTGAAAAGCAAATTTTTTTTTCCTGTGTGAAACCGGAAGTAAACACTTCAACTCGTAATTTGAATAATTTGGACCAGGTTAATTTTGTTTATTTTTATATTAAAACAAAGCTTGAAGTTTACTTATTTTATGATCAAAGTTTTAGAATGGGATTGGCCAGTAGTTGAGGAGGCAGGCGAATTTCAATACATACAAGTCGTATGAGGCGTAGTACGGAGAGCTTGCTTGGGACAGCTAATGAGTGTGAAAACACAACATTTGTACTAAAACTATTATATATCAATATATTGCTTCCATATAGAGGCCTATCATAATTTACAATGTTTTAATGAAAATGTTGTTTCAAGTGAATTTGTTTCATATTTTTGGTAAATAATATCAAACAAAGGTATTTTTTTTGTTAGCAACTTTGCTTTCGCCTTGGGACTTTGTCATAAGCAAAAAAGTATTAAGTGCATAGACATATAAAGAATGGACACGCAATCACAATGCATGAACCCGTACGTGAATGAAGCAATTTTACTACACATGCAATCTTACTCTCTGTAAAACAGCTTTCCCCTCAGTGCCGCACGCACCACCCCTCAGCGCTGTAGACTCTCTATGTAAACATTCATTTCAATCCATCCAATCTACGGGGTGGTTGGGATAACGGGGAAACTAATACATGGACACAAATTTCCAAATACATCAACTTTTCTGCATGAAATTTGTTGTTGTTTTACACAAACACATTGCGACCAGAGGTCGAAAATTGCTTCATTTCTCTCGGCCCATTTCGTATCCATTCTTCTTATATCTATGATTAAGTGCCTCTATTCACGAAATATCAAACATTTCTTGACATTCTCTGTACTTATGAAAAGAACAAAAGTTATCTAACCGGCGCCGTCATTTTTTGGAAGTGCAAAGCTTTATCGAAGATAATAAGCTTAAAAGCCTCAACCTTAGTGGGAAATGGGGATCCTTGCTATATTTTTGTACCATCATTATGTTTGCTGGCTTTCACACCTTTGCAGAACTTTTTTTAACGAAATTGCATTTATAATGTCCGTAATAGCCCGTCCAGATTACAGCTACTTAAGTATCCGGATACATAAGTATTGTCCACACTGGAGCGACATCTGCAGATACATTTTACCCTTGCCATGAAAATCAATGAAAAGTGTCGCTGCAGTGTGGACAATACTTATGTATCCGGATACTTAAGTAGCTGTAGTCTGGACGGGCTATAATAGTTTTTATTGTGCTGTCTGGTAGTTACGTCATCCATTCGTTGCCGATTGCATTCAAACCTGGAGCTTTTCGGTTCTTTAGCTTATTTATTAGAAGTGAGATGTGCTAAGATAATTGGTCCTACTTGGAGGTCCCTAGATAACAAGGCAAGCATTTGATGAAACGATACAATAATATCGTTTTTATCGCTATTGTTTTCCATCCGACTGCTTTTTCTCTGGAACTGTAATTCTAGTGTTCTTGCAAACACAATTAAGCTCATTTGGCCCAAGATTGTGGCCTGAGATATTTAGTTAGAATAACTTCTGTCCTCCTCAGGTTCCAGACTTTGTAATAACCCTCCCCATCTTCCATTGCGGAACTGTGTGATCCGCGCGCTAATAGCATCTGTTTGCCAATTTATTTGCTGTTTGAAACTATGGTCAACCGGATTGATAGCTCTTTTTCGAACTCGGTTCCTCCTTTTAAAGGGATCTATCATTGCTATAGGATCTTCTTAGGAATTATGTTTGTTTTTTCCTCGCATTCGGACAAACAGTCTGTAGCCAGATCTTTGTGTTTATATCATACTTTCGTCTGAAGTGAACTAAAATGCTATGGCATACTTATGTTGCAACAGAAAGAAAAATCAGAAAATCAAACCTCAAAAAATCAACCTACGCAAGAAACATATGACAAATGTAAATGTTCGGGGAAATAAAATATTTCAGCTGTTACAGACGAAGGAAAATGCGAAATTATATGCGTGAAAAGAAATATCGAAAGAGTTTTTACATGTTTGTGTTCTTTAGTGCATTGTTCAGCTCCACTATGCCTTAAATACTCATTTTCGTAAGTTTGCAGCACCTATCTGTTTTCTCACCTTACGATTCTTTGCAAAAACATACACAACGCTCAAACCATTGTACAGATTAAAATCAGAATAGCATTACGAGATCAATGTAACTTTAACTGCTTTATGTTGATGCAAAACATACCTACGGTTTTCCAGGTTGTTCACTGTGGTACAATGTAAATCAAATACAGACGAAGGCCACATAAAATTGCAAGCCCTGCAATCAATTCGAGCTGTAGTCGTCAATAAAACGATAGTGAAAGTGTCTCTACGAGTGGAACATTGCATGCGTTCCACCATAGCCGTTCCATTCATCCCCCTCATATGGAAACTTTGGCTCCATGTCGGGGGTCTAACATCAGATACAGCCCGGTTTCCCAAAGGTTTTAAGTTTTGTATATTAGTTTTAATTTTTCGTTCGAGTTGAATAGAGTGAAGTGTTGTGGTTGAATATTTTAAAACGACATACTGAAATTTTAAAACTTTGCACAACATGCAATCATTAATATTGAACGGATTACTTCTAATATTGGGAATCAGTCTGCTGGGACTCGTTGCATCCATACACGTTGAGGTGAGATAGCTTATAGATACACAAATTTTGTACTAGTCTTCGTACGAGCCGCCAAGTATTCATAGTGTGAAAATTATTTGAAACATTTGAGTGTAAACCACAATATGTAATAGTCCATATTTAATCCAATAATGCATTCACAATGTTATTTGAAAAATATTGCTACAGTTGCAACTGACTTGCTTTTACTTCACATCATTGCATCAAATCAATGTTTACGATCGACCGGAAATTATATTTGCAGCACGTTCCATCCGCATCACATTGAATCCATTCATGAGATCAATAACCACTTTTGCTTCTAGCACGTTTTTTTCTTTAAATCTTTGACCGATATTTTATGCAAATTCAGCTTACATATATGAGATTGCGCAATTCTGTACCAGACATTGATTACCAGTCTCACCGGTTTACCAGTGCACTAACTGCAAAATGTCTTCTAACGTTGGTTAATAAGTGATTGTTGTAATGCCTGTCGTTGACTTCAAAGAGTGATTATTATCGATGTATTAGAGATACTATCATATGTAAGCAAACAGATTTATTTAGAGCAAATGCTGCGGTCCAAACCACATTTCAGTCAAGGTACCTACTCAGTCGGTATAGTAAGTTTACAGGTAAGTACTTTAAAAACAAACGAAGTCAAAGCAATTAGGAGACTAGGCCAAAAGTGATTGGGCAATGTTCGCCTGAGGATATAGTTTGGCTGTTTTCTTTCTTCTCAAAAGAAAATTTGTGGCTCTACTAGGATTGGCTCCTTAACTTCAGTAGCCTTCCTGTTGCGCATTTATTATTGTTTATATTAATGTGCAAACCTTCTGATCCAGGTGGCAGATTTAGTGAAATTCTTCACACGCTATGCTGTATAGCGCCTCCAACACTTTTTTCTTAACTTGCTCTACATGTAAGTTGGTTGTATGTGAATGGATGCTTTGTGGACAGATACTTTGTTGTGGTGTAGCAGTCTGTCGCCTAATCACTACAATTCGGTCATGTTTTTTTACTGCCTCTCGCATTTCTCGTCTCAAATCGAGATAATAGTATTGATTCTCTATGATTCCTGAGGTAACGAACTTAACAAGGATGACCCCTTTGATTTAAAAAAAACAAGCCTTCATGCAGTTCATTTATACATTGACTTGCCGTGGTTTTTGTCTGGAGACCAAGCTGTTTTCCGTTGGCTGGGCTACTGTTTAATTTTAGCGTTGTATACAAAATACCAAAACTTTCACCCCTGATATGATTTTCAAGAAAAAAATGCGAGCTATTTTCAACTGTTGGCTTATTCTCAAACACGTCTCCTGAAAAGCAGTTCTGGAAGATATTTTTCATTTTCAAATTTTCAGCTAAAATTTTTCTAACGTTAACTGTAAGAAACTTCCTGAAAATATATTCAATTGTCCTTTGAAGATAAAATTTGATGAAATTGCGTTCTTTTAGAACATTTTCCTCTATTCTAAATGTCGTGGGGCGTACCTAACAGGGCTTAATTTGTTAAACGGGCAAACCATTTATAAACGCTCACTTCATTAAATACTCCAGATTAACATTCTGAAGCACTTTAATTCAAGCTTAGGCTAAGTTCTGCAGTTGGATTCTCCAGACAGACTCCGGAGAAGACAGTATTAGGCATACAAGACCCGATTGTGATACCGCACTGCGTAGTGTACATCCTCTAGTGGAGAGCCATGAGTGAGTCCTTCATGAAACAGGTAATCCCTTTCAGTTCCACCGAAGCTACTTCGGTTAGGATTGCGAAGAAGTATGGGTTAGTACAGGAATCGCATTCGCATTCAGGAGGCGTAGAACTGTCTCCTCTTCCTCGCGTCAGAAGTCGTTATAAGGAGGACCTAGCAGTGTTGCATACTTGCCAAACAAACAATGTCCAGTCAACTGTCCAGAAGTATCCTAGTGCGGCCACTGTCAGAAGTTCTCCACAATTGTCTTGCGATCATTCAGGAAGGTTCTTTCAGCCAGGACTTCACAGCATCCCTAAATGATTTGTTTCCTGATGGCCAGTTTAACAGAAGCCATCAAAGTGTCACTCAGGAAATTAAAAATTAGTCCGCTTCACAGTTCTCCTTAATTTCTCAATGTCCTGCCACCCAAAACAACTGCATAATTGAATGTCTCAGTATCTCGTTATAGCCCAGTGAAATCCGACATAAAAAAGGCGAAACTTCGGAAAAATTAGGGGAAAGCTGAATTTTGGTGTGAACCTTGGTACTGGCGTGTTGAACAAAATGTCAAAAGTCCCCATCGATCCGAGTGCTGCGTCACTTTTTATACGGGGTCAAAGGTCACCAAAAGTGACCTTTCCTAAATATCTCAGTAACGGTAACGTCTTCAGAAAAACAATGTATGACGAATTTGTAGCTTAGCAAAATTCCAACAAAAAAGATTATATAGCTTTTTCCTGTAACCATAACCGTTTTTGAGATATATTGATCTAAACATTTGTTACTAACAGCACCCTCATTCTCATCGGCATGTTAATATTAACCAATTTTGATTACGACTTGGCATGTTTGTGAGTTTGTTTTTCTATGTTTAAGAGGCGCATAAAAAAAACATGTACACAAACTTATCTATCAGACTCCAGGGTAGGTGGAAAAGTGTGCTCCGAAAAGTTCCCCCCACCCCCCGTCCCCCTTTGCCATAAAACTTGTAGGGACACCTGCTCGCTACTCTCTTCTCCGAAAAAAAACTGTATTGCGGCATCATTTATGGGATATTCCACGAAAGAGTAGGACAAAATAACCAAATTGCAGGTGGAAATAGGTTTTGTAACATATCATGGGCCTAGGAGCATGAAAAAGCACGATAATATCATGGCATAATTCTGTAAACGCTCATTACTGACGTTATAGGAGCTCAATCCGATGCAGATTATCCCCGAATAATCAGTTTTTTTACCAATCCTGTTATGGCTCCATAACGCCAAAGGGATATGACACGTCTCGAAACCAATTTGCACCTGAAATTACGTGACCCTGCCCTGATCTTTCATGGGATAAGACGGTATAGAAAAAAAAACTAAAAAACCGGGTATTTCGGGGTGGTTCGTTTGCGGGGGTGGGTAGGGTGTGGGAAGGGTGTGGATGTAGGGCTGGTCGTGTCATGTCAAGAATAGGCAATTAATAGGATAAAAAGTGATCCTACCTTGTTTAACAGTGGGCAAAGGGTAGGCAACGAGCTCATTTCTGAAGATTTGGGATGGATGCTCAGGGATACCGTTTTATGGCAAAGGGGGAGGGGGGAACTTTTCGGAGCACACTTTTCCACCTACCCTGGAGTCTGGTAGATAAGTTTATTTACATGTTTTTTCTATGCGCCTCTAAAACATAGAAAAACAAACTCACAAACATGCCAAGTCATAATCAAAATCGGATAATATTAACATGCCGTGAGAAAGAGGATGCTGTTAGTAACAAATGTTTAGATCAATATATCTCAAAAACGGTTATGGTTACAGGAAAAAGCTATATAATCTTTTTTGTTGGAATTTTACTAAGCTACAAATTCGTCATACATTGTTTTTCTGAAGACGTAACCGTTACTGAGATATTTAGGAAAGGTCACTTTTGGTGACCTTTGACCCCGTATAAAAAGTGACGCAGCACTCGGATCGATGGGGACTTTTGACATTTTGTTCAACACGCCAATACCAAGATTCACACCAAAATTCAGCTTTCCCCTAATTTTTCCGAAGCACCATGTTAGATTTCCCCGGACTATTAAGAGATGTACGGTGTTCAAAGACTAGTTTCGAGGAGATGCGAACTCCAGCAAGGGACTGTATAGCCGCTTGGCTGTCAGTGAAAGTACGAATGTTCACTTCGAATCTCTGTTTGCGTAAGATTCAATTGGCTGCTTAAAGAGACTGCTGTGATCCGGCAGAGGAGGAAAGCTTTAAATTAATGTCAGTGAAAAATATACAACTTCCCACTCTGTCGTTGAGTGTTTATTTCTACAGCATTTGTACTTAGGTACAATCCTCATCCCGAATCCTTTCTGCTTGAGATGTGGATTTCAAACTTTTGGATCAGGGATGATCGAGCAATATGTAGTCGCTAAAACAGAGATGTCCTGCACTAAGATTTTAGCATAGTCCCGGTCTGTCTCAATCCAAAGATCATCACAATTGAGCCTTACCACTGCCAAACAAACCGGTAGGAAGTCAATGAAGTAGGACAAGACTGGCTTCTTAGGGGTATTGACTTTTATTTCCAAAGCAGTAGAACTTTAGGCTCTTATTTTCTGTACTTTGAGTGTTCTTAATCTACCAGTTTCGTCCCCGGAACCGATCGTTTAGAAGGTGGAATATATCTGTGACCGCACTGAAATCCCTCTCATACGCCTTGCTCACCAAAGATGCATCCAAAAAGTATAAACCAGGTGGGCTCTGGATTCGGTGTTTGTACTTCAAATACTCGCCAACAAAAAAAAACTCTAGCGCCCAAGTGCCGCTTGAAAGACCGATTTCCGGACTTGTGTGGATTTTGAATGCATTTTCAAATGTGCTCTTAATTACTACTATCCTTAATCGAAGGCTGTGTATGACTTTGAGCCAAGACTGCATCGGGAGCTATAAGACAGAAAAGTTTCCAATGCTACCACTCAAAAGAATTTATAAATTTTCGAAAAAAACACTTGTTACTTATTTTCGTTATAAGATGCTTTTAACACAAAAATTTGACGGCAGCATCTCCTAGTACAAAAAAGATGATAGTGTTCAGTGCCATTAACACCTTTCTGATACTGCATCCAAAAGCCTACCAATAATGCTCTAGATTAAGAGCAGCACACCTTGTGAATTTCGTTTTTATCGAAGTTACAATGGATAGAAAAGTTTTTGGGCTTACCATCCGAAAAAATTATAAAACTCGGAAAATTTTAAATATTAAGAAATCATAGGAGAAGAGAGGTTTTTTATGGTAATTTTCGGGGCTGAAACGTTTGGTGTTAACTTTCACAACCAGATCATTATTATTGGATAATGTAACGTGAAACTCTTATTAAAAAAGACTGAAAACAATTACCATAGCTGGCAGCCCTATCCTAAATGTTCAGCCGAATTTATAAAAAACTTGGCATATGCACTCAGCCACAAAAGTCTACATACACTTAGAAAATCATGAATATTTTCAAAACTACGAATATTAATAATTTAAAATATACATTATTTCAAAGGTTTAAGCATGTTAATAAATATTATGCAACGAAATAATAATGTTTCTAAAAAATGCATACAAAAAACCTTGGAATTTATGCCACTAAAGTGTACATACAGCAAGCACTTTTCTTGGAATAACGGTTCTCTACCATCATTATTCCGATTCTGTAGAACGTTTTAATGGTTAGTAATTGGTATTGTTTCAGTTTGCATTGTGAGTTAATGCAATTACAATATTTAAATACGAAAATCGGTGAAATGGCTGCTCGAAAAGAGGTTTTGTTCGAAATACGAAATTTAGAGATAAAATTAAAGCAAGAGAATAAATCGCAAAAATTGTGAAAAAAAAAGCCGGGCTACTCTACAAACAATAATAAAAAACTTTAATTTAACTGGCAGTTTGAAAACCAAAGCTCGATCTGGTCGTCCTATTATCTTGAATGGCCGTGCCGTCAGAAGAGAACTACAAAAAGTTAAGAAAAATCTGAAAATAAGGGCATCAAATACAAGCAAATGTATTGAGAATGAATTGAGAAAAGCGGTGCATCCAAAAACTATTGAGATCCGCAGGATTTAACTGATGGGTGCCAAGAATGAAATCATTTATTTCTGAGGCAAATCGAATAAAACGATTGGAGTTCGCAAAAAAATACCAAGATAAAGACCACCGCTTTTGAAAAACAGTGTTTTTACGGACAAAAGTCGCTTCAACATATTTGTGTGTGATGGCCGTGGAAAAGTTTGACGAAAAGTAAATGCAGGATGCAGAAAGAAAATGTTATCCCAACTGTTAAACATGGAGGAGGTAACGTAATGATTTGGAGTAGGATGGCAGCAGCTGGTGTAGGAAATATTCATGTCATTGAAAACATAATGGACCGTCCCCAATACCTCAACATACTGGAAGCTAACCTGAGACCATCTGTTGAAAGCTTAAGGCTCGAACCGACCTGGATATTTCAACATGATAACGACCCAAAGTACACTGCTTTAGTTGTTCGGGAATGGATCCTTTACAACGTTCCGAAACAGTTGCATTCGCCACTACAATAAACTGATCTCAATTCAATTGAACATCTTTGGAATGAACTTAAAAAAAAGAGTTCGAAAATAGAACGTCAGTAACAAGCAGAAGTTTAAAAATACGTTATTGAAGGCTTGGAGTAAAATTAGTCCAGATATAACCGAAAACCTAGTCCTTTCGATGCCCAGGAGATTGAAAGCTGTTAAAGTGACTAATGGTGGCCAAACTCGATATTGAATTTAAAATTATCTATTAACAAATGGTACATTTGATCATTTTTTTCATAATTTTATCTGCTGTATGTAGACATTTGTGACATATTTTTTTTATATTTCTTTAATTTATGTTTACATACTTAATAATTTTATAATTTTCTTTCACAATGTATATATACAAGTAAAAATCATTAAAATAAACTAAATTCAAAGTCATTTTTTTGTTCAATTATGCATAATATTGTTGGATGCACACCAAACGAGCCACGTTTCGTTGTATCGGCGCCAGAAAAAGCTAGAAACGGCGAGGAAATACTCGACATACATCACATACATGTATTTAATACATGTATTCAAACAACGAAAACAATCCATAGATAAAACGTAAAATAACCCTCTAGAAAAGTAAAAAGGGAACATTCCAGAGCCCCAAACCATGAGTCATATCTCACATGATGACGAAAATTCCCAATAGTCTTCCAGAAGCCTGATCAGGAGGCTTCGAGAACCCGAGACACATGCGAGCACGACTATAAATACCGCCGCGAGAGGTACTGGGATCAGTTAGAAGCGAAAGTTTGTACACGCGAGTTAATAGATAGCGAAGACAGCGAAAAGGCTGTTACCGTGAAAAGCCAAACAGTGAATTAAATATCCGGGCGCGGATGTATTTTGAAAGTGAAAAAGTGTTAAATTGTAACGCGTAATTATAATAGTGCGATCGTAAAGTGCAAACGTAATAGTGTTTATAATTATTTGTGTGTTAATAAAAGAATAATTAGTGTTGGTAAAAGAAACTGTTTTATTTCACGAATGTGAAGAATATCGAATCCACGAAAGGTGTTTAACGGCAAAACACAACAATATGAAAGGTTTTTCGGGTGTATGTATACTTTTGTGACTGAGTGTACTTATATCCACCTACTGGGTGTTATAAGGCCAATAATTTTATTTTTCTTGGTGAATTTTCAAGATGACATCACTGACACAGGATTGCCCACATTTTAGGGTTACCGTTCTTGTGCTATAAGTAATTTAGAAAATTTCAATTTGAACTAATGGTGGGTACCGAAAAAAGCGGAACAGGTCTTGTATTTACGTACTTGCCATAGCTACAGCGTAGCTCGCAAATTCATTTTTTTTGTCTATCAATGAGTTCTGTAAATTTAGTGATTACCTGATGACTCTGTGAAAAGTTTCTATAATTCGAAACTTTACAAATATTCGTTGTCTGATTTTAGGCCCTTAGCGCCCAGCATAGGGTGAACAATTTTCAATATACTATTGTAATCAGTAACTTAACTAATTTTCGTAACAATAACATAATATTTTTTTATAAGCAATTTCACAGTATTTATTTTTCAGACCTACGGATCGCTATATCAACCGGAAGCAGTAATTGTCAAGCCAGCGAAAAAAGAAAAAGTGCAAGATCTGAGTAAGATCCCTGGAGTGCCAGGAGTTGACTATCCGCTATTCCACGAAGTCCCACATACCAATTTCAACTGTCATAATGTCCCTGCTGTTCCTGGGATGTATGCCAATGTAGAAACGGGATGTCAGGTATACTAGTACATAAAATACTTAAAAAAAATCCTTCAACAAAATATTCTTCAGGCCTATCATGTCTGTCACGATGGACGCGAAGGATATCAAGGAGCTGCGTTCTTATGCACTAATGGTACTATTTTCAATCAAAAAGAGTTCGCTTGTGACTGGTGGTACAATGTAAATTGTGCTGAAGCTCTACAATATTATCAGTAAGTAATTTATGTTCTTAATTTGGCACACTAATATTGACAATTGCTTTGTATTGCAGTTTGAATGCTGATCCCGAACATAATCCATACACGCCAAAAAAGAAACCAGAAGAACCAGCTGATAAATATTTATATCATTTGTAAACAATCACATCATCACTTCATTGAATTTTTGTGAATAATTTGTACGATAAGTTATTGATTTTTGTAATAAAACCGTCAGCAAAGTAAATATGTTTGAATTAATCATTCAAAAAGGAAACAACAAACCATAATATGACCACATGGCAAAACATTACCATAAAATACGAATTGAAAATCATTTTGAAAAATATAAAACACTTTTTTTCTCATTTATCTCATATGCTAGATTCCAAAATAAAATTTATAATCGTAAGGAAAAAATATGAAGTAAAAAGCATATTTTCCTTTTTTCAAATTTATTTAACGAAACTCTTTAAATCACTTACATTATTCAGATGCCTTACGTTTAACTTTCTTTGGCATTGGTAACTTAAAAAACAACAATTTTTTCAACTGATCCTTATCAATAACAAAATCTTCACTGTCCGATATTTCCAAATAATCATCATCGAATCCTTCGTCCTGCTGCATTCTTCTGTCCGAATTTACTGTTGTTGCACTGGTATCAGCTTTTTCTTTTATTATCAGCCACTTTTCTAGCATCGAGGCACGCTTCTTGCGTTGAAAATTATCGGGATTTTCAATTAAACGTTTGATGACGGGTCTACTTCGTTTCATTTTCTTGCAAATATCTTTGATTGACCATTTGGCATTGTGATACATTAAAATCTCACGTATCTCAGATTGTGATAAATCTTTGCCGGATCCCATATCGATAGTATGTTCGAATTTGATTTTTGGATTGTCTTCCTTTGATATTCTTTGCCAGCCTTGCACTGTTTGAGTTCAAACTAGGTTTTGCAAACGTTTTATAAGTTAAACTTGTAAAAATTTTCCCAAGAAAATACTGAATATCTGAGTTAATTATGTATTCAGAAAATTGATTTTATGATCGTTAATTACCCTAATCTGCCCAGGCTGTTTAAGGTATATAAAATTATCCTGTTGTGAAGGTATAGAAATATGAAATATATTACCTGCAATAACAATACAAATTAAAAGGGTAGCTACAAAATTGATTTTAAATAGCATGAACATTAAGTTAGTCAAGTATGTTTTCTAATGTATTTGTAGCTCAATAAAATTTCTCAAGGATCGAGTATCCCTGATATTCTTTTGTTTAGATTCGGGTATTTAGTCCACATTTAAATTGTTATTAATTTTATTTAGGTCAGGTTCCATTCCAGTCGTATTTCTGCAAAGTCACAAGCGTATCATGATTTGCTGGAATTTTTTAATTTTAAATATTGAGTCAAAACCTACTTTAAAAGAACTACGTAGTAGGTGGGGTTACATAGCATAGTGTTTTTGTAGTCTATACTCATACCTTTACTGCAAGTTTTGTAGAGAGTTAAATGTGGTCATTGCATGTGCTACGCGAAACAGTGATTGTGTTTACAATAGCATATGGTTGTCGTCCTCAATGAATATAACTTTCGACATCATACATAAGCTACATTGGAGCTTCGCAGCGAAACTAGGCCGGATATGCATTGCAAAACAAAACAAACAGCTGATCGTAAAGTAAAGTCAACGCGTGTGCCGGTCTCTTGATAAAAGATTGTTAATAAAAGATTTACTGGTAAAAGTGTGACTTTTCTGATTATTTAACATTTCTTAGTGCCGGAAAACATAAATGCATGAACATTTTTCAATTGTAAATGTGCCGTTTATTCAATCCTTCATGGCTGAATTGTTTCTGGTGTTGATGTATTTTTTTCATTCATCTCATAGTAAGTATATGCGTAATAATCTAGTTCAACATGTATTCATAATTCCAAAAGGAAATTCATGATACATTTCTATTGATCTTTATTCAAAGTATTAGAAATTCCGCAATATTTCATAGAAAACACTTTTCTCTTGTTTGTTGATGAAAATTATACTCTTGAGCGCTTACATAAGAGTGTCAAAAAATTAATTAAATCATAATTTGTCCTGTTTTTGGTACCATCTATTATGTTATATCGAAATAATATAAAAAATTAGGAACTTACACTTAAAAGAAGGTTATACAATGAATCCTTGTAATCAGCGTCGCAAAAAAATGGTTCCATTTCCCAGGTGGTACGATTATAAGGGTTCGAAAAAAGATGATGAAGTTTTGTTTATTTTAATCTTAATTTTTACCAAATACTACCGTAAATTTTAATCAAATATTATACATATTTATTATGAGAAAATAAAGTGAAAAATCTGGTATTTCACTTGAATGTTGTGCAAATCTTATACTTTTATACCTCTTTTCACTCATAAAATGTGAATAAAACTGCGAAACAACCGATAAAACTGCGCAATCATTTAATTTTTGCAAAACTTGAAGTATGCTCCTTTGGAGAGTTTTTCCAAACAGCGACAAACAGTTTTTCTAAAAGGAATATTTTTTTCTAAAACGAACAGCATTTCTAAAATGAACCGTTTTTCTACAACGAATAGTTTTTCTATAACTAAGCGTTTTTCTAAATCGAATCGTTTTTCGTTTATTAAAAACGAATCGTTTTTCGTTTTTTTTAAACGAACCGTTTATAAAAACGAACTGTTTTTTAAAAACGAATCGTTTTTTTTCAACGAACCGTTTTTTAAAAACGAATTGTTTTCCGTTTTATTTAAAACTAATCGTTTTTCATGGTTTTTCGTTGTTTTTTTCAACGAACCGTTTTTTAAAAACGAACTATTTTTTAAAAACGAATCGTTTTTCGTTTTTTTAAAAAAGAACCGCTTTTTATAAACGCATCGTTTTTTTAAAACGAATCGTTTTTCGTATTTTTCAAACGAACCGTTTTTCGTTTCTGGGAAAAAGCGGCCTAGTTTCGAAGATACGGCAAAATGAAATCTGCCGGAAAAACTAAAAGTAGCACTAAAAGTGCCAAGGAGGAAAAGGTTGAGATTCTTTTTGGTTCATCAGTTGGCATCTCCAGATGTGCTGAGGTCCTCCTTGTGACTGCAGGTTGCCACGAGGGTGTCTCCATACCTACCAGGGTTGTAAAATTTACGAGACCACGGGAGGTAAGGTGCCTTTGGACTCATGCCCAGCCTTACGGAAGAGGTTGGCACCCTAGTGGGTGCATGTTTAATAAATGAAATATTTTTTTTATGACTTAATAAAAACTGCATGCTTCAGTGAGGCAAAGTGGAAATCCGACTGTTTTAGATTAGTCAGGAAAAGTTTGGTATCAGAGATCGCTCGATGAAAAGTCATATAGATGACAACAGGATTAGTTGGTCCTATCTTAGTCATACAATTAAAAACAAATTAAATTGATTGAATTTGACCGTTTTCCTTTAGATGGCCCCTAGATTGGAGAAAGACTTGCCATTGGAAAGTTACGGACAAGCTGCACAGACTAATGACTTGGTATTCTTTGAAGGTAATCTTGCACCATCACCATTCTAGCTTGGGAACGTTGTGTCTGGAGGGTGAAGGAGGGCATATTAGTCCGTTTCATTACATTACTGCAAATCGTATGCATTGTATGTATACATGTACATACTTATAACAGGTATTGGGAACAGGTAATTTTTCGTACTCGTACTAGTTATACCTTGTATGTGAAAATCCTAGTACGACCCAACTTTAATTGTCGAACAGCATAAAATTTGTTTTTTTTTCATTAATTTAAACTTTTTTTTTCAAACAGTTGTTTTTAAAAAAAACAGTTCGTTTTCGTTTTTTGAAAACCACAGGAACGCCCATCACTGCTTCTGGGAGAAACTAGTTTATGGTCACAAATTAATCGACTTCTGTCAAATTTTGTATGTCTAATGGAACATTTGGATTCTCATCTGTTTCCAGTCCGTTTTAATCCTCAGATCGCAAACAGCTGAGAACTTCAAATATAGAAACACTGAACATTTCTCAGAGCGAACACTATGCGGTCCATCATATATGTATTACAATTTGCTTTTATGTTTTGTATAATGCTTGATCCAAGGGTTGTAAATGATAAGTGCAATTAGGTGGGAAAATTGTTACTTGGTGTGTTTCAGGTTATCACTACTATGACAATGATTTTTCGGTTTTGGCTCTGCATTTCAATATCAATCATTCACCAAAAATAGCACCCATCATCCAAGGTTTTGTGTTAGCTCGCCCATCGTTTGTTTTTTATCTTCATCGTTTGTTTTTTATTGTAACCAGAAAATCAAAAAGGTTGGTATTGACTTGCAACCAAGCTGGAATTGAACTACAAAGGTTATAAGCCTGCATATTCCCGAAGAACCCATATAGTTTGGCACAGTTCAAGGCTATGTCCTAGACATAGGTGGAGTTTATAGCGTTTGGACCAAATGTGACCTGACCTATATATAGCGCGGACTAAGTGAATTTAGTCCTAAAGTGTTTACATTAGCCTGACCTAAAATTTAGTCAGGGCCAATTTAGTCCTCGTTTGTACGTGACAGCTGTCATTTAGTTTAATTTTAGCTCATACACTGTAATTATTTTTTCATTTGTCTCTCAAACATGTTTATTTAAATGATATTGACTAAAAGGAGAGGGTTGCGAGTTTAAATTCAACGTACATATATTATTAATAATCACGCAAAAATCAATGCTTAGGTCGGCTGTGTTTACAGCGATATAGCCCATGACCTATTTTAGGTCAGGTCGCTTGAAATCGTAGACTGACCTATCGCAGCAGGTGGACTAAATAATTTAGGTGGAATTTGGTGTATAGTCCGCGGAATAAGCGTTTGCTGTAAAGGCTACCATAGTGCCGTTGCAAAGCTTCCATCATAATTTGTGTCTGTCTTCGATGAACTTCTATCCAGCTACTAGTCAACAGTGATGGGCGTTTCTTTTGTTTTCAAACAACGAAAACAACTGTTTTTTAAAACTGTTTAAAAAAAAATAGTTTGCTAACGACAAGGAAAAATGTTTTGTTGTGCGATGAAATAAATATTTGAAATGTATGTAGTTCAATTCAGAAACATCGTTCATAATTTGAATAATCTTCCATTCATTCAGTACAATCAATCCCAACGTTTTATGTTTTTCTTATAACTATATTTTAAGTATTATGTCTTCCACCATTGTATCGTAAACATTCATTGCTAGGACTAAGCGCCTCCAAACTGAATTGATACTTGTATTGTCCCAATTTTCCAATATATTATCTACTTGATCAACTGTAAAATCATATATCAATCAGTACACATGGTCGTAAAGAATCAACATACATGGTCATATGCCATCGAGAGCTGGCTAAGCAGCAGCGGGTAAGCAGCCTTCAAAACAACAGCAACTGTTGTTGTTTTCAATGCTACCTACCATAACCAGCTGTTGATCGAGATGCAAAAATACGCACCTAATAAGTCTGACAACCTCGTATTATATATACATTGTTTTCCGCAGCTAAACAGTTTTCCACTGCCAAACAGTTTGTTTTAACAATCGAAAAACAGTTCGTTTAAAAAAAAAACGATTCACTTTAGAAAAACGGTTCATTTTAAAAAATAAAGAAAAACTATTCGTTTTTGAAAAACGACTCGTTTTAGAAAAACTATTCGTTGTAGAAATACGGCCCGTTATAGAAAAACGATTGGTTTTAGAAAAACTATTCGTTGTAGAAAAACGGTTCGTTTTAGAAAAATGATTAGTATTAGAAAAACTATTCCTATTAGAAAAATTGTTCGTATTAGAAAAACGGTTCGTTTTATGAAAACAGTTCGTTTTAGAAAAATGATTGGTTTTAGAAAAACTATTCGTTGTAGTAAAACGATTGGCTTTAGAAAAACTATTCGTTGTAGAAAAACTATTCATTGTAGAAAAACGGTTCGCTTTAGAAATGCTTTTCGTTTTAGAAAAACTGTTTGTCGCCATTTGGAAAAACCGTTCGTTTTTTGCAGCCAAACGTTTTTTGCAAACTGTTTGGCGTTTTTGAGCCCATCACTACTAGCCAGCACTATTCATACTTAAAAACGTCTTCATTGACGAGCCTCTGACGAGCCGATGAAGAAAGAGTACAAATTTGAATACTTTCTGGGACGCAATGAGCAGTTCTAAAAAAACACTTGAAACTGCTAGTGACATAAATAAAGTAATAGAAATTCTATCGGACAAAGTTTAGCTGTCAAAACAGAAAAATACGATTGAAACTCTAATAAAGAGGATGAACGCTTACGAGCTCCCAAGAGATATGAAAAATCTCTGAAGAAGAGAATCCACACAAGAGCGAGAAGAACCGGTGACCCTAGTCGGATAGCGCAGTTCCATAATAAGAAGTGGGTCACTTTCTGCACAGTATGGAACCTGAGGATAGGAATTATTGCCGTCTCTGCTGAAGTACATGAGCTACAATTCCTGGAAAATTTATATCCGGAGGATGACGCTAGCGAGGAAAAAGAAGCTAATGAGTCTGTTGGTCAAATTCTTGCCTCTGCGCCAACATGAGGCAGTCGAATTGGACCAACTAATTTCGGATAAATCAAACAGTTAGTCAGTGAACTAAGTAAGCGGAAAGCATCTGGACCTTCCTATTTACCACCGGGTGAATGATCATAAATGAATAATAAATAGTTACAATACACTGAAGACCCTGATGGACATTATCAACGCTATTTTTCGAACGATGAGCTTCGCTGAGGTCTCGAAGACAGCAGTTATAATAGTTGTACCTAAACCAGGTAAAGATCTTCGCTTCTCACAAAACTTCTCTCCGTAGAAAACTCGCTAATCGTCTTCTTCTCGACTCCACCATCTCCTCTAGGGTAGAACTTTCTGTATTATAATCAGCAACCACCTCTCCACAATGCAGATAATAGAAGCGGGAGCCCCGTAAGGTTCACTACTCTCCCCAATATTGTATAGTCTATACACAGCAGACATTCTCAATGTGGCCAATGGAAAAACAGCCAGAGACGCTGGCAAAAGACAAAAGACGGACGATCAACGGTATACTCAACCGAGTCCAACCCATGACCAGATCAAATAAACTTAACATGACGAACAAGACACTACTTTTCAAGTAGATACTTAGTCTCCTAGTGACAAACGGTGGCATTGCCTTCTACCGGACATACAAGATGAACAAAAACCAACTTCATATCTGTCAAAATCTCGCGCTTAGAAAAATGTTCAAAATACCATGGTACGTCAAGAGTATGGACATGCACAAAGAACTTAGAATATACCCGATTGACATATACATAGGTGACAAAGCATTAAAACAAATGGACATACTGGACGCATATTCTGAGAGTAATGGAAAAAAAAGTCTAGCGCATCAGAACCGCTAGAAAACTGAATTTCGAAGACATTGTCTTTGAGTGACAAAGAAATGTGGAAAGACGTTATACACTTTTTAGTAGTATCCAGAGCAACAAAACCCAACTATAACATAGATGATGAAAATGTTCAGTGCTGGCAACACTTTTCCAACGAAGCAGCAATAAGTTTACCATAAAAGCTCATACTTAAATCAACTTATCCTTTGAATTTCGTTCTCATCGCAGGATTTCATCGAAAGTTTCAGCGGTTAAGGCCGCCATCCGAAAAATTTTCAAAAATCGGAAAATTTTGAAATTGATTCCTCATTTTTATTGCAAATGCTTTAGATATGAGTATGTAATTTAATATTTACGATGCAATATTTACGAAAATGTCTGATGCTGGTTACCCTGTGTTAGCAGCAAAGCAAAATACTCGTATATACCAAATCTGCCTCAGGTTAAGTTAAACCTACCCTGTGAGTTTCGTTTCGATTGAATCACTGCGCTGGAAGTTATAAGGGGGAAAAGAATTTTAGGGTTACCACCCTCAAAACCTTTCAAATTTGCAAAACTTTAATGTTTGTTGTTAATTTTCATTCAGGATCATTCCCATTTGCAAATATAATGGCATAATCGCTTGGTAAAGAGATTCCAAAAAATTACAGAATGGTCAATTGGTCAAATCAAATGGTCAATTTACAAAATTCCTACGACATTTGGTTTGCATTAAGGTCCATTTACTGCATGAACTTCGTTGTGATTTCTAGACTGGACCAGAAGTTATAGGGAAAAAAGCTTTATTTTTCTGAACAAATTTGCAAGATTTAGGAGACAAAAATCACCATAGCTGGCAACTCTATCCAAATTTTTATCAAATGTTGTCCTGGGGTAAGGTCCAAATATTGTGTGAATTTTGTTAAAATGTGATAGCTGAATCAGAAGTTATAGGCCAAAAAGCAGTTTTTTCTCTCGGTGATTTTTCAAGATGGTACCACTGCAACAGTGTTGCCTGTATTTCAAAATCACTTCTATCAGACCTGGTCCTAGTTAATACCAATATGTTTCGTGAATTTCATTATGATTGGATAAGCCGGTCGTCAGTTCTTGTGAACAGAAGTTTCGAGTGCTGAAAATAGAGGTAATTTGATGATGGGTTGCCGTTCTTGTGCAAGTCGGAATTTTGAAAATTTCAATTTGAAATGATGGACAAAGGTAAACATTTATCAATGATTTGAAGTTTTTGTCAAAAAGGAAAAAATTTTCATTAGGGTCGTTGATTAGAAAGATTTTTTTTCAGGAGCCTGCCGTAGCTACAGGGTTGCCCGTACTGTCTTGGATATCCATATTTGTTAAATTTTAGTCAACATCAATACGCTTTGCAGTTTTCACGATGATCTAATGTTTTTGTCAGAAGTTATGACAAATCAAAATTTGAAAAAAAATCCTTGCCCACTTTTAGGCACTCAGCACCCATTCTTTATCATAGGCAAGCTTAAAACATAATAAGTTTTCATTCCCAATACTTTTTTTTCAAAAAAATTTTACACTGCTTAGAAATATAGGAGTACGCCGCCACCCAAGGATTAAAAATATCTGATTTCCGAAAATTTCAGCTCAATCGGATCGGCCACTCCAGAGATGATCTCCCTTAATCATTTTGCTGATATATATATATATATATATATATATATATATATATATATATATATATATATATATATATATATATATATATATATTGTTGTGATCCCTTGTTAGAACCAGTATTTAATGAAATGGAAACACACACAAGTTAATTCAAATTATCAGTTTTATTGAACGACCCTGATACATGGCGTCTCTAGCTTAAACGTTCTACCACGTTCCACTCTCTGGAACCCATTGTCAAGTTAGTGCTGCCAATATCTCCCTTTTTGAAGTTATGTTCTTATTGAACATATCTGGATGGTGGATGTCGACTTCGATGAGATCTGCGAAGAGTTATGATTTCCGACCCCGGAACTGTTGGTAATTCTGGCAAGACTTGTTTGCTGGTAGTTGAAACAGGTCCACCGTCATTGTCGTTGTTGTCATCAGTATCATACAGATTAAAAGCGTCTGCTAATGCTAAAGCTGCTTGATGATTCGGTTCCTCTACGTACCGCTTCCTTAACTGGTTGACATGCGAACGTATTAATCTACCATTCTGGAGTAATATATTGTAGATCACGTTTCCGATGCGTTCTATTACTTCACCGTGCTGCCAGGTGAACTTGTTGTTATTGTCATGCACACAAGCGTATACAAGATCCTTACAATGAAAAACTCTCTCTCTTGTTCCATTTTTACGATTAAATTGCTTCGACATGTTCTCGTTGGTTTTGTTGCAATCCTGTGATGTGTGAATGTTTCTTGGTTTAATCTGGTCCAAAGGAATCCGAATGTTTCTTCCCATAAGATTCTCAGCTGGCGATTTCCCATTCGGAGTACTACGATTCGCCGTTGACCGATAAACTTGAAGAAAAGTGTGAAGTTTGTGTATTGTTGTACTCTCTCCGTCAAGTTTCTTTAAAGCTCGTTTAAATGTGTCCACAAACCTCTCTGCCTGTCCATTAGACATCGGATAGTAAGGGCTGGAACGGAGATGTTCAATACCATTCTCTGTGGTGAAATCCTGGAACAGCGTACTGGTAAATTGCGTCCCATTGTCGGACACAATAGTCTTCGGCAGCCCAAACCTAGCGAAAATGTCGCTTAGTATATCCATTGTCTGCTGAGTATTGATTGACTTTGTAGGGATGATTTCTGGCCACTTTGAAAAAGAATCAACAATCACCAAGAAATACTGTCCATCAATTGGACCAGCGTAATCAATGTGAATACGCTCCCATGGTTCCGAAGAAACTGGCTATGGGTTAAGTGTTGTTTTTGTTGGCATTTTAGCCACTGATGCGCAGTTATTGCACGATCGTATGTATGTTGCTATATCTGCGTCAATATTTGGCCAATAAACGAACATTCGTGATATAGCTTTCGTCCGTTCGATGCCAGGATGACCCCGATGAAGTTGCTTTAAAACTCGTTTGCGTAGCGTCTGCGGAATAACTATTCGTTCGCCAAACATTATGCATCCTTCAACTACGGTGATGTCATCTTTTCGGTTGAAAAACGGCTTGAGCTCGTCTTCAACGGTGCTAGAAGACCAGCCTTTATCGATAAAGTTCAAAACTTTCTGCAATATAGTGTCTTTTGATGTTTCCACTTTGATCATAGTTTGCGTTACTGGTAACTTCTCGAGTATATCAGTTAACACTTGATTGACATCTGATTCCAGCTTGACGGATGCGATGACGTAATCTTCTTCCGGACGAATGTTCTTATTTACTAGACGTGATAAAACATCCGCATAACCGAAACTGTTTGTCGAAATATACATAATGTCAAAATCGTATGCGAGTAAAATCAATGCCCATCGTTGCAACCGATTCGCTTGATGTACTGCGACACCCTTTTTGCTACCAAATATAGTGAGCAATGGCTTGTGATCGGTGTGCAGTTTGAATCTCCGACCGAAAATCATCTTGTGAAATTTTGTAACTGCAAACACAAGTGCAAGCGCTTCTTTTTCTATTTGACTATATGCTTTTTCTGCAGGTGTTAAAGACCTTGATGCATGACAAATAGCTTTCGTTGTGCCGTCAGGATACTCGTGCATGATACAAGCTCCCAAACCGTAGTTTGAAGCGTCGGCTGCGACTATGATGTCGAGTTCTGGATCAAAATGTGTCAATAGTAAATCAGATGACAAAATTTCCTTTAATTTGTGAAAAGATTGCTGCTGTTCGTCTTTCCATGACCACTTCACGTCTTTCTTCAACAACTCATCAAGTGGGCCTCGATGATGACGCATTTTGTCGACAAATTTCCCATAAAAATTTACTGCACCAAGAAAAGAACGTAATTCAGTCAAATTTGTTGGTTGCGGCATGTCCGTGATGCCCTGAATGCGTTTTTTATCTGGTTTTAAGCCATGCTTATTGATGACGTACCCAAGGTAGGTAACTTCTGTAACAAAAAATTTACATTTTTCTATCTTGACTTTGAAACCGTACTCTTGAATTCGGCGTAACACATCATGAAGATTGATGTCATGTTCCTGACGATTTCTTCCAGAAACAAAAATATCGTCGATATATGCTGCGGCGCCTGAAATTCCAGCTAGCATTTCATCCATTATCTGTTGGAAAATGGCTGGAAAAGTTTTTACTCCGAAAACCATTCGATTATATTGAAATAAACCCATGTGGGTGTTTATGGTTAATAGATGTTTCGAGTTTTCTTCCACCTCAATCTGAAGAAAAGCATCAGATAGATCGATGTGGCTGAATATTTGAGCATTTGCTAACTTCGAGAATATATCCTCCGCTAGTGGAAGAGGAAACTGATGTGGCTCCAGAGCGCTGTTTAATCCTGTCGAAAAATCGGCGCAAATTCTGATTTTCCCATTTGATTTCCTCGTCACTACGATTGGTGCTGCCCAGTCTGAAAAGTGCACTGGCGAAATTACTTTTATATCTTGAAGACGTTGTAATTCCTGCTCGACTTGGCTTTGGATAGCATATGCCACAGGTCGTTTTTGCCGAAAAACTGGTTTGACATCTGTTTTTGTGGACAATTTTGCTTTCGTTTTGATGCAAAGTCCCAGTTTGTTATCAAAAACATCTGGAAAACTATCTTTGAGAGTGTCAATAGTAACAAAACTTACATGTTCTCGACTTTCCTGGGTTCCGTCCTGGATCTTGTTGCAGATCGCGTTAATTGATAAGTCCCAAAGTTGAAACTTGTCAATCCAATTGATTCCAAGGACGTTAAGATTCTTCTTCGAAGTAACGAAGCAAGTCGCTGCAATGTTTTTGTCCCGAAATTTCACTTGACAATTGAATTGCGCTGTCAGTGGTAATTGGCTCCCTGTGGCGCTGCGTGCGATATGTTCCACTTGGTGGATGGTGGATGCGATGTTTAGCTTTTCGAAGACATTTTGACTTATTATAGTTATGTCTGATGCGGTGTCAAATTGTAATTTTACATTAACGCCATTTATCTCCACTGTGATGAACTTGCGGTTCGATGTGTTGATGCAGTTCGTGAAAATACTCTGGGATTGTGTCACGAACCTGGATATGTTCTTTTTCGAATGCGGCCTGTTGGACGATTTGAATTTTTCCTTCACTGATCGCTGGTTGTTGTTTTTGTGGTGCGCGTTGCAGTAGCCGTCCTTGTGACCTACTTTTCCGCACTGACTGCATTTGTGTTTGGCATATGTGCAATTTCGCACATAATGCATGCCACCACAGAACCAACACGGTGTTTTTGGCGTAGTTGCTGTACTGTGTGTACTTACAGTTGGATTGGACTGTAGTTTGTTAACTTGTCCGGATTTCGACTCGATGAGTGTGGTGTCCTGCTTTAGATTGATAAGCCGTTGACATTCCTTTGCAATGACGTCCAATGTCACTGTTGCTGCTTTGCTATCTATCAAATTTAGGATTTTCGTACGAATTTCAAAATCCGATGCTGATTTTAGACCCATAACGAATATGAGGCATTTAAATTGATCAAGAGTAAGTTCGTTCAACTTAAACTCCTCGCACTGTTTATTGACCATACCTGCGTACGTAATAAAATCATCATTGACATTTCTGATGAGTTGAAAACAGTTGTATCGCTTGTTGAACTGGGAAGTTTGTTCTCCAAAAATTTGTTTCAATTGCCGTACTGTTTCCTTGAAATCAATTTCTCTCGGATGTTTTGGCAAAATGAAATTTATGTATTTTGTATGAACTGGGGTGCTGAGTTTGCGAAGCAGGAGTCGAACTTTAGCGGCATCATCCAGTTTTGCTGCGTCGATTTCAAAGAGATCTTCGAAACGTGCGTACCAGGAGTCAAATGTGAGGTTGTGTTCCGGATTATACAGAAATTCGGAAATGCTTGAGGCTAGCGCTTCGATAATGAATTCTGGTCCCTGTGTTGCACTGCTCGTGCCTGCAGTCTGTCCACTGGATGATAATAGCTGTTTTACTAAGTTTTGCATTGCTGCGTTGTCCCGCTCATGTTGTTCCTGCATGAGCTCGAACAAAGCTTGCATTGTCGCGTCCATTTCGTGTGTACTTGCACTTCGCGCTGATGACAAATATTAATTCTGCGACCGAATATTAACTTAATATTCTCGTCGCCCGATATCCTCGTCGCCACTGTTGTGATCCCTTGTTAGAACCAGTATTTAATGAAATGGAAACACACACAAGTTAATTCAAATTATCAGTTTTATTGAACGACCCTGATACATGGCGTCTCTAGCTTAAACGTTCTACCACGTTCCACTCTCTGGAACCCATTGTCAAGTTAGTGCTGCCAATATATATATATATATATATATATATATATATATATATATATATATATATATATATATATATATATATATATATATATATATATATATATATATATATATATATATATATATATATATATATATATATATATATATATATATTATTTATTCAATTATTGTTCATTTTTAAAACAGCAACCTGTTAAAACCATTCATTTTTAAAACAGCAACCTGTCAAAAGCTGTTGAAAATAGTTTTTTTATTGTAATAAATCAGTTTCATTTGTACTTCGCTACAAACCGGATCTTTTCCTTTAAATCAACAAGGCTAACACTTTGTTTACTGGTGCCCGAGCATTTAGGGAATCGTTGCGTACGTAAAATACCGTGAATCGAAAAAATTGCGTTCTAGTTAAAGCAAAAAGTATTTTTGAGTACATAAAATACCGTGAATCGGGAAAATTTGCATTTCTAGTTAAGGCAAAAAGTAGTTTCGGGTACATAAGTGTTTATGTGAGCGAGCCGCGTACCGCAAGTAGGTTGTGCAAATACGTGCGAATCAGTGAAAAAACCGTGAACGCTACAACCAAAAGGGAAGAATACGCCTTGTCCTACACCACCAACGACGGAAGTATTGAAACTAATACAGAACCCCCTTATCTGGCATCCGGTGTGAAAGGAAGAGTGGAACTCAGAGGCAATTGCACAAGAAAGATGCTAGCCTCTTGTTTAATGTAAGTACAAGATTTTACTTACCTTGAAAACATTTTTACTTGCCTTGTCAATATTTTTTGGCATTAATTGAATGAAATTTCAATGAATAAATGATATAAATAAAATATTTGAATAAAATATATGGTCAAATTCACACAAGTGATCGAAAATATATCTAAAGTGAAGTGATCCCAACAAGTGATCCCAATATAGTAGTTCTTATAGTGTTCTATAGAGAAAAAAGCGCAGAAGCATTTATTATTAGTGAACCGAGATTCCAGGAATACACTCGCGATTATTATTCGACATGGAACAACTACAGGATGTATTGACACAATTAGTTGGTGCCGTAAATGCTCAAATCGAGCTCAGTAAAAGAATGGAGAGGAAGCTCGACAGTCTTGGGAGTACGGAAGAGACTCGTGTACAGCCTACCACCAGCAGAATGACTGACATTCAGGAAGCTCCACTTCAAGCACCACAAAACGCGGAGGAGTTGAAAGAGATTGGAAGACTGCCAGATTGTGTGAAGGAGTTACAAGTCTTCGATGGAGATCCCTCGAAATACGTTTCCTGGATCCACAACGTAGAGAGTATTCTTAGAGATTACGGAGTGGTTCGCGACAAGCCTATATACCGCGCTATTTTACAGAGTATACGACAAAAGGTGAGAGGACCCGCAGACGTTGCTTTAATATCCTACAACATATTCGACGGTAATTGGAGTGCCATAAAAAAGTGCTTATCTCTTCACTACGCCGACAAGAGAGACATTCGGACGCTGGAACACCAACTCAGCACCATGACGCAGGGAGCTATGAGTGTAGATGAATTCTATGCCAATGTCAATCATCAATTCTCGCTTATTCTCAACAAATTGAAAACTGAGGATTACTCATTGGAAACTATGAATGTGTTAACAGAGACATATAGGCATCGAACTCTCGATGTTTTCATTAGAGGATTGAGAGGTGACTTATCGAGAATGTTGATCATCCAGAGGCCTTCAACACTACCTGAAGCATACGCATCGTGCCTGGAGTTCCAGAATTTAAATTTTCGTAATGCTAATATACGAAATACTTCTACGCCAAATTCTGTAACTGCACCAATGAATCAGTTCTTTTCGCGTAACCTAAATCAACAACCACCTAAACCAGGCTTGCGAGCCCTACCCAGGGCACTACCAATTAATCAAAAAAACGAGATTTATCGCGTCCAACATGAGCAGCGCCCACAACCACCCCCAAGGCCGCAGGCGCAGAAGCCACCTACCCCAATGGAGGTGGACCAATCGATTCAAACTAGGCAACTTGATTACATGAACCGGCCAGGATTTGGTAAAATTCCGAAGAGATACAATGAATCCGATAATTACCCCCGCAAGCAACAAAGAGTTAACGCTCTGGAAATAAGTGAAGAGCCAACATTGGAAGAAAATGACGAACTTTATCAAAACGACCAACAGGAAGAGGAATACGAGCAGGAAGATGAAATAAATTTTATGACACAAGCCTCTCTAGCGTTCCATACCTAGAGTACAGAACTAGAGACGGCAAAATTTTAAAATTTCTTGTCGACACCGGTGCTAATAAGAACTTCGTGAAGCCTGACTTAGCACCAAAAACCCATCCAGTCGATAAAGTCTTCAATATTCAGTCAGCAGGAGGAGACATAGAAATCAAAGAAAAAGTGTCAGGAAAATTTTTCAAAAGTATAGGGATTGATCTTATAATACATTTTTTCGTACTTCCGGGTCTTAAGTCCTTCGATGGCATCATCGGAGATGATACTCTTAAACAACTCGAAGCCATAATCGATAGAAAAAACAATTTACTCAAGTTAAAACCAGATGTAGAAATTCCTCTAAAAGGGAAAGAATCTATTCAGGTCAACAACATCCAAATCCGGGATAGTCACCTTAAACCAGAAGTAAAGCAAAAGCTTAGCAGAATAATTGAGGCACATAAAAGACTCTTTGGTCCCGTCAATGACCACGAAATAGTTAACACCAGCGTTGAAGCAGAAATTAAGACAACAACCGACGCACCAATATATGCGAAATCTTATCCGTATCCTGCCAACATGAGGGAGGAAGTGGAAAAACAGATATCACAATTGTTAGAAGACGGAATAATAAGACCCTCAAAGAGCCCTTTCAATTCACCTATCTGGGTTGTTGCGAAGAAAGCAGATGCATCAGGTGAGAAGAAATATAGAATGGTCGTGGACTTTAAGAAACTTAACAACGTCACCATAGCAGACACTTACCCAATTCCTGACATTTCAAGCACACTAGCTAGTATTGGTAGCTCAAAATACTTTACAACTATCGATCTTACATCGGGCTTCCATCAGATAAAGATGAAGAAGAGAGACATACCTAAGACGGCATTTTCCACCATGAACGGCAAGTATGAATTTACTCGACTTCCTTTCGGCTTGAAAAACGCTCCTGCGATATTTCAAAGGATGATCGACGATGTCCTCAAGGAATACATCGGGAAGATATGCTATGTTTATGTTGATGATATCATCATACTCGGAGCAACGGAACAAGAGCATTTGGAAAACATAGCCAAAATATTCTCTAAATTAGAAAGCGCCAATCTTCGAGTCAATTTAAACAAAACCGAGTTTCTGAAAACCGAAACCGAATTTTTAGGGTACGTTATTACTCCCGAAGGCATAAAGCCAGACGCGAAGAAAGTCGCCGCAATTCAAAAAATAAAACCACCTGAAAATTTAAAAGATTTAAAAAGCTTTTTAGGCCTAGCGTGGTACTATCGACGTTTTATAAAAGATTTCGCCAAAATCGCGAAACCATTGACAAATCTGACAAGAGGCGACAAAGGACAAATTAAATCCAGTCAATCGAAAAGGGTGAAAATATGCATGGGTGAAGATGAGTTAAAAGCATTTAATACCGTAAAACAGCTTCTAATCTCGCCAGAAATACTTATCTTCCCTGATTTCTCCAAACCGTTCATTCTGACCACGGATGCTTCCAACCAAGCGATTGGAGCAGTCCTTTCTCAGGGAGAAATTGGCAAAGATAGACCCATCACATATATATCCAGGTCCCTCAAACCATCTGAGGAAAACTACGCCGCCAATGAGAAGGAGATGTTGGCGATAGTTTGGGCTCTGGACAACTTGAGAAATTACTTGTATGGGGCAAAAAAAATTAAAATACTCACGGATCATCAGCCCTTAACATTCAGTTTGAGCAATAAGAACCATAATGCCAAATTGAAAAGATGGAAGGCTCGAATTGAGGAATACAACTACGAGCTGATCTACAAACCCGGAAAAACCAACCATGTTGCAGATGCTTTATCGAGATTGCAAGTGGAGGCTAACGTTCTCACTTCTTCGTCACAAACTATGCATAGTGCCGAAGAAGACAGCACCGATCTTATACCTCACACCGAGGCTCCAATAAACGTATTCAAAAATCAATTGATTATAACAGAGGGCAAAACGGTTTATGCTTACGAGGAACCACATCCAGGATATCGCAGACACTACATCAGAATTCAAAGCATAAACCGAGAGAATCTCATAAGGGTATTGAAAGAAAGACTGAACCCAAACATCGTTAATGGCTTGAAAATTTCTGAGAATAACATACAACTATTACAGGAAGTTTATAAGGAAAATTTCGGTAAATTTAAAATTCGCCTGACGCAGAGAGTGGTCGAAGATATCACCAATGTTGAAAACCGCATGCGTATTATAGAAACAGAGCACCGAAGAGCACACCGAAACTTTGAAGAGAACAAGACGCAAATCTTGGAAAAATATTATTTTCCACACATGTCCAAGGAGATCAAGGACTACGTCAGAAATTGCGACACATGTAACAGCAACAAGTATGACCGACACCCTTCGAAGCCGCAACTACAAGAAACACCAACACCGACATACCCAACGGAGATACTACACATGGATATATTCCAGTTCCAAGGCGAAAAATTCATTTCTTGCGTAGATAAATTTTCGAAGCTCACCAAATTTTTCCGAATTAAAGACAAGTCCGTGCTCCATCTACGGGAAAAATTGATAAAAATATTACATTACTTCTCTGTGCCCAAAATGTTAGTGATCGATAATGAAAAAGGGCTTACCAGTCCAATCATATCCAATTACATCAAGAATTTGGGAATTCAATTGTACCTAACTCCAACTCAAAGGAGTGAGGTAAACGGTACAATCGAAAGGGTCCATTCAACTATCATTGAAATCGCTCGGTGCCTACAAAAGGAATTGCCGGATCTGTCTACAAGAGAACTTATAGAAATATCCGTTGATAGATACAACAATTCAGTACATTCGGTGATAAAAAGGAAACCCAGCGACATATATTTTGGCAGAGAGCAACGAATAAACTACCAGAACCTATTGAATTTCAGAGAGAAAATTAATATCGACCTTGCGGAGCAAATTAAAAATATTCAGAAGAAAAGATTAAAAATAGAAAATAAGAAGAGACAAAACGTTAAAACCTACAAACCTGGAGAAGCAATATTCACCGCTATTAAACAAATTAAAGGAAAAAATAAACCATTGTACAAAAAAGAAACTGTAGGAGAAGATAATAAAGTAACGGTTACTACGATGAGTGGAAGGCGAATCCACAAAGCTCACGTAAAAAACACCCTGAAATAAATCATCTCATCACTGAAGTCGAAACACTCCCATACGCAAACGAAGTCGAAGCTTTGGAATATGCAGAACCAGCGATAGTCATGAAAGGAGCTACGCTGTTATATACCCTCTCATTACCCAAAATGAGTAAGGACGTGTACAGTCACATCAACATCAAGGCAACAACAAGAAATCAAAAACGAGTGTATCTGGAATTTGACGAGTTGCTAACCAACCATACAGAATACTTCGGGATCAAAGGCAAGTGCAATATAATAAACAATGTCACAATATGTAAAGAACACCAACTACAAATACTACCACGAGACCACTGCATTAGCCAATTGATAAGGGGGATGAAAGCCGAGTGCCAATACGAGTACAACCGGGACGAGATAGTAGACTTGATCAACGACAACACTATCTTCCTCGATAATTTCCATGGGGAACTTCTCGAAACTAACTCCACGAAACAACTAAACGGGAGTTTTATCATTCATTTTGCTAATGAGACCATCCAGATCAACAATAGGACATTCGAAAACAAGCAGTTGACATCGGTCCAGGTCTTACCAACAGCACTTCAAATATCACCAGCCGACGAGAAGATAAAACTAAATATACCTTATCTTCATAGCCTGCACTTGAAGAACAGAGAGCTGTTAAAGGAAATACTTACCAAACGTTCATATTCGACCATAACCAATATAAGTTTAACCACAGTTCTAATTCTAATTCTCGCTATACTTACAGTCTTAAGATGCAAAAAACATAGGTCATCATTGCAAATACTTCATCCGACGATAACATCAACTTCCGCAAGCCCCAGCATGCGCGACATTCAACCTATTAAGTTCCACCCATGACACACATTTAATCACTCGAATTCTGCGGGACGCAGAAATTTAAGGAGGGAGGAGTAAACGAGGCCAACTGTAGGTGACATGTGACCCATTGGTGGAGAAACTCAGTTTTACTCAAATTCAATTATTGTTCATTTTTAAAACAGCAACCTGTTAAAACCATTCATTTTTAAAACAGCAACCTGTCAAAAGCTGTTGAAAATAGTTTTTTTATTGTAATAAATCAGTTTCATTTGTACTTCGCTACAAACCGGATCTTTTCCTTTAAATCAACAAAGCTAACACTTTGTTTACTTATATATATATATATATATATATATATATATATATATATATATATATATATATATATATATATATATATATATATATGTATATATATATATATATATATATATATATATATATATATATATATGTATGTATATATAAAGAAATATGAATTTTCTGGGAAGCGATTTTAATACATACTGAATTTTCTTGGAAAATGCAGTAAAAATATAAACAATTGTCAACCATCCCAATGATCGATATCCCAGCCTTCGATAGCTAACGGGATGGTGCGGAACATCTGCTCTAAGAGAAAATTTATTGTTTAGGTGAAGGCTAGGATGGGCTCACCATCGAGAATCGTGGTACGCCAGGATGTCATAAAGGCTAAGGATATGCCATCCTACCTAGCTTGCGTATATCGAACTGATGATGATTTTGCCTTGGCTTTGATGACGTAATTATCTGAAACAGTAGACAATTAGATACTTGGGACCTTTTTTGGCAGCTCAAAATCTCAAGCTGCAGCGTTCCCCATGCACAACTAGCAGTTCGTAATATATCTGCAAATACGATTTTTAATAAATCAGACTATACATAATAAATATATATCTTCAAAACCTATAGAGGAAATGATAATCTTTTTAAAATTAACATAAAAAAGTCTTTTATTTCACAATCTCATCAAACATAATGAACAAATACAATGTTTTTCTTGGAATTTTTCAAATGCAAAACTCTTTCAAATTCGTCGAACAATCAAAACTCGCTTACGCATAAATAAATCTTATGATTAAAACACATTGAAAATGTATCGAAAAAAACTCTTAATCTAATGGAAATGAAATGTCGGACTATATGGCGGCGCATGATGGACACTGTGGAAACTATCCAAATCTAAACCATTAAAGAAGTTATCGAAATCGCTGAAGATCTGAAATCAGATTCGATAAGATATTTAAATTAATTTCGAAATATTCACGATGACAATATGGCATATGGTATGAGTGAATTATTTGTGAAATTAGTGATATTGAATGTAATTGCTTATTACTCGAGATGAACCGTAGTCCTGTTGGAGCTGAGACCATGATATACCACCGGATGGATGATGTTTTGCCGCGCTCTTGTAGTTGTTGTAGCTGTTGTAGTTGTTGTGGATGTTAAAGCGGTGTGGCTTGGGTCTGTGTGATACTGGTGAAAAATCAAAAATAAAACGGTAAATTAAAATTTATATGTGGATGGCCAGGAGTGTAGGTTTGTATCTTGTTGGCATTTGTGGCTGCAAACCTCAATTTTAGAATTTACGTCAACAATTGGCTGTAATTAGGACATAAACTAGGAAAATTTCAAACGAGTTACTGTATAGAGAATTTTCAAAATGATTGACTAACGGTTGACTAATCGATTGATCTTGACGAATGTACGTATGTATGCTATGTCTGATCTTCAAAGTGCGTATATTTCATTTATTTTTATTTCTGCTAGGCTTTGCCACGATGCTACACTTACTGACTAAATTCAAATTATTCTGTTGTAAAAAAGTTTACATTTACTCGACGGTCCATAAATTTTGGTATTATCGATGGCCAACGCATTGGGAAATGTGATTTTGCGATAGATTGGAAATTTGGCAATATTTGACGGCACTCGAATGTCCTCGGCTTGAACGTGTGGATAAAGATAAGTCGTTTCTAACGACTCCTGATAAGGATGAAGATAGCGTCCCTCCACTGGAGTATACCTTCCGTCGCTCGATACTGCCACACGCAGAACAGGCCGACTAGCTTTCGCTGTATATGGATGGACCTGCGGAGAACGCATTCAGAGTTTGAAAAGTTACAGCCTCGTACGTAACGAATGTACCTGCGGGTTTCTTTGTTCCAACAAAACGCCATCGGGAACTGCGAATCCGTCCTTTTGCAATCGATTCAAAAGCAAACGATCTGTGTCGAATGCTGAGTCTGGAATTTTACCGCCAGCATGCGGTACGACTTGCTCTCGGTAGATTTGGCGCTTCTGTAACTGTAATAAGAAATTTTTAATTCTTGTAAATTAAGAATAAATCAGTGTTCAATTTTTGAATGACCTTACTTGAACATTTCTGTTGTCGAAACCAGTAACTGAACTATATCCAAATAGTAACAGCACGAAATATATGTACTTCTTCATTGCTAGTCGGTCCGATGTAACAATTGCGAATTATATAAAAATTACTTCTGCAACAAATCATAGACGCGCTATGATTTTGAATTTTCTAATGTTTTTCGCTTGCGCACCAAAAAACTCTGCACCAACGGAATGGACTGTGAATATAAAAAATCAAATGATGAATGAAAATCTCATAAGTGACTGCATGTTTGATAAACATTAGATATATTTGTTTATGCAATCTTTTGTTCAATATGAAATAAAACTATCCTAATTTCAAATTAAAAATTGAAAATTTTATTGAATGAACGTCAACATTGTCGTTGTAGTTTTTGCGACAAACGGACCAGTGAAGATTAAAGACGCGGCTGTAAAAGTTTGTTTTTGCGACGATTGAAAGGCGGATATGTGGCGGAAGTTCACTGGCGTCAATGAGATATACAAAGGAGATGGCAAGCTTTGGTTTTCCATATTGGCCTTTGAAGTCTCTTCACACACGCAAATATTCCCCTCAAATCGTGTGTACATACACGGCTATGACTGGCGTTAACTCGCTTAAGCGAATGACTATTGCATGATCATAAATGGCAATATTAGGAAGAGATTAAACAATAAACGTTTTTACTAAAGACATGTTTATGTTAGTGATGCGTATCTCTGATTTTATAAAGTCTATATGTTCATGAGATGATGTTTGTAGTGAATTTCACGATGAGTTAAGAAAAGATCCTTTTGGCAAGAGGTGTAATGCATTTTTCGCTGTGGCTTTTGATTTGATCTGCAATCGTTTCAGTTTTTAGGCCTTTGTGGAGTCAGGAATTGCGAAAGTACCATGGGATTCCGGTAATGTTTCTTGGGTTTTTTGATTGGATCCGCTGAATGATGATTATGTTGGCAGACGCGCTGCTCCCAAAAATTGTACACAATAAATCCAAAACGACTCCTAAACAGATTTAGAAATAAGCCCTATGCAGTGGAGTGAGAGTTCTGACTTGCTATGGCGCATCCTTTTGTAGTTGATGAATTGAACTTCCTTGAAGTAAACCTCCTATCAAAGTGCTTTCCGGGTAATTAAATTCTTTACTTTTAGGTATTGGTATGGGTTATTGTATAAAGAACAGGCTTCAAAAAAACTCTTGTGAATCTCCTGCATGCATTTAAGGCCGGCGATACATGTAAACGTCTGAATTTAGACCGTTTTTCAGAGGCTTATTTAAAATAAAAGGAATTAATGAATCGTTTTGAAAGTGCATTGCATATTAAAATACAAAAATCTGAATTTATTTAATTTTTTTTTTCAAAATGGCCGTCGTAGTAAGCAATCTCCTGAGACCTTCGCGACGAAAGGCATCAATCGGCGGGATTTGTAGCAGAAGTTACAGCAATTTGAAATCAAAAAAATGTGTTGGAGTGTGTTTATTAAACATCTATTTTCTAGTTAAACCAAGAAAAAAAAAAGTAAAAAAATTGTGAATTAGCACACCTCATAAAAAAAAGTACGATTTTTCACCCTTTTTTTCGACAGTTTTTATGTCGAAAAAGCTAAATTTTGAAAAAATTTTGCCATTTTTGAAGTTCAACTAGAAGCTTGTACTATCGAGAAAAGGTGTGCCAAGCTTCATGAGAATCAGTTGGGAACTTTTTGAGTTATCTTCCTCGCCAATTTAAAAAAACGCATAGTTTTGACACACAGAAACTCTATGATTACAGCGACTTCCCAACTAATCAGCAATTCCAGGCCCATACAAAAGTCCTTCAGTACGTTTATTTTTTAGATATTGATTTAACTATTTATGCAAAAAGATCGATCGACAAGGTCGGTTCATTGCGAGTTCAAGCAAGTAATCCCTGAATATCAGTCTTTATGTGCAAATTGTGCCTCAATTGAATGAGCAAAACACTCCGACAGCATTGCTTTAGACATCGAGAAGCTTTTCGATTCCGAATGGCACGAGGATTTTCTGTTTAAGTTGATCAGGTTTGACTTCCCGGAAGAGGTGATAAGACGCGCAAAAAGCGTTAATCTAGCAGATTCTTCCAAAGGAACTGTGACGATAAGGGTTCGATCAAATTTTGTAATTGGATCGATTCTCTATACGGTATTTACCGTTGACCTCCCTTTTCCAATGGGCCAACCTCAGGTCCAATTTGTTCAGTATGCCGATGACACGCCCTTATTTATATCGAGCCAAGATCCACTCGAAGCAGCGAGTGCCTGAAATACTACTTGACAGAGCTTAGTTTTTGCTTTGATGTCTATATCGGGACTCAGAGCTGAAACCACTTAGAGATTGGGCTGTAGAATTAACGACAAAATTCTACGGGCAGACAGATTGACATGAGAACAGACGAATTCGGGCACTTGGGCGTACAGGTGGCTCCAACTAGCCATTTATATACCCCGCGAAGACAGCGTGTCAACAGCAGCTCATGAATGCGGCGCTATTTAATTATGTAGGCCTAGCAACGAATAGACCTAGGATAAGACTTAGGTCTAATTAGACTAAATTATTTGTAGTTAGGTATAAGTTGGGTTCAATTCGCAGTGTACAGTAGTTTCAAGTAAATATTGCCTAGATGACTCCAGCCAGTGTAAATGCTGGGTATTTCTAATGTCGTGTAAAAAAATATTGTACAAGAAAAGTAATAAAATGAAAAAAAAAGTCTAGCGCATCAGAACCGCTAGAAAACTAATTTTCGAAGAAGTTGTCTTTGAGGGATTCACAAATGTGTGAAGACGTTATACACTTCTTTGTAGTATCATATCAACCATTTGCTACTCAAAGGAACAAATATCATTTTCTGACAGCATTTGTTATTACACAAATGATGAAAATGCTCAGTGCTGGCAACATTTATTCAACACAGCAGCAATAAGTCTACTACAACATGCTCGTGCTTAATCAGCCTATCCTTTGAATTTCGTTTTCATCAAAGGATATCATCGAAAGTTCCAGCGATTGTCTGTATGTCTAGGGTTGCCATCCGAAAAATTTCCAAAACTCGGAAAATTTAAATATCGGTTGCTTATATTATTGAAAATGCTTTGCTTATGAATACAAAATGGAAGCATCTGTTGGTGCAATATTTACAAATTGTCTGATGCTGGCAATCATGTGCTAGCACCAGAGCTGCTTCACGTTGTGTTAGACCCACCCTATGAATTTAGTTTCGATTAAATGGCTGAATTTTAGGGTTACCAACGTCCAAACTTTTAAAATTTTTGAAACCTAAATATTTGTTGTTAACTGCCATTGCAGGATCATTCCCATTTGGAAATTTTATGACAACATCGCTCGATAAAGAAATGTAAATAAATTACGAAATTCAACATAGCTGGCAACCCTTTCACGATTTTTGAACGAAATTCCTATAGAATTAGATATGCAACAAGATCCACTTATCACATGAATTTCGTTTTGATTTCGTTACTGCATCGGAAGTTATAGGGAAAAAAACCTTTATTATCCTGAGCAAATTTATAATATTTAGGGGACAAAAATTGCCATAGCTGGTGACCCTATACTAATTTTTCAACCAAATTTCTATGAAATCTATCTTAGAGTAAGGTTCACCTACTGCGTGAATTTTGTCAAAATTTGGTCGCTAAATCAGAAGCTATAGGCCAAAAAACAGTTTTTTTAGCAATTTTTACAAATGGCACCACTGCCACAGTGTTGCCCCTGTTGCAAAATCAATTCTATCAGACCTGGTCCTAGTTAATACCAGCATGTCCTGTAAATTTCATATTGATCGCATTAGTCGATCGTCAGTTCTCGTGAACAGAAGTTTTGAGTGCTGAAAATAGAGGTAATTTGATCACGGGTTGCCGTTCTTGTTTACCGCGAAATTTTGAAAATTTTTATTTGACTTGGTGGACAAAAGTCAAAATTTATCAACTATTTGAATTCATTTCCAAAAATCAAAAATTTTTCAGGAAGGTCGATGATTTGACGGATTTTTTTTAAAGAGCCTGCTGTAGCTACAGAGTTGCCCACACAGTCTTCAAAATCTATGTGTGTTAAATTCTAGTCTACATCAATACGCTCTGAAAATTTCGCGATGATCCATTGTTTTTCTTAGAAGTTATGATAAATCGAAATTTGGAAAAAAAAATCCTTGCCTACTTTTAGGCACTCAGCGCCTACACAAGGTTCAAAATTTCCATTTCTTTATCATAAACAAACTAAAAACATAATAAGTTTTCATTCCTAGTACTTTTTTTAACAAAAATTTACACTGCTTGGAAATATAGAAGTACTTGAAAATTCACTAAAATGCCCGTCGACGCCAAAAAGTTTAAGATAAGATTAAGACCACTAATTTTTAAGTTCTCATTGTCAATTGAGCTCTAAGTTAGGCTAAGAATGTACAGTATAATTATAATAAAACACTTTTTTAATTCATTCAATTCGTCAAGGCTTGGTTGGAGATGAGGACCACCAAAACCGTTGCAGAATAAGTGCTTCATACAAAGGTATGGGGCAAAAAAAAAATGACTGAAAAATTTGACAGGCAGTTTTTTGAAAGCAATACCAAGACGAAGAGAGAAAATTATGAAAACCTTCGATGAGTAAAGAATAAGTTCGTTAGCTGTAAAAAACGTAAATATAATGACGTGAAATTGAAAAGCATTGACAAAATCTTAGTGAATAATAAAACCAGACAAGCTTACAAATTAGTAACCAGAGATAGACTCGCTATTTTTAAGAACTCCTGAATTCTGCACATCGCTCAATAAAATCAGAGCCAATAGATTTCCCTTATGATAAACTAATAGCGCATCCAATACTGGAAGAAGTTGAGTTTGCCGTAAGAAGCCAGAAAAATAATGCAGAGCCTGGCATTGTTGATAATTGATTATTGATTAATTAATTATTTAATTATTTAATTTCGTTTTGCGTTTAGCGTGTTTAATATTGTGACCTACATGTAATTTAGCTTTATGTATTTATTTATCGAATGTTTATTTATTTATATTGTATTTGTTTGTATTTTACACCTTTTTAAATCTGGTTTTAAATATGTCTAGTTTTTTTGATTTTTTATATTTATTTCGTTTATATGTATTATTATTTAACCTTGTTTGGTAAATAAATAATTATAAAATCTAAATTTTGGCTGAATTAACCATTTACGGTTGAAGCTGCACCATAAATGCCATCCACAAAGTGATCCAGCACATCTCCTATCAAGAGCTAATAGCACAGGAGTGGGGCAAACAAAACCACAAAAAAGGAGATAAACTTTAGTGCGAAATTTGCAGAGCGCATCGCTACTTTGTACGTCCTATAAAATCTTGACGAAAATATTAGAAAATTAAATTAAGGTCTATGCTGACAATGCAATGTAACCAAGGAGGGTTTAGGTTTGGATGATCGATGACTTATCAACTTTGGATGATCGATGACTTATCAAACAAGTGCTCGAGAGATGATAGGAATTAAATATTGACGTCTACCAGATAGGTCCGGCACAACCGCCAAAGAACTTCTGCTGAAACTTGATGTGGAAGCAAAAGAAATAGACCTGAAATTAAACCTGACGAAAATGAAAACATGACTCAAAGAAGAAAAATTACCCCCAATAGACAAAATATAGCATTTGATAGAAGACAGCAGACCAACTTCATAAACAAGAAAACAAAACTCGAAGTCTATAAATTAATACTAATACCTGTGTTGTGCTATGAATGCAAAACACAAGGCCTCAATCAAGCATCCACAAACCTGTTGAACTGAACGCCTTCAAAAGACGGGTCCTGAGACGAATAATTGAAGTAAAACGGGACAACGACAAATGGCGAATAAGGTACAACCATGAGGATGATTCTGTCGTCGCAACAATCATCAGACTATGGAAGCTGCACCGGACTAGTCACTTGCAGTGAATGGACGAGTGTCGAATACTTAAAAAGGTATTCGTTGGAAAAGTTGAGAAACGAAGGCCAGTTGGAAAAAACCTGGAAAAGCTGGTCCGACTCTATCGACAAAGACTGTGCATCGCTGCTCGGATTTTGTAATTGGAGAACGCGGTCGTTGGACCCAAACAATTGGAGGTGTCATCTGATAGAAGCTAAGGTCCAAAAGAAATTACAGCGCTGCGACGACGATGAATCATGAGCTACTTCAGTCAAATTAAAATATTATTGTATCTATGAGCCTTTTCTTTCTTAGATCTTCACTTTTTTAACGAATCGCGATTGTATTGACTCATTTAAATTGTCCTTCTCACCTTTCTCTCCTTGTTCTGGTGGACTTCAAGGATCAATCTTTGGACTGCTTACATTCAATCTATTCATCAATTATATTCCTGTAGGTTTTATGTCATCTTATCTTCTCTGTACAGATGATTTAAAAATCTACCGGATAATCAAAAATTCTGCTGACTCCCCCCTTCTTCAAAAACATTTAAATGCTCTCTCTGGTTAGTTTAGTTTGAATTATTAATCCTCAAATATTTCCAAGTGCTTTTCCTTATCCTTTACCCTAAAGATTATATTATTTGTGGTACTATCGTCTCTTCTGTTAAATATTTCAATGATATTGGGGTCATTTTTGAACGAAAGCTGAAATTCGACATTCATATCGTAACATGAGCAACAAGGCTTCTTAGCTTGCTGGCTTTGTGATTCGTTTCAGCAACAACTCCTTCAGTATTTTTACATGTACAGTAATCCCTTGACTTACGTCGCCCTTGTTATACGTTTTTTCGACTTGCGTCGTTCATTACTTTGAGACCAAACCCTTGAAATTGCGTCGTCCGTCCCTTAACTTACGTCGCCGTTCATATGAAAACTGTTCCTCTGGTAAAAGGAAATTACCAGAATTGTGTGAGCGCGATTTTCGTAGGAAAGTTTTCGTAGTTGGCGTTTGCATTGGAAAAAATGTTGATTATTTGGATCAAAGACCTGAACCATTAAAATATGCCGGTGAGCACGTTAACTATTAAGGCGAAGGAAAAAAGCTTATTCGAACAAGCGAACTTGAATCGAGGAGATACTTTCGTTGCCAGCAATGGATGGTTTGAAAACTTCTAGAAAAGGAGTAAAATCTACAATGTAAAAGTAACAGGTAAAGCGGATAGTGCGGACTATGATGCAGAGAAGATCTTTCCAAACACTTTACATGATATTATTGAAAATAGAGGATATTGTGCACAGTAGGTGTCTAATGTTGTCGAAACAGGCCTGTATTGGAAACGCTTGCCCTCAAGAGCATTTTTTTTCGATTGAAGAAAGAAGAGCTCCTGGCTTTAAGGCAGAAAAATCCAGGATTACTTTGCTTCTTAGAGGGAATGCATCAGTTGATTTGAAACTGAAACCTCTTGCTGTTTATCAATCAGCAAATCCAAGGACTTTTAAAAATGTATGCAAGGAAAATCGACCGGTTATTTGGAGGTGCAAAAAAAGGCCTGGGTTACTTCTAATATACTTTCTGATTGGTTTGATCAACGTTTTTGTCCGACAATAAAGAAATATTTGGAAGCCAATAATCTTTCTCATAAAGCATTACATTATATATATAAAAATCTTCAAAGAACATGATCCCAACAAATCAAGAAGTGCAGAAATTTCAAACGAAGTCTTCACTTCTGTCAACGATTACAAAGCAGTTGGTCGAAGAAAAAAGAAAACAAACTTTGCCCCAAACGCGAATTTCGACCTTCTTCGCCAGTAAACCAGTCAACCCACAAACAGTAGAAATAAAGGCTATTCATTCTAAAGATGATAACAATTAATGTGTTGCTTTTTAGTGCTTTATGTCAAATATGTACATATTTGTACATATTTAAAGCCATCTATTTTCTTCTTCGTAAGTTTTATAAATACGCATTCCGGTTTCTACTTGTTCCTTCATTTCTATTTGCAATTTAACGTGTAATCGTGTATAAGCACTTGATGAAGGGTGCAAGTATAAAACTTATGTGGACGAAAACCCACGATTTTCTTTAAAAAAAATGAATTATGTACAAACTTGAAAAATAAATACATTCATATTCAAAAAATGAAAGTTTATACATTTATCGCCTGGGGTTCCTTCTACCCTCGAGTTACGTCGTTTTCGACTTACCTCGCATATTCTCGGAACCTAATTCCGACGTAAGTCGAGGGACTACTGTATTCAACTTTTTATCACCCTTGTAAATTCTACACTTGAATATTGTAGTCAAGTATGGTGTCCTCACCATAAATACCTTTAAGATATTCTTAAATCAGTTCAGCGAAGGTTTACAAGCATCTTTTTTTTAAATTAAGTCTTCTGTATCTTGTTTATAATGAACGTTTATCTCTGTTGAGAATCACTCTCCTCGAGCAGCGCATGGTTTGCTTGGATGAGTGTTTCCTCTTCAAAACCTGTCGTGGCTACTCACTTTTCTCTGTAGAATCTTTGGCCATTGAGAGGCAACACATAAGATTAATCAGGTCCTCCAGAGTGTATATGTTCTTCCACTCTGTACTGATATATGTGTACTGATATCTAATCTTTTGTTTTGCAACTTTACCCACTCATAACAGTTTTCATTTTGGTCCTCTTCGTATTAAACTATGTATTTGTTCCTAATTAATTGTATTTGGCATGTTTGCTGATCATAGATTTTTTCACATTTAACTGAATATTCCTTTTTTTTTAATTTACTTTACTTATATGTATACATATATATATATATATATATATATATATATATATATATATATATATATATATATATATATATATATATATATATATATATATATATATATATATATATATATATATATATATATATATATATATATATATATATATATATATATATATATATATATATATATATATATATATATATATATATATATATATATATATGTAGGGGAAGGTGGGGCAAGACGGGGATCGTAACGTTTAACGAATTTTATAACATATAAAAATAAGTTGTATTTAAACAACTGTTATGTAAATCTTTGGTCCAAACCATATCGCACTTATAAAAAAATAAAATGATATATCCATATTGAATTTAGTAATAAGTTATAGAAGTTTTTTTAAAAAGTTGTTTTCTCCCCGTTTTACCCCAAGGACGGGGCAGAACGGGGAGTTTTCGAATAAATAAAAAACGATGAGTTGTAAACAAATTTTTTATTCAAATAGTGTTTTATTCTGACTTTACATATAGTCCATAGTTGAAAAAAGTAAAAAAAAAAAAGTTCGCCATATAAAATTTTTTATCAGAACTTTTTCGCTTCTTTATTTCGCCTGAGCTCGAGGTCGGCCACGGCCTCTTTTGGGTACCAACGGGTTTTTCTTCGCAAGATCTTTTTCTTTTCTAGAATTTTTCTTCTCAAGTTTCTTTTTTTCTTTTTCTGCTTTTTCAGCATCTATGTCAAGCAGTTGCTTTTTGTAGGTAGACGATGTAAGGACTGCTGTTTTTCCTCTTCTTCTGCTTACTCGTTTGGTACCTTGAACAATAGAATTGCATTTTGAATTTTACTAGTGTATTTATTGCCACCTACTTGCCTAAATTGTCTGGAAAAGGTAAATGAAAGTAGGTGATATATTTATGTACCTGAAGCAACTCTTGGAGTATTCAAAACAACTTCCGGCGAAATCGCTCCGAAAGAACTTGTTGCTTTGTTTAAACCTCCCGCATGCACGCTGATGTCCATGGAGACGTTAGCAATTGAAGTTGAAGGTATGGGCTCGGCAGGTACTAGATCGTTGCTGGGAAGCTCTATGTCTGTTGTTTTCGAGGGGAGAAAATCAACGTCACTAAAAACGTTTGGATCTATTGGGGAAATTCCAGTTTTTTTGAAACCATTGACTGCGGTTGCCATCGTTGCGGTTTTCGTATAAGCTGCGCCGAAAAGCGATGCGACGTGAGCCAATGTTGCCACTTTTCCTGGATTTGTGCGGAGAAATTTTCGGATTTCGTCGTCCAAAAACTTGCTTAGAGGTTTCATAAAAGCTACATCAAGTGGTTGTAGCTTGCGGGAGCAATGAGGTGGTAAACAAAATAAAACGACCCCGTTTTTCTGAGCTTCGGCGATAAGATCGATGTTCTTGGTATGCGTTGAGTGACCATCTAGTATCAATAAAACAGGTCTCTGTGGAGTTGCTCCGGTAAAAGCAACAAAGTGCCGAAACCATTTCAAAAAAAGCTCTTTTGTTATCCAATCTGAGTCACTGCATTCTGCGAAGGAAGCTGGCAGAAGGCCCATTTGAAAAGATGGCTGCATTCTTTTCCTGGGAAAAATCAACATTGGCGGGACGTAAGCACCAGCAGCTGAAAAGCAAATTTCAGCCGTGACCGTTTCACCTCTTTCTGATGAGGTTATAGCCCCGACCTGACGTCGTCCTTTGGATGCGATGATACGAGACAGTCCCTTGGGATTTACAGAGATTCCAGTTTCATGGCAGTTGAAAATCTTCTCAGGCGTGAAATGGTGTTTTTCATTAAGAGATACTAAAATATCAAAAAACTGGTTCACTGCCACTTGGTTGAACCCTGATGCTCGAGCTGCTGAGGTTGCCTCGGGCTTGCGCAGGCTTAGTTCTGGGTGGCGTTTCATAAAACAATGCAGCCAGTCTTTTCCAGCTTTATTATTTTCAGTAAATGGATGCGAGATTCCGTTTCTTACAGCCAATTGGTACGCAACTTCACGAAATTCATCGTAGGTTAGGCCAAAAAATTGAGCTTCCATTGATACTAAATATTGTGCCAATTCTTTTTCTTGTTCGGGGTTAAAAACACTTGTAAATCGGCCAAACTTTTTCTTTACCTCGTACTCAGGATCATCGCGCATTTTTTTCACGTGGCGTTCTAATTTGGGTTGGGGGGCGCCATGAGCAGCAGCAGCGGTTGGTGTGCCACATAACCCAGAGACAACGCTCAAAACCGCGGCCTGCATGTCTTCTGTTGACCAACTGCATCTCTCAGTTTTTCTTTTGTAATTTCTTACCATTCTGTGAAAAAAAGATGAATATCTGTAGTATTTTTTCACTGAGAAACCAAATCATAAAACCTCCCCGTTTTGCCCCTCCCCGTTCTGCCCCCAAGCTATATATTTCATTAACATTGTTTTAAACGCTGACAATTAATGATACGTTCGTGAATGAGAGCTTTATTTGTTCGTAGTGAGGTGTACTTTAACATAGTAAAACGCGTTCATGCATAGTATTTAGCTTTCTAGTACTTACTTGCAAATAAAAATCCGAAAAAAGTTCCACCAGACGCTTCAGAACAACACACCTTGTCACAACTTTTTTGAAAACTGACAAACTCAGCTGGTTCAGGCAAAAATTACACTCAAGCACTTTACCGACTTACTTCACACGATCTCCGCTGGATTTCACTGCATAGCTTCTTAACTATTGCCAACTCCCCGTTTTGCCCCGCTCCCCGTCTTGCCCCACCTTCCCCTATATATATATATATATATATATATATATATATATATATATATATATATATATATATATATATATATATATATATATATATATATATATATATATATATATATATATATATACTCCCAATTCTTTATTATTTTATTTTTCACTGTATCCAACCCGTCATTGGGCAATTTGCTTGTAGAATTAAATAGACGCTAAATAAATAAAATAGAAAAGACGTTCCTTTGAACCCACTGTACGTCTTTATTCACTCTAAATATTTACGAGATGTAGAGTGATTAACTTTTTGACTCATATTACCACTGATTCAATTCAGGTACTTAATCATATCTGGGTTTAATCAAAGCTCAGTGAGTGATTTTGATAGATTATCGCTGGCGAATCTTTTGAAAAATCATAAGTAATTCACTTATGGTATCAATAAATTTGTATTATTGATATTGGCCTCCAGTTTAGTTGATTTATTTAAGCTAGCGATAAGATCAATAACTCTAATCATTTATGATAAATAATCAAAAAGAAAGGGCGAAATGTAAATCGATTTATAGAAACTTCGATTATGAAAGGTAAATATCAATACAAGCCTTTCTAGCTTCAAGTACATAAATAGTCACATTCAATGGAATGAAGTAATGTTGAAGAGAAGTCAATTACTTTCACTCAAGCTTGTACCTAAAGAAGTTCATTGAAGGTGCCGATACGTGCGCAATTTGAGTTAATAAGAAATAGTTTTTCTCAGCTACACAACGAAGAAGTATTTCTTCAGTTTGTTGAGCTACTATTTCTCGCAAAAGCTAATAGTTGCATAATGGTAAATTGAATGAATCTTTGACGTTAAATGAACCTACTTAAGCATAAATTTTATGTTAAACAAAGAAATCAACTATAAATTTCTTAGCCCAGATATTCTCTTTTTTCACAACAATTTACACATAATATTTTAGTAATTTCCAGATAATGTTTTCGAAAACAGCACGCCATTGAAAATGATGTCTGTCCTTGAAATTGGCACTATAAATCCATTAGCTCAGTAAGAAATAACAATTAGGGTTTTCATGTTGTGTTTTGACGTGTATCTTTTATCAAACAACTTAGAGAATGCCTACATAGCTATCAATATGGCTTCGAAAAAAAACCCATGGCTTTAATATGAATATAGACCATAAATAAAGATGATTAGATGATTAAGTCGACTACTCACAGGGTTATTGTTGATTTGCCCTTATATATAGGCATTTGGATATTTGGTTTTTGGGAAAGTTATAAGAGATTTTTCATAAAGTGATCTCGCCACATATAATTCTAATATTTGTTTTGTATTATTATCTTATTCAAATCGGTTGAGTAGAAGATGGCATTTCGTTAAAAACAGTTTCAACCATTTCCGATGGCTAGTCTTTTGCTGAGAATAACAATTTAAATGTTTGCTTTTATTACATAAACGACACAATAAAAAGTGCATCACATCACTCTATCGTCTGACAACATCGTATGCATATCTTTGCCCGGTTCTATTACATCAGCATCGATTTTCGCAAGTTGAGGTCGAACACATTAAATGCTTTTGCGTTTGCATTTCGAATCGCTTTCGTAAATAAGTATGCATAGAAAACATCGTCTTACACTATTTTCTGCATGTACCCAATACACTCATCATCACAGTCATTCTTTGATTTCTATTTGTTTACAATCAAACCGATGTTAACGTAATCTTTCAAGGCTTTATTGAAGCAGAAGAAGAAGAAGAAAAAACTGTAAGCGGTCTTATTATCTTAATAAAATAGATTTTTAGGTGAATAGCCCATTTAAGAAATTTTTGTGGCGGTTTCTTATGATGTTACTAATATTTTTGCAAGGTATGATGAATAGTTGGCTTCATCCTGTTATATTTTAATTGCTATTTTTTATTGTTGTGTGCTAAGCGTTTTACGGATCGTAAATATTTTACTACCCATCGCTAACACGAACGTACTATTATTTGTATACATATTTTATAGTCTGATGACAAAAGGATCTAATGGTAAAATCGTATTATTTTGCGAATAAAAAATAACAAGAAGCATATTTCGCAAACAAAAGTTAAATCCATATCTATCTACGTGAGTGCCCGATTATAGAAATCGGCTCGCTGTCGTTTATTTTGTTTTTCTTGATGTTATTAGATTTTTCATTTTCTCTTCGATTCATCTCGAAAAATGTCGTCAAAATCAGCAATGTCAACGAACGCTTACATTAGATTATCGATGCCGAGAATTATTTCAAGATTCCTGCCCTGCAGAGAATGCTAAATCAAATATTTATATCCTCATCTCATTAACCCAGCTTTTGTTGCCAACTGCAATGATTTTTCAGTTTTCTGATGGTGGATGTTTTTTCGTCAGCATCAAAATTAGCTTAGGTTTTATTACAGCTTGGGTTTTTGCTACAATCATTTGCTTATCCTCTACTCTCGTCGATTCAAATGTTTTTTGCGGAAAAACCTTTCAATCTATCACTTATCATAAACTGTCAGTAATGGGAAACCGGCATTCGACCTAGTGGTGGATTTTATTTCATTTCCACGCCTCCATCAAAAATTCGAAGTTTGTAATAATTGACTAACTAACAATGATTGGAATCACGATATTATCGAATTCAAAATTTTTTGTTGTCCATAAGCACTTTGCGCAACACACGAATATCAATGACGGAGAAAGGTGATGTCTTATCGAAAAGAATTGGGTTTCTTCAACAAAATTAGAGCTACGCCTACATATGCTGGTTGTGATGTGGTACATATATTCGACGTAACTCAGATTCTACTTGAACTCAAGCAAACCATTTAGACGAAAGGTGATTGTTGGGAAAGCATGCAGACTGTAGTCTTATAGCATGGATGGTAATAGTTATAGGTAGTGTTTGTGAGTTTTATTTCTCCAAATAAATTCACATTCAACAAGCCTAGAAGAACTGTTCGGGAGATTTGTCACAAAACTACGATTCTTCTTTGTTTCTTCATGTGAACCTTGCTTCTTATATGTTGTTTCGATTGTACACAACTAGTGTTATAGTTTCCTTAAAGAAATAGTAATTACTCTTTGATCCATGAGAGGATAGTTTTGCGAACGGAGAATATGAACATCGCGCATGTTGATGTACATGGACAGCATAGGTTTTGAAGCTATCCACATGCATATGAACCAAAGATTGGGACCAAATTTTTTTTATTTTGTTTTATATATGTTTAAAGAGGACACCATCGAGCACACTCTTTGCGATTGTTGGGTCCTAAACAATAAATGCCTCAAGATTTTTGGTTCTTACCAATTTCAAGAGTTAGCAGAGGTGGCTAGTACCATTACGTTGAGTCAGCTGATTCAACATGGAATTGTTTTTGCGGAGTGGTTAACTAACTAAGTGGTTTCGAAAGTATGCACTGATTCGCCTAAGCACTGCTTCGACGCGGTCGTGCTGACTCATTCGTCGGTAACCACGGACTTCAAAAACTACTACAGTTCATGGGTCGGTAAGGCAACCTTCCTCCCGCTTTATGCGCAGCACTTTCTCAACATATGTTGAGACTGCGCGCTAGATCTCCTCGTTTCGTAGCATTGCATCCACGATCGTCTCAGTCAGGTGTTGGGCGGCCAATCGTGGACTCAGTGGTGTGTCTCAAACTTACGAAGCGACTGCACATAAAGAATGTGTGCTGAGCATCATCGAGCTCAGTCACACAGTATCGACAGTACGGTGTGACCACCTTACCCATTCTGTTCAGGTATTTCCTGAAGCAACCGTGCCCTGTCAAGAATTGACAAAGGTAAAAGTTTACCTCTTCGTGGTTCCGGTTAAGCCAAGGCTCAATGAGACCAATTATCTTAGCCGTCCAGCGTCCTTTAGCACTTACACTCCAACGTTGTTGCCAGAGTTGGAGGGTATGCGTACGCGCGTACGTCAGAGCCTCAATTCTGGCCAGCTCTAAGTGAAAGAAGTACCCTTCTTTGCGTTCTCGCACTAACAGGTCGATCGGGATTAGTCCCAATACCACCATCACAGCCTATTTTGAGACCGTGCGGTAGCTACAGGCGATACGCAGGGCATCCCTGCGCTTCCGGAACTTCTCAGTTCGGAGTGCATCTCCCCAGATTTCGGCTCCATATAGCAAGATGGAACCGGTCGTTACCATCAGTAGCCTCCGTCCTGTCTCACTGGGTCCACCGACGTTGGCCATTACCCTACTCAGCGAAGTGACGGTTACTACACATGCCCTGCGGATATGATCACAATACGTCAGCTTGGTGTCCAGGGTCACTCCCAGATACCTGACCGACTTGCTGGTTTGAACCTCGACGGAGCCAACTGTCATGGGTATGAAAGGTGGTATCCTCCGCTTCGTCAGCATAACAATCTCTGTTTTAGAGACTTCCAGCTGGAGGGTTATGAATTGTACGAGTATGGTTAATGTTGTCATTAAATTAAAAACACATCAGAACAAGGGAGTGGAAGATTTTTATGATTCGCTTTTTTGAAAAATTGAATATGCTGTTCGTGGTGAGCGCAGATTGACTTTGGACGAACTTCGGTGATTATTCCACAAACTTCCACATCGCTGCATCATGAAACAATAGCAGAAACCCGAGAATTTCATGAACTGTGAGCAAAGTGGGTCCCAAAACTGCTGAGATAGCAGCAATATTTGAATCAAGTGGCAACTTCCAAAGAGTCTTTGGAGCCGCATGAAATTAAAAATGATTATTTGCTCAGGTCGAAAGCGGAGTACTGAAGCAAAGATACATCCTGCAAGCCGTTTGTTCGTTTTTCCGAAAAGTCGAGCCGCAGAAATATTAAAAGAGAAGCACGAAGCTACGTCAGAAGGCCTCTTGTGAGTGAACAAGTTAATTGCAAAGGTGATGAACGATTCTATTGGCTGCATGCTCGAGAAAACGTAGAGGATTATTGCCAAAAGTGCACCATTTTAGCTTCCACCAAAAATCCGAAGTAAAGAAATAAAGGAAAGGTTCAAAAGAATAACGTGGGAGTACCGTTCGCAAGAGAATAGTAATAGAAGATTGGATGGTGTTTTCCAAAATTCAAGTGAGGAAACCAGCAGATTACTTCGGTACATGACCAGATGTATTCCGCTCTTTGTGATGGCTTGAGATTAGCAGAGCAAGCGTCAACAGGTGAAACTGTAGCAAGATTCATCTTTGCAAACACCATCCGGCTACGAGTCAATCTGAAATTCGGAAGTGAACAAAGGCAACCGTTGAACCAAATATACCTGATTGTATAGAAACGACTTACCAGATTACAAGAAAAAATGAACAACTTAAAGGCTAGCTCTACAGAATTCCAACAGGATGACCTGGCCTGGTCGTACAACTCATGACGCCGAAAAGAACGATCGCTGAGGCTACAGCACAGTTGAAAAGGACTGTATAAAATCATCAGCTGGATAAATGATGTTGTGTATCGCAACAAATACACCGAAAGCCAAAAAAAATGAAAACTTTGCACCAGGACCGCCTAGCTCACACTACCAGCACGGCAAGGGTAAATTGGTTGCAAGGTGAGTCAAGTGCAATAAGCAACAAATTTTTGAACTATGCACAAAAAAAATCCTAAGCTTTTGCGGATAGCAGGTATACTTTAATGTCAAAATCTTTCCGTTTTTGCTTTGCGCAAGTGGGAAATTTTTTGTATGACGTTGCCCGTGTTTCGCAGATATATCAGTAGTATTACACTTACTTCGTATTTTTGAAGTTGAATTTGGTGCTTATATCACTCTATAATCAATTTTATGACAGTATCATCGGTTAACATTCACTTTGATTTGACTCAATAAGCAACTGGATGATCATAGTTCATAGCTCGGTCTGAAATCATGTTAAGCATTCGTATCAATTCGACACAGCCCACACTGGGCGCACGTTTTCTGGGCTTAATTGGATAAATTTTCAATATACTGTCAAAATTCTGAAGAACGTAATAATTATTTAATTTAATTTAATAGTAGCTTTATTTTATTGATCGAAAGGATTTAAAAATAGATTCAGTGTTTGAGTTAAATCTAGAGTTTAGACAATGTCTTTACAGCTAAGTTACTAATAGATATAAATTTAGAAATGATTAATTGTATATAGAATTACAAGTTATCTCAGATTAGGCAAAATTAGCTTAAGACCTACTGGAACACTTAAACTAATTTTAGGATCGTTTTTACAACTAGGGACTACAAACTAGGTTAAGGAAATGTATTGGAGAATACACTACCTTACGCACGATTCAAGGATGCAATTAGTGCGTTAGACAAACGTGCACATTAATCAAGGAACTTTTGTTGCAGAGTAAGAGCTCTGGACTTGATTTTATTGACTTTTGCCACCTTGTGCAGGCGAGTGGTGGAGAAGTAGTATGGTTTGTTCAATATGATTTTGAGGCATTTATTTTGGAGTACTTGAAGCTGGTTAACATGAGAAGCTGCATAGCTAGTCCATATTGGACAACCGTATATGATAATAGGCTGCATCGCGGACTTGTATATTAGCAGTTTATTGTGTGGTGACAGCTTAGACTTCCTGTTGATAAGTGGGTATAAGGAACGTATGCTTTTCAATATTTTAGATTTGATGCCTTCAGTGTGCGGGTGAAACGTTAATTTTGAGTCTATATGGATTCCAAGATAATTAATGTCTTTTGGCCAGTTAACAATTGATCCAAGAACATTTATTTGCGAATTCGGTAGATTATTTCGGGCACGTTTTTATTTGAAGAAAATTGCTTGAGTTTTATTTGAGATTATTTTAATCTTCCATCTTTTACAAAATTGATCTATGAGAGATAGTTGCTCCTGGACGCTAGGTCAGCTTCGCTGGCGAAGATTGCAGTGTCGTCAGCATACATAGCAAAGTTGCAACGTGGTGATTTTTCGAGGTCAGACATGAAAACATTATACAGTGTGGGACTAAAGACTCAGCCTTGGGGAACTCCAGCAGGTAAACTACATTTTTTTGATAATTTAAGTGCCTTTACATTAAAAGTGCGCGAGCCTAAAAAAGAATGGACAATTTCTCAAAAGTAGGTGGGCAGTGAGCATTTAATAAGTTTGAAAACTAGGCCGTCATGCCATACTGTGTCAAAGGTTTTTTCAATATCAAGCGCTATGAGACCAGTTGAGCGTTTTGATATGAAATTATCATTGATGTGGTGACCAACTCTGAGTAGCTGATGAGTGGTAGACATACCAGGTTGAAAGCCGAACTGAAAATCCGGAATAGTGGAGGTAGCTTCGAGTTCTTTTCGAATACGGGAAAGGATAACTTTTTCGAGAGGTCATAATCGTTAAGGTTAATATCATCTTCCAAAATTCTACGATAAGCAGCCCAAGAGGTTTTATTTTGATTGAAACAGGAAAAGGTCGAAAGCTTTAAATGTTTGTAGATGTCGAATCGAACCGGCAGGTGAATAGAGGTGAATATAAATATTTTACTGTGGATGAAAAACGTAGCCTCATAGAAAGCTTCCTCAAAAATCTAGCCACTTCACAAACATGATTTCTATCGATTTCATAAACATTCACACAAAAATATCCGAAATTTGCATATATGAACGGTATATAAGTAAAATCCAAAACTTATATAAAAGTTCGAAAGATACACACATATGTAGAAATAAGGGAAGTGGTTGGTAGCCAGCGTCATCAATATAAACCAGAAGTCAAAAATGTCCATTAAGTTGAGTACTTTACTTTAAATATCTATGTAACCATATCTAAATGTCTATACTGCGTGTGTAGGTAAGTAACTAGCGAGCGCAATAACTTTAAAACCACAATCTCATGGTCGCACTTTCAGCAGTGCATCTTTTACCTCAACACCCACGGTAAATTCAATGCTCGTCGCTATTGTGTTTCACTTGCATTAATCTATAGTCATTTATATTTTTCTGGTTTACTTAACCATATAAGTACAAAATAGTTTCACATCGTTTTGCTGCTGCCACTGTCCCTACACGTGCTTCTTCGTGGGATTTTGTTTGTGGTTTAACTGATTTTACGTATTCTGCATCTTTGCAACTAAACTGGATACTGTCCCCTTACCAATGGATTTTTTAATTTGAACAACTAGAGTTAAATATACTAGTAGCCACTCAATATTACTCTTATGTAAACCATATAAAATACACAAGTTTTGAATGATCTAGAAAATCATCACATATCCAGCTATCACGGCTAACAAGCTCTCGGAAATTTCCCAGGATACATTTCAAACACAGATTAAATTTCATAAAATGAGCTAATATGTTGCAATATGTTGCGTTGTTTGAACTAAATTTTGTTCAAGTGTGGGAGAGGTATATCGACTTACGTATATCTTTAGCCGTTTACCTTGTGAACTGGAGAATTTGAGTTCAGGTGCACGGAATTCGCTTGGGAAAGCTTGTGAATTGAATGCACAGTATATTTTCGCACCAATGAAAAATAGTTGTGAAAAAATATGTTGTGAATTAACTGAAATGTGAGCATAGATTCGACTATTCTCAAGTCTAGTCGAAATAACAAGAATTTTTAGCTGTCGACCAACTGATTTGCTTTCAACTAGTTTTTAACACACAAATTACATATTGAGTACAGGAGAAAAATTATGGTTTTAAAATATTTTTCCATCTTTCCAAAATGTTCCATCTTTCACACTGCAAACTTTTACGCTGAGCTTCAATTTCAATTTGCTAGGCAGAGGTGCGAATAATTGCCAAGACTGGTTTTAATAGATCGTAGTGCGAATAAGATTCTTATGAAACTAAACTTTCACTTTTGTTATTGATTTTGAAATTGTTTAATTAAGATGTGCCAAAGAGCATTCATTAGCAAAGCCACAAAGACGTACTAAAAAGACTATCCCGCTCCAGGGACTAGTTTGTTTCAATCTATCCATTAAACTTTTGTCTAATTTAAAAAAAAGGTTATAATTTCCATTATGAACTTTTTCAATTTTATTAGTCTCTTGAAGTGTATGCGATTCCAATGGAAGGCAAGTGAAATTAGACTTGAAAGTTTTAGTATAAATACAATTGTAGCTGAAGAAATGCAATTCTGTTCACAATAATTTTTTAAGAGCATCTATGTTAACATCATTTTCGACAGCGTCAATCAGCTCATATTAAATTGCATCTGAATGAAATTAGAGTTCAAATAAACTCGACCTTGACCCAGCAAGTAACAATGCGCGGCAATTTCAATCTGTCTAGCCTTCGTCTAGCGCAACCAACTTTATTGGAAATTGAACACAGATCGAATGGTGTCCCGATCCAATCGATCTATGCTGGCTTTGTACTTTGCTGTATATTTACCAGATATTAATTTATATTATCAAGCAATGCAAAACTACAGTTGTTGATATACGAAATCCTAGACCTAGAGTTCAGACAACTGACAAAAATGCTACTCTTACCAATCAGCAATCAAAGTGGATTTGGAATTCACGGTGAATTGGTGCTGACAAAAATTATTGCAGATTCATCATGACGAGTGAAAATACCAGGTGCGTGCTCTTTATTTGTGATTTTGGAGTGGCAGTTCGATTATTATGAAATGATATCTGCGAGTGCATTCTCCAGTTCGATGAACTTTCTAAAACTAGTTAGAGTGATGGAGATTTGGGATTTTGACAAAGTTAGAAACTTCGTAGTTCGTATCAGTTTAAGTTAACAATTGAATTGTTAAGTGTAGAAGGTTTTTATGTTCAATTCATATGCACAAGAAACATAAGTAGGTGTAGTAATTAAAGAAAGTAAATTTGAAGTGCTTTTCTTATGACGCTTCAAGTTAGCCACACTTTCTACGAGAAGCCATGTGCTTGATCTTAGTTTTGTTAAATCTTTTAGAAATATTTTGTAAAAAAACATATTTGAAATATATTTGGAAAGAGATTGTCATCTCACAGAAAAGCATATATATATATATATATATATATATATATATATATATATATATATATATATATATATATATATATATATATATATATATATATATACATATATATATATATATATATATATATATATATATATATATATATATATATATATATATATATATATATATATATATATATATATATATATATATATATATATATATATATATATACATATATCAGCAAAATGATTAAGGGAGATAATCTCTGGAGTGGCCGATCCCATTGAGCTGAAAGAAAAGATAAAACCAATATGTCCGACTTTTGTAACATGTTATTATAAATGATCTGAATCCGGAAATTACACATACGAGGATTGAATCAAAAGTAATGATTATCAATATAAACCAAGGTGATTAAACTAGAAAAAATATTTATTTTTCAACATAGTCTCCTAACAAGTTAATACATTTAGTCCATTTTTTTCCAAATCCAAGATACCCTAAGAATAATTTTTTGTCGTCACTCTCCAAAACGCCCCACCAGCGACCATCTTTTCGCTATCATCTTCAATTTTCTTGCCCCGAAGATTTTCCTTGAGCCGAGGAAAGAGGTAGAAGTCACTGGGAGCTACATCTGGCGAATAGGGAGGATGTTCAAGCAGCTCGAATCCTGTTTCTTGTTGCGGAACAGCTGTGAACAGCCGCCACTACAACAACCTTCTGCCGAGCTTGACACCTTAAATTTCTTTGGCATCGGAGAATCGAGTCGCTTCTACGTCATCGATTGCTGTTTCGTTTCTGGATTGAAATGGTGGATGCAAGTCTTCTCCATGGCGATGAAACGGGACAAAAATTTCTCCAGATCTGCCTGGAACTTTTCGAGATTCACCCTTGAAATGTCGAGTCGTTTCTCCTTTTAGTCGTCGGTTAACATTTTTGGCATCCAACCCGCAGAGACCTTCCCCAGATAGAATGTGTTGGCAAAGATTCTTTGAATACAACTATACGAAATTCTTGTGACCTATATTTATATGCCTGATGGTCTCTCTTTGATCTGCCGATACGACATCTTCGACTTTTTTCACGTTGTCTTCAGTGAGGGACGTGGATGGACGCCCTTTGCGGTATTCATCTTTAGTGGATTTTCTTCCCAGCTTAAACTCCTTAGCCCAGTTTGCGACGGTTGAAAATGGAGGAGCAGAGTCCCTTAGTGTTTCCACCAAGTCGCTGTCCATGGCTTTGGGGGATATTTTTTTTAAATTAATGGCAACTCTAATTTCGGTTTTTTTTATGTTCTCTCTTCGACTATTCTTATTCAAATGAATGTACCTCCCTGGAATCTTGGCTTTTTTATAAGTGTTTTTTTTTTTGTGATGACTTAGTGGGTGTATGAGGCAGCAAATTTTTTTTTTTAATATGATGCGAACTGGAAAAAGCCCATTATCACTACTTTTGGATCATCCCTCGTATTTTTAGTGTGATTTTCGAAGAAAATGCAAATTTTTAAAAATTTGGACGATTTTTTTGTCAAAAGTAAAGTGATTTGCTTCGAGATTGAGCGTTATTATAGATATATTATATGTGAAGAAAAGTAAAGTAATCCCACGAAAACCTTTGTCATGTATAATGTAGCTGGTAAAGTCCTTCTTTCATACATTTACAATCAATGTAGATATATTAATGTGGAGTGATTAGTTTCACAACTCACTTTACCTCTGATTTAACTCAAAGTTCAGTGCGCGGTCACAGTAGAACAACGTCAATAACATATCTATTAATGTAGGTATGTACTTTGTAAAGTACATACCTACATTAATAGATATGTTGTTGACGTCAGTAAATTTAACAATGGTTCGTCGAACTTCCATCGGAAAGCATTAGCTTCTAATTCAACTCATCAGAGATGGAAAAAGTCGGCGAAAAATAGCGAAAAATTTCGGAATGAGCTTCATCAGCAGTTCAACACATTACTGAGCGTTTTGTGAATGTAAACCGTGTATATAAAAAAGGTCGGAGTGCAGCATACAAACTCTTCAATCACAAATAAAATAGTTTTGACGCTAATATGATAGAAAAGTATTAAATTGCAATCGCTTTTGCCCTTCTAGACAACGTAGATCGCCTCTCAATTGGTCAGTCACATCAGTCAGATATGCACTATGAGCTGATGTCTGCAGAGAAACAGTGCTTATTCGAAACCACTTAGTGAAATTTCAATTTACGATTGTCTGACAATCAAATCAATTCCATCTAAATATTAAGAAATATTAAGTTCTTGTTTACTACACAGATTTTACTTCGTTATTTTGTTTGCTTTTTATTTATTTTATGGCATTACCTTTTTCCAATCCATCACATTATATTAAACTTATATTATAATAGTAAATGTTGCCAGCAATTCTAATGTATTTTTGTGACCATTTTTACGCTGACGTGTACATAATATATAAGCAAATATACCATTTTCGACCCAAATTCATAGATTTGGGGTACAAATTATTAATACCTTCGAATATAATTCATATTTTTTTTAAATCGAATTTGTAAATTTTCTACCAATACGGAAGATTACGAACCAATACCATAATTTTTTGGAATCAAAATCATAATATTTTCGAGTAAAATTGATAATTTTTTCGAGTCAAATTCATAATTTTTTCTAGGTGAATTCATAATTTTTGCACGTCAAGATTATAATTTATGAATATGATGCACATAATATGAATTCATCTTAAGAATGTATGAATTCAGTTCGGAGAAATTTTGAATTTAACTTGCGAAAATTATGATTTTGGCTTGCAAAAACTATGAATCAGACTCAAAAAATATCTGAATTTGATTATGAAGTTGACTCAAAATTTTGAATTTGAATCGAAAGCTTATTACCAATTTATTACCAAAAATAAATACCAATTTATTATATAAATACCAATTTATATAAATACCAATTTATTACCAAAAATCCATGAATTTGACCTAAAAACTGTATGCAAATACATATTTCACTAAGAAAATTATGTGTACTGCAAACTCATATTTATATTTAAATGAATCTGATTTTGAAGCTCTAACGTACTGTAACAGATAATTGTGGAAACACATTTCTTTCCTTTTTAAAAACTTATATAATTTTACCGAAGAAAACAAGTTAATATTTCCACAATAATGAAATGAAAATATTCTTTATAATCATATAGTTGCTTTATAATACAATTTAAAGTCATGGCTAAAAATCATTAAAAACAATTTTATGTAATCTTTCTTTCTGTGTACTCTCAGCAAATTATCAGACCATATATGATTTTCTGTCCGAAAACGGTCAAATTAAAGATCGCACTCATGTCTATTATATTTACTCCGTTTTGCAAACTAAACTCTGTAGCATTTGAAATGAACTTGCGCCAATTTCCGCAGCCAAAAAATCATTGTCACATTAAAATATTTTTTCAAAACTAAAATTATGAATGTAACCTTTGGCTCCTGAATACAAACGTATTCAGCATGACATTCAGCACGCGACCTGATTCGCTGTCGTAGAATCCCCTTGCAGGAACGGGCCTGACAGACGGGTGTGATGCGGAAATCGTAAAATGGATATTGTTTCTGGTCTGGCGGCCGAACCGTGCTGACTGCGTTCGGGTGGTTGCAGAAATCTCTATTTGCTTGTTGTCGAGTTTTTTTTCGGATTGGAATAATTTCCTTCCCCTTTGGATGCTATGTCGTCAAGTTAATCGAGTAGTGCTTCGAGTGAGCGGAGATAAAAAATAAAAATAAAATTCATTCTAGTAAAGTGCTCGAATGGACCAAGTGGCAATTAAGTGAAGGAGGTAAGACTTGATCTGGGGTGGTAAATGATATTCTCCAAAAGAATGTTGACGGTGGATATCTTTTAAGATTCATGATTTATGCTATAGGTACTCTTCAAAAAAGTACTCTACCTTTGTCTGTTACATCTGACCAATTTTATATCGGGTCATCTACATCCACAAATAAAAAACAGAGTTATCAATTCAAATCTGCTAATCGAGTAGATTGTCGAAAGTATAGCCAAATCAAAACTACTATATGTCATGCATATGTGAAAAACCACTATATGTGCTTTCAGAGAGACATTACAACAATACTAAAACCAGAGAGACATTAGGGAGAGAGCATGGAATTAAATTGGCACAATAAAAAAGATGAAATTTGATGTCGAGAAATTAATGCATGCTTCAGGAGATAAACTATTAATACATACTTCTAATTGTATACATGCTTCAATGCTTCAATGCTTCAATGCAATTCGAAACCAATTAGTTGAAAAAATTCAATTTTAATTATCCCACCCAAACGATTCCCTTTTATATATCCTAACCTTCAAAATTTCAATAATATTTAATATACATAATGCACTAAAACATTAAAGATATAAGAAAGCATAACATATTTTGTACATTTTAGGTTATATTACTTCGATTTTAGCTCAAAACTCATAAGAAAAATGTGTTTCTTGCATCAAATCGTATTTAAATAGTATGAACTTAGTAAGAAACTAGAACAGAATCAATGAAAATTAAATTATGCTTGTTAATGTAAGGAAGAGAAATTTCGTCTGTCCTGCCTGACCTATTTTATTTGGAAGATAATTCTGGCTATAATTTTTCGCCCGGACCCCGGACGCTGTCTGCTTCTCACATTGAGGTACTTTTTCCTTCTGTAAATTCTTCTGTAACTAGCAAACGTGCTTTATCGCATATTGGCTATGTCTGGTTTACCTGGCTCTTTACGAACCAAAGGCCTTTATTATATTATATTGTGTAATTGAATGGATGAATAGCACGTAGCGTCTCTTTTGTTTCCCAAAGAGCAAGTTCCATCCAGTTTTTTAGAAACAGTATAACCAGAGTTAGCACATCAGATGCATCTAATACGGAACTTCACGGCCATTTACAGGACATCCAAGGGGGCCCGGTAGCTCTGCTCGCTAAGGCGTCAGGCCGAAAAGCGGCGTGCTACGGGGCCTGTGGGTTCGAATCCCGCCAGTGCCATGGCTGTAAGTGTGAATGCGTGTGATCGTCCATGAGGGTGGTAAATGGGCCCAAACTGGTGGCCTAATGCTGACCGCGTTCCCGGCAGCCCTCTTCACTAACCTAACCTAACCTACAGGACATCCTAGTCCAGCGAATTAAATACTTTTTGTTGCCTCGTCGCTAACTTTTAAATCGCTACTACTCACGCAATACACATGAAATAAACCCAATTGCAAATATTTTTCAATCCAAAACTCCCTGCCGGAACATGAAATGGAGCGTCTTGTTTAGCAGAACTAAATGCTGTTAGACGCGAAGCAGGACGCCAGATAAGTTGTTTTCACGATCATTTACAATGTTAACACCAGAAAATTTTAACCACAGATTTTTCTCATTCAACATCTTGAACAAACCACAACATAGCTCGGATTTCACTCCTACCGATCAGAGAAAGCTAACTAGAATGTATGTGCACACTCAATTTCATTCTGCTGAAAGAAACAAAACACTAAATAGATTTCACATAACATTGTGCCGTTGGACTATTACGCTGCAACCACTATTAACCATAAACTGTTTCTCTTCACTTTCAACACATTGACCTTCAATTCTTGTCAGGGTCAAATGCCAATTTAAGTAATTACTAATTACATCACCACCGTGGTTTATTTTTATTTATTGCACAGCTAAAACTAAACGTGCTAATTCAATTGATTCCATCATCCACAAAACTTACACCACCTTCCAAGCCTTGAGATTAGTCCGACTAAAATCATAGAGTGTTGATCATCTAAAATTAAAAATGAGCACAAAGTTTACGAAGAGGATGATGAAACGGAAGCAAATCAAATTACGAAAATAAGCTACAAGGATTGTAGACCAACTACATGGATATTGATTGAATATAGAAACTGGAGTGATATTTGTTAACTATTAAATGAAGTCATAAAAACTTTCTGGCTCATCATCTAGCTTGGATTATTGGAATTCAGTAAAAGGGCTGCCAGCTGGTTTATTGATTGAAGAGAACGTTTAAAGTGTTCATTTTTCTTTTGAGGGATGCATTTCTTTGGTCCAGTACGTTCACATGTACGTAATCACGAAGACTACGTGCAGTTTTAAGGTTGTACTTGATCGACACAGATAACAATTGATGAAGATTTCACAATAAATATGTGGTAATGTGGCATGAATGTGGTCTTAACATAGTTGCATTTAGTTTAAATAGCACACGACTGTTGGGCACGAAGCTCATTAACATTTATTGAATCTGTGGGTTTAGATCTAAATGATTCAATCTGAAATAGTTAACTTGCGAAACAATCAATTTTTCTATGTTATAGCTATTATAGAATAAATTATACACTAATTCCTAATGATTTTGCTCAATTGCCAAATCATATTTCTTCATTCTGCAACTTACCACTCAAAAATCAAGATTCAACCAGTGAATTAGTATATTATTTTGTTGTTTTAGTCAATTTCAAAGAAACGTATTACCCCAAGAAAAAAACCATTATTTATTGTATTTTTCGATAAATCCTTTCAGTATTCCAATGATATTATGATATTTTGTTATGTGATCAAGTTTTTTTTAGACAAAACGTTGATTATCTTTTGTATGCGATATGTGAGCTATTTTTTGTTGACTTTATGCTATCTGTCAGAGATTAATATCTACAAAAATTTGTCTCAGTTTTGTTAGTTACTACATTTGATCATGATTTAACATAAAGAAAATTTTCGAAATTTCTAAGTTAGACATTGTACAGCTTGAAAATAATTTAATTTTGACGACACATTGTTTGCGTTCAGGTCCTTCTCTTGTGTAAAAAAACACACCATTGTATCCTTGCCACCAGGCATTCAAATTGAAGTTTGATAACATAATCCTCTTTCAATCTGACAATCGGAAGATTTGCATGTAGTTATTCCATGCATATGATTTGCATTTGGTTTAGTTGCCAAAGGTCGCTATTATTATCAAATTACATTTGTTACTCACTGAGATGATCTTTTGATAGAGGATAGCATGACCCAATTGACTTGAGTAGCTTAGATAACATCGATCAAAGCAATTCGATCGGCTGTTGCCGTCATTATTCCATCGCAAATATATTATTTGATGTAGTAGTTCTTCAGCAAAAAACTTTATGCTGATCATTTAACACTTCGCAAAACGGCTGTTTGATACAACGCTACCGCCGGTCACGCATCATTGTTGGCTTAGCTTTCATCAAAGTTCCATGTTATTCGACGATCGAGACCTTCACAAGTGAGCGTAATGCATTGCTGCCGCTTTTCGAAATGTGATTAATTGATTTTAGCGTAAAATACTAGTTACACGATGATTCGACCTCCTGGGCAATCTTTTAGACCACTTACAGTTTCCGGTCATAGTTACTGGATTTGCACGTGATTTTATTAGACAGATCATAATATACCGTAGTATTTTATATATGGTGTGAAATAGTTATTTTTCATCAGCTGCTACTTCCATACATGAAACATCATCAGCTGCTACTTCCATACATGAAATGATGACTTCATCAGCTGCTACTTCCATACATGAAACATCAGCTAGTTTTCAAATCTTGCAGACTGAATAAAAACTGTACATTTCTCTCACTTGGATGCAAATAAAGTTTCAAACATAAAACAAGAGACAGAGCGAAATTGAAGTTAGAGCTTCAAAAAGAGTTAATGCAATATTCGAACTGTGAAAAACTTAAGACCAAAACAAGTAACAGTATAAAATTGTTACATCTTCAACATTATGTTACATCTTTCATTTGCTTCAAATATATCGAAACATATTTTAACGTTTTACACATGTGCTATATATTTGGAAGTAGCAGCTAGCTAGCTCTAATGTTTTGTTACTCTCTTTCTGGATCCCCTCTCACTATTGTTGAAAGCTTCAAAGACGTCTGTGTGGTTTTTGACTCGATTCTTAAGTTCAATGTACATGCCTGGTTTTGTCCTCAGGACTTGCGATCCTTTTGCTAGCTTATCTACTTGTATACATATGTTTTATTCTTTGGTTGGTAGTATCCTGGAGTGTTGCTGTCACGTGTGGCTTTCCAACAAGAAATATCTTTTTTTTTTTAATTTAAACCAATTTTTTCCTTTAGAAGCTAGATTTATTTTTATTTTGACATATATCGATATTTTGAGGGTAATCTGCCCTCTTCTTCAGTGTCTATTAGTAAGAAGAGGGTAGATTACCCTCGAAATAAATCTAGCTTCTAAAGGAAAAAATTGGTTTATATTAAAAAAAAATATTTTTACAAGCTAGGAAAAAAATTGGTGCACAATATAAACAAGAAATATCTGTTTGTTTGCTTCTCAAATTTCTTCATTGCTCTACGCTGCCTGACCCTGGTTCTATGCTAGTCCTTCGAAACGTTAGTTGTTCTGATAGATCCCGATTAGTATTCAGAATACCTTCGTGTGAACTAGCATAAATTTTCATTCAACGTAACTGCCAATTCTTAAGAGACACGACAAGCTCTAGCTTGGTTCTCAAACACCAACGTTCTTACAGTTTAAGCTTCAAATTAAAGATTCATTTTTTATTTCTAACCTTTCATATTTTTTGAATTTATTGTTGATTAAAAAATTTTCTCCACCACTTACGTGAAGGAACGACACTCCCATCTTCTTCGAGACTGCAGGGTTCTACGCGAGTGTTCATAGATACATTTCATTCAATGTGGGATCATAGGTACATTTCATTCAATGTGGCTGGCCGCAGCTCAGCTGAGCAGGTAGCTTTTATTAACAGAAAGAAGTTATTTCAAGAAAGTTATTGCAATCTCTGGTTCGATCCTCACTGGAAACTGCTCCGATGAACATTGAGTGTTACCATAATTTGGATCAAGCGGCTGACACCCTTAATAGTGCTCTAAATTCCGCATCTAGTGCAGTGTGTAATCCATCTACAGCTAGTGGCAATCCCAAGCCCCTCTGATGGAATATGGAGATCACCATCCTGCGAATAGATTGTAGGAAGGAGTTAAACAGCTCTAAAATGTCTAATGAATGTTCGCTGTATAAAACGAAGCTGAAAGCTTTTAAGTACGCTGTACGCAAGGTAAAGAGAGCCTCCCGGATATATTTCTGTGGGAACGTAGAAAGTCTCAGCAAGACGAACCGCCTTTGTAAGATTTGAAGCACGACACCGAAGGCTTTGGGGTGTATCATGAACTCTGAGGGCATTTGGACTAGTTCAAGCGCAAATACTCTAAATGTTCTCATGGATGCACATTTTAAGGACAAACGGAGCAACTTACCAGCTCAATGCCGCCGTTCATGATATCCAACTCCCAACTGAGTTGAGTGATTAGCTCATTTGAGCCGTTTAAATCTCCGAGCCCTGATGGCGTTCTTGCTGCTGATATCTAACAGTCCGTAAAAGTAACGTTATCATCGCTTAGAGTGATTTATAATGCTTACCTGCGCTTCTCGTATGTTCCCACTTGCTGGCGGGAAACTCGAGTTGTTTTTTCCCCTGGAGTAGGGAAAGTTTCGCACGTTAAGCCAAAGGACTATCGTCCAATATATCTTAATTCTATCCTGCTTAAGATTCTGGAGAGAATCATTGATTACTATATTAAAAATCAATCGATCCTATTTTGATCTCTTAGTCACAGTAGGCCAAAGGTTAGTCTTGTTTGTTTGTGGGATGGTGGCGCGTGTGAGGAAAGCAAAGGATGAGATTTACGCTATACCGCTGGGCTCCTGCTGATATCACCTCGTGCTTAGACAAATTATATTTCTTCTTCTCGTAAGGTTAACTGGATGCGCTGCCGCTTCAGATACCGTAAGGCTCGTGCCTGCACCACCTCGTGCCTAATACCGTGTAATTGCAGCTTGCCGGTGTCCTATTATTGCTCGAGTTGATGGTAAAACGCAGTTATGAAGCAATTCGTTCAATTCGATACGATTTATTTAAATTAGATATACAAATTAAATATGCACTGTTAAACAGAATATTAATGTCGCGATGCTGGTGGTCTGAGTGCTGAACTGCAAGAGCACTGCAATCGCCCGCTCGCTGCCCAAAACCGGTCCTCTCGGTCGGCCACCGAAACCAGTTGATTTTGAATCCAACATAGCGGCCCCGTTGATAGCTCGGAGAGGCTGTCAATTTTGTCTGACATAGATTAAACCAAGTTAAATCTGATGGTCTTCTTGGCTGTGTACAATACTGCTTGATGGCGACAATAGCGGGCTTTGACGTCGTTGGCTGAGTATGGCTTGCTTTGTTCTTTGAACCAAATATTCTCTTCAAGGGTTAGGGGGGTAGGAAGTAGATGATGTGGATTCGATACAGGTGGTACGAAACAAACAAAAACAAACAAACGTTTGGAACCCATTTGGTCGGAATGCATTTAATCAGTTCGATCGATTGGTAGCCGGCAAAGCTTTGTTATTGGTCTCGTTAACGTTCCGGTGAGAGTCTGAACAGAAGCAACACGAACTAGTCCATCTTTACCGGGATGAATCTTAACTACGCGACCAGTTAGCCAGTTCGAAGATGGCAAATTTTCTTCTTTAATTAAAACTAGATCGTTTACTCCTAAGTTCGGTGAAGTTTTAAACCATTTCGGACGGGTTTGCAATTGATTAAGATATTCTGCGCTCCAACGTTTCCAAAATAGCTGCTTTATCTGAATGAGATCACGTAAACGATTAGGAAGTTTTATTTCATCATTATTAACATCCGGTTCAGGTAAAGGATGAGCTATTTCACCGTTCAGAAAATGGTTTGGCGTGATGGGAGTAAGATCGTTTGGATCGGTGCTATACGGACAGAGTGGTCGGCTATTTAAAATTCCTTCTATTTGCGTCAACACCGTCGACCATTCTTCAAAGGTGAATGAACGCGTCCCACAATTACGCTTGATGTGGTGTTTTACGGATTTCACTCCGGCTTCCCATAGCCCTCTAAAGTTTGGGGCTCGGGGTGGAATAAAATGCCAATTAATAGACCGATTTGTGAGGTACGGGATAATATGCTCCCTAATCTCGCGCAACCAGACCGCTTCTTGCGATTTCAGTCTAGCAGCTGCTCCCACGAACGTTTAACCATTATCACTATAGATATTCTGGCAAGCTGTACGCCGTGCTAAAAAACGTTTTAGTGCGGCTAGGAAAGTGGGTGTAGTTAAGTCACCCACTAGTTCTAAGTGTATTGCGCGAGTTGAAAAGCAAACGAAAAGAGTGATGTAGCCCTTGTATGCTACTTTACCCCGACATTTGGAAGCCTTCACTTCAATTGGTCCTGCAAAATCAACCCCCGTCGAAGCAAATACTGAAGAAGGAACCACACGTGGCGACGGGAGTGTCCCCATCCTTTGCTCGCCAGCTTGAGCTCTAGCTTTAAAACAAGTAATGCACTTTAAAAGTACAAATCTTACAGTATTACGAGCTCTCCAAATCCAATATCTCCTACGAAGCCAACTTAAAACTAATTGACAACCGCCATGTAGTGTAATCAAATGATATTCTTTGATCAGCATGGTGGTAAAGTGATGTGACGCAGGAAGTATAATAGGAAACTTTTCATCATATGATAGGTGTGAATTCTCCAGGCGACCCCCGACTCTCATTAGGTTGTCTGTGTCGAAAAAGGGATTAAGATTAATGATTTTACTCTTGTGCGAGATGGGATATTTGTTTTGCAAAGCCCGAAATTCCTTTGAAAAGACCTGCGATTGTACCACTCGAATCCAAAATTTTCGAGCTTGTAATAAATCCCTTGTAGTCAACGGAAAAATAGGAACTCTGTGGAGAATTTTTCCGGGTATCTTTTGAATTACTGCTGTAGTTCTTATCAATCGATTGAAAGACGAAAATCTGTTCAAAATATCAAGCAGAGAAGAGTCAATACGTACTTGATAGACATTCACTCCCCGAACCCCAAGGTTACCAACATTTTGTGCGGCTAAAGTGATCTTGGGCCAAAATTGTTCCTTTTCTTGCAAAAATTGGGGTCCATGCCACCAAAGAGAATTAACGAGTAGCTCAGATACCGAGATACCTCGGCTGGCAAGGTCGGCAGGATTCTCTCGTGAAGGAATATGTCGCCATTGACACACGAGGCTAGTGTCCTTGATTTTTTGCACTCTATTAGCAACAAAGGTTTCCCATCTCTTGGAATCTCCTTGCAACCAGTAAAGAACTATTTCGGAGTCCGTCCAATTTACGTTGGTGGGGATTGGTGAACATTTCCAATTCAACAGAACCCTTTGCACTAGCTCCGACAATAAAACCGCTCCTAAAAGCTCCAAGCGAGGTATTGTTGTCGGTTTGACGGGTGCCGGCCGTGTTTTTGATGTCAGTAAATGGCAATGATAGTTTCCCTCTTGATCGTGCAGTCTAATATAAAGAGAGGCAGCGTATGCTTCCTGCGAAGCGTCGCAAAATCCATGCAACTCTATCTGTTGAGTATCTACTGATGTTCCTAGCCATCTTCTGATTTTCAGTTGTGACAGGAGTTGGAGTTGCTTTTTGTACGCTTCCCATTTCTCTACAAAGTCATCAGCGATTGGATCGTCCCAATCCAAGTTTGCGAGCCAAAGCTCTCTCATAAGCAGCTTAGCCCTGATAATCGTTGGTGCGATAAATCCCATAGGGTCAAATAAGCGAGAGATAATGGATAAAACTTTCCTTTTTGTTAAGGGTAATTCCGATGGCTGTGAGGTGTCAAAGTTGAATTGGAATCTAAATGTGTCTTCATTGGGCTGCCAATAAATTCCAAGAGTCTTGACGGTATCGTCATAGTTTAATGACATAAGTGATTGAATTTCCCTGTCATCTGGAGCGACTGCTTCTAGAATTTTTTCATGATTGCTTACCCACTTTCGCAAATGAAATCCACGCTTTTGGAATATTCCCACTAGCTGCCGTTGTACCAGACTATAGTATTGTCTTTCAGGTGGAAATTGCGGTTATTTTTCAGGCAATCGACTGACTTCCATATAATCGAATATTAGGAGTCAATATTGGTATTTTCACAAAAAGTCAAGCGGCTATTAAGTCCCTTTCTAGTTTTTTTTTACAGTGTTCATGATTGTCGATGAATGCCGTGCATCTCTTGGGGAGATATCAAGACACTCGGTTGTACAATTTGGCTACTAGGCGAAAATACCATGAGGACGCTATTAAGTCCTGGGCAGATGAATCATCCTGTGCTATAACAAGGCAGTCTTGGGTCTCCATGGACGCGCATCGCACCAGGGAGCTATTAGGCTTAACTTGAAACGGTCTGTAATTTGCTGTTGGTGTTCTTACTGGCCATTCTTTCATAGGACGGCATGTGCAATGGTTGTGTGCAGGTTTCTGGACTTCTGACGGAGCTGTGGCTCGGAGGACGAGAAGGAATCCGTCCTCCATCTCATGTGCCAGTGCCCGGCTTTGGCGAGGAGATGAGTGGTGTCACTGAGTGAAAACTTTCTCTCAAATGCAACCGAACAGTCCGTGGTCAATTTAAAGGGTATAGTACGGTTTATCAAAGGAAGCAAATGGACAAGGGCGATCATTTGACAAGGGGAGAGCGAAATTACTGTGGTATCACAACTGACTTCTTTGGTGACTATGTGCGTCTTCCGGCAGGCTTCTGTCGATCGACCTACCTAATCATCACCATTATTATAACTTTTATTCTTAATACTATTATTTTCATTAAAGGCATAGAATCCTTCTGCGCTTCAGTCACCAGAGCGCCCGGAAAATGATTCCTAAGTAAAGTCTGATAGACTGCTTTTTGAGCTTGGTAAAGTCACCATCTGGGTGTTTCAGTGAGTCCAGCTTAGGTGATTGGTACTATTCCAGGACCTTGCACAACCTTGAGGTTTCTCTGGTCCCCCACAGAAGGATTTTTACGTATCTTTCTTTTCAGTCATTTTTACGTATCTCTCTTTTCTTTTCTTTCTGCGAAATAGTCATTTTCTGTGTTACTCTTACAAGCGTTGAGAAGTATTTTGAATAAAATTATTAATCGCTCCAAGCACCAGAATATAACGCCAAGTACACAAAGAAACTTAATTTTTACCCTGCAAACATACAGAAGTAAAGAACGGTGTTAAAATCATGCATATTCTTTGTTTAAACTTTTTCAAGACATGCCGTACCACAAAATGTAAGCAAGTTTCCATCTTTTATACGGACATATAGATTTTTGAAAATTCACAAGATGGTTGCCACAAACTTACACTCACAAATATACTAGCGTAGCTGAATCTGCTCGAGATGACAGAGTGGCTCATCTTGTTTTATATGTGAGTCTACAAGCTGGTTTTTTTAGTTTAATGAAAGGAGCTCCAAAATTGATCAATGCAGAGATGTTATCAGCTTCAAGATAGAAACCAGTGACGACAATTTTCAGTGCCTCAATGAAAAAAAAAAAAACAAATATATATTTTAAGTGTGAAATGAAAAGAAAAATGAGCCAATAATCGTTTTAATGACTGACGTTAGTCAATGACACATACTTAAAGCAAAAATGCAAGTACGCAAATAAGCTCTACGTAAGATCTCTGTTGCAAACGTGGAAATTGAAAATTAATTACAAAAACTGCAGTTTTATGCATTTAATCATAGTGAACTTAAATTGCTGGTCATTAGCGCTAAGTACATTTGCAAAAAGTGTATAAAAACATATGAAAACTCAACTTAGGCGACAAAATAAAACCGTTTTTTACTAACAAACTCAAACGTTGTCAGACATGTCTCTTAGTTTTATAATTACGATAAAGCTGACCATCATAAGCTTCTACCATAAGTGAAAACATAATTAAAAGTTGCACGCAACATATCTTGCAAATATTAAAACATACGTAGTTTGAATGGAAGTCGCTGAAGAAAACTTGCATGCATTTGATCAAATCCAATTTCAACTCTAAAACGATATACGGTTCAACACGTATCAAATTTTAATTTTGAAATAGAGTTTCTTTCTTCCGTTGCGCATGTGCATAACGGCCACTGATCAAACGAGTGCATTCGAACAACGTGAATAAAACAAAAGACTTAGGCGAGTAGCCCGAATAACCAACAACTGTATTTCAATTATGATGACGACATTGGTATTGCGAATCGCATCTTAAATTGAAATTACCATTTACGGTAGTGCATACAATTTTCTCAGCTCATATATTCGAATGCACTTTTTGAAACAAACTACCACGCTAAAAATTAAATGAAACATCAAACACAAACGGCCATATGAGTATCACGATTGAGTCCACAATTATGTGCATCAATTACACAGCATACGAAACAATTAGTCTGCGAGAGCATAAGTATTTTGCGGATGTTTCACAAATTGCTTCTATCTCTCACTACGAAATTGCGAAAAACCAAGCTAACTGGGAACCCATGATCCGTATAATTTACTGCGATACTTCTTTAGTATTTAGTCATTAAACTATTTTAAATGCCTTTTAATATTATTAAAGCATGAAAAACACGGTTGCACACACAATGCTACACTCACAAATATTTATATAAAATTATGCACATAAAGTTGATTATCATCATTAAAAATTTCACAAAATCACAAGTTTATTGGTGAGGAATTGCAAAAAAAATAATTGCATGCACTATGAACTTGGTTGCATTAATGACGATTTGAGGGGATATTAAAATTTTGATTAAATGTTTCTTCTTTGTTGCATGTACGTTTGAGTAGTAGTGGTGTGATAAAAATGGGTTGTGAAACAAGCATTAAACTTGTTTGCCATGTTTTACGCGAAATAAAAATTCAAGCAGGTTTTTTGGATGATCACGCTGAATGCAATATTGATAGTTCATCTATTGTCAACCAAATGTGAACTTGAATTACAAAGCTTCAAAGCAATTTGCCGAAATAATAATTAAATCTACACTAGAGTAAATTAGCCAACTTATTATTATCTCATGAAAGAATAAATAGTTCTTACATATTGTAAAAGTTAAACAGTCTAGCGCTTAGCTCAAGATACAACAGCCTGATCCCAACATTCCCTTTTACTAAGTTTAAATAATTATTTGGTCAATAGATTCAATGTCATCTTAGTACATAGATGGAAAATCAAGAAACAAATTGCTCTTCAAACTGCAGCCATTCTCCAGTACATTCATTTCAAGCGGTGCTTAAAATATTTTTTCACACAATCTTCTTGCTAGTTCTACGCCAGCTCCTCGACTCGTAATATGTAAATTTTCAAATTACAGCAAGGCAAAAGTCACCACAATGGTCACAGCAAAAGCCTAATTAGCAACAGTTAACTCTTAGAATTTCGAAATCAGCCTTGCAAGCAAAACAAACGTTCCAGCACACCTTCTGCAGTCCTTCACGTCAATTTCATCAGAACTAAGTACGCCTCATGATTCCCTTTCACTTGAGTCACCGTAGGCTTGCATCCGACACCAATCACGATGCATACATCGCTTGTCGATTTCATCACTAAATTCGATCATATGTTACACAATGCGAACAATCGAACAGCAGCACTCAGAATCAATCAATAATAACAACAACAGCAACCGCGGCCAAACAGCATAAGTATTTTCTTTAACCTAACAGAATCACGTAACTGCGAAATTATTTAATACTATTTCCTCAAAACCAGCGAATGGTGTCTTAAGATAAAATAGCAACGAACACTTACAATATTGTCTCTTGATGCAGGAAGACTCCGTTAGTATGGAGCGATGCAAGATCAGGTAGAAATAGCTTTAATTCGAACCTGGTCTTCACAATCTCACAGCCAAACTGATTTCAGCACACTTTTGCCTTTCTTCGCGTTCGCTACTAATGCATTAACATTAGCAGAAAAGATCTAATCGCACTGAGATGCACCGTAACGTTATTATGAAGAGCGCCGTCACTAAATTTACAGCGATCATTAAACAGATGCACCAACCAACGCTCGTTACACGCGCTTTGTTTGTTCAATTGAATCGTTAATTCCGTTTTTCTGCACTCACAAACAATAAATCAGCGGAAACACACCGAACATCTGAGCATGCGAAGATCGAATAACACACATAAGCCAATATTAGATATTCGCGCCAAACATCCATCGAGCAATCATAAACTGCACTCACTTTCGGATGCCGCTGCTAATTCGAGCGGATAGAACTTGGCATACACAACTGATATCCATGAAAGCTCTGCGAATTCTGCACGCTAGGAAACATGAGTGGCAGTAGCGACAAGACTTGGACAATGGAGTTGTTAATGAGACAACAACAAGATATGAAATAAAGCGGTAAAGATTCAACATTTTGATTTTATTCGAGCCCCTTCTTACGATGATTCTCCCAACATCTTCGTTGCTGGACGCAAGCTGTAATTTTGCGGCTTTCATGTAATTTATACAAAATAAATTTGATTCCAGCATGAATAAGCCACAACAGAGTGTTTGTAGACTATAAAGTAGAAATAAATCTTATTTTGGCTAATTTTCCGTAGTAGCGGAAACGAATTGATACACGATGTCAGTTTCGTGGGAAGGAGTTTACAGTAATAAGGAAAAAGTGAGCATTGAATGAATAGATTTATGGGTCTTTGAACAATAAAATACGGTATAAGCTAAGTTGGCTAATTACTAGGTGCTAAAATAATTGAGCAAACCCATCAGATGTATAGCAACAGCAATGAAAGAAACAATTGAAACAAACTGAATCCGCATATGCTCGTATAAGGTACTTCAAACGAATGTCGCTTATTATCAGTTTGAAGAGTATGAAAAATATATGAAGAATGTTAAATAACAGGCACCAGTGACGTACAATTACTCATTTATACTATATTAGTATATGAAGGTTTACATAGAAAAGGTTGGCACAATTTCGAAAAATAGAGCAGGTACATGAAATTTTATTTAAAATATCATCCAATCAAGCGTCTTTTTGTGTAATGAAATGACTAGTAATTCACAGTTAATAAGTGTGTTTTCGAAGATTCTACCAGGCTTTTGAGTTCTTACTGCAAGATACGCGCTTCTCATGACGTGATTGTTATTGCAGGTATGATGCAGAAGTATCCCTGTGATTTTTAAGTCAATTTGCGCAAAAAGTTTATATATATATTTAATTGTCGACATCTACTTACACTCAAAAAAATTTTGGTTGAATTTTACCCTTATAATAGTAGGAAACTGGTTTCCTACTGTTAAAGATGTAAATTTACAAAAGTGCGTAAAAAGCATATTTTTTAAACGACCAAATGGTGTCATTTTACTCTAAATAATGATGCAATTTTATGGGTTTGGCGCAAAGGTGAATAACAAACTAGTAAATTTACACTCTTTTTGCTTCAATTTACAAAAAGCTGTGTATTATTCAGCTGATATGACGTAAAAGCAAAAAATGCACATCGAATGTGTCGAAAAATTTGTAATTCGTAATTTTAAACGAAAAAATGAATAGATTTCCTATTATCAAAGTATTAATTATAGACCCACTTTTTAGAGTGTAGCAACACTTATAGCTTGCTAAGAAAAACCCGATTTATCAATGAATCCTTCGGCATAATTCATTGCCTTTTTCGTTATAGCTTATCAGTTTTTTACCGGATTCAAAGGTAATTGAAGGAGCTGTTGCGGAACAGCTGTGAACAGCCGCCACCACAACAGAAATTTTAGCCTGACCTGCTGCCCTCGTGTGACTTTAGGTGCCGGCTAGTCACCGGTGTTGTGGGTTTATTGAGGGGCAGGCCAAGCCCTAGCTGGGTCACGTGTATATTATCAAAAACACCAAATAAGGAAAAAAAACTACAGGAAGGGAAAAAGGGAGCCACACACATGGCTCCACTGAACCTGTTGAATGAATTTACTATTCAGTAATCAAACTGGTCATTACAAATAAAGAAAACCTAAAGTCTACCGGAGGAGAAAAAAACCATATAATTTGAAAATTGAAAATCAAAATAAATCAATATACAATTAAACGATACAATAAAAATTTAAAATTGGAATGATTTAAAAACAACTAATACTAAATGAAATTCAATTTTAAATAAGTGCCTTAAAATTAACAAGTAAAAAAAAAAGAATAAGTGAAAATATATGTAAACAAAATAGCTCATCGGATTCCTGGACAACGGTCGACCGTGGTACGGCATCCACTGAAACTTGTTTAACCTTAATTTCGAATTTAATTAAACTATAAATCCCAATTTTAACTTTGTATTAAATTCACAATTATATTATTATATCCAAATCGAATTTCAGTTAAGCTCCCGCAATCTTTTTTACCTCCACCAAAAAAACCCAACAGTCATCCGTATAAAGAATCTTAACATCAACGATTTCAACCATAAACATCGCCGCGCCCAAAACATGACCAGCTTTGTAGGCACAGAACCAGACACCCATAACGTCACGCTCGTCGTGAAAATTAATTGTTTCAATTTTCTAAATACTAGCTTCAACATCGCCTTCCGTATAAAGCATTTGCTCCGCCGCTATGTTCCTGACTTTGATATAATCTGACAAAGTCCAACGATAAATCGCTTTTGTAAGATGTGCCATGAAAACTGGAAAACCACGAAAACTGCTCTTTTGTAGAAACCATGGCAAGGCTTCGCAATGATCCAAATGAAAGTGATAACTAAAAAATCCTAGCGGATCAGAACCGCAAGAAATACTAATGTTCCAAGAACAATAGAGGATTTGTACAGATTTTGAGTGTATTGTTATATATTGTCTTATATATTGTTGTTATTGTCTTATATATTATATATAGTATGTATTGTCATATATATTGTATATTCGCGATGTGAATACTTAATGCAAGCATTTATTGGTACGAAAATAACAAAAACACCTCGTGCTAGCAGTCCTTTGCTAGCACCGAAGCCAAAAATAAGTCACATCTGCCTCACGTTAAAGTCAACCTGCTCTGCGACTTTCGTATTGATCCGATCACTGCATTGGAAGTTATAGGGCTACAAAGAAATTTAGGGTTACCATTCGCAAGAGCTTTCAAACTTTCTAGATCTTTGTATTTGGTGTGTATTTTCATCACAAGGCCACTACGATTTGAAAATTTTATGCTAAAATCACTTACTAAAGCTATGTCAAAAAAATACAAAAACCGTCATAGCTGGCAACCCTATCATTGTTTTTCAAACTTGATTTCTACTGAATATTACCTACAACAATTTAAATTTGCCATATGAATTTCGTTATAATACCATGACTTCGTTATAATACTGGAAGCTATAGGGTAAAGAGCTTTATTTTCCTCAACGAATTTTCAAAACTTAAGGCACAAAAATGATCATAGCTGGCAGTTCCAACTGGACTTTTCAACCAAATTTCTACCAAACGTGGTTTAAAGTAAGGTTCAGCTACTGTGTGAATTTCGTTAAAATCAAACGATAGAATCAGAATTTATAGGGCTAAAAGCAGTTATCTTTTTTTAATGATTTTTCAAGATGGCACCACTGGCACAGAATCGCCCGCATTTCAAATCACTTCTACCAGACTTGGTCCTCTTTAAGACCAATACATTCTGCAAATTTCAATTAATTCTGCTCATCGGATCGTGGGTTTCCGTGAACAGAAGTTTTTGATGCTAAAAATATAGGTAAATTGGGCAAGGGTTACCAGGCGTGCCCGTTATAACATATCTAATTTTTTACTTTGACTATGTTAACAAAGCATAATATTTACATATGAGTGGCTATTTTTTGAAGAACCGGCATTTTTTCAGAAGAGTCGATGATTTGGAGGTTTTCACTTTCAGTGTCTGCCCTAGCTACAAGGTTATCAACACGCTCATTAAAAGCTACACAAACTTACAACTAAATATTATCTATATGTTCTGAAAATTTCGTAATAATTGAACAGCTCTGTAAAAAGTTATCGCAATTTAAAAATTTTCAAATTTTCCCGTTCTCTTTTTAGGCACCTAGCGCACACATGGGGTTAAAAAATTCCAAAACATTATCCGATTCGCATTCAAAACGCGTTCGAAATTTATTTCGTCAAATTTATTTTTGCGAAAATTATTTGTGTACGGAATAATAGGTATATTAAAAATACCATTAAAATGGCCGCCGGCGCCAAAGGGTTAAAAAATAATTGACATTTAGTGAGACTTGGACCTATTTTGCATATACATCAATGTATCCTGAAAGTTTCAGCTCAATCGGATGGCGCGTTCCCGAGAAATAGTCACTGAATTTTTTTTTTCTCGGCGAGCGTTTTGATGAATTTTCAGGTATTTCTATATTTCCAAGTAGCGTAAATTTTTGTTAAAAAAGTATCGCGAATGAAAACTTATTATGTTCTTAGCTTGTCTATGATAAAGAATTGGAAAGTTTGGGCCTTGTGTAGGCGCTGAGTGCCTAAAAGTAGGCAAGATTTTTTTCCAAATTTCAATTGTTCATAACTTCTAAGAAAAACAATGGGTCATCGTGAAATTTGCAGATCATATTGATGTAAACTAGAATTTAACACTCATGGACTTTCAAGACTGTTCGGGCAACTTTGTAGCTACAGCAGGCTCCTGAAAAAAAATCCTTCAAATTATCGACCTTCCTGAAAATTTTTTGATTTTTGAAAATAAACTCATATTATTTGATAAATTTTGACTTTTGTCCACTAAGTCAAGTTAAAATTTTCAAAATTCCACGGTAAACAAGAACGGCAACCCATGATCAAGTTACCTCTATTCTCAGCACTCAAAACTTCTGTTCACGAGAACTGACGATCGGGTAATGCGATCAATACGAAATTTTAAAGAAATGTTGGAATTAGCTAGGACCAGGTCTGATAGAAGTGATTTTGAAATTCGGGCAATACTGTGGCAGTGGTGCTATTTTGAAACATCACCGAGAAAAAATGCTGGTTTTTGGCCTATAGCTTCCTATTTAGAAACCAGATTTTAACAAAATTCTCGCAGTAGGTGAACCTTATTCTAAGACAGATTGCATAGAAATTTGGTTGGAAAATTATAATAGGGCTGCCAGCTATGGTAATTTTTGTCTTCTAAATATTGTAAACTTGCTTAGGAAAAGAAAGCTTTTTTGCAATCGAAACGAAATTCAGAGGGTGGATTTAACTCAACGTGAAGCAGCTATGGTGCTAACGCATATTGCACCAACAGATGCTTCCATTTTCTATTCATAAGCAAAGCATTTACAATAAAATAAGCAACAGATATTTAAATTTTCCGAGTTTTGATGGCAGCCCCAGACATAGTTTAATCACTGAAACTTTCGATGATATCCGTGGATGAAAACGAAATTCAAAGGATAGGTTGATTAAGCATGAGCATGTTATGGTAGACTTATTGCTGCTGTGTTGCACAAATGTTGCTAGCACTGAATATTTTCATCATTTGTGTTATAGGAAATGCTGTCAGAAAATTTTATTTGTTCCTTTGAGTAAGAAATGGTTGATATGATGCTACAAAGAAGTGTATTACGTCTTCACACATTTTTAAGTCACTCAAAGATGATTTCTTGGAAAATCAGTTTTCTAGCGGTTCTGATGCGCTAGACTTTTTTTTAATCTTTCTATCTATGGTTAAAACGCAGTATAATGTATGGATGCAAAAATATTTCAGATATTTATTTAATTGATTTCAAGCTCTAAAAACTGGCAATCTTCTTAATTGTTTGAGGTTCTTCTTTATCTTCCTAGATACGTATTTTTCATAAAATTTCAAAGTAATTGAGAAATTATTAGGTTTCACTAGATTATATAGCCTATGAATCTTAAAGCATTTAACTACTTTATAAACGCGGTAACATCGTATATTTTAACGCAACTTGACGGCTATCTGTCATCATCCTTTTCACTACATTAATATCACCTAGGAAGAACATTGAAACACAAGATAATCAATAATTTGATTGGCGATAACTTGAAAAGTAGTGAAAATCAATTTATCGTACAATGTGTTGATGTTTTAGATTACTGTAATCAATGTGCAATTATCGTAAGTACTTAATACAAAGTTTATCCGTTTGAATACACTCTGGAAAATGATCATTTTGTAAATTATGTGATTTGAATGCTGTGTATTATCAGTCTAACCCAAGGAAACTAAAGCTGAATTTCATACAAGCTCTTCTAGTTTATATGAATCAAAGATATACACAATGCGTATTGCTAATTGTAATTTAGCTCGAATTCGTATACCTGATTCTATTTTCATTATACATATGAGTCGACTTATTTACAATATCATCATTCGATTTTTAAACTGCACCAAACCTGTTTGATGGTAAAATTAGCAATAAAAACTAGTATGGATTGGAGATACAAATAAATATGTTCACCTGTGTACGTTAGAGATCGATCATAAACTTCTTCTTGTGAAATAAATACAAAATCGCATCTCGTAAATTGAAATTACGTTTTACACAACAACCATTCTAAACAAGTATGCGGAATTGACTGCAACGATACACGACTAAGAAACAAACATCGTATCATCACATTTATCTTATGTCGCCGCGGATGATGTGATGCTACCGATAGATTGTATCTATTTGAAATCTATGTCAGGTGCATTGATGCTATCGCATATTCGATTATGGAGTCTTACGAAAAGAAGTAGTTAAGTCAAGTCAAGTAGTGGAAATAGTGTTCACAAAACGAAAGAAACCTCCAAGTGCGTATAATTCGCTTGGTGAAAAAACGACCAAAATTTTGTTTTCATCAGTTGCTGAAACATTTCTAGAAAGGTCAATGGAGCAGCCATGACAGCATTCAGAGAATCAAATCAACGAAGTCAATAAATAGTTCTGAATCGCAATTAGCTCGAGTTTGTTTGGATGAATCTTATCAAATAATATGATTGTTATCAGAGTAAATACATCAAAGAGTAATAATCTAATAAATGCTTTTGTCTAAACATCACTTGTTCTGTCATCTTTACCACAGTCGTGCAAAACTAAGGTCATAAAAATCAGTAGTCTATTCTAAGGGAAATAGTCTCAACAAATCTCGTTTGATGCAGCTGACTTTTGTAACTAAATATTTCTCTCAATGTAGTGACACAGTATCACATAAATCTCGTCTCAATTGCGGATCTGCTATAGCTAAGCGCAAACCACAAATCAAATTTAGTAATTAATCTTGATGTAACCTTGGAGCAACGAAGCTTTCCAAATAATTCGCACCTTGCCAATTACTATATTTTGTTTCAGCATTAAATGCTTCTGTACAGGCATTCACACCGAGAACTATTCGAAATCCAAATTCCTATCACGGTATTCACTACATACCACTGTTACTGCCTGATACCGAAGCAACTGATATTGCTTTCTATGCTCAACCGCCAGATTCTACTTAAGTTCAAAACCAGGCCTAACGAATGTTTTAATAGATACTTGTAATTGTGAGCTGCAATTATGATGGTCGTATTGCGTTCTCTAGCCTCGAAAAGCCTTAGTGACTTCATCTACCCAACAGCTATTCCAGGTCAGACACATGATCATCTCAGGCTATATCGATGAACCATTTGGCAACAGACAACTTAGTACCGGCTAGCATACTTCTTGACGGATGACAGTAGCTTTAACGAGCTACCACCAGTCAAATGACTCGATATAGCATCTGGCTGTGATGCTTTTACTGTATTCGCAGTTTTGTACACAATTCGGACTCGTGTTCGGAAAATGAAACTGAGAATATTGGATTTCATCGTTCCAAGGTTTCAGTCGTCTAAGATTGCACAGGAATTTTCCTACAAATATTTGAGAATATGTAACTGTTTCTCAATTTTGAATTGTTCTTTGCACTACGAGTAATTAGTTTTAATATAAGTGACAATAATAATCATCAACTAGAATACTTTCTTTAATATAAATGACAATAATAAACATCAACTAGAATATTTCAAATATAAAATGCTTTAAAAAATCTGAGATTTGAGTCCTAGCTGTAGCACGAAGGAATCGTAGTTATTTGAAATATTCACTCCTTCAGGGACACTATACCCATTGCGCATCAAGCATAATAATTTTATACGCATTAGCCATTCATCAAACCCATCACAGTTCATCATAAAGCTGATAAATGTACGTTTCTATAATACTTCGCATTTACGTCAGATGTAAATTATATAATCCATACTTTTGTTTAGATTACATCTAGAAAATTCATATTTCTTTATATATATATATATATATATATATATATATAGATATATATTATAGTTGGGTCGTACTAGGATTTTCACATATTAGGTATAACTAGTACGAGTACAAAAAAATATCTGCTCCAAATACCTGTTCCAAAAATACTAGAAAGTTTTTTTGAAGTATGTGTATATATATACATACAATACATACAATTTGCAATGATGTAATAAAACGGTATGATATGCGCTTCCCCACGCTTCAGACACAAAGTTCCCAAGCTAGAATGGTGATGGTGCAAGACGACCTTCAAAGGATACCGAATCATTAGTCCATGCAGTTTGTCCGCAACTTTCCAATGGTCGATTATCTATTTCGCAAGTCTTTTTATAATCTAGGAGCCATTCAAGGGAAAGGAATCAAGTCCAACCGATTTAATTTGGTTTTCATTTTCTTATATGCACAAAACACCTCCTGGCTACTCCTTCGTTCAAATGACCAAAGTCGAAAAACTTACTAAGATATGACCAACTAATCCTGTTGCCAACTATATGACTTTTCATCGATCGATCTCTGATATCAAACTTTTCCTGACTAATCTAAGACAGTCATTAGCGGCATCAATGCCGAAAATCAAAAAATTTTCCAAAATTTCCAAAACACCCGAAACAAACACTCAAAGCAAATCACTCTAAGTACGAGTACTCAAATACGACCTTTTTGTAAGCACAATATCATATCAGCAAGTGCTACTTACACTCAAACATCAAATACTCACAAGCACTCTAGTATTAAATACTCGCGCGTACGAAATACTAGCTAGGACGAAATACTTGCAAATACGAAAATACTCGCAAGTACGAAAATACTTGCAAGTACGAAAATACTCGCAAATACGAAAATACCAGCTACGAAAATACTTGCAAGTATGAAAAGACTCGCAAGTATGACAGTACTCGCTAGTACGAAAATACTAGGTACGAAAATACTTGCAAGTATGAATTACTCGTGAGTATGAAAGTATGAAATGTGAGTATGAAAGCACTTGCAAGTATGAAATACGAGTACATATTAATATTAGGATACTATTACGTCACTGTTTGGTTGAAATGAATCAAATGGACGAAATTTATTGGGTAAATTCTTGAATACAGGTATAGTTCACAAAAATACTCGTACCTACTATTTTTGAATTTCGTACTAGAAACTGGCTGTTCCAAAATAAATACCTGTTCCAGTATATACGCTTTATCTCTAATATAGATATATATATATATATATATATATATATATATATATATATATATATATGTATATCAGCAAAAAGATTAAAGGAGATAATCTCTGGAGTGGCCAATCCGATTAGGCTGAAATTTTCGGAGGACATAGATTTATATAAGGAGTAGATCCATGTTTTGTTAGATTTAAGATATCTTTATCCCTTTGAATTTCCAGTTACCCCTATACAGTAAAGTATTGGAAAGAGGGCCCGGTAGCTCTGCTCACTAAGGCACCAGGCCGAAAAGTGGCGTACCACGAGGCCTGCGGGTTCGAATCCCGCCAATGCCATGGCTGTAAGTGTGAATGCGTGTGATTGTCTATGAGGGTGGCAAATGGACCCAAACTGGTGGCCTAATGCTGGCCGCGTTCCCGACAGCCCTCTTCACTAACTTAACCTTAAGTATTGGAAATGAAAATGTATGTTTTATGTTTGTTCATGATAAAAAATTGGAAATTTTCAGCCCTGTGTGGGCGCTGAGCGCCTAAAAATAGGCAAGGATTATCTTCCACATTTTGATTTATCGTAACTTCTGACGAGAACATTGAATCATCGTGAAATCCGCATTGCGTATTGTTGCCAATTAAAACTATACACACATGGTTTTTCAAGACAATGTTGGGAGCCTTGTAGGGATGACAAGCTCCTGAAAAAAAATCCTTCATATCATCGACCCTCCTGAAAAATGTTTGCTTTTTGACAATTACTTGATAAATTTTAACTTTTGTCCATCATGTCAAATTGAAATGTTCAAAATTCCGATTCGCACAAGAACGGCAAACCATCACCAAATTACCTCTATTTTCAGCACTCGAAACTTCTGTTCACGAGAACTGATTACCGGATAATCCGATAATAATAAAATTTACAGGACATGTTGGTATTAAGTAGAACCAGTTCTGATAGAAGTGATTTTGAAATGCGGGCAACCCTGTGGCAGCGGTACCATCTTGAAAAATCACTAAGAAAAAAAACCGGCCTTTGGGCTATAACTTCCGATTCAGCCATCACATTTTAATAAAATTCACACAATATTTGGACCTTACTTTAAACAACATTTGGTTGAAAATTTAGAATAGAGTTTCCAGCTATGGTGATTTTTGTTTCCTAAATCTTTCAAATTCGTTCAGCAAAATAAAGCTTTTTTCCCTATAACGTCCGGTCCAGTCATAAAATCGAAACGAGGTTCATGCAGTAAATAGACCTTAATGTAAACCAAATGTCGTAGGAATTTCGTAAAAAATGGTGAAAGGGCTGCAGCTATGACCATTTTTGGAATTTTTGGGATATTCTTTACTAAGCGATTATGTCATTAGATTTGCAAATAGGAATGATCCTGCAAAGACAATTAACAAAAAATATTAACGTTTCGAGAATTTGAAAAGTTTTGAGGGTAGTCATCCTTAAATTCTTTTCACCCCTATAGCTTCGAGCGCAGTCATTCAATCGAAATTAAATTCACAGGATGGTCACTAATCTGCTAATACAGGGTTTCCAGCATCAGACATTTTCGTAAATAATACACCAACAAATGCTTAAAATTACATACTCATATGCAAAGCATTTGCAATAACAATAAGGAACCAATTTTTAAATTTTCCGAGTTTTGAAAATTTTTCGGATGGTAGCCTCAAACAACGTTTAACCGCTGAAACTTTCGATGAAGTCCTGCGATGAGAACGAAATTCAAAGGATAAGTTGATTTAAATATGAGTTTTTTATGGCTAACTTATTGCTGCTTCGTTTGAAAAGTGTTGCCAGCACTGAAAATTTTCATCATCTATGCTATAGTTTGGTTTTTTTGCTTTGGATAAGGAAAGGCTGATATGATACTACAAAAAAGTGTATAACGCCTTTCCAAATTTTTTTTTAACTCAAAGACAATTTCTTCGAAAATCAGTTTTCTAGCGGTTCTGATGCGCTAGACTTTTTCTTATAACTTGAGACAGTTTTCTCCTTAACAGATTAGATTCACCACTCACAATGGTAATAATTCCAGACACTTCTCTAAACACCGGCGTCTCTGAAGGTTCTATCATTGGTCCCATCCTGCTCAACATTCTTAGCCCCACAGTGTGAAAATAAATCTATTCGCAGATTAGATATTGTTATGGCGCCTACAATCCAAGAACGGCATTAATCAACTTACCAACCACTATATATCCACTAGCTTTATGGATACTACCCCTAGTGAGAAATGACAATTAACCCTAAAAAGGATAAATTTATTTATTTCAAGCAACACGAATAACGAAAAATAAGATCTCTTAGTTCATTTAGTCTCGGCATACATACAACGTGTTGAAACAGATAAAGTACCAAAGTATTATTTGCGATATTATTCTTTCAGCTCTCATACACAAATGGCTCACAGCAAGGCAGAAATAATGTTTGTAATGATGTGGGATAGTTAGGCTGATCACACGCCGATCATCTGACTAATCATATTATACGGTGCACATTTAGAAAAGTCTGCGTGTCCTCTGCTAATGTACATGACTTTTCAGAAACAAGTTTAGGAGACATATCTCAAAAAAATATCCTGTACGCTGCAGTTGTCTTGGAAGAAATTGGAAAACGAGAACCAGGCGCCAGCCATGATTCCCCCATCGTTCAAGCAGCAAATGTTTAATGTCAAATGTTCGGAATGTTTAACGTTAAACGTTATCCAGAAAAATATGATATTATCTGGAATAACTAAGAATTGGTGTCGGAAGTGTATGAGCTTTATTCATAAATGTATGGGCATAGCTTGCAGTAATATGTTTTTTTTTAATGAATACCTTATATTTACACAAAAAAGAGATTTCGACCTGGAAAAATCTTGCAACCTGCATCAATCTTGCATCTCTGTCGCTAAAATGATGAAAACAAAAATTATGAAAATAGCTCGGATATGATGTATAGCAATTAACAATCGCATTGAAAGAAATCAATTTGAAAATAAAATTACTTAAAAACTATAGAATGTAGTCTTACTGATCAAGGTGGAATCGATTTCGGGATTAAGTATATCATTGTAACATAACGATAAAACACTGTGAGGCTCATTTATCGTCGATTCGACTCAAGCAAAACTATTTCCATAATTTACTACTAACATAATTTTTATCACTATTTCTGCATAGCACACAGGTGCTGAATCCACAAAAAAAGCTCGACATCAGCTTCCCATTCACCAAAATGTACAGAATTTCAAGCAGAATTGTTAGACAATTGGCAATTATAAACGTAACCATGTTGAGAAAGAAGTCACGCGATCTTAGTTTCCACAGCCTTCATCCGAGCTCATGAAGCAAATATTTCATAGAATTGACGATCATTGCGCATTCTTTGAGCCTCTTCAGAAGCCACGAATTGAATGTGTAACATGCAAATTCAATTAAACCGAGTCTTTTACATTTTCGATATTCTCAGCACTCGAGTATTTTCCTTGACTGTTCGAACTCGTAGCCTTGTACAGTTTCAAGCGTTTTGCTTCAGATTGTTTTAAGGAGATGAAGTGTTTTGCACAAGAATGAGATGTTTGTGTCGAGGAGGAAAAAATCGAAAGTAACTGATTGTGGAAATAAAATTAAATTAAATCAATTCCCCACTTCATGCGACCTTCTCCATGCTGAGAAAATGCTCAGCCTTTGTGATTTGTTCTGTTATTTATCGTTACGAATCCAAACAATGTGGCCCCTTAATTTTTCTTCGAGTTCTCATACTCAGCATACTTGTCACGACGTTTCCGTTATGATATCGTTAAGAAGTATTGTATGAAAATATCTAGCACGTCTACCGTCTATTTATATTGCACCCACCGATGCTGCAGACCCGCAGATTAATGCATCACGGAGCTATTGGTCTTTCGATAGATAATTATTGGATTATGGTTCGATTAGTAGTGGAGGACCACTTATCTAGTCGATTTTCGTGCAATGCGAAACCGCAATGTGGCGTTAAGCAATACTGTGGAATCGTAGAAATTGTCTCAAAAGATCTTGTTACTTCAATTGATGATTTAGCCTCAGTCAGCTAATTTCCGATTCACGGTACGATAGAATAACGAAAATCAATACATTTGACACTAGACCACGACACTGTGTTCCACAATTTAGATACTCTGCATGACAAAGGGATTAATTTTTAATCCTAGGGTGGCAATGACATTGCCGAAGAACTCAATGCGTTGAAAATATGTATATGTACATCAATCCGAGCTAGCCTTGCTCAAGAGCATGAAAGTGGTATTTAGATTTCCGTGATGTCGATTGAGCCAATTCATATTATTTGTGCAATCTCATTCATAGTCACAATGGACCCATTTATTTATTTAGTGGAAAATTGCATTTCCTGTTGTTATTGTAATTATTTTGTAATAATGAGGTCAATATTATTTCATTTTGGTAATAATTCGAAAAACTCGGTCAATGAACAAGTCAAATATGAAGAATACCAATATCTAATAAGTTTTACCGACCAATTGTCTGCAAACAGATGTAAATGGATCAGTTTTATAAATGACATAACAACCTCTTTGATTGGTCAACTATTTAGTTATTTGCATAGTATGCATTATTTCTGCTTCAACTAGTCAATGCAATGAAGATTGGATGCGGTAGGTGATGCGTTCTACGGTTAGTTACCGACCGGTACGCTGGTTGCCACTCACAGGTGGGAACTGTGACTTGACTATTACATTGAATAGGAAAAATGTCTTTGTCAGTGCATTACAAAATCTTCTTCGAATACTTTGCTTCCAAGATCGCAATTATGCGAGCTCAGTTTTAGTGAATGGAATATTTGTGCTTGTTTTTATTCACCAATTGAAATGCATAGTCAAAGTTGAATGCATATTGACTGTTCAAAATACATTGTGGAGCTTATTTTTTTTACAAATCATATAGCGAATCGGACATCTAAAGAGGATGTGAAACCTTAAATTTGGTATCATTCTTTGCTTGGTAATTATATGATGATAACTTGAAAGAAGCCCAACTTTCGTTAATAAATATGTAGGCATTAATTATAAAGCTAGAAACAATCGGTCAATGCATGCGAGTTAAACGTGCCAAGATCTGTCCAGAAAGCTACCAACATAGACATTGTTGCATATCAAGGAATATCAATTGGTAACTAAGCGGAAAGGATTCGGCATTTTATCAGAAGTAGTAAACACAAAAAAAGACAAATGAGAAGAAGTCACCGGCAGTGCTAGCGACAGGAACCCGAAATTCTCGTTATGGCTACGTTCTGTTGGACACATCTTTTACCCAATTGTCAGCGCAGAATGGATAAGGAATTACCTATAGGGCCATACTCGATTATGGCTGCCAGATAAATCTGGTGGCCGAACGAATCGTTAGGAAATTTAATCTGCACATCGAAGCACAACATGGCAATGCCCGCCAAAGTGCCAGCAAAAGAATAAGTCTGTATTTGAAGCCTGAGAAGTCATTCTCAATGAGATTAGAAGGATACATCCTACCACCACTAATTCCGCAACAGCCGACACAAGTCAAAGATGTGTCGAACTGAAATATCCTAGATAGATTTGTAATATTAGCGGATCGATAAATCGACGTATTGTTTGGGGCTGAATTCCATCATCGAATTCTCCGAGCAGGGCAGATAAAACTCGACAATGGACTACTGGTGCTATATTATAGCTGATTTGGTTGAGCACTGATTAATGTTGTATCTACGTTCTAAGTGTTGCCTTCTATTCTATAATAGAAGTTTCATATGCCACATAGCAAAGTTTTACTTATTTGAATAGTTTTTTTATATCGTATATTGTAGTGTAGTGATCAACAGAAATTGATGTTTTCGGTGTTTGATTCACTGTTCGATATAATGCATATTCATGTTATGTTGTGAAGTCCTTATATTACGTTGCACGTTGTATATAAATAAATGAAATTTAAAGCCAGAAACACATTGCGATGCAGTGCAGTGTACGCATTGTATAGCACATTGAAAGCAGTCATGTATTTTTTTCTTTTCTATTTTTTTTCTCTTTTTTCTTATATAAATGATTTTTCTCGCACTTGCTCAATTAATTTCTCGTCCATTTTCACTTTGATAACAAAGCAATCCAACGACAACCCTCGTACGGGTCTAGGGGTTGAAGCTGGTAGAGAGCTTCATTACAATTTATTTAATCATTGTTGATACGAGTGTGGAGTGATTAGTTCCACGACTCACTTTACCCCTGATTTAAATCAGGTACCTAATCAGAGCTAGGTGAACTCAAAGCTTGGTGCGCGGACCCTCGTCCGAACCTAGATTCGAACCAGGGACCCCACACGCAAGAAGCCAGTGCTCTACCCACTAGGCTACTCTTTGATAATACGAACCAAATTATCTATTTATATTTGATAATACGAACCAAATTTCACTTTGATAATACGAACCAAATTATCACCCAAACTTAGATTGCTCTTTCCCGCTAAGCTATTGTCAAACAAATACCATCAAATTATTATAATGCCTCGTTTACACATATGGCGAACGTTTCGTCGAGGAACTTGTGAAATTACTTCCCTCCATGTCATCGCATGTAAAAAAGAAACAGGCGAGAATAGACAAGGTGACCATTTACATACTCGGCTCGCCAACATTTGCCATGCGTGTAAACGCGGCATAAACGATGCAGTGCAGTGGCTATGCTTACTGGCAATTGAGGCTATGCTTACTGGAAATTTGTTCAAGATAACATGGGAAAGTTTAATATGTTCTAGTTATTGGAATCTGAATAATTTTGTATGTTGTCAAATAAGTTATTGTAAGAAATACTATCGTGTATCTCTACGTTCGCCAAGATTCTCAGACGAAAGTCCTATAGCTTCTGGAAACTTTAGCCATAAAACTATATTAAAATATCTCATAGCGTTCTACTATGCAACTATGTCTAAAAATACTATAAATGGTTACTGTCCGTATATACCCTATACACTATGGGATAAATTATGCATGAAATTGGGTAAAATAAACTAAAAATTTTTCCGTGTAGTATCCGGGAAATTAAACGAAACGTCTTTAACCAGACAAACGTGCGGAATTTTCGCTGAATAAAAAGATCTTAGTAGAATAATGATTGAGTTTTGCCAGCTGGAAGAAGTCGAGGTAAAAACCCCAATTAACAGGAGCCAATTTTGTGCCATACGTATTTCAACAAAATGATGGAGAGCAAATTCGTCGTAAAACTACCATTCCAGGACAGTCTAAACATAGTGGGTGAATCTAAAGATATTGCGAAGGGAAGATTTCTCAGACTTTATGGACGATAGAAATGAGATTCAAAGCTTCAAGCAAAATCTTCAGCATTTGTAAACAAATAGATAGACCTCGGAAACATGCATGAAATTAGCCTGAATGAAATTTTCTAATTCCTGTTTAATTTGTACTCCATCATTGTATCACTAAGCTCGAATCAAAGCTAACAAGACTACGGATAGCTTTTGATGCACCCACTAAGATGACTACACAATTATTCCCCAATGATATACTTCATTCGAAACCGATCATAAGATATATTCAGGCTTTCCAAGATTCTGTTCTCCACTGATATCCAAAAGATGTGCCGATGCCCATTTGATATTTTGACATAACGAACTCAAAAAAGTCACTAAAAAATGTCGAGCTATTGACGGTATATACAATGCCTCCTAGAAGTACGGGCCGTAATGCAGAATGATGACGTGAGAGTTTGCGGGAACAATGTCGCGAAAAACACACGTAGTCTTATGGGACGTCCGCGGGAAAATGCTAATTGCACAGGTTGTGTTAAACTGATTGAAGTGAAAACAAAGTGAGATCCGCGGAACAGTGCCAGTGAACAGCTAAAACACAAATTAATGTGGTGTGTGCGGTATAATTGGAAATATTCGATACGAAATGTTTATCAGTTGGTGTTAGGTTATGTGTTGTTTCGTGTCGATTCACTGTCGATACAATTAATTGGTAAAAAATCAAAGTTAGGACTAAATATTATTATTACAACGCGTCCACGCACAAAAAACTAACGTTTTAATCATATTTTAGCTTAAAAACCGCAAGTGAAATCTCCGTGTACATCGGCACTGCCTCGTGGAAATGTCAAAACTCCCCAAATAACTGACGTCATAGCTAAAACGATTACGTAGCATGACGGCCCGTACTTCTAGAAGGCATTGGTATATACCTCAGAAGAGAGAGATATAAGGAAATGAAAATGGCAGTGACAATTGAAGTGATTTGCCGGAATCTGAGCGTTAGTAGTAGTGAGGGAATTTGACATTCATCTACTCGCCGAACAGAAAGATAGAGTGAGATAAAGAAAGGGATAGATGAGAAAGAGATGGATAGACAAAGATAGTAGGCCATGTGTACGTGAATTTGACAAGTAAGAACTCAGTAACAACTAAAAGCTCGTAAAACTAAGGTATCGGGGAAATCAAGGAAAATATCTGAGGTAGCAATTCTCTCGATTTGTTCTATTTATAGACTTTATCTTTGTAATAAAATTGCTTCACTAAATTTCATATATGTTTACGCTTGTTTCATTTCGTCAAATCTCTCTGTTCTGAGGTATATACAAATTGCGATACAGCACCTTGCCATGAAATGTCCCCAACAAAGAAAATTTGAAAGAGTTTTGAAAGTTGATATTTTCCGTGTAAATGTTCAAACTAGACAGACCATTGCCGCCAATCTCGCTAAATTGTCTAATAAGTAGGGAATAATGGGACCCATATTAGTCACAACCAAAATCACTGTGCAAAAACTGGTCAAATAAAATTTGGAATGGAATGCAACTTTTCCTTCCATGATTCAAGCGGTCACATTCCAGGACATGCATTTGCGGATGCTTCCGAAAGCGCTTATGGTGTGGCCATGTACATTAGATTGGAAGACAAATTCAGAACGGTAGTTATCCGTATTTTGTGCGCTAAGTCCCGTATAACATCTATTAAAATGCAAAAGATCCCATATCTCGAATTGTGTGCAGGGAAATTAGCTGTGATTTTGGCCCAGAACATAACGACTGAACTAAGCCTCAATAACAAGAGGATACTATTCTGGGTAGATTCACAGAATGTTCCGGCGTGGATTAACTTACAATGCTCCTATCCTCCTTCATCGCTGATCGTATATTCACAATTCACGAACGAACAACGCAAATCCCTGCTTACGCTATCTCTAGAGGAACCACTTCCAGCAATCTATAGACAAACCACCCCTGGTTGTATGGTCCTTTATTTCTGCATATACTCAAATCCATTGAAATATACTCCAAACGGGCATTGTGAATTGGAAAGAAAACAAAGTGCTTTAACAATAACGGTGGTGAAAAGGAACTGGATAGAAGGCAATATAATCGACAAAATCGATCACCGTAACTCGTTGTAAACTCGTTGAACTCAATCAATGATACAACTGTATTAGGCACATTTAGTCATAATTTGAAATACGCACGGATTCTCAAAACGTAAAGAAGATAGCCAACAGTTGAGAAATAACAATGAAGTAGCAAAAAAAGAATCCTATCAATAAAGAGAGGAATCCCATGAATAGAGTGTCACTTGGCTGCAGCCAAACTGCCTTATGACATCAGGCATCTAATGGTTGTACCATTTGACGATATAATTGAAAGTGTTATTGGAATTAAACTCCTGAAAAATAAGATGTTGGTTTATAGCCCCGAATCGACCACAAGGCCCCATCGTTTGTTAAAGGAATATCCACATTCATTATGCAGCTCATAGCAGCAGGGTTTTCAATAGCATCCTTTATCCTCCAAGGATTCGTTAATTATTTCTCAAATCTACCCTCATGCAAACCATTTGTGCTCTGTAACTTTTAAGCTTTTTTATAAACATGGTATTTGACTGTTGTTTATGTATTTATTTGCCATTTATTTTTATCATATTTGTTTATGTGTTTTTTATTCGTTTTGCATTCATTTATATATTATACTTTGTTTTAATTTGTTTGGTATTTATTTATATGAGACTTTATATCTTGCTCGGTGAAATAAGTTAGATCAAGAAAATAATGGTCATCCATAGTAAACACCTTACATATAGCATAGTTAGCGAAATTTTTGGCATATGAAAGGCAAAGCTATCACTCGAAGAGTTATTATGCTATATCTGCACTTATCTAAAACTTCAGCTTTGATCTGATCTCTTTCAATTGCGTCCTTGCACTGATTGTTCCAAACTACCGGTCATGAACAATGAGCAACAAAATTTTGAAATAGTTTTTCCATCCAAGCTCCTTCTTTGGCATTCCTTCTTCGGCTTCATCTTTCTTGGGTATATCTTCTAAACCAATGTGGCTTAAATATAAATTTCGATGGTTTTAGATATGTTAGATCCTTCTCGGTCTCTTTTTACAGGTCGTGCTTTCATAAAAAGATTCCTAATAATAATTTCAATTTCGCAATATCAGCTTTCAAAATAAATATGAATAACATGCTCTGTAATATAATTTTGATATATAAATGATGGTTGAAGTAGAGTAAAAACCGTAGTCTAATACTAGAAGTTTGAGTGTAGTGCGTGTACTATTTCTTTCTAAAGTAGTGTCTGTGTACGCATCCACAATAAGCAAATCAAAAACATAAATTAAATTAAATTAATAGACCTGTTAAACCTGAATATACGTTTGGAATTCTTGATATTTTGCTGTAAAATATCAAAAATCTCACAAAAGCCTTATCTTCGTTTGTGGTTACATTAAATTTTAATTTTACCATCCTCAGAACGTTGGGTATTTAAAGCGGCCCCTAGACGATCAATATTATTGCACAATATGTGGCATAATACAATAATATTGATCGTCTATGGATCATATTGAAGGATTGTGCAATATATTGAGTGAATCAAAAAGGTTTTGATTTTTACTGTGCAATATAGAACATATTGCTTTGCCTGTAGTCAGTATTGCGCAATATTGGCTCAGTTGTATATCGTCGTTAGTAGCATAAACAACATTTGGAGTAATAGAGCCAGAAATGTCAAAAGCTACTGAAAAAGCGAACGAAAGCTAAATGTTGCTCAAAAATATTGCATCGTCTGGGGCGCCCAGCAATAATATTGTTCAATATATTGTCACAATAATATTGACCGTCTAGGGGCCGCTTAAGCAGAATTTAGTAGCATGGCAGATAACAAGTTGATCAGAAACGTCGTTTCAAAGCATTGAATGCTACAGCCGCAAAGCACGTTTTACAATAGTAAATCATAAAATTTATTCTAATGCCAAAATCTTGTTTTCTTGGGTATTATTTAAGGTTTATTTTGCAACAATTTACCCCGGGCTCAGTCCTAGGCTAAAAACTTCTTGATTTTATCTTTCCATCATATATTCATCAAATGTAGCATGACTTAATCTGAAAACCCCAAAAGACACCAAACACAATTTGAAAACATAAAGATGTCACTCGCTGTAGATAAGTTATCTTCAGAATAAAAAAGATATACTTTAAATCACTCGACTTGCATCCAAATGAGCATTAAATAGCAACCTGGATTCCGGTGGATCTTTTTTATTTCACAGCTAACGTACAACATGGCTTGCACGATTCAAAGATAAACAGCATTATCTTTCATCACTACGAGAGTATTTCTGCCGGAATTTTACTTTCATTTTAAGTAATCTCAAGAAGAGTTGAGTGACTTATATCCAGTCACACATATCAGAAGCAATGGCCTGGGATACCAATGATATGACTAAGTTAAAAGCCACAGTAGTCACGCTGATGATGTTACTGGTTCAGTGCATGTTACATTGCGCTTAATTATCATAATTTTCCATTCATATGCTGGTTGCAAGCTCTTTTGTAGTTTTCTTATTGTTGTTGAAGTTGATTTGAAAATAATTTTCGACTATACTCTAGGCGAGAGTAAACATAAAGCCAGCAGCGTAAGTTCAAGCTTAGAATGCATTTGTACATACATATCTATGCTAATATCATCACCTTGAAATGTTAGGTCAAGATTTGTTTTTGTGGAATGTGAAGAGTTCAGTTTCGTTTATACGCCTAGCACACTTGTGCAATTGAGTCATAAATTGGGTAAATTTTTTTCGCATTCATATGAAAAGACCAAATTGATTTCGAATCCAACTGCAAACAAAAGTAGAAACTAGCAGACCAGTCACAACAAGCTACTGATGTACATTTTGTGTTAATTATGATTCCTTTCATTAATTTTGGTACATTTTCTCTAGAAATGTATATTTTACTTGCACTGAAAACAGCGAAAACTGGAAGCAGGCTCAGCAAGTACAACTCTGTACATTATGCCTCGCTTATTTAAATCTGGCAGATTAAATTCATTCTTTCATAAAAACCAATCTTACATGCTCCAATAACATAATACAGCTTTTTCGTTACAAAATATATATTCTAATCATCGATTTGCTGCTACAAATATTAGCCTAATCTACTTAAAACAAAACTAAATTGCATTCAACATGCGACAAAATTAAAACCAAACATTAAACACTAAAGTTCTATAGAATATTTTACAATTGTATATATTTACGTTTCTTACAAAAATGTCTTTTATCTAATTACATAGCGAAAAATACTATCAAAATACAGAGTTGCGTCCCAGGCACTTGTTCCGTATTTTAAATTTTCGTTCTCAAATAAATTAAAATCTTCCATTGGATAGTAATATAATGAAAGCTATAGACTTTAAGGCTTGTATTTAGTTTAGATAATAATTTGGTTTCATCCAACTTGCCTGTCTTCAAATCAAAAAGTACATAATATGGTTTAATAATATCAACAAACGGATTCAATACCAAATGAAATGTAACTTTCATCATTAGGAAGATATTGAATCATTATCAAAAAAATTAAATGCACAAAAAATTTGACAGTAGATTTGATAAATCAATTTCAAAACAGTACGATCAATTTAATATATTCTTATTACTTCAAATTTTTACTTTTTATAAAAAAAAGTTGACCTAGTTATGTGTCCAGCACTTGAACAAAGTATACAAGACCGCAAAAAACTGCATACGCAACAAAATCGAGAGGTGTAAAACACCTCAAAAAAACAAAAGTATACCCCAAATTATATCCCTTTCATATTTTCATGGAGATCCCGGTAATAAAGTTGCATTGGCTGCTACAATGGGCGCGTCTGATGGCATGTATAGTGCGACTATGTCTTCGATAGCTGACTTCGAGCCGAAAACTAAAGCTAAAAGGCCAAATGCACAAATAACGACATTCTTCCATATGATCCAATTGAATTTTCCGAAGCCACGGTCCCAATACGTAACGACCTCGATAGCAACCTAAAAATAATTCAATTAGATGTGAGATGGTCTGAATATGTAACATAACAATTGTTTACGGGAAATAGAAGACCTAAAATTGAAAAGCAGAAGGCACCAATAAGGCCAATGAATGGTGAAATTGTCGGAACAGCAACAGCCAAAAGAGTAGCAGCGGTAACCAAAACAGTCCTATATAGAAGCACATTTCAATATTCATCTGTTTTATCTTTCGAAAGCGAAATATACAAACCTCATAACGTAGTTGACCATCGTTGGGCGTTTCACGAACCTATCTTTGATCGAGTCCCATCCAATTTCTAGACAAACGTAGAATTGCAGTCCAAACGTGCAATACACAGCCAAGCCGATAAGAATTTTTACAGCCTGAGCAGGACTACAAGCAAAAATGGACGATTACAACTAAACTTTTTTGAATTAATACCAGAAACTTACATTTCCTCGATCGGCAAGTTCAACGTAATGCTGCCTTGAGTAGCAGGACCATATCGGAGGTAGCCCAAAAAACCCAGCAGCATGTAGATAAGAGTAACGAACGACATTCCTTGATTCAAAACACCACAAATTCCTACGAAACTCTGTGGTGTTTTCATTTGATTTTCCAACGGCATCACTACACCAATAGCTTCCATAGCAAATATTGTAATAGCGAAGAATGATGGCAACGTCCAAATCGATCCAACCAAAGGCCGAGATTCAATCGGTGGTAAATCAATTACCAGATAGTAAAACGTAATACCCAATCCAAGAGCCATAAACACATTGGCGACCATAGATATTGGCGCTAAATACTTCAGGTTAGGAACCCATGATAGTAAAATTAAGGGGACTAATAGCGATGCAATTAACAGTCTTAGATCGATTTCATAGCCACTGTAATACTCAAAAACCTATTGCGGAAAGAAATAAATTTTACAGTTACCAAAACTCAATAATGATGCTTTCACCAGGAACTTACTTGCTGGAAGTTTGTAGCAATAATTACTGTATATACAGAGCAGGTACCAAAGTATGTAATAAATAGGCCCCATAAAATTGAATGTTTCGCAAGTCCTGCGAATTTCCTCCCCCACTTTGGACCATTTAGAAATGCGACCTCGGCTACTTCGGCAAAACTCATTTTCGTACGCCTCGTTCTATAATATAGTGTGTGGGCACATTTGACCTGAAATAGTAAAATGTATATCAGGATTAGTGTGTTATTAAAATGTATATTTGTTTTCTATTAGTGTTAGAGATTTAAACATTTAGCATTAGAGACGATATAAGTTGTCTATGTTAATTTATAGACGAGAAGGGAACCGTGATCATAAACTAATAACCTTTATGAGTAAATGATATCGCCAGATATAAATCGAGGATGTTAAAATTTATCACAACTAACGTAAATCAGAATTAATGATCTCCCACTGCAAGTGGTCACATCAGTCAGCTATGCACTGTGAACTGATGTCTGATGAGAATCGGTACATACTTTCAAAACCACTTAGTTAAATTTTTCAATTTTAATCATCCCACAAAAAAAAACGATTTGAAAAAATACCCTGTTCGTTTACTTCGAATAGCTCGATAAAGAGTAAGAGTACTCATAAGATTACTTAAACTGCAGAGCACAAACTTTATGTACATTCGGCTATTAGCAATTCGACTATAAGCAATTGCGGACGTTATTTTGGCTTGATTTGATTCCTAAAATTGTATTCTTTTTCCAGCCAAATCGTTTTCTTTTTGTGAACAGTTAATATATATGTAGGTCAGGCTATCAAGAATAACTGCTTAGGATGGCCAAATGGAAACTTCGTCAATATTGGAATAGAAGAAATCTGTCCTGTTTCCGAAACCGAACAGACCCGTGGGAAGAGACGAGCTCGCACTGCCCGATATGTGTATTGAAAGGACTGGGCAGAGTTAGATAGTGTTATATACGAAAGTCTGGTGGCTGTGGAAAATCGTGAAGGATTATCTAATCGGCAATTTGGCTTCCGTAGAGCGCGTGTGACGATTGACGCCATTAAATATTTTTGATTTTGAATTGACGAAAATATTGTGCTCTTATTACGCTTGATGTTTTACAACTCTGATAATTGTGACGCTAGATAAGCTTCGTTTAATTCACCACATGGCGGTAGTAATAAGAGATTTTCTCGGCCATAGAGTACTTTGGTACGACTCACACTATAGCCCTGAGAGCTACAAACGTTACAGCAGGTGTCCCGCAGAGATCTTTTCTAGGCCCCTTGTTGTGAATCATCGTGCATAATGGCATGCTCAGCTTAAAACTCCCAAAAGGAGATCACAATTATTGTATTTAAGACCGACTTGAGTGTGGTCAAATTAGCCGGTAATCTGGATAAAAACTAACTTTTGGCAACCGACACAATATGTGCGATAAAACTAGCAGAGTGAAAAACAGAAGCCGTATTGATACGCAGTCATCGAAAAACCAAGACAACCGAAGTCACCGCTGACGACCAGAAAATCCGATCTAGTCGTTTATTCGGAGATTAAGAAGTTGAAATTGATTCCAAGCCAACGTTGTAAGTTTAACCCTTCTCTATGCAGCGGAAGTGTAGGCGCACCAAATGAAAGCGGGAGAAAATTAAAAAAATGTTCAATATTTAACAGAACTACGGAGAAAGATTAGAAAAACAACACGAGAAGTCGCATATATGATAGTAGGCATGATCTCAATCGATGTACTGTGCAAAATGCCAGCACGGCACAGTAATATACTCTGCCCATAGGCCAACTAGAGCAGATGTGACTGCTTCGAACTCCAGATTGAAAGATAACGACTGCCTTCGGGACACACTCGAAATGTTGCTCAAAACACACATCACAGAGGATTTGATTAATCATCATGGTGAGTTCGAAGAAGAACGCGATAGGCCTAAGGGGACACCTCAATAAGTTCAGTGGGCAGTTGGATACAGACAACGTGGTACACATTTTTAGTGCGGGCATGACAGCAGTTAAATCATAGAAATGGTTCACTATGCACTCCAGAGGAGAGCAGCCCCTTAAGAGGTAGTGAAATGGGTGAGTAAAGTACTAAGGTGCTGAGGTGTATTCGCGGAGCTGGCGAAAGCAAAGCTAAGGGTGAAAACTAGAAAGGAATGTCCGCACGGAGGCGTATTATATCACTGCTGTGCTCCCTACTTCCTAATCGAACGACATCACAGTAATAATCAGAGGCTCAAACTCGGATAATTTGGAAACCAGAATGTAGAAGGCCTTAAATGAAACAGCACAAAAACGTGAGGAAAAGAGTCTACCCACAAACACTTAAAAAATAAAGCATAATGCCACTCACCAGAAAAAGAATAGTCCAGATAGGAGCACTAAAAATTAGATAGGTAACTCACCTGGGACAGTCATCTAAACAAAACGACACCGAAGACCACTAAGACACAGTGAGCTTCACTTCAACAGTAGATATGGTGGCTCTTCTGAATGCTCTCAGCGGTAAAATAGGCTATCAGCCTGTCACAGCCCTACAGATACAAATAAGGAGACTTAAACACCGTCTTAGTATTTTCGAGGACGTTAGGCCTATAATTGTTATGCTGAACTTCAGCGATTAAATCAAGACTAGGGCAATCTTTGAGAAATAAGTTAAGGTCACAATACCATCATGAAACAAATGAAAGAAAAACCCTCACCTAACATAAAGAGACATAAATGAGGTATAAATGTCGATGATGAAACAGGAACAAGAACAGCCCCGACCTGATGTAGATACTCGGACATGAAAGGCATCAAGGAAAGAAGGAAGCTGACACCAAGACCAAAAAAGGGTTTGTATTGGCCTATATTAGTGCCATTCAGTGCTAAGGGTTTGCGAAGGCTGATAAACACAAGGAAATTAAAACATGAACTAAGAAAAACATCGATCGGGGGTTTGAAACACTCAAAATATTACCTCACCTACAATACAGCCGCCTTAAAAGTGGTATTAGGGCACTATGTGGAGCTTTACCATGCCATCTTCTCTGCAAAAAATGCCTTTTAAGCCAATCAGAAATTCCGTTCGGGAATATATCCTGGTTCATGAGGAGTCTGGATATCTTGCAGGCAATAGGGCTCTTGTAGGCAGGGGAAACAAAACAGACCTAGGAGGTCGAAATGCTAGGGACTATTTGGATCCGCTTCATGCAATCAATCAGTCAACAGTGAATAGAGCTTAATGGCCAATTGCTTAGAAATTTAGAAAATATGTCAATATTTTTAAATAATTTTAAAATTTTTAATTGGCCTTCATTACTGTAGTTCGACAGCAAATTAGTCTCTATGCGATAATCAAAATGAAATCAAGAAGACTAATCTAATCTAATTGTAATAGTTTTTTGATATAGTATTATGAGGAGGTACACACTAGAAGTTAAAAGAATTTTCACAAAAATTTGATCATGAGTCGTGAAGCTTATCTACATAGGACGATCATAGCGTCAAAAATTAGTAGTGAAAAATCAAAGCTTAATAACAATGAATATCTAATTTCATAATTCTTTTAAACTAATCAAGTTAAGAACTAAAACACTGTTTTATTCATATCAAAAACATGTTGTCAAAGTCTCAAAAAAATCTACTATGGTTTGGGAAGTGCACAATTATTCATTGTAAGACTTGAATTGTTCTAAAATCTACCAAACAGAATCAAAGTAATAAAATTAGCTCCTAAACATAATCAAAATAAGGAAAACGTCACGTATGCAGCTAAAGAATAATCGAATCATCAGTGGAGGTCGATTTATCCAATATTTATCGAAACAAAAAATTTAAAAAAATGACAATTATTACATATGTACATATATAGAAAGAGTAGAGAAATCTATTGGAGGCAAGGCGTACAAGAGGCGAATTTATAGACCAGAAATATATATTTTGAGGAGCAAATTATAAACTAATAGCATTCCGCTAGATAATCTGTTTTAAGTAACTAAAACAGCTTGAATATAAAGTTTTAAATCATGGAATTGAATACCTTAAATTAATCAATTTCATTAAAATGAAACAGCATATCAAGAAAGAAGTTTAGATACAACATGAAACTACTAATCAAGGCTTTTTAAACATTTCTGGGGAACAATTGAACGAAGAAAGAATTTGACTTATTTATCATTTGCCAAACAGTTATGAACATGATTTAATGTGTCCCACATTAAATAAATATTCGAGTAAACAGATTCAAACTTACGAAGATTGAAATGAAATTAATTTCAAAATTAAGTGTAGAAGCTACGTAACATCGAAAAATTAAGCCTGATATCAAATGGCATTCCATAGCATCTTCTGAATGCTAGGTTTATCACGTTTTGGTGTTCAAAATATTTTATTTTATTTTAAATAATAACAAAGCTTCACTCATGTTGACTGTTGAAATTAAGAATTTGTAATCGCACAATTGGAATCAGCATGTAGTTCACAAGAGTGAAGCGCAAAGATATTATATACGTTGTTTATTGCGATTTAAGGAATTCGATTTCATATATGCAACCTACGAGATGAAGATAGTTATTTTTGAAACATGTGTGGAAACTAACAAAAATGCCTGTTTTTGAAAGTATTTAATCATATGATTTTCAGAATAAGACGTGAAGAAATATTGGGTCAATATTTTAATGTAATACAAATTAACTGCTTTATGGGAACGCATACAATATCAGGAACTAGAAATACAATGTCAAGAGCGCCTAACACGTTAATGGTTGGTACAATTTGCCAAGAATTTGCACATAGACGTTTTTTATCATTTATCACAGGTCACACAATTCAATAGTTTAAAACCAAACACTTTTCTAACCACAGTCAAAACACGATTTCAATACTATGCTTACCAATATGTAACTACAATATGTACAAACGAAGGCAGTTACAACTGTCGATATAATACCGACGACTAATCCTGAATACATGAAAGCAATTGGCATAGCCAGGATTCCAGTTCCCAGTGACGCCTTTAGCAGATGTGTTAGAGTTTCCATATTCCTGAAAGTGAAATTTCGTTAAAGCCATATAAAATTATATGAAACTATGTAAGACTTACGTTGTGGGATGCTCATGTTTCCTTTCTGTGAAAGGATCGAAATCTGCGATACCTGATTGTTCGACATCTTTCCGTGGAGGCTGAATTTGATATCTAAAAAATAAAAATAAACAGATTATTGACAAATTTCTGCAACTTTCAAATAAAATTCAATAAGCAGATCAATTCCATACGCCAATTCAACCCCTCGCC